>JAODUD010000033.1:15056601-15070614 GCA_026784285.1 Stomatorhinus walkeri | reverse complement strand
AGAGCTAATTTAACGGCGGGGGGGGGCAGCAGAACCGGACAGGTTAAAACAATTGAGAGTAGGCTGGAGCAGCTGCTGTTCCGCCGCCGAGTGCAAAGCGAGATTCCCAGCATCCCCCTCAGGGCAACAACAACAGGGAAGTTTCCAGCTCTGCTGTTCTACTTTCTGAAGCTCAGCGGGGGGGTCCTTCTTATAGTCCCAAAAATCTGCATGACCAAGAAGTAGAGGGTGGTGGGGGAGGTACACCCCCAGCCAGAGCACTCAAACACAACCGGTCACCCAAATGTACACCTACTGTGACTGAAGCATGGCTGATTTCCTCGGTGCAGATGTTGCATTACATACAGAATGGTCACCTCCCAAACCACATGAATATGTGCCTGAAGTTCACACAGACGAGGTTTTGTTGACTTACAAAGGGGCAGTACATTTCTGAAAGCTTTCCAGAAACTTTCCCTTCCATGGGAAGTTAAGCTGGGGGGAATTTTAGAAACATTCCAAGTTGTAAACTTTCCATGGGAATTACTGGGAATACATGGGAATTGGCAAACAATTCCCAGAATTTTGCAACCCTACATGCAAAGACAAATACAGCTTCCCACACTATGAAAGCTGTATGTTGCTTTCTTCACCACAATTGAAATGAAAAACAAACTAAAGAACTTACAGTAATAATTAAAGCACATGCGATCTTTGACAAACTTCAGCTGGACCAGCCCAAACATAATATAAAACCCAAACACAATTTTATGGATCCTTCCCAAACCTTTTAATTTAGATCCTGTTGTCGGTGCTTCTCCCAAACACAAATCCAGAGCACTGCATAACCATACACACCTCAGTCAATTTGACGACCATTCGCTAAGGAATTTACTATTTGTCTCTCTGAGGACTTACCTTCCCCTGTACAAAAAGCCACTCATCTTCCAGTCCTAACCTGCACGCACGGTGAAATAATCTCCAGCTTTCCACAAGAGGGACATCTGCCAACTCAAACTGGATGGACACTCCTCTTCATAGATATGACTTGGGAGCACCAGCACGAGGTCACGGGCTTCTCAGACGGAACCAAGGGCAGAGACCTGACGTGGCGGGCCACCGGCGACCGACTACGGAGCGTCTCAGCGGCAGTGAGACCAGCCGCAAAGGTGCTTCATGAAAGGCGGTTCTGTTCCAGCGAGCCAAGTCAACCGACTCTGTGTGTGTGTGCTCACGTGTCCTGGCCGGGCTTGGACTACCCCTTTTTTTCCAGTCGGTTCACTATGCAATCCTGATGGTTTTCTGGAAGGTGGAGCTGGGAGAAGACGCCTGACTAGAAGGCACAGGTTCAGGCTTGCCCATTGGATCGAAAACAAAGACTTCACAGGTAGACCTACACTACTTCCTTTGACAAAGTTCTGCTTTGAACGGCTTGGATTACCTTAAATAAAATCCTTTTGCAGGAACAGAGAACAGCTATAAAGATATTTCACACTTCATATAGACAACCCACAGAACGATGAGTCAATAGCATAGAAGCTTTCAAAAAATACACCCCACATTCTGTCCAGTCAAACCTTAATTCTCCCTCATACTCATACACAAAACTTGTTACAATTCTTTCAGTGACTTCACTGAGAGCTGTGAACCTTAATCCTCACCAGGGTGACAAAATCCAAGAAATTCTCAAATTACATGCCCTGGGCCCTATTTCAACTTAAAGTGCTTGCGTTGCATGAAATTAATTTACAAAAAAAATGATTTTTCTACAACTATTGCACACCTTAATGGCAAGATCCCAATGCAGAGAAATTGGCCTACACAGCTTACAGCATTGTTACTGAAATGTTATTGAAATGCAGATTTTTTTCGGAGACTATAGACAATACATAACAATAAGGAAAATAAAGAGAACAGTTCCGTATAGTGAAATTCCATTCAAAAAAGGTAATGGCCGATTATAATTTTTCTTATGACTTGAACTTTGCAAACTCCTTGCTTTCTAAGACACAACTGCACAAGAAGTGAAGCCAAATTATGAAATCATTCAGAGTCACCAGTAAGGCAATAATTTCCATAATGAATCGTGAGAGTAAATGATGTAACTGTTTTACGCAATATTTTTACACCGGAAACTCTTCCTGTCACTGCAAATAAGCAGAAACTTATTCGCTTGAGCGCCACATTATCTCTATTCCACAATACAAAAACAGCAGCTCTACACTCCCACTACACTCCATAACAAGTAATTAACAAGAAACGTTAAAGGCGTCTGGAACTCGACGGAATGAAAGGGGAGAGGCTGTGGATAAGTCAGCTGGCTGGCTGCAGAACCTTGGGTGTGACAGGCAAGCAATCATCTCATGATCAGCAGATTCACGTCAACAAGAGAGAAGTACCATTCCACAGATGGGGGTGAAAATAAGATACAGTGTTGCTTAATGGCTTAATTGCAGCTTAATCAAGATGCATAATTACCAAAGACTTTTACGGCATTTTAGATCGTTGCTGTTGTGTGACGGCAAAAGACGGGTTTACTCTTGACTGCATGTATTTAAATATGAAAGCCTGAATGTTGTACTACTTATTATAAGCAATTTTTATTATGGGATATTGTTTCACTTCACTTTTAGTCAGATTGGTGTTTGGTGTTTTCCTGCATTAACAAAAACAAGATTAGTAGCCTGTACTATGAAGCGCGGTTACTGGCCTTTCAGGGTAACTTGTCAGATTTAAGGTAGTCTGGGCAAAATGTAAGTGAATGGATATGAAGTCCATTTGAACTGTAGTACCTTAAATCCGACAAGTTACCCCGATAGGCCAGTAACCCCACTTCGTAGTACAGGCCACAGGAGTATATGGATTAGTAAACCAGTAAATAAGGCGAATGTTGACTAACAACCTGACTTAATCACCAGGTTAGCAGGTGCCCTTGAGCGATGAGGTTTGCGTAACTGCACTCTCTGCACATCATGACAGTTTCTGCAACAGCTCTACAGAACAAGGTGGTTTCCTTCTCCAGTACACACCCAACATGCCCGCAACACACACTGGCAAATTTTCAACCATTTACACACAGCCGATTCTCTCCTAGAGCCTTTTCATACTCGTCTGTTTCAGTCTCCCTTCCTTTAATGAAATACTAATGCCATTAATAACACCTAGTAACTACTATGAACTACCCATGTTTTGGAAAATCTATGTCTACCTATCACATCTAATAAAGAAGCCCCGCAACTATAGTTTCACCTTATCTTGTTTCATGAGGTAAAATGCCCTCCTTATTGAAAAGAAAACAAACAAAAAAATATAAATAGATTATTACTTGCCATTAAAAAAACTGCTTTGTGAAATGGTCAGAAAAACACTGTAGGGTGAAACACTTAATATACCCACGATTAATTTTATGATGCCTGAATTACTGTCAAAATAATGAAACTCGAATGTTTTTCAAAACCTCCTGGGTTCTTCAGTAAGTCAACCCTATTATTGAATTGTTGTAACAGACAGAGAGGCAAACTTGCAATTAAATAAACAAAGTCTAAAGCAGAGAATTTTTTGGACATATTGTGCCCAACACCAGGTTTCCCTGGTCCTGTTCCTCCTCAGATTCTACCCGCATTTCTGTGTGATTCACGGACATTTCGCCCGGACTTGTCACCGAGCGCAGAAGTTGTGACCCTGTAATTCCCCAGACAGCTGTTTGCATTTGCTCAGCTGCCGGGGCAGTAGCGGGGTTGCCGCGTCCGAAGGTGTAAAAACAGGGTAAAGCCTCCGCTCAGGAAACGCACGCGCTCAACAGCAAACAAAAATATCCTATCATTGACAACACAAATAAATGCAACTAATATAGTTTATTAGTATCCAGGTATTGTGGCAATCTGCCTTGAACTAAGTGGGTTAATTAATATCACGCTGCCTTGTGTTAGATTTATATTTTCTAATTATAAAAAGCCAAAAGTGACGATGAATGATGTACTCCAACACAGAGATTTAAAAATCCCGAATGAGTAGATAAAAACTTGAAAAGTTCTATAAATTCCAAGCCATTTATGTTCTCAGAAAGCATCCAGACCAGTTGTCTGGACGAGAGTTCATTTATCGTTTGGATATCAGCTAGGTGGTCAAAGTACATACTGATAGTTATTTACCTTGGTAAACAGCTGACACTGCATTTTCAAGAAGCGCCTAAAATGCTGTTAATCCTCTCTACGACTGATTATGTTTTGTTCGAGGTGAAAACGTGGAATGGGAATGCCAAGAAGTGTATTATTTATTTACATTGATTATCTGATGTAAGACGCCTCTGTGATGGTAATTAGAAAGTACTTAACATTGGGTTCACGCCCTCAGTTCTGGTTGTCTTCTGTTACTGTGATTTTTTGCTGTGATTTTACTACATCCCATTTCTTGTTTTCATTAGTATAATTCTGGGTTGAGCTTTTAGATTACAGCACATCCACACTATTTCTAAATTGGTTCATCATGTCACCGTGATCCGTCAAATCAAAAACACCATTTTGAAATAGAACATCTAATTATTTTTATTTGAGTCTATGGCATTCGCAAATATTATTCCTGCTGAATGAAAATGACATCACCTTATTCTATGACATTGTCGCACGATTTGACATTTGCATGATATATTACGAATTACTGGACATTTTATGGCATTATGAAAAAGGCTGTTCCAAAACTGCATCAAAGCCATGCAGTCGTCAGCGCATTTCTTGAGCTATCGGGATATTTTGAAACAGACAGGCTTTAAAAAAATCTTTTTATATTTGATTCAAAAGGGTGAATATATATATAAAGGTAAGTACAGGCTGTATTTACGGCCCCATCTTCTGCTCTAGCAGTAAACGCATTGCTTTCCTAAGGTTTGCCGGAGATGATAACGGAAACCAACGATGTAACGAAGCAAAATCCCTCTGTAAAGCAACCCTCATTTTGGATGCCCAGCAAATGACAGTGACTGTAAAGCCCACTGGGAGGACAGTACAGGGCACTAAAAGATGCCCCGCTCCATGTCGTGCATGCATGTTTATACTGATAGACGCTCGGTAATATGCATACCTCCCCGTTTCTCTCCAGCTTTGCTCTTGAGAAGGAGTCCAGTCCATTACAACAAAATTACAGGGTATCCTGGAAGGAAACCCGAACCCCTTTTATCATCCAGACATGAATCCGCCGGTTCCGTTGGACAGAACAAAGAGTAGGTCGGCGTATCGCTTCCAGCAGCCTGGCGATTGAGGTCGCGGATGCTGCCTTTCAGCCAAGTGTGGCTGCTGCATTAATTTCACTCCAGCTCCCCCACCCCCTCCGTACAGCATCCAGGTTTCTCACTTAAGCTATCGCTTCTGCGCCTCCGATATCCACCAAATGGGATCCGACAGAACCTCTGAAATCAACGCCGCTACGCGGTGGAAAATTGCCCGTTTATAGTGAGGCGCAACGGAGGCTTGTCGTGACTTAAGCTTCGGCGGGTCTCCAACACCGCCATTTGTCTTCCTAATTTGTACCGATTAATATTTCTGCATATATAAAAATATTATGGTATAAGAATATTATGCTTAATGTTACCTGATTATAGCAATGCACGAATTGCTTCCTTTAACTTTAAATAATAATAATAATAATAATAATAATAAAGGTACTATAAATAAGACCAATGTTTTCGCAACTAGTAAAATGTAACCCAGAACAGTGATAGCAATCGAAGCTCTGGTGGTTAGGGTGCTGTGCCCATTACCAGAAGGTCACCAGTTTAAGTCCCATGACTGGCAGGGTGATGTCATCATAGGGCCCCTTAGGAAGGACAGACTGATGTCACCGTTGGGCCCTTGAGCATGGCTCTTCACTCCGATTGATTAAAGGACAGATTGATCCTGCTACCTGACCCTCACTATGGTGATTTGCACAAAAGATGCAGCTGAATAAATAAATGCAAAACCTTCACCAAAGAGAAAAGAAAATCTCATTAATGGAGACTTATAAGGACATAGAGTCAACTTGCTGTTCAGACTAAGTGGTCCTGGGTTGGCTTTTACTCTTTGCCAAGAATCACTTCAGTACATTTCCATCAGTACATTTCTATCAGTACATTTCCATCAGTACATTTCTATCAGTACATTTCCATCAGTACATTTCCATCAGTGCACTCAGAGGCAACTCGTCAGCAGCTTAATAAATAACAAACAGGACCTGGTTTAAATATGCTTGGATCAATTTACTCTCTCCAAAACTGATAAAAAAAATCAATGGATTTGGGAATTTTCATACACTAAGAAACATACATTACATTAAATTATGCAAAAATTTTGCTAGATTGCGGAATTGCTGACCACAAACAATTTGACAAAATGACAGACTTGTTTTATATGGATAATTTTATTTGCAATATTTCGTCATAAAGGTGGTTAAATTATACTGGTTCGAGACAAGAGATGCATGAATATATGAAATCCTTTATTGATGCAATTGGATGCTGAGTATCAAAGGAAAAACATTACATTGCTGAGCTGACATCAGCAGGGTGGTTGTTATGTAAGAGTAAACGGCAGTCAAGGTGATTATCATCAGGTTGTTGTCTTGGTGGGGGGGGAGCGCTTCTGATTTCATTAGTGTGCTCACAAACATAGCAAGATATAGCTGGAGGTGTTGATAACCATATTTGTTCGTTGATTTATTCGCTATGGCCCTCTGAGCCGCAGTCACTGAACATTTGGTATTAAGATCTGGTTCCCAGCCAGAACACAGTCTCTTTTACAAAACATTAAGCAATGCAGATAGCAGGCAACAAGAAAAGCGGAACTGGAAACTGCTACTGAGGTTTAAAAGTAGGTCATTATGACAAAAATATATTTAATAAAACAAAAATGGGTAGATTTTTAAAAAGCCAGTGTAAAATACTTCATTTTGCTGTAGCCCTTGTCGTTATATTGAAGTAGTGATTATTTGATATTTAAAACCTGATAAAGCTAGTGTTATAAATAACATACAGAAATACACAATACCAGAAAGGACCGTCCGCAATCTTCATGGCCAGAGAGGCAGTTTTACATAATGTTTAAAAACACCTGCTTTTAATTTGTCTATATTTTAGCTGTTATTCATTTATAGTGAAAGGCCATGAGATAACAAAGTAATACATATAAGATATTGTAACAACCAAGAGAAGTGTTAAACATCTTAAAACTTTCTCAACTTTCAGTCTCTTCAAAACAGCTTCCTTCTGCTTTCATGACAGCATCGCAGACTCCCGGCATTTTTTCAACCACCTTCTACAAGCATCACAGGCAATGTTTCCCCAAAGGTCCTGAAGGAGTCTCTACAAGTTCCGGCTACCTCGCTCATATTCTTCGCCCTTACCCTCCGATCCAGCTCATCCCAAAGCAGCTCCGTAGGGTTTAGGTTGGGAGACTGTGGGGTCAGTTAATCTGTCGCCGCACCTCCATCTTTTTCAAGTTGACTGATACATTATTTATACAAAATTCCTCACAGCCTCTATATTGTACTAGAATCTGCACTCTGAGGCTGACATCCTATCAGAGTCACCTGCTGGGAACTGACTCCCCTCAGACCGCTGACCAACTCAGGAAGCAATGGTTAGCAACTGGGTGCTTCTCCATTCAGTTACCTGGAAACTCTCTTGTACTGCCTTCACTTTCACGGCACTGCTCTCTGTCCTATTATCCCCCCCAATCTTGTCCCCAAACGTGCACTGTGGCATAACAAATTCACTGATGTTCTTCCTAACATATGTGACAATGAAACTTGAAACATGTCACACGCCTAGAATTAGAAAGGACAAGGAAAAGCTCATGGGAGTTTTACTTGCATAATTCTGAGGGCAGAAGGAAAAATGATTGGTTCAGAGAGATATCCAATCAGACTGTAGAAGAGGCTGGTTCAAGCAACTGGAGGAGGCAGGACAAACCAATCAGATGTCCTAGCCCCGTCTCCTCTCATTGTTTGGACCCACCTGCCCTACAATCTTTTCCGTTATCTCTCTAAACCAATAATTTCTCCTTCTGCCCTCAGAACATTTTTGCAAAACTCCCATGAGCCAGGGAAAATCTGCAGAATATTCCCCACAAAAGCAACCCCAATTATACGCACCCCCTTTCTGCTGGCCTATCATAATGATAATAAAACAGAGCCCTGGATTGCCAGCTTGAATTCATAGAGGGTAAGCGCTTATTAACTTCGGTACAGCCTTACAAGGCCCTTAAAATGTTGCTCCAGTTGTGGACAGGGGGACAGAAAATCTACAGCGGCAGGAACATGTAACTCTGTGCAAGATGCCTCTGGGTGCCAGATGGGCAGTGAAATTTCACAGCACACGCAAATTGAAGGAGCCCTAACAAATGCTCTTTACGGCAAGCGTGCTTCATACCCCAAGCTGTTCCTCATAATTTGAGCCCTGTAAATTATTACAAGGGTTTTTTAAAACACAGACCCATTAAAAATATTACAGTGTGAAAACAAATTGCCAGAGAAGGCAATAAATCTGGCACTGGCTGGTGCTGTTCTGGGCGCACCAACACCTCTGACTGCAAGATGTACTGGGACTGCTGGTATAAGTCAGAAGTAATGATGGCAAGCAACTGGCTCAGGTGCTACGAATCAGGGTTCTAAAATGCTGAGAGAACCCATCAGAGTGTTGAGAAGCTCTTGGCGTGCTAACAACCCATCAGCGTGTTGAGAAGCTCTTGGCGTGCTAACAACCCATCAGCGTGTTGAGAAGCTCTTGGCGTGCTAACAACCCATCAGAGTGTTGAGAAGCATGTCAAGAGCTTCTCAACATGTTGTTGGGTTCTCAGCTCACAATGGCCTTTCAGCATACCAAGAGCTTCTTAGCATACTAAAAGTTTATCAAAACGTTGATGGTTCTCAGCACACAATGACCTTCTTAACACATTGATGGCTTCTCACCATAGAGAGCTCCTCAACACGTTGAGGGGGTTCTCAGCACAGCAAGAAGTTCTCAAAACAGTAATGGCTTCTCAGCATACCAAGAGCTTCTCAACACACTGATGGGTTCTCAGCACACCAGGAGCCCATCAGTGTGTCAATAAGGTATTGGTATACTGGGAACCCATCAGCGTTTTAAGAAACTCTTGATATATTAAGAACCCATCAAGCTTCTATTCATATTGATGGGTTCTCAACATACCAAGGGCTTCTTGACATGCTGATGGGTTCTCAGCACACTGATGGGTTCTCAGCACACTGATGGGTTCTGAGCATACCAAGAGCTTCTCTTACATGCTGCTGGTTTCTCAGAGGGGAGATAAAAGTTTCTCAATACACTGATGGGTTCTCAGCACATCCACAGCTTCTTGGTACACTCAGAGCTTCTTAACACAACAACAGCTCTTAGCATAGCACTGTAATGACAACCATACCACAAACAGAGTAAAAATTGTCACAATCCTGAAATATTAATGCCAATTCTCCAGTAAGCCTCTTTTAACAGGAACAGCACTTGTGAGATTGCTCTGTGAGTTGGACACTTTTGCCATGCTTATCTTCTGTGAGCTTGTGGTACTGCCTCGGATTCACGGCAGGTGATAGAGGTCATGTGGCACTGAGAATGGGATGGCGTTACAGAGTCAGGAAGAATCCGAGAGATGGGAGAAACCCTGTGTGGACCTCCAGAGCATACAGAATGCCCCAACAACCCCCAACCCATGTCTCTTATCCTGCTCTCTGGTCGTGACCCTTGGGACTGACTTTGAAAAGATCATTTTCCACTGCTCTCTGGCACAAAATAAACCTCACAGATGTTTGGCAGCAGGGGGCAAGTCTAAGGAATACATCCTGAAAAAATAGACTCAACCCTGCCTGCAAATGGCTGCAGATACATCTACAGCATGTAGAAACTTAAAGGTGGAAAAAGCTGCTGACTAACTATAGAAAAAAAGTCGTTTTAATGTTTTGCTATGTTTTCACCTCCTTAGACACTTTAATCAAAGTCTGGCTAAAGGCAAACACTGGGCAGGATATTTAAGAACCAAAATGAGCCATTATAAAGCTCTACCCATGGCTAAAACAGGCAGCTTCATTAAACATGCCCATGGTTCAGGGCTTACAGCCACCGCGGCGTCTGTTTGATATCCCACTGCGCTGCAGTGGCGGATGGAGCCAAAAGCCACTGTCTCTCTCAGTGTACAGTTGTACGATACCAGACTTGGGAGTCTGACATCACTGTATTTCAAGAAAAGGCACTGTATTTGATAGAAACAGAGTAAGGCTGTCTGCTGAAAAATCGGAGCCAACTCTGGAACGATATTCGACCAAGACGGATTAGTGACGAGAGAATTGTTGGATTATATTCTTTTGGCATTTTCTTTTGCAAAAATGCACAAGACACGCACACAAATGCGTATGGAAACACAACCATATTTCTCCAAAAATCCATTATTTCAGGAGTATGAAAAAAATGTATTTTCTAAGAGACTACTTTACTATAATACAATGAGACACCCATTGCACCACAAATAAACCACAAAAAAACAATGAATGGTTTAATGTTTTGCTGTCAGTGAGGCAAATATGTCAGCGTCAACAAAATACAAACTAATGTCATTCTATATTCAAAATTAACAACGGTGTTAGCCAGCTAGCTATCAATGTTAAGTTATTAAAGTTACTGATATAAAGTAATATATACAAACAACCATCATGAATATAAATGTTAACTAGTGCAAACATGAATAAGAGTTAAATATATGAGTTCATAACACATCTTTTCATTGGTCAATTAGTTGTCAAACGCCATCAGTACACAGAGAACAGACGTATTCCACCATTAGTTAAAAGTCACCAAAAAGTGGATGTATGTGGTTTACATTGATGGCCTGCTGTGTTAGCATTAGCCAAATGTCATTACAGCTGCGTGCATGACCCCAAGAAGCTCTGTAACAGTAGGTGAAGCTGTCTCCCAGGAGACTGGCGTACTGCTTCCTCGATGAGGATGACTGTGTCTGTTCTCTCGTGTTAGATGGAAAGATGGCCAGATACTGTTGAACAATTCAGTCAACGAGTCAACCAATCATTAAATAAATAAAAAAACAACAAATTATCATCAATATTGAAAGTATATCGGCACATATTAAACCAGTGAAGTTAAAAAAATGAATCCCGGTTTTACCTCTTCTGCCTTCCTCCTGATCAAGCTTTCCTTTGTCTGACTTATTGCCGACCTGCAATCAACCGATGAGTAGGAGGAGTGGACTGCTATGGGAATCTTAATCAGTGATCGCCGCTGCATTGCTGGATGGCTAAGGAAGAGTGTCTTCCTTCTCAAATTACATCTGTCCCCCAATGTCTTGGCGACAGGCAATCAGCCACGTTGTGGGGAAAGTAAAGGGCAATTAAGACAACATCGTAACGGATCTCGCCCCAGTTTCACCAGTTGGCATGCCAAGGCTGCGACAGGGCTTGAGACAACTAGCTAATGTGTTCAGCCTTTAAACTTCCCTGCTGCTTTCTGATTACATCGAGACAGAGAACAGTGTCACTGTTATATACCCCAACGCATATGCTGTTGGCAAGCCTGTAAGGGCTTCCACGTAGCGCCCTTACTACTGACCCTTCATTCTCAGTCTTTGTAGACTTCCAGTGAAATGGTAGCTCTCAAAGCCCACAAAAAAAGACAAAAAAAATGAAACACACTCAAAAGTTTTCCACTGCCAGCGAAATCGGAGACAGGCAGAAGGAAGGCGGTTGCCATGGCAACTCCCAGGGCCAAGGAGGAAATCAAGTTTATGAGCAAAAGATCAATAGCCTATTCTCTATTCATTGCCATGAAGAGAATTTTAAAGACCAGCGGCACATCTGAAAAAAGACCTTAAAATCCCTTGTTTTTGTAGGAGGAAAAAAATGGAAAAATATATCAAATAATGGCTCGTAAATATTTTCGACAGCTCCAGTTAATGTATTTCTTACATTCCTGGTACATATTATTGTACTATATCGGGGTCTGAACTGTAATATTTTCCCAGTTCCCAGGGCAGCCATCGTCAGAGTGAGGTTCTAAAGCCTGAGAGAGGCTCAGGTCCTGCCTGAATCTAAATCCTCAATCTCATTAGCTGGCCAAATAAAGGACTTAGCAGAAAGTTCAGGCACGTGAACGCCACACTCAGCACCCCCCTTCTCTCATTACTGGACTGGTGAGAGGGGGGTGGGTGGCTATTTGTGTTTAGACCGCCCTCATTCCTGTATTCCTGTATTACTGTATTCCTGTATTACTGCTCCAAACACTGTTTTCTCTCCCATATTGTCCATTTTAACACCTGACCAGAAATTCTCCAACATCATTTTATTTTTTGCTAAATCTGTTTCTCAAGCACACAGGTGGATGAACAAACTTCACTGAATGAAGTTCAGAGAGTTTTCATTCATTGTCTTGGTCCTTTACAGACACTGCAGGTCTCCCGTTTCAGGAAATCATAAAAGCCCAGAGACACAAACCCAGATCACAATTAGTACACTAACACAGTTCTTAAGTTTAAAATTTTCTTCTTATTCTCACACATACATATCAAATCACCCCTGACCACATTCTACCATGTTCACCACTGTACGCCTGAGGAATCATTCTTCCGATGGCTATCAGATCGTACAACTGGTGAATCACTCAAGGCCCATTTTTTATTCTATTTTATCAGTATCTGTTTATTTATCAATATTTACTGTACTTATCGTCATATTCACCCATCTATTTACTACCATCTCTATCCATCCATCCTTCTATTTTCTATACCCGCTTATCCTACTATACCTGGAAGCAATGGGCACGAGGCAGGGAACAACCTTGGACGGGGGGCCAGCCCATCTAAGGGCACACCCACACACCACTCACACCTATGGGCAATTTAGTAACTCCAATTAGCCTCAGCATGTCTCTGGACTGTGGGGGGAAACCCCACGATGACACAGGGAGAACATGCAAACTCCACACACATGGAACCCAGGCGGAGACTCTAACCCAGATTGCAGAGGTGTGAGGCAACAGTGCTAACCACTGCACCACCATGCCGCCCCTACCATCTCTATATGTTATTTATTTTTACATAGAAATTGTTGTATATGGTACTGTGTATTGTCTATTTTTGTCTTTTTGTGTGGTTATGTAATACAGAGTCAGTAATTAGAAGCAATTTCCACCAGGATAATGTAAATACTCTGACTCTGATTCTGTCTCTGAACAGTGAGCGTGCTCCCGGAGGCTCCCTTATCAATCACTGATTCTGACTCAGCCCAGCTTACTGGTGACTCTGATTCTGATGTAAACAGCAAGCACGCTCTTATGAGTCCAGCTTACTGGTGACTGATTCTGATGTAAACAGCAAGTGTAGCGTGCATTACATGCAGAGGAATGGCGTGCTTAAAAATTATCTGGCATTTGAGAGGTTAAACTCAATTTGCGTAATTATGGCTCCGCCCACTCATCAGTGGAGAACTAGGAAGTTCCAGTCGTTTTTTCTTTTTTCCTCCGGTTACCGAAGAGAAGTAAAGCACGTAGTTTTCCTGAAGGATGAACAAGTTGGTTTAGATAGTTTTTTTTCCAATGCAATATCCGGAGAGTGAGACATCGGTTGCGATTGCCGAGCTTTTGCTTTGTAAGTAAACTTTGATTTTACGCGTTACCTGGTCGTATGTGTTATCGAGTAGTAAGAATGTTTCAGTTTGAAATGTCATTATAATGTGTTTATTCTTTAAACCATTGAGTTAAATGGGTTTTATTTAATCTTAGCTGCTACTAGTCACGCGTGAGGCCCGGAGCAGCTACGTGTGCATATTTTGACCAGAGGTACATTTCTTTATTCATTAAACGTGTGTGCAAAAGAAAGGGGCATTATGCTGTAATTTGGTTTAGGAATATGTTTGTTTTGAGTGTATTGCATAAATGTGGTTTGTTGTTGAAGTAAATGTACAATTCTTTATCCTGTAAAAGATCATTGTTAGTTGGTTGCCTATGTGTATATTGGTTTGGTTGTAATTAATAATTAGACAATGACTGAT
>JAODUD010000033.1:15021523-15047609 GCA_026784285.1 Stomatorhinus walkeri | reverse complement strand
TAATAATAATAATAATAATAATAATAATAATAATAATAATAATAATAATAATAATAATAATAATAATAATAATGTTAAATAGAGGTTAAGTATAACAAGTAAAACAACATTTCATTCAGATACTGAAAGCATAATTGAACTAATTATGGCGTTTATTTTGTAATAATAGTGCTTGTGATGTGACGCCACTAGCAGAAGTTACATTTAAATGCAAACCTCGCTGGCGGACTCGGCGGCTGGAATGAATTTGATCTCGCACAATATTTGATAATAATACCTGTTTCAAATCTGCCTCCTCCATATGTTATTCCAGCATTTATAGATAAAGATCTGCCCTGCGTCTAAAATGGATTAAATCAATCTAGCCGTGGTACTTACTGGGCGCACACTACATATGTCTAACTAAATGTTAAATTAAAGTCAGATCAAATTTTAGACTTTCATAGCTTCTATAATTTCTAATATTATGAAAACTATAGCTTCTAATTGTATAACTTCTATAGTTTTCATAATTTATAAGTTTTACTCGCATCGTCTTTGATGGATTGGAACTTGCGGTTGTTACGCTATACAAATAACGACATCAGTGTTTCTTTGCGTTATACGACCGTGTGGTGGCTGCCTTTATTACCTTAGAAAGCCAACTTAAAATATTTTAGAGAGGTGCTCATTGAAGATGTGACTTTTGCTTGAAATGCAGCCAACCTTCGGCAATAGGTCTAATTACAAAAATGAGCTACTGTTAAATGCATCACTGAGAGAGCGTTTCTAGATACAAGAATATCGAATAAATCAGAGGCAACATATTACGCCCCAGAGGGGAAATTAATTATGTTAAGTCTTCCATTCTACAGCTAATACAAATTTACGTTTTGTTTAGCCCTGTGCATGTTTAAAAGTGATATTTATCGCGGCACTTATGACTTGTTTCCATTCTCCTGTTGGTTATAATCCGGGGCTGCCCTTCCGCCTCTTCATGACACCCTAAATGATCCGTAAATCCGCGAGTCAGGAGGTCAGCAAGCGAAGAAAATCAAATTACTCGTAGTTAAGTGCTGAGGTTAATCAAATCCGCCCGTTTCCACAATCCGTGAAGACATAAAGGAAATTAGATTGACAAGCAATGGTCTGTCAAAGCAAAGCCGATATTTAAATTTCCCATAATTCGTCGGTTTCTTGAATATTTTACACAATCCACGTCGTTGTCTGTCTATTATCATATTTTACATTTTTTCCCCTCACAAGGGTCGCACTATAGGTACAGGTATAGGTGTCAGTTGGGTGACAGCTGACTGCGGAGCAAGTTCATGTTAATTTTGCACATTTTGGTATGTGGAAAACCTTTGATAGTCTTTTCTGTATTCCAGAAGCCATTTGTTTTAGGTGATGCCATAGAGTTTAAAGCAACATACACATTCGAATACGCGAAAAGAAATTATTAAATGCCCTGGTTAGACAGTCACCCATTAAGTTGATAAAAAATTTGTTATGACGCCATTTTGTCATGGTAATAAATGCGGATTATGAGTAACCAGGACAGAGACAATGGAGGACATACATTAATAGTTGGATTAGGGTTTAATACTATATACTTTGACGAGCCTTAAGAATGTCTGCAGCAGGAATCTAGGCCTACCTGAGCGATTTAGTCTTTTAAAATCCTCTGTTAAATACTATACAGCGGCGGAAACCTGCCACTCCAGGGGGCGGCGCAGAGTTCAAGTTGACTTGTTTGAAGGGTCCGACTGACGTTATTCAATGTTTGTTAAACCAATTGCTAGCGCTGAAGCTGGGAATCATGTCAATTCTAGGAGAAACATTTAATGTTTAGAGTTAGGTATAGAAAGCTGTCTCAGCAAAGACTGCTTCCCAAAGGTTTTTCCCCCAAAATAAGCAGGGTAGGCATCATGTAGTGAACTTAATACTTTTAGGGAAATGAGCCTCTGATTTATGGCTGGTCATGAAAGATGAAGTCAGCGCAACAGGACTCGGGACTGCTTCAGAGTCATCTCCTTCCATTATTTTTGCTGGTCTTACAATTACGTGGCCCTCAGATTCTTCCTTATATGCTTGATACTCTTTCTAACACCGATCAACATAGGTGTCCGCCACGCGCGACCTCGCCTCGGACCGCACGCACTGCAGAGCTCGCGTAGTGCGCCTCGCGCCTGACGGGTTGCCTGAAACGTCATGTGGGCTTCGGCGGGCGCTGCTTGTCCGCGGTCATTACAATGCGCGCTTCAGCATGATGTATAAAATCCTACCATCCAGCCTTGTTGCCTAAATATTAATTCTTGTCTTGTGTGACCATCTTTCTTTCTAAATTTAAAAGAAATGTAAAGCCATCGTTTTTGGCTGTCTCTGTGATGCACCATTAATTCTGGGGTTCATAAAAACAAGCAATCTAACCGCTTAGATTCACCGATCAATTCTGGAGTCTCCTTAGCTGTAACCCAAGAATATTACGTACATATCATTGCATCTCATCTCTGGTGAGGGTAGCAGTATTGCTTACATATACCATGTAAATCTATCACCGGATATGCAGTGGTAGTGGCTCTGATGTGTGTTGCTTTGGCTCCCATGATTTCGATTTCGAATGCGGTAATGGTCGAGAGAACAGAGCTGCTAATGCTTCCATATCCTAACAGTTGCCCAACATAGACTAAATACTTATAATAATAGTTAGCTTTATTTGACAGAATGTACAGGGAAACTACAGAGTGAGAAGGTGGAAGGTCATATGACATCAGCATGAGTGGCCGCATCCCACAGTTACATCACTGGTTTCACTGGAGAGTGAGTTATGAGCTGAGATAGAGTGCAGTGCGGGATGGGTTGGAAAAGTGTTGTCTGTTCATTCTACGCCATGTTTGTCAGTCAAAACATGCTGTACATATGGCCTGCAAGAGACCAAGAACATATTAAGAAATAATGAAGAAGTAGATTAATTGCTTCACTTTCCCAGCCATGGGAATACACTGTGGAGAGCAGGAAAATCCTTTGAGGTTGATGACCATGTGTGTCTGTGTTTTGGTGTAGGCCTACATACAGCCTGTGTGTGTGTGTGTGTGTGTGTGTGTGTGTGTATAATGACCTTGCCGTCTTGGGATTTCATGAGAACTATTCCTGACTCACTTTCTGTTACGATGTGTGAGTGAGTAAAGCCTAGTTGATCCCATCCCTTGGGTGCTGCAGTACGTGTTCCTTCATCTTGTTCCTCATGTTTGAGAAATGTTTTTTTTATAAATATTTCTGACGGTGTGTCTGCGGCCCTCAGATTGTTTGCAGTACAGATACTGCAGCCCAGACGTACCACCCCCCCACCTCCCCCACCCCTAGACCTTGAGAGATCACCCTGAGCTGTGAAAGACTGTTACAAAAAGCCACCTTTCTCCTGGTTTCTGCTCTGCTTTCCCTTTGTCACGCTGGCCGCCGGTATTAATGTAAACCTGCTTTGGGGATGTTCTGCGGAGCCAGTTTGCGAAAAGCGCTTCTTTTTCCCTCCTCAACTGCAGCTCAGAATATTTTGGGTCTTTCGTTTTTACCACACACTGCTAACAGCTGTGCAATATTTCACTCAGTTCCATCAGCCTTTCTTTTTTTCTTTTCTGCTGTTGGATCCAAGGTTGGTCATTAATAAGGTTTCTGTGATCTTATAAATATTTGAGCTTCATCCAAGTGGCTGCCATAGCAAAGAAAGTGGCTTTAGAAAAGAAATAGAGACAAATAAAATTTATATCAAGCACAATTAACCGCTTTTTTCAATCCCATCCAACTTATTTGGCTGCTATTGGGGAATTTGAGCTTTATGCATCGTTGCATTAAGGTTGTCTGTAGTATTTTTAGTCTTTTATGAACTGCCTTATTTCTTTTTAAAATGGGTTTAATCTTTTTTTTTCTGGAGAACATCTGGAGAACCTGAGTCATAATAGGGACGTATAACCATTCTCTTTATTTGTGGCAGTTATTGAACGGCAGGGTTCAGCAATACTTTGTGAAATAATTTCAGGATTAGTTCCTGTGTGCTGTGTGTAAAATGATTTTATTCAGCTCTTTGGAAGTTAGGGCAGTGCGAGCCAAACTGCATATTTAAATAAAAGGATAACGGCGATATTTGTGCCAGCACTGGCGTCTCCTTGTTAATGGGCTCCAGATGTGCGGCTGCAGGGAGCCGCTGGTCCGAGGGGATGCTGTCACGGCTGATGGAGGGCCGTGGCCCCCGGTCACTGGCAGCACACATCTGGAAGCACTTCAGGTCTGCCGGCTCAGTCGTGAAAGGTGAGACTCGACGCTGGGCGCAGCGCGTCAGGGCTTCTCATCCCTGCTCCTGAAATGATTGCACGCAAGCCCCTAACCCCCCCCCCCCCCACAACCACCTCAAGCCAGCACCGCTGGACTTACCTTTGGATCATTTGCTCGGAATGCAGTGACCTTGAGATCATTTCATTCCTTCGATATATCGACAGCCAAAGCAAGCTGATCATCAAAAGCTAATTATCGTTGCCACGACTGTCAAACCCACGACAGACAGAAGTTGTATTTGCAGAATGACGATAATGCAGATGCGTAAGGCGTGGTAAGAAGTGCAGTCAATCGTGAAAGACATCCAGAAAAAAACACCTAGTGATTTGGATTGCTGTTCATTATAAAGCTACTGAAAAGGCCTCATTTGCATCATAAATTTTATATCTTATTTGTGTAAATTAAATGCCAATTGGCAACCAAAATCATTCATTCTTCAGTAAAAACAGCAATGATATTTGCTTTCAGTAAATAAGGTATTGACTCAAACTCTATAAAACCCATCAATACCTTTTCAATGATTGTGGAATATATATTATGGGGGATAAATAATTAGTCTATGACAAGTACAATAATGTAAGGGAAAAGGTGAAGATGGAAATAAATCTATAAATATAATTACATATCATTTTCCTTGGGTTCTTCCTCTGGATACAATTTAGGGAAACATTTATTCAATATACACTGAACAATACGTTCAAATTTATTTCCACTGTCTACATATCAATGTACATGCACATTATTTTTATGAATGAACCTATTTTTTTTCCTTTACTGAGCAAATCATTCATCCAGGTCAGAGCAGTTTCCGGAGTGAAACCTGATTTGGCATTTCCTTGGGAACGAGGTAATGAAGGGAGAGTGTTCCTGGCAACCCCTGCTGACGCCCAGTGCGTGGGTCAGACGCGGGGGCTCGCACGGGTCAGATGCGAGCGGCAAAACCAAAGAAGTGTCGGTAGAGGGATGCTGTTATGGCAGCGATTAAACTGCACTGGGGCACGGGGGCGCCAAAAAAACAAAAACAAGGACTTCCTGCGCATAAAATATTGTTTCCTGCATAAACACTAAAAAGTTCCGCAGAAATCATTAAACCCCAGCAGAAGGATTTGTGCAACTTTTGTGGGAGAGTCCCTCTTGGCGTAATAAAATCCTTAAGTGGTGTTTGCACAAATTCCTAAACCTGTTAGTTTTCTTTTTTTTGCTTCATCTGCATTACAGAGTCAACTCAAAGTGTCTGCTAGCTGTCAGCAGTCCGTGTATAGGGCCCAGGAATACTGTCGGGGGGCTTTTTCACATCAGGGCCTGACATCCCTCTTTCCGTGAACCACCGGAGACAAGCTGGCCGTCTGGCCCGTCTCAGGACGGCGTGACATGAAACAGATGAAAGACAAGTGGTACCTTATAAAGTCAAGTCCGGACTCCCTAGTTCTTCTAAGATGCAGTTAGGGAGACTGTTTCATTAGTCCGGTGTAAAGTTTTAAATTGACATTGTTCATTATTTGTCATATACTGAACTTGAATGCTAGACACATGGCCACCAGAAAAGAGTGGGAAATTTATTTATGGAAATGTAGATAAATCAGCCATGGCTATAAATGAAATGAATCAGTAATGATTACTGCCTAATGACTTTATCAATCAATCATAACTACTTCTTAAATATTAATTCCAAAGAGTTCTTCATTAGCAGAATACATTGCAGTGTATTCCCTAGGGGAAATTCATAGTAACGGGATTTTTCCTTAAATATGGAATCACCGTTGCCAGGAATCATCCTGGTGATGATCTTTCAAGAAAGCAACACTTTAGATTTAAACAAAAGTACATCACAGCAACTAATTGCCACTTTTATAAAGAAAATATAATGTTTCTATTATCCTGTTCCGTAGTCTGTAAAATGTTATCATCACCTTATTGAATACTCTCTAAACTTTAGCACATTCCAGTTTGTTGTTTCAACATCGTTTTATTATTATATAAGATTTTCTGTTACAAATAAAGATAAAATACAAGGAGAAATAGCAACTAGGATTTGGTTTCAAAAGTAATGTTAGCTGGCGTTAGTTGAATAGTGTATGTTATATAAATCAAAATGCATTGATGACATTTGCTTGTCAGTGGTATAAAGTGGGAAAATAAAACAAAATCAAACAAAATCAAATAACGATATGAAAAGTTTTTATAACTTCCCAGTGTCTGTCCTGGATGAAGCCCACTTTTAGGTTATTCCAGACCCCTGGGAGTTACTGCTTCTGTGAGGCAGAGTTTTATCGTTAATTCTTACAGGGTACTGATAGACGAGACGAAGGGCACGATTGTCCAGACCGAAAACCATGGTGATCCGACTGGCTGGTCTTTGGAAGCACCATCACCATGGACGCTGTCTTCTCAGATGGTGCTCACAATTGGACCGTAAGACTTTCCGTAGCTTTTATCGGGTTGAAGGAAACGATGTCTCACTGCCTTGTCAATGAATTCACTTTTCTTCATCTTAAGCCAATTAAACAAGACAATTTTACACTGGCTAAATAGAATCTACAAGTGATTTTTGGACTTTCAGATGGAAGCATTCCAAAATTTTTTTCGCTTTTGACTCGGTCTTCCTCTAACCCACCGGTTGCTCAGTAATACAATACATTCATCAATAACATGATGTCCATCGGGGAGAAGTATCTGCTGTAAATCCCATGGGCTGGCTGGTTACCCACAGTGGGCCCGTGTGGATCTTCTCGATAAGAATGTCCGAAGGTCCTCCATGGAGTTCGGGGTTTGCTCATTTGTCCTCAGTTGACTGTGGGCACCTGGTTCAAGCTGTACTCCTTCGCCTTCAGACGGAGATTGGCGATGCTGTTGGCCATGTTCATCCCCTGGGTGGTGTTGGTGTTGGCACATGTGGGTGGGTAGGTAGCCATAGCGCTGGTATGAAAATAACGACAACCGTCAAATATTTATATGCGACACGTGCAGGTTAACGAGAGCCGCCAGCAAGGCAGCCGTATAAACGATGCAGGTGGGGGGGGGGGAAAAAAATGAAAGAGTACTTGCTTTCATTGGGCAGCATTTTCTGTGGAACTGGCATAGCTGCTCCCCCAGGCATTGGATAGCAGCTTAACAACACATAAATTGCAATGCATGTGTTAGGTCTGCACAAGGACTTGCTTTAGTGATTTCACATGCCAGGCATGTTTCTGCTCAAGTGGAAATGAAGAAAAACACAGCATGCGCTCACGCCAGCGGAGGCTTCCAACTGACTGACTCCATCGCTCTAGCCAGGTTAACAGTGTTGTACATTTTATTTTTCTTTTGCATAGTATTGCTTTAAATCAGACCAGTGTCAAAAGTGGCACAAAAAATCCTGCCCACGCGACGTTTCCTGTGTTTGTTAACGTGTATCAGAGAACTCCGAGATGGTGCGTAAGCATAGCGAGTATCTTAAAGTCAGTTCTCAACACCCACATTCTCAAGGAAATGTATTAATTAACTGCTTATGGCTGTAGTCAGTCGTACAGTTTACGACTGCAGGCTTAGCCCAGTTTTTCACAGACGTGAAAACGGGGAGATAAAACTGACATCTGATTGCGAGCGAAAATGCGTGGAAGGTGGACACAAGAAAACAGACGTGATGGAAAGAGAAAAAAGTCACATGTGACAGGAAGATTATGGTGGAATTTGGTTGATGTATTATCAGGAATCGCTGGGTGGGAAATCACCTGTATGGGGAGGCAGTGCCCCAGGACAGGTAATCGTTGGGTCGAGGGGCAGGGCGTGGCACGATTGGCTGCTCCACTGCCGTCACGTCCCCGGAGTATGACTTCAGAAGCGAGGCGTTCTTGCTAGCTAGCATCGCCCGCTCGTTCCGGCGAAACTTAGCCCGCCTGTTCTGGAACCACACCTGGAAACCACAGAGAATTCCAGAATCAGCAATGCCAAAGCTTCTGCTCCACTGAGGTCCTCTCTGAATTAATCTCAATCATATTCATACAACAAAAGATGTCATATTCTCCTTTGTTTATACTCTTAAAAAACAAGACAGCAGTGTAGTGAGACACGGTGTTCGGTTACATTACGCGCAACAGAAAAACAGCCGATTGTAGGCAGTCCAGCTAAATAAAATCCTTTTTATTAAAGCAAATCCAGTTGGTTCCTCCTGAGGCATAATGTCCTGTAACGTAATGTCCCAGGAATGAACAGTCTGAACAGTCTTTCTATCAAAGGCTATGCAATGCTCTGGTAAGTATTAATTACAGATGTGTGTGTGCGTGTGTGTTTGTGTGTTTTTTAACTAGGCGTAATCCCGATGCAAAACATTCCTATAGCAACATAAAAGGACGGGCAAACATGCAAAGCCCGGAAACTTTACAGTTAAGTCTTGTCAGAAGGAATGGATTGAGATTTAAATGAAGAGTGTTGGTGGTTAACGCATTATTGCATCTACATTAATTAAACATCATAATCTGCTTGAAAATATTCTGCAGAAGTGTTCATTAAATCCTATTAGATGCCTCGGATGCGAGGCGGAGGGGCTACCTGAACACGGGCCTCCGTGAGGTTCACCCTCCGTGCCAGATCTTCCCTGACAAAGGCATCGGGGTAGTGCGTCCTCTCGAAGACCCTCTCCAGGGCCTGCAGTTGGCTGCTGTTGAAGGTGGTTCTGTTCCTGCGCTGTTTCCTCTTCTTCTTCTCCTCTGCATTCAGCTGCTCATCTGTGGGCATGCATGCAGAAACACACACACACACACACACACACACAGATGCATGCGGGAACAAGACACACGTGCAACACACACACACAGACCACAAGCTGAAATGAATGCGAGTTTGCGGAGTCACGCTTTGTTGTGCAGGCCGATGCAGCAGGCAAAACTGAAGTGTACCCCCCCCCCCCCTTGGCACTGTCCTGCCTGCCTTTCTGATTACTGATCAGGGGGTGTTTCAGCCTCCCCGTCAGATACCCTCCCTACCAACATGACCATATCTCAGGGAAGGTCCTGGGCTCCTCTTTCACAAATGTCACTGCAATGCCAAATGTCACGTTCTCTGGTTGTGTTCTTCTTTGACTGTCTCGCCATTTAAAGCTATCAATGATCAAGTCAAAGTATAGCTGAGTTATATTTACTCCTGCTGCTATTGGGTAGTAAGGAACCTGCATCAGGATATATCAAAACATTGCTGGCTTTATGACTGCGGTCAACTGATCATCAGCCCATCTACTGTAGGATTAAGCTACTAGTTTCATTTGAAAATGTTCTTTTGACCGATGAGCTAAGAAGAGAGTTAACTAGCATATCAGAATCAATAGCTGGAAATAAAACATCACATCACTGGACTGTGGGGTCTTGAGTCCACGATATCCCAGAAACCAAGAGAAAGGTCTGAGTAGGAGCTTTTGCAAGCCTTTTGGGAAAAAAGCAGCTCAGAGTTCTATGTCTGCTCATGTTTGGCCCACGGCTTTTAGTTTTCGCTTTTAAAAATGCATTTTTATGATCAACCAAACCATAGTTTGACCACTGGTGGCCACGGAAAGCTGGAAGCTACACGTTCATTTGAACAAAAGTCTAACATTTAAATTAATATCAAAACAAGCAAATTAATGTTTTATGACATAGGCTGATAGAGCAAACCCAAAACAGGAAAAAAGATAATAAAATTTTTAACATGTTTTTTAATACCAGATTAAAATATGTCTGAATTACTATGCGTGAAATCTCAAAAAAATGTATACAAAAGCTTCAATTCATTAATCTATTATGATGTGTGACAAAAACATGTCTGTCACACACACAAGAGAATACCATAAATCCAATTGGCCGTAATGTTGCATAAACTTGCAAAATCGCCACCTGAATTTTACCAGTTTTTTTTCAGGAGTGAGAATCATTCCAGTCTACGGTAAACACACAAGTCAGCTGTCAGGCCCGAAAACAGAAGCACTTTCATCGTGTAATATACAAGTCCGGACACAGACTGAGCCGGGAATCTTGTGGAACGCATCGGTCTTGAACGTCATTTGCAGGTAAACGCTCCGCTGTTAACAGAGCCGTGCTTCTTTCTTATCTGCACGGTCACTTTCTCGACCGCAAAACAAGCTGCACTCCCTGAGGTCTGATTCCCACATAGTGACATGGGCGTATGCAGAAGAACAAATTATATATAATTAGCCATCGAAGGTAATTACTTTTACTGCCTTCTTTACAAACCCGCCTGCATACTGTACGCCTCCGTGTGTGACAGAATTATCTGGTTAGACCTGCCGTGGGCAGCGTGAGGGACCTTTCCTTCTTTTTCCTCTTCGACCGCACGATTGTGAGACCTAATGTTTCTGACCCAAACTTACAGAAGTACACCTATCATATAAATGATCAAGTATATTATACACATCTATATACACAATACATGTATAATGTTAATATATAATATATATATATTATTCGGAGAAAGATATTTAGAAATACAAATAAATGTGAAGTTATTGATTTTTGTGGGCATATCTATTTGATATTCTGTCAATTTTATATCCTTGAATGACACAATAATAGTTGCAAACACAATGCGAAATTAAATGAAACCAATTGGTGTATTTTAATTCATTTCTGTTTTATTTTTTTAAAAACGCAACCTGCTACAAAAGGTCAAAGTGAAACTATTTTCTGTGTTGTGGCCTACAGCTAGCTTATGTATACCTGTTTATGTGAATAATGCATATTTATGGTGCGAGGTTAGCATCCTGGGATTAGGTTGCGGTCACCGCGACAATAAGTGGTTAATCAGTAACTGGAAACGCGCGCGGACATACGGACTATTATTAATATAGATACTTGGTGGAGTGAGTCTTATTGTAGCATAGCCCAGAAAACTGGCTAATACATTTGCCTGGCTTATCAAACGTATTTTGAATGCATTGCCTTTTCATATCTTGTACGGTTGAAGCGTTACGAAAAGGGGAATATAGGCTAACCGTAATTGTTTTACATACAAGCCATCAGAAGACATACGAGCTATTTTTAAATCCGTACAATTTCTCCGTTTGTGCATACGCCTGTACTGTATTGTTCACGGTATTATTTGTACTTGGAAACGACTAGTTTCTATGCGAAAGGGAGTGTTAGATGTCTGTTTTTTCATGATCTGGCGACGGGACACGACGGACGTCCCAAGGACATATCCCCAAAGAGGCATTTTACTGTGAAGTCTGGTGGCACAGCACCTTAAGAGATATTTTTATTGTGCACATTAATCACTAGACCAAAGCAAATGAAAATCTGGTGACAGACTAAATAGATGCGAACTCAAATAAAGATGCGAATTTAAATAAAAGTTAAATAATGGCAAGGTAGGACATGGTACCTCTTCTGGATGGAGTTAACGTCTATTTTCTATGATAGGGCCTATTATTCACGCGACGTTTCCTTTTCATTTATTCCTGTGTGTAGTTGTTTTTTAATTGTGTATTAATGTACGGGCAGTTGTGCTAGACACCTTTAAGGCACTTTCACTGGAAATGTGGTAAACTATATAAAAAAAAATAACAATAGAAAAATATTACGGCCTCCTTTCATTACATATTACGTTAGATTAAATTAAGTCCTATCCAATGGGATTTACAACGTGTTTGCAGCGGGAAAGAAACGGGCCTAGATGGAGCGCAAAGAGAGCTGTAAGTCACTGACACCTTGTAATTACCGCATTAATTAGCCTACGCGGTGTTTTTTTCTTTTTAGGTTAATTAGTACCCGCGTCTGCTGCCCACGTCAGTGGTGGTAAGTTGGGTGTCGTGTATGCTTCGATATTTCATTTTAATTTATAATCTTTTGCGCGATATAATAACTGTCTCACGTTGTAACTTTCACCTTCATCTCCCGTCTTTCACGATTTCTGTTTCAGACTAATTGAATTCGTGAACGGATCTTTGAAAGCTTTAGGACCTACAGTATAAATATTCCCGAATCAATCATAAATATACTTAAAACCAAGTATAAATGGACCTACCTTTGGTCAAGTATACACTGAGGCGAATACCGTGGTTAAGCTTTTCTGGTATACATTCTGCGCGTTTAAAAGCTACGTACAGCAGGCCTATCTTGTTATATATATCCCGTTGCAACTACCGTAGACTGTCTATATGAAAGCAGAAAGGCCTTTAAAATATATTGAGAAAAATTAAACTAGAAAGTGAATCTTTTAAAAATTAACCTCAAATAAATTACATTTTGCGAATTAATAGGCTACTTAGCACACCATTCTTTACCTATATATCGTGTGTCGAGTCCAAAACGTACCCTTCAACAAAACCAAAAATTAGTAGAAGTGGAGAATATATTTGAATATAAATGCCCATACTGCTAATACCTGCAGCTCCATATTAGTAAACATATCTGAAAACTTAATATGTATGCGCATGTATTTTTATTCATATTTCCCATATAACTACATTATAAAATAGTCAGGGCTCTCTAAAATGGACCGTTAGATTTAAATATTAAATTGACCGCTGTTTAATTTCATTTTTCAATTATTAGATTGCATTAAAGATTTTTACTTCCGATGTAAACACAAGGAAAACAAATACGGACAGCTGAAGGAATATTTAATTAGGCTATTTGTTTATATGGCCCTATGTATTTATGATAATGTCTCCTATAATTAACCTGTAATTAACGCAATTAAACGATAACAAATCACTACACAGAAACGTTATGTCGTCAGCGAAGATAAAATACTTGCGATTGAATTTCATGGTGCATTTAGCATATATATTTAATATTATAACCGACTCCAATGATGTAGTTTTTCATATTATAAATTAAAATGGGTGATTGTATTGTGCCCAGTACTGCACCATCGCCACCCTTATTATAGTCTTATGATAGCCTATTGTGGTTATTTTGGTATTAATATAAGTTCTCAGCATATTGCATTTAAAAATTATACCATCTAATATATTTATACAGCTCCTTCGCAAATAATATTTAATCATAGATTACAAAGCAATCTTATTATGTGTTCGAATGTTAATTGAGCTATTGTATATGATATAACACGCGTAATAATTGGTTAGCCTATTTCGACATAAATGTCTTCATAAAGACATCAAAGCCGTTTAAAATTAATTTAAAACAGCCACAGGCGGTATTTTCTGTTATGCAAATCGAAATTATATTCAGATTTTTCCTAACATAACATCGTTTTTTAAAGTCCCTACATATGTCTCCGTTTTTCTTTCAGTTAGGAGTTACTGGTTGGTTTAGGAATCTTTTATTTTTAGGAGTCTGATGCGACAACTGGCGATGTTATATTAAAGGGTAAAGAGAAATGTGCGCCAGCGAGAACTTCGTGATGTTTTATGTACATTGTCGGGTACAGGTCATCTGTTCCATGTGCGTTGCCGATAAAACTAAACATCTCTTCAGTTGTTTAAATTAACAGTAGTTAAGGATAAATGAAACAGCATAATTACACATCTCTTAGGCCATACTCTTCGTATGCGATCTCCTGTCAGAAGTAATCATAAAAAGCATGTCCGTTCTAATTTATACTTTACGGTGAAATTTAATAAAGGCGTTTTCGCGTACACTGATATTTATACTGTAGGAATAACGGGAGAACTAAGGATGTACCGCCATTGTGTTCGCACTTAAATTTAACCTAGCAATTTCATACACCGTATATTACTGCTGTTGACAGAAAATGTGCAACGCCACCCCTAAAACTGACAAAACCTGCTGCGATCCGAATGATTAAAAAGACAACTGCTTAGATTGTTTATACGGCGAAATCACAGCATTAATATCATGGATCTCATAAGCTCCATGTTTCAAGGAAAGGAGGCCACGAACGCCTAATTTCGCATCGATTGGTATAGGCTATATCTTTAGAACTTTACGTAACACTCGAGAGTACGTTTGCTCCTTTTTAAAAACGTTTTGAGACGCTTTTACAGTTTGACGGAATATATTTTCGATATCTTCACTGTATCACTTGTAGACCTTTACATTTTGTACACGTTACTGTACACACCGCACAAAATGTAGTGAACGTATTCGCAGATTATACTACGATTGGCATGAAGATGTTTATGGAAATATATTTTGTAACCAGTTTACATGTGCTTTGTTGGAACGGTCTTATACTGGGTTGCTTCTGAACGCAATGGTATTCGGAGGCAATCCTGTGGCCACATATTAGTGTCCTACAAAACACCAAAATGAACATGACACGAACGTGTTTACCCGTACCTTTGGTTAAAAGTTGAAGACTCCCCTGTTCAGGAACAACAGAAAACTTGTGCAGAAATATCTCACGCAATCGTCCGCGATTTTCCTTCGTGTTTGATTTACTACACAATGTCAGAACCGCCGGCGCCAAATGATTAACATATATGTGCTAATGTGACAATCCTTTGCGTTAAAGTGTTAATCACAACTGTGGCCCCAAGAGTACATACCACGGGAGCTCACTTCGCACTTACTCTCCTGCTGCGTGGTGTCGCTGCCGCTGGTCAGCCCCGGCGATTCCAGCATACTCCTCCCAGTCTCCACCGCACTTTCGTCCGCCTGCGCCCCAACCATCTCCCCTGCTTCCTCCAGATCCAACAGGTGGCTTACTGAGAAGTTCTTTTTAGCCTGTAGATTTTCCAGATTCGCTGTAATCGGACTCTCCAAGCGGCTGGATATCGTAGCTTGTCTGTCCATTACATGTGCATAACTAGAAGTCATGACGCAAATAGAATACGGAATAATAAAGGAAATAATAGCAGCCCAGCCAAGTTATTCCTCGCATTCAGACAAAAATACCTATAATGGCGTCAAACCAATCAACAAGAAACCCTTTTGTCACAAAGAACAGCGTCCACAATTGTATAGATCCGCTAGGACTGACGTTTCTCAGCTTTGAAGAGACTGTTGAATTTTCAAAACGGGAGACGCGTAGCAGGAACCAAAAGGTTTCCCCCCCTTTATTTAGGTATTATTTGCCGCAGAGATTTTCTGGAGAAGGGATGTCACACCTCAGACGCTGTCCACTCTTCTAAAACCGGATAGCTCACCATTTGCTCGGCACCATCCACCCTGAATACTTCTGAGAAGGTTTTCTTCTCAACGCTGTTGACTCACGACTCATGAATGGCTGGAGGTTTGCAGCGGAGAAGATGATGTCTAACAGATGCGCGTGTGAGTAAGCTCTCAGTTTACGCTCAGAGGAGGAAGGCTGAAAAGGGACTGCTTTTGGAAAGAGTCCTTCACTGAGATGGTTTTAAGAGACTCTGGCACTTCAAACGACACGAACTGGCAGGCAGAGGAAGCCTGAACGCTGAATAAATGAGAATCTAAGACCCCTGGGAGGGAAGATCGTCCTAATAGGAGCCTGTAATTACGTGGCACTGCTTTTGTGAAGTTCCTGACGTTTTACAGAGCCACTTTCCATCACAAGCCACCCCTCCCTTTCACACAGTACGGAACATACCACCACCAATACAGAAACACCCTAATTAAAGAATTTAAGGACCCTTGGCAGCCGGACGGAGGACCCCAGAAGTCTCGTAAGGGAGACCTTATATCCATCCACTGTTATGCCTGTTTAATCAGGACGGCTCGCTGTAGGTTATTTCTATTTAAATTGAGAATTGCTTCACTCTCCTTACCCCATATTAATTTACGTGTAATAAAAATAATTTTGGCTTAAATGAATATCTTTATCTAATTTACGTGTGGCGGTTATGAGGATTTACGAATTATTTGTGTTATAATAAGTGTTGCGGAATAATGAGAGAATTGTGGAAACTTTTCGATTAAACAGCGAGTAAAGATTACTTTTTAAAATGATTCATGTGATGTCTGAAATTAACCAAACCCGAAATTAACCCCGACGGCACATCGAGAAAAGTGGCATTAAACTTTAATATGGTTTACTACGCGAATTAAATACAGTTCTGCCGACTATTTAACTTCCCGAAATTTCTATAAGTCGTTATCAGACACATTTATGCATTTTAGGCGTTTCTTTTAGTACAAATCATTTTGGAATATTTTATGACTCAACGATTACGTTGCTTCGGGAGAGGGTCTTGACAGGAGAGAAAGGGTCCATAGGTTCAAAGAAAAGAAGTCAATGCTCCAAGCTGCCACGGAGAGCCCATACCCCCCAGCCCCCGATCTGGGAAAAGAACACTTGATGCCATCAAAGGGACGTAGATTGAAACCAGATGTTCTTCGCTCGTTCTTTCCATGCATTTAATTAAGGCGCTGGGATAAAGAATAGCATTTTTACATCATTAGTTCGCCAGAACCCTTTTCGCCTCTACCGTAAGAGCCCACGTTGGAGCCAAAGCAATACTGTCGTCTGTATTCTTGTTAGAACTCACAAACTCTGCATAAACCGTTTTCAAATTTATTTCTATACGCTAATACAAACGTGACACGGAAACACAGGTCGAATAACAATACAGGAGGCGCAATAATCTATCTATCTATCTATCTATCTATCTATCTATCTATCTATCTATCTATCTATCTAATGTTTATATATGCTATGATTATCAAAGCCTAAAGTAAACTGCAACGAAACACTGGACATATATAATGTGCAATAAAGGAAAATGAGTCACAATTGTCTTTATCAAAATTATTACTGGACTGAATCACTCCTCCAATAATTTCCCCTTTCTGTAAAAAATAATATACCGGGCATAGAATTATTACAAGTACCTATATGAACTACTAACAAAAACAGTTGTAATTCATTACTAAATGAAAACAAGTAAAGGTCACTTATATTGCTTTTAATCTTCCAAACACTACTTATCAAACCACAAACACTTGATTTAAAGATCATTAGCGGTTAATTAATTTCATACAAAGCTTTGTATATACTTCGTGTCCTTTAATTCAGTGCAGATTGATTTGAATTTAGAATACCACAGACAGTTTGCAGTAAACATTCATTGACCATATTGATGCCAGTAAAGTTAGCTGCTGTAAAGACGGCATTTCGTGAATCTTCATAGTACGAATAAGAAACTTTACGGTTTTTGGGCATTTAATTTGGGCCGTTGGTTTAATAAACAATACTGAGCTTCAACATCGCTAGATTTATATGTATGTGTATCTATATCTATACATAGGCCCATGTACGCTGAATAAATTATGCTTTGCATTATAATTCAAGGTTGGCACTGAAATCTGTCAATTAAAAAAAAAAATAAACACACTAGATCAATGCTTTACGTTAATCAGCACCAAGGGTCACTGGACAGCACAGCTCCGCTGGGCGATGACCGGCTTACGGGGCGCGTGGCAATTGTGTGACATCAGTACATGTCACCTATATATCACTTCATGAATTCTACATTAATCTAAAATATATTTGTTTAACGTGAAATCGAAGTTGTTTATACTCGCTCGGTATATATAGCCTATTGCATCATTAATATTGTTTACGTAGTCCGTATACAGGGGCCATATATGTACAGTCCTGAATCCCGCCCACCCTACTTGTAGTGTTTTGTGTTTTTGCACTTTTTTAAACTATTGCGAATCCCTCCCTTTGTCACTTGTTGTCTACACGTCGCACTATAATCTTGAGATAATTCTATCTCGTGCTACTGTATAGGCTACTTGTATATCGATGGTTTGTCAGTAAAGCCCCCTTGAGTTGACTAGTCGGTAGTCAATACAATGACTATTACGGAACTCTGTCGTTTTGAATGAGGGTGTTGATTATTTGGACTTAGAATGGGGTGGTACCTGTTGGAATGATGAATCGCCGAATCTGTTCTTGCTTCAGTATGACCACAGATCGATTGTCCGCTTCAGTGCCCTAGACCTTTTAGTTAAAGTCCAATCACTCTGATCCTCGGCAACAATATGATTTCAGCACAGAAACGCCCAATATTATATGCTACAAATAGTGACGATCATTAAAAAAAATGCGTAATATTCCAGCGCAGAATTTAAAGGCGGTGACAGTAAAAGTCCATTGCGCTGGTTCAAATAAATGAAAAAATCCGGATAAAAAGCCAATAAAATAAGAGCAACAGCATGCCACCACGACGTACATCATTAATAATTACCACAGTAATAAAAATACCGACGGTAGAATCACAGCTGGCAAGAATGAAGTATAATTTTCATTCAATGGTTATCCTTAAATTCATGGAGAAAATAGCTACATTTAGCATGAGATCAAGCACATCTTAATGGTGTGTAATGGGAAAGACCCATTTTCTATTACTTTCAGGTAAAACTGAATATGTGTAGAATGATTTTTACATTTATTGTTAATAGGCTATTTTAAAAGTTTTACAAGTTTTTTGGTTAAAATTAAACGAATGATATAAAACAAATTATTTGTTTCCAAGTTATATAGCGTTTAGTATATTTGACTCTTTTATTAATTGAACCAGTTGCGGAAAATTATCCAGTCTTCCTGGGCCGGCCCATAGTTTTTGAACGTCATCATTTAACATAATTCGATAACTTGAATTCGAAATTCATGCAATGTTGATTCAGAAATTACATGCCCTTTAAGGAACCGTTGCAAAACTATTTCATTTATTTTGAAAATACACGCTGTATTTTAAATTTTATTGCTTATTAAAATCTGAAAATACAGTAAAATACATAATAAATCTTTATGTCTTTAAATGTAATTGTTGGTCAGCATTGCAAGAAGACGCGGGCCTATACCTATGTTTCGCCAATATCCTTATTTTTCTTCTTTTTATCGAAACAATATAATCTAGTACCTTTCAGTTTAAATCACAACTTGATTGTTCTTTTTAGTCAGTGTTTCATATAACCTGTTCTGCCCACTCAGGACGACCTTTAGTTATAGGGTTTTATAGATGCTCATTTTCAGCGGACAATCCAGTTTAAATGGATGTCTATAGCATAAATGATTTGAACATGTCCCAATAATAACAATAAACATTCGTTTATTAATATTTAATATAAATATGAAAAATAATATCAAATAGCGAGTAATTAAAAATACTTTGGTGAATATATTATTTAGGCATTGTGGCAAAAAAAAGATATTTTTTATTCACTGAACATTCTCTTAGAAAGATTTTAACGTGGCCTTGTTCAACCTGTAGAAGTATTTTCTTGTGTGTTCTGTGGGTTTTTTCTGGGTTTCGACCACATAAATTCGCCTTTCTTTCATTTATCTGACTCGTTCATCCAAAGGAAACTACGGACAGAGAGACAGGTTACACGCGCGTTGTGCTTCGTGGTATTCGAACCCACCACGTACGTATTGCCAGTACAATAGTCCACTTGATGAGTTACGGGAGCGCGTTTGAGAATAGGGCCCTGTGTGTGATGCTGGGTAAAACCATAGTTCCAGTTCAGAATCTTTACATTTTTGAAAATAGTTCCCGATTTATTTATATATTTTTGATAATTATGGCCAATGTTGAACAAGATAGGCCCTATGCGGTATTACTTGTTCACGCCCAGAAGGTTGACGTAGACCCATTGCCTGCAAGCGTCTGAATAATACTGTAATCTGCAGAAATGGGAAGCCGAGGTCTTCAGAAATGGATTTGTAGCCCTGTAAATGTCGGTGTTCGCAGATGGTTATATTTTTAATGCTCTGTTCACTTGGCTCTTTTCAACATAAGTGAGCTTGAGAGCTGCTGAAGCTACGGCGTTAATTTTCACCTGCACCTTTTCACTGTCCAGGTCAGCTGGACCAAGAACCGCCCGTCTCTCACCGAATTAAATTAAGTTCCTGTGAACGATACCAGGCGTTTTTGATTCTGCAAATTAAAATGCCAAATTCAAATTCGAACCAATAAAAATGTGAAAACAAAAGATCATTTTTTTTCAGTTTGCTTTACAAGAGAATTGCTTATGATCTCAATAAAATAACCCACGACCGTAAATTATGCATATGCAGGATTGTAACTGTGTGAAGTAGAACATGACTTTGGTTTTAATCTATCTGTAAACTAAAGTTTCCATCTGATTCACATACTGTAATCTATTTATAGATATTATTCGTAGTTGTGTAGAACACACAGAATTGCCGTAAACAATTCAGAGATTTGTATTTTATACCTTAGTGTTCACGTATAAGTTCGAATTTTTTAAAAACCGTTTATAATGCTGGAGTTACCCACATTTCTTTTTCCAACTTAACATAAGGATTCAGTACACACGGAACAAGGTATTCACGTTTTACACATGAAACGGATCACCCCCAAAATCACGAGATGAACTAAATACAGTGCAGGTTTTAGACCATTTCACCGACTACATAGACTCGACCACCCGGCGAACTCGCGCTAAGAGTGCGTCAAGGAAATGCGCTTACGTTCGTGTTTCATATGTTCCCAGGGCACAAATTCTTAACCCACATATATACAGGTAAATAATGATAGTACTTAGAATAATACATTTATTTCAGAATCAAATAGTATACATATTTCGGGGGGGCATAGGGGGAGCCACGCATGTTGTCACGAGGGCACTGCACCCCCTCCCCCCCAGACGAAATAACAAACAAACAAACAAATAAATAAAAAGTTAGTAGCTTTACGCCAACATACGTACTTATTAATATTCTATAGGGTACTGGCTGAGTTCGCAATTCACTAAGACAACGTGAACGCTAATCGCAACCTTATGGAGATATTTTGTTGATATATGACCCACTATAAATTTACAGTCCTTAAATTCGTTTAAAGCCTTTACAACATGAATAATGAGTCTAAATTTTAATGATTTACGCTAATCCTATTAGTGGGTTGTAACTAATTTTGAATAAATAGTGTGACAAGGGCAAATATATATTTACAGCTGATGTCTTACCAAAGGCTCAGATTTTAACTTTAAATGATCTCGCCGTCTTCCCTCTACTCGAGTTTCACTGCAGGTTTTAACCTGTCTAGGGAAACTGGCTCCACATAAATCAAAAACAATTCCAAAGGAACTTCGTAAAATCTCATGTTATACGAAATTATGGCCACTCTTTATACCTAGTTTATGTTACACCGCACCAGCCGCGCTTACAACGTTGCAAGCAAAAGGCATGTCATTTTAACAAAGCTGTTAATTTTACCATAGGCAGTTCTTTATGACCGCATATAAGTGTGACGTCAGAAAAATTACAAAATAGGCATAATGTACCTGACAACCATAAATCTTAAATAAACTGCAAATAACGAAAAAAATATTAAAAACTGTGCCGTGGTAAAAGACATGCAAAAATCAATAAAACATGTTCGTAATCTACTTTACAATGCCATGTTACTTCTTATTATGTTCTTGTAACTGAGGACATCCGCAATGTAACAATATTGCTTTAATAAATAAAAAGCTGTAAACACTGTGCACTATACTCAGTTGTTTAAAAAAGCTTACAGATGTATGGAAATTGCATGGAGAAAAATGTACGTGGCATATATATACACTGCGTTTTGCAATACGAGAACAAGTAGCGTTGATTCTTTAGGTTGTACGGTATCAACGTCTTGCTAAAGACCCAACTCTGTTGCTCTCTTTATAAACCATATCCACAAACACACTAAGACGTATTGCGCACTTGAACCTTTTCGACTGCTGATGCTAAATAACACAAGTTGCGCTATTGAAAGCAGAAGTCACAAAGAAAATGATATAGCTCTGTATGTACGCAAAGGCTGTAGTTTTGTCAAGCGGTCGCCAGCGATCCCGCGAGATGCGCTGCTGAAGCTGTCAAATGTTTCCTTCAAGAGACATGTCGCTCTTCCATGACTGCGCGACTTTCGGCGACTGTGTAAAATTATTTTATGTTCCTCCCAGGTACTCTCCCTGTAATGCACTATTTTTCCATTTCCAAATACGGACCGCGTGCATCATGCGAAGTAAACGCTGGAAAGGCTTTCATCCATCTGAACGTGCTTTCATACAGCCTATGGCGTTACGCAGGGTCAGCCATCACAGCTCAGTACAATTAAAGCACATTTTTGCAGTGTTGGGTAATACCGATCAAGATTACTAACCACTGCAAGGTTACCATGGGAACTGCCCCCTCTGTGTGGGGTCCCTGTTAGTGATCCCTTTTCGGATCTCTACACTGTAGCTCTCCCAACCTCCTTTTCCTGATATTCAGCCGGTCCTCGCGGAACCTGCTTTAGCACACATAGCTAGCATAGCTTCTAGCGCGCATTGGTCTCACACGTCGTGCGCACCTGTCATTGCTCAATTCATTAGACAATATTTATTGGACCGTTATGCAGAATACAGACAGACTGCACCTACGTCAAAAAGGATACAGACTCGTATTTAATATTCTTACAAAAACTTTGAGTAAACAATGAAAAAATATCAATGCAAAAGTTGATTTGTTTCCTGTTCCAATTTGATGCTACATCTATGAGTAATTGATGATCCTGCAGGGGGCAGTGTTTGGAGACACGAAATTCTCCCATGGCCATCCATGCCTGCTCTTTTCCACTTGTCCAGTTTTAAGAGCTACGGAGTAGCCACCTTAAAATACCGGAGTTCTCAAACAGATGTCGTGTCTCAGTAAGTAGTTAGTACCATAAAAGAGATGATTTCGGTTTTTTATCAAACCTGATTTAATAAATATGTCTATCAACAATATACTTTTTTTCATCAAGCATTACAGAGCCTGTATGTTTTCTGACTGTATAAAAGCATTTAAAATGAAAGATTATGAAGTTGAGCACAGCGAAAAAAAATCCATCTGATTTATTTTAGATCACTTTGTCACAAGTGAAAGGAATTTAGGTCACAAACGACTGACGCCATTCACGAAAATACAAGATATATTAATCTCAATGTGCACAGTTTCGGTTTTATATTTACATTTATGTATATATTTGCCAGAGTAATCAAGGATCAATTCAATTTCACCTTCTGAAATGCAGTTTACAGGAATACATTCTGTATCTTGTTTTTCCTCTTGTTTATATTTACCAGTAGTCTTTGCGTTTCTGTCACTCCGTATTTTTTCATGGTTTCAGAAATGTAGGAAGTCAGAAGAAGGTGCGTAAGCAAGATAAAAGTAGAGGCCAGCAAAGCCTGTATAACAGTGATTCATGTATATATCAAAGACTTGACTCTCAAAATTTGGTAGCGGAATGTGGCCTGTTCCTGACTGCTAAGTCAGAATTTGATTCCCTTACCAACAGAATTGAATTCGCCAACTGGGAGAAAATGAACTCCCCCACTAAAAAGCTTCTCTCCTACTCAGCCCCTGGAAAACTTGCTGCGGTCAACCTGGATTGGTGGTACACCACGACAGGTTCATTTATGGCTGTTCAAGCATTAACGTCTGTCATTGTGGGAACAGCCGGTATCCAGAAACAACCCAATTTCCCAGCTACAGTCTGGCAGAGTTAGTCACTCATGCATGCTGCGTTCATCTCAGTGCACTGCTTGGCTCATTATGTAATGTACTGCACTAGCTCTGATAGCCAAACCACGTGGGCCCCCCATTGGGCCTAATCGATTAACCGACCCACAGACAGAGATCTGTAAAAGTAGGATCTATAATGTGCCTAAATAACATAGCATTTTTAACTGGATGCCACCCAACACAAAATCCAGGCTATGTAGAAGTGTACAAGTTACTGTACGTCTGGGAAATTCCCTGTGAACGTCTTATCATGCGTAGTCTGACTGTCTCAGCGAAAGCAATCTGGAATATATCCTGGGAGGCAGAGGAGCTGATCTGATATGCAGGGCAGTGTCAAGACAAGGTTTAGGGTTCTACCTGGCCACCTTTCATATCATTAAGAAAGGTGGAGTAAGAGGCGCATTGCCTGTTGGGTGGAGGGTGGCTCTGGAGTTGTGCCAACAACTGGAAGGTGGCTGGTTCAAATCCCTTGAATGCCCAGAGTGATTCTACTCCATTAGGCCCTTGAGCAAGGCCCTTAACCTGCAATTGCTATGTTCTGGTTATGGTGTTAATCTACATCCTCCCACTTGCAGGGGAACAAGTTGGGGGTTGGTGGTAGGATTGGCAATCCAGTCACTGGGCGGAAAGGCTCACGCTGGTCCATTTGAACTAGTGTGGTGCTGAGGTATCACCTGCCACATGGCTGCACTCGGGGTCTCACCCCTGAGGTGGTGTGACAGTGCACTCTAATCAGTGTACACTCCTTACCTCCTCTACATGCTGTGCCCTGTCCTGGGCCACTGTGTCACTCCATCATGCAAAGGGTTTTCATGTCTGCTATAATCTGAAGGACAACTGAGTATGGACTATCCTTCATGAAGACACAATGTAATAATCATCAAGCTACAAATCTGCAATGTTCTAATTCTGGCAGGCATGCATAGGTCAGCAGACTCTGTAAGGAGTGATCTATAGTTTAGGATAAATGGTTCCTCCTTATGGGATTATGGAACCATGAGGTTACAGTATAGTCAGAAAGTCTATGTGCTCTAAATAGATGGATTATTGGTGCAGGGTTTTTAAGTACATAGTAAGATTAATGTAGCTAACATTGAGGGAAGGAAAACTATGTAGGAGATGGCCAAAAAAATGTAGATCTTAGGAGGAGAGAAAAGTGTGGGGCAGAAATTCATTAACATGTAGCCACAGAACTGGAGCAAGATTGATTCAGTTCATTTTGATTCAAATTAATTCTATTCAGTCCAACTGAATTCATCATTATGGAGTCTCTGTTCTAGCAGAGCTGCCCTCAAGCACTTAAAGAAGATTTGACAACAACAGCAGCAGCATTGTATACCCTGACAAAGTAGTGGTGACAATGAAGTCAGAGCAGAAGACAACAATGGATAAGAGGAAACAATAACCTTTATAGGGAGAGAGAAACCAGCTGGCCATCCAGTGACCTCTTCCAGAGGTACACGTGATAGTGTACAGGTGTTACCACTAATTAGTGGAATGATTATCTGCTTTGGCAGCTGTTGATGCTCATTGGGTTAGCAGAGGAGATGATGGTGTGGGTTTAGCTTCCATGCCTCACTGACCATTCTCAGCTGACTTTGACCTACAGTATGTCATTTCTCTGTATGAAGATATAGCAGGATTCTGCCAAACTTCTAGCAACTTAGTTGTGTGCCGTTAAAAATATTCTATTCTATTCTACTCTTTTCTGTTTTTGTGGATGTTAGGCTGGAAACAGACTGGGTACTGTGTCATTACATCAGAGGACACACAGTGATACAGATACATGTAAATAGTCACATGGTGATAGATGTTAAGTCTGAAATTGACCAATCAGAGGTGCCCCTGCAAACACAGGGAGAATTACAAACTGCACTCTGTGAGGGTCAGCACCTGCTCTGTCCCAGTCTTTCCTCTCTTCCCCCATTGTCCAAGTCTTTAGTGTTTTCAGCTGGTGCCTGTTGTCTCCTTGGCTCAGTGTGTTGAGCATGTGGCTGCCTGTGACTTTCTCTGTCTTGTGTTCGATTCCCGCCTCCTCTGTTTTTGTATTGTGTTTCATTTGTATCAGTTTAGTTCTGTGATTTGTATTCAGTTTTAGTTTCTTGTTTTGTGCCTTAGTTGTGTTTTACTGGTCTTTGTCATTCCCAGTGTTAGATTTTTTCCCCTTGTTTCTTTGTCAGTTCTTAGTTTCCCTGTTTCCTTGGGTTAATTATTAGTGTCACCTGTTGCCCGTTTTACTAGTCCTTGTTAATTAGTCTCACCTGTCCTGTGTTAGTCTCATTACCCCTCAGTATTTAACTCCCTGCCTCAGTTCAGTTCCCCAGTGGTTCATTGTGTGTATGATCCATCCATCCATCCATCCATCCATCCATCCATCCATCCATCCATCCATCCATCCATCCATCCATCCATCCATCCA
>JAODUD010000033.1:14979954-14994617 GCA_026784285.1 Stomatorhinus walkeri | reverse complement strand
CCGTGGGGGTTGTGTCCCCCAAACATTTAATATTTTTTTTGACCCCCCCCCCCCCCCCCCCCACATTTAACATAAAAAATTTGTTCACCCAGCGCTGCTTTCCAGTGTTTCCCCCCCACATTCAAAATGCTTGATACCCCTGGACCACACATCATTTGTATTATGAGTCCACATCTGGGTTGTGCACATAACAATGATAAAAGTGGGAGGAGCATCACACAGTGTCATCACGCAGTGTCATCACACAGTGTCATCACACAGTGTCGTCACGCAGTGTCATCACACAGTGTCATCACACAGTGTCATCACACAGAACACGCACTGACACAAAATCCATCAAGGCCAAAATTTTAACTTCTGGATTTACCTCCACTCTTCCCTTTGATGAAGCAAATTCTGTGGCTATCATTTCCACGTTAAGTGATTTGAGGAATGGCAATGTTTTATAGGATTAGGAATGGTTGGACTAAAACCCTAACTTGTAGTGAACTGAATTAATTTTCCTCTTTTTGATATTTATAAAATGTAAGAAATAAATACGGACTTGAAGCAGCTTTTGTTTTGCTCTGATATGGTTCTGCTTGTAACCGAATTAGCAGGAACCACAGCTGGGGCTTCGAGGTCCACAGTGAGAGTTGGTTGTCCTGCAGGTGAAGCTGAGGTGCGTCAGTGCCATTATTTCATGGCGATCATCCAGACGGGGACTATCTGTTCCGGGAAGCCCTGCTGCTTCTCCACCCCCAAGATCTCCAGGCCGGCTTTGAGAATGATGGCTTTTACGATGTCTAGGTGCCGGATAAGGCTGCTGTCGATGGGGTCCAGCTTGCAGCCCTGCCTGGCCATGTTGTCCTTGATGACGATGATGCCGTTGGGCCTCAGGCTGGCTCTGCACCTGATCAGAAACTTCATCAGGTCCTTGTCAGTCAGGTGACCTGAAATCACATCAACTGTTAGTCAGAACGTAGAAACACAAGAAAAAAAGTGCATCGTGCTACTCGATATGGCAGCCATTCGCAATCTGTTTCTAAGGAAATGTCAGCATCGGCAGTCTGCACAAAAGCCATTTGTTTAATTACTTCCACAAGATCTTATCAGAAGAAGCAATTTGGAAGTCAGTTGACCATCACTGAAGCTGCTATGTAGAATGTGGAAATGTGTCAATTTCTTCAAGTAACTTTTTCCACACACCATTAACTCTCTTACAGTATCAACTTCTGCTCAAGACAGCATTACACTGGTGACCTATTAAGCTATAAAAATAGATTTCGACCTTGCCTCAAATAAGCTGAAATGTAAGCCAGTGAGCTGCATGGTTCTGTCTAGTCACACCTGAGTGCCGCCAAGCAAAACATAGCAAGTCACCTGACCACACGCTGAAGACTTACCAGTTGTCTAACATATGCTATTTTTTACATACACATGCTCTCAATTATCAGGGAGCTAATGAGAGAGATAGAACCAAAATAGGGGGAGGGTTGGAAAATTTCCCCCACACTTTTGGTAGAAGACGAATTATGGACCCACAGAACCAACCATTTATTTATTTATTACAAATCTCCCCCCCCTCATGCAGCCCTGTTCACGATATAGAGGACGATCTTCTGAGATGCAGCATTTGAAAAGGTTGCTTAAAAATGTTTGAAGATTAATTTGCTCGAGGCAGGTTGGAAAAAGAAATTACAAGACAAGAAAGGGAAAAAAGAACAAGGACATTATTTGGGGGATTAGTGTGGAGACAGGATAAATGAATCGCTGGGGAATGGTAACCGAAAACAGCTGATTCGGAATCTGCACAAGGGGGTACGCGCAAGAAAACAGAAAGGCCGTGTAGAGATACTATGGGGTGTGGTCTTGTGTGCCAGACCTCCATGAAACAATACAAAACTCGTTTCATGTAACTGCAGATAATAAGGCGCAAAAATATTTGCTTATATGCTCTCTCCAGGCACATCCACCCCCCCCCCCCCCCCCCACACCTCACAATTATAGAGCTACAACACTCAGCACTCTCATTCCTTCGGATTTAGGTGGGACTTACATGCGACCCATTGCATCCAGATGACATCATACTTCTTCAGGGGGGGCGTGAGATCCTGCAGGTTGTAGCAGTAGTAGGACTCGATGCGGTCAGCATCAGTACCGAGGTAGCACTCGTGGGCGTGGATCAGAAAGTCCTCTATCATGTCTGCCATCTCCAGTGTCTCAAACACTGGCAGGAGGACGTTCTTGGCCACCCTCCCGATCCCACAGCCGCAGTCCAAGGCACACTTAGTGCCGGCCTTGCCAGGACCCTGTCATGGTCAATGATGGCATAGACCCACCGTTACTATCATCTTTCCATCAGTGGCTTCTTAGATTTAAGCAACCTTGTATGGTTTCCTCTAGTGCTGTAGGAGATTCAGCTTTGAAACCTATAGTGGGTGGGATTTTCTATATCCTCCTGAGACCCAAGGAAAAAACGGTCCTTCAATTTTAGGTTATTTGTCTTTGGAGGAAATAAGACAACAATTTAGATTTTTTCATTCATTCATTTTTATTTTTTATTTTTAATTTCACAGTATGTCCTCTTTAGCGTACAATGGGAATAAAGCTGTTTCCTAACGTCAGTGAAATGATAGAGGCAAAAATAAAATTTCCACTACAATGGACATAAATGAATGGGTGGGGTCTCAGGAGAATATAATGTCAATCAGTGCCACTGACATCCAGCCCATGGTGACCCCTTTGCCTTAACTTCTACGCTTCCTGACATAGACTACAGCCACCCCCAGGGCCCCTGTGCTGGACAGGTTAGATGAAAGTTGGATGGATGGATGGATGGATGTCATTTACTACCCAGTCCAAAGCCATGGATGTCATTACCAGTACGCTAAACCTAATAATGACTAACAGTTTGTTATATTCCAAACGACTGTGGGTTTCAGAGCCTTTTACCATCACTCTTTCTTTGCAAAACTGGTTAGTTAGATTTCATTCAGAAGATACTAGCAGGTGATTTCGCTAATGTGTGTGGAAACCAACGCCAGTGGGTTCTTCAGGATGCTCTAACGCATTTTCACCCTGTAGCTGCACATAGATTTTTGTACGTTTGTAACCTACTTCTCCCCCAATTCTTGCTTATTTTTCAGTTGTAGATATAGTTTTCTGTTGTCCTTTTCATCTGATAGACATTTAATTTTCTATCAACAAGTGATGTACTAAGAGTTAGGGCTGGGTGTAGAGGGAGGGGGCACACAAAGGTTATTGTGAAAATACTGACAGAAAGTATCCTGATGATGTAATGTTCCGGGAGACATTCTGCTGCAGCAGTGAGCTCACTGAAGCAGCAAATGCATTTTAACAACAAGACATAGTGTTTAGACTGGGAGGGCTTATAAGGAGCAGTCTGGCTAATATCACTGGGTTTTTACAGGAGGTTACATATCAAGTGGCGCTTTCGCTCTTCTACTGCTGGCTTTGCTTTAACCGCATGGAAATTGGTGACTAACCAGTGGTGGCTCCGGAATCTTAATGATTAACAAATCAAATGAATCCGTTGTATTAAGATGGCATAATTTTTTACTTAAATCGAAGTTATGTAAATACCATGTGAGGCATACAGGTGTTTAAAATAACTGAAGCCGCTGGCTTTGAGCATTTGTGTCATTTATTGGATAATACCATAGATGCTGCCTACACTTCAATTCCCAGACATATATTTACACAGTACAAGCGAATGTGGCAGCAAATAGCTCAGTGGGCTAAGTCGCTGTGCTTGAGTTTGGAAGGTCACTGGTACAAGCCTTGTCTGTGGACCCCTGAGCGTGGCCCTTAACCCCCTCCTCCCTGAGCACTGCTACGGGGGGGACTGCCTGTTATTGCCAAGCTCTGTGTTGCCTGTGTGTGTGTTCTGGTGAGCAAGATGGGATAAGCAACAAGAGAATATTCCTGCAGGGGTCAATAAAGTATTATCATTTCACGATACCAAAAAACAGAGACACGGTTACCGAGATATAGTTGTGTGACTAGTATTAACTTGTATTTGGTATACTTCGTACACCTATTTACAATCAAAAGCATTTCCAATATGCATCCAAAGAATGAGTTCAGCATATATTGCACAATACAGCAGCAGTATGATACATCTGACACCCGTTCATTACTGACTTTTCACTCATTAATCAGGAGATCAGCCAGGACACTATAAATAGCATGTCTCAACGGCACATGAGTGCAGGACTCAACGCCGCACATACTTCAGGATGCATGTTTAGTAACTGTCTCTCAAAAGGTCTTCTGTACAGAATCCTTTGCTGCTGAAGCATGCACACTTGCTTTACGTAAAAAAAATATCTGGTTGCGAACTTGCCATAACAAGGCAGACAACTTCAGATATGTTTGTCCTTATGTACCAAAAGTATGAGCTTGATTACATGCTCAAAATGTAATATGGTGAAAATGAGACTGGTGGATGATTTGTGCTGCACTCTCAAAAAATATACCTTTGCTTGTGACTGGGGCTGTACCCTCAAGGGTCTGCCAAATGTACCATTAACTGTAGGTCATTATACCTTTTAAGGTACAGAAATGGACTCTGTGGAACATTTCCGTACCATTGATGGTACATTAATGCTGTCTGTATCTTGGGATATCCCTCAGAGTCCATTTCTGGACCTTAAAAGGTACAATTACAAGGGTACAGTCCCAGTGACAAGCAAAGGTACAAATTTTTACCTTTTTTTTCTGAGTGTAGAAAACTTACCCCAGCAAACTTTTTCAGGAACTGCCGGGAACCTTCTAAGTCGATCTCGGAAATTTCGATGAAGCCTCCCATCATCCCCTCCTCCGAAGCCTCCACATCTTTGTAGAAATTCTGCGCTATTGCGTAGAACTGCTTCTCCCCCTTGATGTACTCACAGGTTACAGCAAAGAGCTGGACTGACAGGTGGAGCAGGGTAATCACAAAGTCAGATGCATCCCAGCATACCGCTACATATAGCTGTCTTATAATGATCAGATGGTATATTTGAATCGAAAACCTAAAGAATTGTCATTGACACCTACGTTGTGAAGGAACTGGAATTCCGTAGCTAAGTTTTATACCACACCTGAAATTCAACTCTGGATACTTTTTAGGTTGCTAAAAGCTAGCTGGTGTGCTAATTTAAATTTTCTGTGTGGAGTGTATGAACTGCAGTTCGGTTATGTTGCAAAGGATCTGTGTGTGGGGTTGAGACATGGCACCCACTGGGGATCTGTACTGGGCACTGCAGTGGTACCTTGCCATGCAAAACAACTAGCCTGCTAAACTGAAGACCCCAGGTGCGAAAACTAATCAGGACTGGAATCCGTCGAGTGACATTGTAGTGAAGTCACATGTTCACAATGAACTCTACTGCAAGACCATCTTTTAAATACCCATAGGGATGGAAGCACAATGAATAAACCCCACCAGGCAAGAGGACTGGCATGTTAACCCAAAGGCCATAGTCTCCAAAGAGCCATCAATCTCTTTTCCAATGGATGTTGGGTGGCAGACAGGGAGGTGATGTCACCATTATAGCATACTTGCAGATACTTACAATGAGCTCTAATATGATCTGTAATAAGAACCCTGAGTCAGCTCTGTTAGTCCATAATAAGTGCATGTTAATTCTCCAGCATTCAAGGTGTGAACGCTGTTGGATATCAGGCCCACAGCGAAGGGACCTCTCAGCAAGATCTCCTTAACCTCAGCGCCATTAAGCTGTATGTTATACTCCCAGCCTGAAACCCCATATTGCGGATGGGACCCAGCTGACGCACAAGGCATCGCTGCGGAAAGGCGGCGGTTAACTCTGCGCTGATATTATCCGTGTGAGGTTTTCCCTTGAAATCATGTTCTCAGCAGGTAATGTTAGAAACGCAGCAGGTGACCGCCTTGGCACAGACGTCGTAGTCTGATATTCACGCGCGGACAGTCATGTGAGGCCTGATTAGCGCTTCCCGCGGTGAGATAAGTATAGCAATAACACGGTCCCAATGGAACAGCAGCAGGCATTTGTCATCATTTACACCACTCATTCATTGAAAAGGCACTTAGTTAGATTCAATTACAAATGTATCTTTTAAATGTGTCTACCCTGCAGTCAGATCATATTTACATCGGTTGCCAAATGGATGGAACAAGGTAGAAAACACACCTAAAAAGCAATCGGCATCTTTTATAGCGCATTTTAGATAATGCGGTTTCAGTCAGCCATCTGTTTTGTGCAATGTTTTGGTAGATTGTAAAAACACATAAGGTATTTCAAGTGCAAAATCTGCAGTCTGTATTACAGGTAACTTATATTCGCTATAAAAATTCAGTTATCATATTAATGACCCATATGACACCTGAATTGGGGGTAATTGTCAAAATAAATCAGAAAATTAATCATTCATAATACAGCTAATTAAATTCATAATACTAATAAATATGTACATCAATAATAACATAAATGGGAAGAATTTTGTACATTTTGTATCTAATAACAGCAACTCATTAACACCTTTTTTGGACAGGATACACGAAGAGAACTTTATTATTTTAGGGTTATGGTGCAACTCCAGTAACCTTTAAATAGCTACAACCTGTTACAGCCAAGTGCGTTATGCAGGTCATCCAGTTAGAGGAACATATTTATAACACAGATAAACTATTTTTATAAGATAATAATTTGTATATACATTATTAAACGATTAAATATTTAAGATGTATAATTTAAACAATTTTTAGTTTTTTACGTTTTAATCTTACCCGGGTTACAATAAAGAAACATTTATAAGGTTTGTGCAGCTTACATTAATACTTTTCTACATTTGCGAAATTAATAAATAAAAATAAATTAATACTTTCTCACAGCATGTAATGTACTCATCAGCTTTCATCATTGGCAGCAAATCACGAGGAGGCGACCACCTGTGAGGGTGATGTGATTTACCTAGAGGGATTTGCTCCAGCAGATACAGATAGCTGGCGAAGAACTCCTTCCTGAGGGTGTTGTGGAGGTGGAAGGACATGCTATGCCGACAGAGGCCATCGTCTGTCTTCTTCCAGCGCCGACGGAAAGCTTGGTGAGCAGCTCTGTGCTCCATGGTGGTCATAGAGCGTGACGAGTCCGGTTTTCAGGGGCAACTGGGCAGGGAAGGTGCGACGCTGGGAAACCAGCGGGTGCAGCTGCGCTATATCTGCGTGGCGCTTGGCACCATCGCCGTAACTGATCGGGGCGATTCCTGCGCTCTGCAGGTGCTGAAAGTTACCAGGGCGTCGCAGAGCCTCTGCTCAGCAGACGGGAAGCCAAACTTGGAGCCTGTGAGCTTCTTCTGCCATATCGAATAGTCACGTAAAGTCGTAGTGACAACTGTTGTGACACCAAGCAAGCAATCGCATTCAACTGGACAGGCTAGTGACATGTCGGCTATTATTAGCTTCGCCATAAATTAGAGGGACTTTCTTGTGTTTGTATACAGTTGAGGAGGGCTAATCACATTTCTAAACATTAACATCAGAACATTATACTCCCATACCTGCACTGTGTCAAACAAACATGCAAAGCCTTTCTTTGTGTTACCCATAAAGCATTTTCATTCACATTCCAGCTATTTCAGGTGTCTTTGTCCATAATATTTAATCAAAATATATGAGTACTGTAATTCGAAATCAAAACTAAAGTTTAATAATAATGAATATTATTTGTTCTAATAAAGCTCAATTATGACCTTTGACGGATTTGCCTGCTATTCAGGGTGTCCCGCTTCCTGGGGTTGGGTCCCAGGCGAGGGATCGTCAAGCCGCTCCTATGCAAACTTCCGCGTCAATAGCAGTACTGGGGGTGCCAGCTATATCGATCTGCTGGTTGGCGTGAGATTTTCTAGACAAATCTGCACATACATGCACACGCATTTACATCTATGTAATGGTTTTATTACCCTGTAAACAGTAATGTTATCAAACTACCCCCAAAGCTATTGATGTAGCTAAATTTAAGCTTATAATAGAGTGATACAGATCCACCATTTCTTGCGTGAGCGTGAGACGCCAGATGCGTGAGAGTTGGCAACCCTGGCCGTGGCAAAATGTCTTGACGGAGAAAAAAAATATATGTAAGGCCACTTTTTAATTCTGCTTGGTCGTTGGATGGATGGATGAATCGATGCAGGTTCACATAAGTGAAACCATGACTGACCGTTTAGATATGCAGGTCTGGCCGTCCTCGTATAAGGTACGAGGTGGAGAAATATTACCCCCAGGTTCCAGGCGGCTCTGATTAAAGATGGAAACCCAAACATTTGTTTTGATATAGAAGCTGAGAGGAAAATGAGCTGTTCTCTGGGTGAGGCAGGCTGGCTGTCTGACCGTCCATTCGCTGCGTTAATTGTGAGCCGCACTGCAGAGGTGTCCACTGTTGCTCACATTTTGTTGGAAATACACGCATTAATTACACACACAGTTAATTTTATCAATAGCGCTGGCCATTTTAAAATTTTGAATAACTAATTCAAAGACCTCGCACTGGGAAACATAAACCCATTAAATTCGGGTATTTTACTAAGATAGGTCTACATAAAATATTAACTTCTCGTGAGGCCACGTAGGTTTGCAGCTGTTTTGAAGAAATGCGATCAGGCATTCAAAGGATTTAAATAAAATGAATCAATCACAAGCACCACTGGGTATGGCAACCCTAATTTTATTGGAGACGTATAACACCGTTTTTTGCTTGGGCAGTTCAGTTATATACATAACTTCTGTAAACAGACCACCATCGATTGCGTGGTGTGATGTCTGATAATGCTGTAGCTAGCGCGTGAATACTATGGCATCAGTTAGTCCTGACTATCTTCACATACACAGTAAATCATGTTATACAGAGAAATATTAGGAGCGAAATGGAAGTTAAAACTGAATTAATTAAAACCTCACAACTGAGGGCTGACAAATTTAATTATGAAAAGGGCTAAGATGCCAGATTAGAAAGTGTGCTGTTATTTTTATATCCCGTGTGGTACCATGTGATATTAAACTGTTTGTATAGTTCAAATGTGAATTCGATTTGTTCATAAACATATACAGACCCTAACTGGCTGACCCTGCCTTCTGAAAAATGTAACCTATACCTCATTTTTGATAAAAGTCTCTGTTAAATATGATAAATGTAATGTAACGACAGATTTGCATGGCTAACCCTTTATATGGGGTGTTGCACTGCAGGCTCCCTGATATTTATTGCACATAAATGGCCAGTGTTGTGCCATTATATTTGGAATGTTTTTTTCGTTTCATTCCCAGAATATTTTACATAGTTGCATTCGTGTAAGCAACAGAAATTTGTCTGTTTGTGTAACAAGGCATTTTGTCATTAAACAAAAATAACAACGATAATATAAATAATAAGTGATCAATTTTGTGAAATTGAGCAGTTAATAAAATAAATGTTATTTTTAGATCCTCTGCTCCAATATCTGTTAATGAGATACAGGTTTGTTTTTAGAATGAAGAGAGAGCTTACGTAAATGAATAAGTGGTTTATAAAAGTATTGTTAATAAAAATAACCCAGTTATAAACTAAAATGTGCTTTTTTCCGCAAAAATAAAGAAAACTTTATTTTAACCTATCACTGAAATGTAGTGCTGGAAGTACGCTTAAAATTTCCTCCCAGCCTGTAGATGGCAGTATAATTTTAAAAAAATTAAACAAATTACCAACTACTGTTTTCCTCGATCTATATCGGTAGTGTAAGCTGTTCTCTAACCATAGCAACAGGGACGCTTTAGTTGTCAAACTTCTACCCTTGTTGTGGGAAATCACAGATAATAGACCATATTCTGTCAGTTTAACTAATTTTCTTGCGCACAATCAGCAGTCCTATTTATTGGTGCATGTCTGCGAGGAGGTCGAGATGCAGGCGGAGGATGCGCGATATTTAACGAGGTTAGCAGCAGAGCTAACTAACATACTAATGTTGCGAGGCGAACAAAGCGTTTCTGTGTAACGGAAAAAAACTCACTAACAAAAGTTGACACATATACTTATTAATACAACAACCATATCTAACAATGCCAAATCCGTCTTGTATTATGTGACGATATGAACGAAATACGCTGGTTTTTCTTGCTGTTTTCCAGGAACTGTCTAAATAACTCGTCATCTAATTCCGTTTCTTCAAGATGCTGGGTCTCAGGATTAAACTACCAAAATGCCTAATCAGCTTGAGGGATAAAATCAGCCCTTTGCTTCCTGACAGTCTGTATGTTAAAGGCAAGCTAGTTGGACTAAGGGCGCGATAAAGTTACAAAATTCGTAATAATAATATAAAATCATTAAAATAATGATAACTACAGACTATTTGCTCTTCTAGTTATGGTCTGACTAACTTTGTTGCCAAAGTGGGACAGTCTGTTAGCCCTTAAATGGTTATATAATAATAATTCTGACTTTTTAGTTTAAGATGTGAATGGGACATACAGCAAATGATTTTCTGAGCTAAATATTTCTGATTATACACCAAACATACCCCAGCCATTGGTTTTCCCCAGTTTACCAAAAACTGTCCTTATTGCACTTTTTTTGTGTAGAGGTACTGTCAAATTTTGTGTATTCTCTTGTGTAGGAGAGTGAAGGCTGGGAGTATCGATGTCCATCCAACTGAAAAAGCCCTCATAGTTCATTATGAGGTGGAGGCGACAATTTTGGGACAAATGGGTTATCCAATGCTAGGAGAGCGGAAGGAGTGCCAGAAGATGTAAGCACTTTTGGTGATAAGGTTCCTGAATTTACCTTTTTAGTGTTCATTGTTCACTTAACCTTCATTCTGTTTTGAAATAGAAGGTTTGGCTTTAGACCAGAAAATTTCAACAATGTAAATCTATTAACACATTTTATATACAGCATTCGTCTCAAAAGCCTGAATGCCAGTACAGATATTACCTTGCTGGCTCAGAAGGTGGTGGAGGAGTGCGAACTTATCAACTCCTCCAGACTTCCTGAAGTAGAACATTTGTTGTGCTATCTGCAAAATCACAGGAAAACCAGCTATAAAGGTAAGGAGAGAGATTGCATTAAGTATCCATGATGGAACACATTTTGGGATTGGTCTAGGAAGCCATGTCATCGAAAATGACAAGAACAACAGATTAATTTAGAGTAACTTAATTATTCTCTTTTGAGTGCTTATAACAATAAATTATGTTTTTTAGTTTTTCATAAATGCTGTGGTTTTCTATGTACCGACTTTGTTTAATTGGCTCTTAAAGACAGAGGAGAAAAAAAGCCAGCGAGGCCCACAGATCTGACCCCGTTTGAAGACATGGAGGTACTGTGTGGAAATACATGGAGATTTTGGTTTCGGGTTGAGAGTAATTATTTTCTGAAAGGTGATGCTGTTGTGCAACAGATTGAGGAGGAAGCCAGCATCAGCTGCATAGACAGCTATGTGGACCTGCTGTATGAGGACATTTCTGAGAAGGCGAGGGGAGCTGCTCTCATCCTCCAACTCGCCCGGAAGCCCAACAATCTCGAGGAGCTGCTGCAGAACGGTAAGGTGCCACACACCCTGAAGCGGCCCCGCAGCCTGCATTGGCTCGTCTGTTTACGCAGAGCCGTCCTGTTGTTCAGCATTTGATGCTTTACAGCCAGCAGCTAACATACATGTCATGGCATGGAGCCTCATATACAGATCATGAATATGACTGCAGTATAGCTGGAAATGCATGATTTTGTAAATAATACTGGGCACGTTTTGCCAACCATTGCATCTTTGTTTTTCCAACTTCTCAGAGACAGCGCTGGGAGCCCTGGCTAGAGTTCTGAGAGAAGACTGGAAGCAAAGCATGGAGCTGGCCACTAGTATCATCTACATCTTCTTCTGTTTCTCAAGGTAAGAGGATAGATAGAGAGAGAGAGAGAGAGAGAGAGAGAGATAGAGAACTAAAATTAAATTAAATGAAATGATACTATTACATGCTGACCCATCAAGACAGAATCCATTCACTGTTATGTGTAGCTTGAGAAGTGGCTCAATCTGCTTCTAAGGAGAAGAAGCTTTTGGGCTTTGATCTATTTTCCAGATGCTTTGCCTTGCAGAATCTCTAATCTTATTGTAAACCCTAACTATCTCTCTGAGAGTAGTGAGGTGTTGTGCTTCAGTATTTGCCATTTTGACGTACTTTGGTTTCACCTGTCTGACAGTTACATTTACCTGTCTGTCCTTACACGAGTTAAACTGTTTATCCATTTTCCCCATTTCCCAGTTTCAGTCAGTTTCATGGACTCATCACCCACTACAAGATAGGAGCCCTATGCATGGGCATCATTGATCATGAGCTTAAGAGGTACGACCTGTGGCAGTATGAGCTCCAGAAGAAGAAGACGCCTTATATCCTTACAGCGGAGAACCAGACAGACGGCTGGCTATAGATTGTTCCCTTGTTATTTTAATGAGCATATTCGAAAACAAGAGCTCTTTCCTTAATTTAACTTACGTGAAGAGAGTCCTGATGACCAGAACCAAAGAAAAGAATATGAGAAAGCTGTAAAGAAGTACCAGAGCCTTGTGGTGAAGCAGGAGCGACTGCTCAGAGGTGCTTCCAAATATCTTATTTCATGGTTTCCATGTTATCTTTTCTCCATCATTAAATTGGACTGGGTAGCGTGAGAAGGTCATATGGTGACTAGGATGCAACCTGACGGGGTCACGTGCTAATAGGCTCACATGCTAATAGGCACACATGCTAATGGGTACACACTTCCTGCGTTTACAGTATCGCTGTACCTCCTGCTGAACCTGTCAGAGGACACACGCACGGAGCTGAAGATGAGGAACAAGAACATTGTGTGCATGCTGGTGAAGATCTTAGGCAGGGAGAACGCTGACCTGCTGGTGCTGGTTGTCTCCTTTCTCAAGAAGCTTAGTATCTTCCTGGAAAATAAGAACGACATGGTGAGACTCTCTCTTATACTAACTCCTGATACATGTGGTAATTAAGTGTCAGACAGTGCTGTTTGAGTCACACTTTGTAGGTTTGCAATCTTCCCCCTACACCTGCAGCAAAGAGTAACAAGACACTTGTTTTAATTACATTATAAATTAAGTCCCTTGTGATTGGCTGTTTGAGATCTTACATTCCTTCTGACTCCACTTCCTTGTTTGTGATGGTATCATCTTCTCAAGGTATATTGGGCTTTGCTGCCTTTTTTTGCTGTATAAAAGGCTCTCTTCTCTTTCCAGTAAGCTATTCCTAGAGGTCTGATAAGACATGCTCTCCGCAGCTCTGTCGTCATTACATCAGAAGAGGACAGTCTTCCTCTCTATGAGTGTCCACATAGAGTGTCCACAGTTATGACCTTTGACGGAGCAGCAGTTGCTGTTCATTTTCCTTCACCGTGTTTATTTTATGGATAATATATGTGCTCATGGCCAGCAGTGGGGTTACCAGGATTGTCTTCCGGGGTTGGCATATGAATTTGTTGCGTGGGTACCAGTGTTCGAATTGTCTCTTGGGGGGGGATACCCTGGTGTGGTAGTGTCCCTCTCTGCTGACACGGAGTAGGCATTGTCCATCTGCGGCCACCTCGCTGGTGCGCAGCAGTCTCTAAATGTATGATGAGAAAAAACCATACACGTTCAGGAGAAAACTTGGTCGAAGGTTTAAATGCCGCCTTTTTTTGGCTACGAATGGTGTTTGGAAAAGCGAAAACTGATTTACTACGCGACAAAGTCTGATTTACAGGCTGATATGCTTTGCAGCTATGAAAAACTCAGTATCACATGTTATAAGCTTTCACTTATAAAGGATTATAAAGTATTTGATACTGGTAGCAATAAGTTTTAAGTGGGAGACAGAGTGTGACTTTTTTATTGCAAGGTTTTATTGGGGTAAATGTTTACTAGCACAAAACAACAGTTTAACAGAGGGCAGATTTTTATAAATATGTCTCCATGTGGGTGAATTAGACCACAGTTAAATATAGTGTGCTGTTAACGAGGGGGAGCCAGCATTGTAATCAGACACAATGGGTCCTCTGGAGAACCGGAAGTGAACAGTGGAAGGTGTGACATCACGTTACTCAGGCCTTGCCCTTGCCTGCTATGTCTCAGGCTCATGTACTTAGGGGGCCTCTGTAATTTTCAGCACACAAGTTGGTATTTAACCAGTTTTACCACGGTAAATACAGTGACCTTGGTCTCATGCTTTCCAGGGCATAACATGAAGCAGAGTTTAGGGGGCACAGGAAGGAGAACCATGTTTTTGTTTATTTTATGTTGTTTTTGCCCCCACTCCGTTTCCATCGGCAGGCTGAACTCGACACCGTAGGGAAGCTGGACAGATTGGTTCCATGTGACCATGAGGACCTGCTGAACGTCACCCTCCGTCTTCTGCTGAACCTCTCCTTCGACACCGGCCTGCGTAGCCGCATGGTCCAAGTGGGCCTGCTGCCCAAGCTGGCCGCACTGCTAGGTACAGGCCTGGCCGCCGCCCCCTCTCACCCCAGGGCCACCCGCCGGCACGCCACCTCCCCCTCTCACCCCAGGCCACCAGCCGGCACGCCGCCTCCCCCTCTCACCCCAGGCCACCCGCCGGCACGCCACCTCCCCCTCTCACCCCAGGCCACCCGCCGGCACGCCACCTCCCCCTCTCACCCCAGGCCACCCGCCGGCACGCC
>JAODUD010000033.1:14942815-14967904 GCA_026784285.1 Stomatorhinus walkeri | reverse complement strand
GGGGGGGGTGGGGGGTGCGTGGGGGGTTTAGCACTTATAAAGGCCGGCATGCATAACTGATTGCTGGAAGTGATTTTGTCTAAAACAACAGGTCGTTTGTGAGCGCGTGGGGACAAAGTAAACAGCTCATATTTTAAAGGCCACCGGGTCTAGCCAGCAGCACGTTGGAGCACGGAGGAGAGCATTTGGTGTCGACTTGGTTATGATGTATCCATTACGCTTGCAGCTTTCACTGACATGTTTCAGCTGCTCCTGGCTTGGGACCACTCACCCGCAATAGCTCAGCATCATGATAACCTGCAGTATTGCTTGTTTACATTTTTTTTTAATTAATAAAATGATCCCAAGATCATTTTACGTTTTTAATGTAAAGCATTTTTGAATAATAAATCTATTTAACAGTGAAACTAAAAACAATGCATATTTATGCTTTAATTTGTCATCTTTTTTTGAATTCCCTGTATGTCCGCTGTGTTCCACTGGTCAGAGTCTATTTCAAAGCCTATATTAGCTCGCCATCTAGTGTCAGAGAAGCAAACTGCAATCTAGCTTGTTTGTTTGGCTAAGGCCCTTACCTACTCTTGGCTTATTGATGTCAAAAGCCACCAGAACACTAATTAACCTACAATTAAAAACACCATCATTTTTCCCCCAGCCTGGAGAACGATGGATTTAGACAAAGAAGTGGATCATTGGGACGTCCCGCTACCGCCTACGGGTTCCGTCCAGATGAGCAGTTCTGCTACGGCTTTGGATTCTCCAGATGAACATTTTGACCCTTTAACTGCTGTGTCTGGTGGCTCAGACAGGTGACATTTGGGTAACGTCCCAGCCACCCAAGCCTTGCATTCCAGGAACGTCGCATGTGTGTTTTATTACACTGTACATTCCTTTACTGACCTAATGAGGTGTAATCTCATCCACGCTTAAGAAGCTTTAAGAGGCCTGCATCAAAGACATGCCCTGACCTGGCTCCTAACATTGGCCATGCCAGGTTTTATAACAGTACAATTTCATTTTATTGGCATGCTCATGTAAAGCGTAGTAACTGCCATCGAAAGATAGCTATGAGTCTTTCATACTGTCCTACTTCAGTATCACACAGGCATTTCGTGTTTGGTTTCAACTGAATATTCATTTAGTCGTATAATGTCATAGAAGAATGTGAGACTTTAATGAAACCAAAAGTCAGTCTGGGTTCTTCCCCGCTGGAGGTCGGCCATGTTTGTTTGTGAGATGGGCACATTGTGTCATATATATTCTGGGTTTGTTCTCAATAATATGGGGGGTGAAAACACAGCATCACACCATGAAATGAGGGTTTTGGCTTTCAGTTGGATTTATTAGTTTGTAACAGCACATTTCTCATTGTATTAGTATACAATTTCAAGTGATTTAATGAAATGATATGTGTATACATATACTTAGCAGTCTCTTTTGAAATATTGCAGATGCACTGAATTCCATGACAAAACGGAAAAACAGAAACTAGTCCTTACACATGTGCAGGGCCGGTCAATCCTATAGGCGACATAGGGGGGCGCTGTCTTGCCAGCCAATTTCACTTTGCCTCAGACAGGTTCACTGGCGGTGATGTTCACCTAGGGTGCCACATTGGCTAGAACCTGTCCTGCACATGTGACACTGTAAATAGCCATATTTTTCAAATGACTTTGCTTTTTGTTGTTTTGGTTCATCAAATAATACAACAGACTGTACATTAATAAACCAAAGACTGAACCAGACTTTCTATATGAATTATGTGTATTATTTGGTCCCAAGGGCATGTGCGTGAGGCTTCTGTCAGGGCTAATCTGACCGTCCTTTGTCTTACATAGATTGAAGTTTGACATTATGAACATTGTCTACAACAGAACTGTTCATACAGAAAAGGCTGGCTGCTATTTCCTCTGCTTACGACCATTTAAATGCAGAATGTGCAGGATGACTATATTAGCTGTCTGGGAAAGGATGAAAATACATCAGCAGGCCAGATTGGCTTTGTGATTCCAGTCACGGTGCAGTGGGGAGATGTGGTTCATGATGTGGGGTGGTGCTCAGTCGGTTGCTAAAGGAAAAACTCCACCGTTGTGGGACGTTGACACCATAGCAAATCCGAACAACCGACTGCTAAGTTTAGCGTGTAGAGCTGTCCTGTCAGTTACTAGCAGCTTTATCTTCCTCCTGTAACTAATGGTTACTGTGACAGGCAGTGGCAGTGCTCATGCAGTGGCAGTGCTCATGCAGAAAATGATAGATCAGTTGTTTATAATACAATTCAAAATAAAATAGAAAAATAGTGTAGAGTCAATGGAAGTGCTTCTTGTGTTTGGGGCACATATTTAGTTGTAGAATAAAATAAAAATTTCTTTGGCCTTCAATGACTCCTATGCAGCACCTATGCACATTAATTGTAGCAAAGCACAGATATATTTATGCACAAATAATAGTTTGTCAAGATTGCAAGCAGGGACAGGAAGCATTCTGTATTTCAGTGATGGAGGGGGTTTCTAACTCCATTCATGAAGGTAATTGCATGTTTAGGTGCTGTGTGCCATTCCCTGACTAGATGTACACCCACTGTACCCCACAGATTTGCATGTGCCATGCAGCACGTGCCTTTGAACTCTATGTCTTGCCTTTATCTGGATTCCCCCGCAGCAGCTCCTCCACCTCTGTCTTCTCCACCGGGATCTCCTGGCTCTCCTTCACAAGCTCTGGGGTGGCTGCTCTTGCGGCTGCCCTGCCGCAGCTTTGAGGTCCTTGTAGGGGGGCACAAAGCAGTGTGTCGTCTACTGATTGAGTGAAATGTTCTATGGATTTGTCCTCAACGGAATGCCTGAGATGTTGACATGCCTGTCTTTCAGTGGCCGTGGAAGCAGAGTCAAACTTTTGGGTGACCTCTGTGCATTCTAGAGGGTCAAAGGTCAAAGTTGTCCTCTCTGTAAGCTGTCATTACATCGTCACTCACAGAAACAGTTACTGTGCTGTCATAGGCTTCCTCTGAGTGAGCCCTGATATCCTGTGCTTCTGCGATAAGGTCAGAGCGAAGGGTTAGTGGATCAGTGTCTTTGATCACCTCTACAGGACATTCCAAACGGGTCTCCTCAGTAAGAAGCTGCCATGTGGCTCCTGGCACCTTGGCTGTCTGAGGTTCACTGCAGTCCACTGTCAGGGTAGGAGAACTGGAACAGGTTGACACATCTCCTTTACCTACCCTGGCTGCATCATCCATCTCACCTTCCTTTATCTGGCCCAGAGTTGGCATGTCATCCATCTCCATCCTTTCTGTCTGAAGCCTCTTAGATTCTTCACCCACCTTCATTTTCTCCATGGTATCTAAATGATGATGTGTGGCCTCCAGTGCGACGCCCACTTCGGCAGCTGGCACTTCTACGACAGCCACGTTATCATAATGATGCTCCTCAGAGTGAGCCCTGTCCTCGACATCAACCTTTCTCCCTGTCTGGCTGGTAGATGCATCCTCTTCTTCCATCTCAGCTGAGTTAGAAGGCTCCACTTTCTCTTCCTCCTCCTCCTCCTCCTCTTCCTGCGGCACACTGGGTGAGCTTCTCTCCACCAGACTGCTTGAGGCACCGTCCCCAAGAGCCAGAGCGGTGGAGTGGACTTTGGTGGGGGTGGCTTCATGCGGAGCCTGACTGTCACCTAGACTGGACTGGCTGACGAAGGGTGGGTCTGTGCTGTCCATAAAGAGGTTGTGCTTCTTCAGACTGGCCGCCTCCTTCACCACTGTAAAGAACGAGAGCAGAAAAACAGATATTAAAACACTGTTATAAAAAGAGTCCCACGTTTATTGAATGAGCGCCATCCCATTATGCTCTAAGTGTTCTGCCTTATGCCAGTAAAAACATCTGTGGTTCAGGTTTTTGTGAAAGCAGAGCATTTATTTTACCGCTTCATACTTTATATAGCTATTTTTACTTTTATGGGTCAATTTTAGGGCCAGGGAGAATAAGGAGCATGCTTAATAAAACTGTTATTTTGCTATAAATTTGAAAAATAAATGTACTGTGACTAAAGATAATTTGATAGCATATGAGATAGAAGTGCCGTTTTTGTTTTTGCAAACAAAAATGTGCTGCTACACTGAGCAGGACACGAGCCCTCAGACTTCTGGGTAGGTCCACGCTTTTATCGCGGAAACTCAGAGCTGCTCTGGTACCTTTGATGACTTCACTTTCCAGGATCTGCAGCAGAATATCTTCATAGACATTTTCCACTTGGATGAAATTTGCATAATCAGCAAAGATATACTGATCGAATTTATGCAGTTCCTAAACAAAGAAAAAGACATTTAACAAAATAATAGTCTTTTAAACTAAATCTAGCGTTTTACAAGTAAATAATACTAGCTACTGTTGTTTCTAAAATTTGAGGCATATGGTCAGCTTTGCCCGAGTCACACATGTGAGAAAAACTTTTTTTAATGAAATCATTATGTTGGCTTAGTGGAACATGTATGTATGTTTTCTTTTTTTGTATTGCGCGCCCTACTGGTGTGTCCCTTTGTCACGGAGCACATGGGCCAGTGAGGGCCAGGCTGCAGGAACCTACAGCTCTACACGTTGGAGCCACGCTCTGCTTGATCGCAGGCAGGGTGATGTCCACCAGAGCATTCTGGAAGATCCTCTTCCTCACTGTGCTGCTGTCGTAGTCGTATTGCTTTAAATAAACAGTGACATGAACACACGGCATTTAGACCGGCGCCTGGCGGTCGAACATTTGGACCCATGTGAGTGCAGCCCACCTTTAGCACGCGCTGCTTCACTTTCTCCGCGGCTGAGGCCAGTGTGGGGGCGTTGTCCTTCAGTGCTGTTTGGAGAAGCAGCTCGAATGTGTATGCTGTGTTCCTCATCAGCTAAAGTACAGTGCAGCAAAATATGTCACTGAGGGCAGAAACTGGCTGCAGGGAGCTTTTGTTAACAATAGGGGGCAACAAAGGATAAACAGCATTTTAGGATGTGCCGTGTTACAATGCAATATACATAAATTGATGGGGGGATTTAAAAGCACTGCGCATTTGCAGTAGCTATATTTACACCGTAGCTTGGTTCTGCAATGGGTCCCACCTGCTGCATGTCAATCTGGGTGCTGTGGACCAGCCAGCTGCTGTTGGAGAATCCGAAGCGATCATGGAGCCCCAGGAGCTGATGGCTGAGGGCGTCCACGTGCCTGTAACAGGCCTGTAGCTGTGCCCTCCCCATCTGCTGCAGAGCCTACATCAGAGGAGAGAGAGATCTGACCCAGGGCTGCCAGTGAGGCTCGGATCCAGCTGGATCAACGTGCTTCTGAGGAGACATCTAGCTAGTACATGGGATATTTACTGGCACTCCCGTGACTGGACCCCCTTCCCACCTGTTTGAGCTCCTCTGCACCGTAGACCTCCTGGAAGTCCTGGCAGAGTTGGTCCATGTGGCTTGCACAGTGCTGGCGTACCTCCTGGAAGCCAGAGCTAATGGGCCCCATGATCTCCTCCAGGATGGAAGCCAGGTATGGCTGGACATTCTCTGAGCAGAACTTCACTGCTGGCTCCTTCACAGTGGCTACAGGGGTAAAAAAGATTAATATATTCCAGTAGAAATACAAGAAGGGACAGCATGTGGCTCAAAGGATTAGGATGCTCTGCCTGTCATCAGAAGGTTGTTGGTTCAAATCTCGATGATTTCACTGTTGGGCCCCGTGAACAAGGCCCTTAACCCCAATTGCTTAACCTCTGCATTCTCAATAGTGTGTGGCTTAGAATAAAACTGCTTGTTAAATAAGTATTTGCAAAAGTAAACTGGTTGACAATGTGGCTTTGTACCTCTGAGTTTGCCAGCCAGGAAGGCCCGCGAGCTGATGATCTCATCCATGTGAGAGCGGATCAGCCCCTCTTGTTGCTTGGCTGCCTCCTGGCACTCGGCCTTCAGGGCTGTAAATCCCTTCTGCAGCTGATCCTGGACCAGGAGGTACGCTGCCTCCACTGTCTACCAACGAAGCACAGCGACTGGGGTGAGGGGACAAGTTGCTGTGGCGTGGCGTGACCCCCCCCCCCCACCACAGTGGAAAGCAGGGCCAGGCGAAGGGTAATCACAGCTTTAATTAGCACTGGATGCCACCAGTATGTACTGGGCAAGTACATGGAGAGATTTGCTGTAATTCAGGATGTAATAAAACAAAAGACGAGTGGTTTTTAAATGTGAAAGTTATACTTCATACATACAGGAAGTCTGATGTGATATTTAAAACATACATATTTACAAAGATAATGTTACGTTATATAAAAAGTAAAATGTGTTAAAAATTTGCTGATAAGAGTATGACCAGCTGAATTTAACATCAGTAGATTGAAAGTTCAGGGATATATTACCTATTTTTAGAATAATGTACAGTGTTTTATTTCACTATGTTTACTTTTTTGTCCAGTGAAAGGCTCTGGTTACAGGGGGTAGGACTCACTGCAAACCAGGCTCTTCTGCGGTCTGCTTTCTTCCCCTTCAGCCGAGGTAGCAGCTCTGCCGCCAGAGAAGGGATCAGCTCCCCCATTACCAAGTTGGCCAGGACCTGCGTGAGCCCGCACAGGGAAGAGAACCCCCCCGTGAGCGGGGTGCATGTCAGGGGCCAGGTTGCCGGGTCGCCGGCCTGCGGTTTTCCTGTCTGCCCGTGGTGACCTCCATATGGAAACCAGCAGGGGGCTCCACAGAACAGGACTCACGGGGAGTTAGCGGCCTGCCTTCTTTGGCACTTTGTGTTTTTGGGGTAGGGCTTCGTTGTAACCGGGGAGGGGATGGCATGTAGAGTGGGAAAGCGAAGCAGAAGGCAGAAAGCAACAGCCTTTCCCGATTGGGCTTCCTGCAAACGGCTGCTATGCTAAAACGGGACTGGGCTTGACCCCGCTAAGAAACCCCCAGGATTATCAGGACCCCATGATGCCATGAACCATCCTGAGGCCGTAAAGGAAACCAGGTAGGGATTGCTGTCCACAGCCCCTATGATTACATCCCTCATATATGCAAACTCCTGTCCTCTAGGTGGCACTGTTGTGACGTCAGACCCACCGGGATAACAAAAAAGATTTAGGGGCCTTTGCACAGGTGATGGTGGCTTTCAGGAAGGCCACTTACTGAGACATCACTGCCAATGAGCATGTCCCAGGACTCGTGGTGACCCTTCTCCTCCCTGTAGAAGTGGACGGCTTTCAAGAAGGCGTGGGCTTCATATGAGGTGTTCCTCGGGAAGTCTGGATGGGCAGAAGGGGGTGCGTTGTGGTGACGCTACGGCCTTCTGGCAAATGTTACAATGTTATTTCATGAAGTCATTGTTCTGGCAGGGACACACAGCTTCGTGTGAGGGGAGTTACTTGCTGGTGGATTTGTAAAAATCCCCTCCTTTAAAAAAACAATGCGGCAATTTAACTATTAAAACAAATTTCTGCCTGTGAAGGGACAAGCGTCTTTGGTAATAGATCTCAGAATCTTGCCACACAACTAAGGCTGGTGAAAATATATAGTAATGTGGCAATATAGATTCTGATTCTGCAGTGAGAACAGCAGTGTATGTCACTGTACAGCACCTACAGAGTGGCTCACCACCAGCTAAAAATAATGCCTTTCATCACAGGAAGTGAGGTCTTCCGTTATTCAGTGCTCTCCGTGCTCATTGGTGCGGAGCAGGACTGAGCCGCTGTGGCTCTGGGTACGAATGACCCAGTAAAACCAGGCTCCCAAGCTCTGTTATATACCAACACGTAACGAGTCCTCAAGACCAGTTATATGCAACTTGCCCTGTCAGCTGGATTTTCACAGTGACACTCCAGGGTCATGCAGTTAGGTGAACTGGGTTCTCTAAATTGCCCATAATTTTGTGCTTGTCTGTGTGTGCATGTGCTCTGTAATGGAATGGCTTCCCAGACTGCCTGGGATAATCTTCCTTCTTGCAGCCCTATTCTGTCCGTGAACATTCTTATTGAGGAGATGAGTGGAACCTTCAAAGTACAGTATACATAATAAGAAAATTAACCATAAAAGAATTTTGGAATGACCCAAAAGGTTAAAGTCATGTGACTTAACGCAGAACAGCGGTGCTGATGACTGCTGTTACTCGGCTGCGTCAAACTCCAGGGTTCCCAGCTGTACTTGGAGGACTGAACTCACGCTGATTCCATAATTAATGTGTGTCCAGATCTATAACAACATTTTTGCCATGTTCATATGATCACATGACTGACAGGAGAGATGATCAATTACAGGTTACCTTGATTTGGTAATTTGCTCAATTTAAGGCTGCACCTATTCATAAACAGTCCCATTCCACCCCATTCTGCCCCCACCCATGCATGGGTACCGTAGTTCTGGTGTCGGATGCAGTCTGTCAGGACAGAGATGAAGGCGTTCTGCAGATCTTCACTCTGGAAGCAGAAGTAGGAGTCCCTGTGGTACGGCAGGCTCAGGAACACGGGGAACTTGCCTTGGGGGGTGACCACCGGAGGAGGAGACTCCTCGCTTGCACCTGCAATTGGAAACCCAACCCACGCCTCAGGGTGAGAGAGGGGGTTAACACGTGTAGCCAGGATTTGCCATTTCTATAGACAGCATCATCATCAGTACAGCTCAGTAATGTCAGACCAGCAGGAGAGCACATGCTGAAAACAGAGGTCATCCATAAAAGCCTGACATCTGAACAATAATGTCCCAGCAAGACTTATTTTCATACAGTCAATATAGTAAAAAAAACAAATACTGTCCCTATGGAGCAGCTCTGCCCCCTGGCCTTGTTTTCTCTTTTTCTCCATGGTCACGCACCACACAGATAAAGCGATGTGTGTTTATGTGTTGCACCAGGAAATGTATTTTCCAGAGAGCATTTAAACTCAGGCCTCAGATATTCACAGCCAACCTCATTAAAGGGCCATCAGAGCCAGGAGAACGATGGTCCATTTAACAAAGTTGGGCAGCTTCCATCGCACAGGGGCAGCTGCAAACGTGGTTCGTGGCCACAGTGAACTGTTCCACAAGAAGCTGGGCTCCTTTGCTAGGAATGCTATACCTGTCCTACACTTTTATGGATCGAGTAGAGGTTAATATAGAGTGCACTGGTACAAAACCTACTAGCATGCAGTCCTGCAATCTGCCACTAGGTGTGACCTAGAAGGCACCGTCAGCTACTGGTTACAGGTCAAATGTTCTTCCTGTGTTGCGTGGTTTCCATCTTTGTTCCAAAGACATCAAAAGAAGATGAACCGATGACCCTAAATTGCCCATAGTGCATGTCTTCTATGATGAACAGGCCTCCAGCTGCACTGCCTTGGTTGGGTACGTAAGGGGGCAGCGTGGTGCTCAGTGGCCACCCCCCCCGTGCCTGAGATCGAGATGTCTCCAGCTCGAGTCCAACCTCGGCAAAACAGTGACATCTGTGGGCCCTTGAGCAAGGCCCTTACCCCCCAGCTCCAGGGGGCTGCTGCTGGCAGCTGCCCTTCGCTGCCAAGCCTGCTCTCACATGTGTGTGTCATGCAGCACGAGATGAGGTAGGCAAGAGGAGAATTCCCCTACGAACGATCCATGTAGTATCATTATTATAAGTTGTTCTCTTGGTAAATGTACCAAAACCTTCCCTCCTCCCCCTTGAACAGGCAACAGAGAGGATGAACTGGCGAACCACTGACCTCCCTGTGCTCAGCACTGCATCATGTTTCAGCGCCACACTTGTACTCACTGTTGGGGTCTGGGAAGCACTTGTCTAACAGGGCCATGTACTTCTCCTCTGAAGTCAGAACAGTGCCCCCTGCTGGCAGCAGACTGTATCGTGGCAGCAATCCTTTCATTAAAGTCTAGATGTGAAGAGACAGCGTTGAAGCATAGTTACATTGCAGCTGAGCCGGCTAGCTTTAATGCTCGATGGACCTGGCAGGATGCCACTCACCTCATAGCTGTCATGGCACTCCAGACTATTGTCACCCCGTACCACCACAAACCTCTCCTTCCACTTCCTGGTGTCATCGAAATGTAGCACCTTCTCTGAATACAAGATCTCGGTGGCCTGGGGGGGCTCCTGGTGGGAGGGGCAAACCTGTTCAATCACACAGCTGCGCTGCTTCTTGGTAGAATGATTACCAGCATGTCCATCATGTCATTTTAAAGCTGTTGATTGGTCAGTAGTGTAATGTTCATGGGAGTTTTACTAAGGACAGAATAAAAAATGATTAATTTAGAGAGGTAACCAATCAGACTGTAGAGGAGGTGGGTCCAGGCAACTACAGGAGGCTGGATCAACCAATGACATTTCTTGGTCCTCCTCCTCCAGTAGCTTGGGCCCACCTCCTCTACAATCCAATTGGTTATCTCTCTTTATACCATAATTTTTTGCCCTGCCCTCAGAACACTAGTTTAGCCCAAGGCTCGCCCCTTTGTACCCTCTGTTTAAGGAGCTGTGTTTGGACTTCCTTATGCTGCTCCACCTCATCCTGCAGCCAGCTGAAGAAGGCCAAGGTGTACTGCCGCTTGTAGTGGGACTGGAAGCCCTGCAGCTCAGCATCCGCCTGGCCTGCAGCACCAAACACATGGAGGTTACGGTCAGGATATGAGGGTGGGTTTGGGAGACCAAGGCGGTTATCATCCGTCACACTATTCAAGTAGTCTTGTGTTTTTGATATCACTAGACCAAGCGGTGACCAATCTTATGCGCAAAGGGCCGGTGTGCATGCAGGTTTTTGGGGTAACCTTTAGGTCAGCTGTTCAAACCCAGGTGTGAGGACTCTTCAGCCAATCAGTCCTCTAATTGCTAATCTAATTAGGGAGCTGCAGCGAAAACCCGCATACAGACTGGCCCTTTGTGGATAAGATTGGCCACCCCTGCACTAGACTGAATTTAGTCACACTTCAATTTTATCTGAATTCTTGTTTATAAATATAAATATAAATACAACTGGCTACCATGAGACACTCCAATTCCAGCTGTGAAAATATCACACGGGTAATTTTCTCCCCACATGTTTGATTTTTCATCCCATGCTAAGTAACCACGCGCCCGGAGTTGGTCGAAACTTTCCACTGAGTCTCCGTTTACTCGTCAGATTGTTTTCTCTAGAAGTGACAGTGTTACCAAGGAAAATAGAGAGTGGAATTCCACCATACTGGGAAGTGCCCACTCCGACAGAAATTAATTTAGGTATTTTGTTGATTTGAGAGACCATGTCATAGAGCTCTCGCAGGGCCTCAGCTGAGTCCAATTTTCTTTGTACTAAACAGTATGTAAGGCCACCACAGAAGAATAACCAGGGCTCTTTCACAGCTTTTCAGAACCAGTGGGCCAACCAGTGAGGCAGAGTTTATTTTTAGTTGTTGTTTTTCCTGTTGTGCAGCTGGATGTATAGCCTGACGGCATTTTCCGGCATTTTCCTTTGCACCTGGCTCTTTGAGTTGGCACAAACCTATTAAGCATTTAAGCAGAGTCAGTTAAAGTTAAAGCTGGGCCATTACACTGACTCAGCCCTGTGCAGTGAGGCAATGGTCAATGAAAATGAGCAGAACTGATCTGTCGACTGCTTCAGTGGAGGGTGCGGAGAATGGGACAGGCATGAGAAAACATCCACTTCTCATTTAACAAAAGTTTTGTTCCAACAACCAGGACGTTAAGTGAAATAGTTGCTAAGCGAAAATCACGGTAGCCTAGGGGTGATTACGACTGTGCTTACAATTTTACTTCAGCCTCCCATGCACAGTATCTCATATCCTTCATAAAGCAGACATTTTTAACAACATTTTGTACATTGTGCTTCAAAGATCTCTCACACCTCATCTCTCTCTGCATGCACTCTGTGGTTGTATACGCGCACATGGGTTGGAAAATGATTTTTTAATTACCATCGTATTTGCAAATGGTCGATAACAGAGGTAGACAATAAATTAATGTTTGTCCTTCCATAGACATCTAGAGCAGTACATGACATCTTCTTCTGCGATGTTCTTGGTAAATGCATCTCTAATATCTGCAATAAGGTAAAATAATCAAATGCTTATCATCCTGTTAGTGCTATGTTGTTGAAGGAACATTCATCACCAGGCTCTGCATCAGAGCATGACAGCTGGCCACAGCCCAAGCCCCCCACCCCCGCCCCCACGGAGCCTACAGCCTTTTTGGCTGGCCCACCATAACCCCACTGGACTTCAGACATCTAGTCTGGATAGGGCTGGATTTTCGATTGGCAGCGAGTACAGACATCTACTAACCGGTCTTGAGTCACTGACCTCCCCTTCAGTATGAACGGACAGAGGCACACTTTCCGAAGAAACAAAGAACACTGAAACAGGCTGATAGCTTCACCACAGCGTATAAGTCATGAATTTCCACTGTGCCTAACATTAGACTTTGTTTTCATTCTAAGCCGAATGATTGTAATTCCAGCAAAGCTGTCTTGTCCTGATTGAGATGTAATTCAGTATATTAAAGTAACTTGTATATTGATGTTTACTTATAGTGTTGGTGACGACCGAATAGGTCAGTACCTCAATGATGCCGCTCAGCCAGCTTTGTATTCTCCCTGTTATGGATGTTATATATCCCCACTAAAGTTTCCTCAAGCCCTCCTAATCAAACCCTCTCTAGGCCCTGAACGCAGAGCTATTTCGCCACACAAAACGGACCCTCTTCATGTAACTGGCAGTCATTTGTGGGAACCCTCAACACTGACCAATCCATGCGTAAGAGTGAGATCGCAGGAAAAAAGGCTTAAAGGTGAGTTAAACCACAAGGTGGCCCAGAGGAAAGTAGGACGGAGGAGTGGCAAAGGTGTGGCTTAATGACAGCATTTGCCCCATAGGGGCACAAGGGATGCCAAAGGGAAGGGATGAGAGTGGGTGGATTGCTGAACTCAAAGTGTAATCCTACGTAGGACAGGTGCTATACATTTGTATTGTGGTTCTGAACTGTAATCATTGTACTACAATAAGCCATCCCAAAGGCTATGTAATATGTATTTTGAAAAGCAAAAAAACATTACCTACAAAAGCAGGGACTACAAGCCTAATTTATCATTTTTCACCAGAATTCAAACCAATAAATGTAATCCTATGACATGATCACTATGGAGATGTTTGCATGCGGCCAGAATCAGATTATGTGATTAAGGAGAGACCTAGTCCACTGTTCGTTCTAAAACCTTACTAGTTTCCATTTGTAGCCTTGTTTTCTGAAGTCTTGGTTCTCAAAGCTGCCAGTCCCCGAGGCTTGAGCCCTTGAGCATTTTTCAGTACTTTGGCAATCGACCACTGTGACTAAAACACATATGGGACACAAACATCACGAATGTCCTCAGCTGGAAGAAGGCTGTTTGAAATCCAGAGTTGATGTCAGGGCCCCCTACTGGCCACTCCCAATATTCTTTTTGTCAAATAGTTCTAGGTTCTTGCCCTTCTATGCCAATCCTTGATGTCCAGGAGCCATATTCCCTTATTTTCTCAGAAATGTGACAATATCCTTTTTCAAATGTGGGAGGGGGACGGGCATCGTTGTTGGGATGTATTGTGCAGTGAATGACACTGAAGTCTCAAATTCTGGTTCTCTAGTATCTGGGGACTCCGGGCTGAGGAGGCAGCGGGGGTGGGGGGGAATCGACACCAAGCAACTTCTATGCATTGTTATCATTATTAGGTAATAAAATAGATCATTCTTTGTGGCGAGGTGTACGGGTTACAGACAGAATTTGGCAATATCATACAAGTCCAGATTTTCTACCTTTCTCCTAACTATAATTCAGAAGGCTTGTGGGAATGTATGGTTTGGCTCAGGGTTGATTCCATATCTCTTTATATAGTTACACAGTGTAATATTGACAATGTTTACAGTCTGTGGGCACTATTCTCTATTCTCCATTATATATTTTTCCGTTTTCTCATTTAAGTATATGCACATTGCACTGTGTACAATAAATGCTTTCTAGTCCCCGTTTTGCAAAGTCCTGTGTTTCGCACCTGAAACATCGTGAAAACCTTCCTCTTATCACTGGTGTCGTATATATCCTGATTTCTGTCGCTTTTTCCTTGCTCTGTATGCAGGCAGTGCTAATGGTTTTACATTCTAGAGTCTGCTTACATTGTCGGCAGCATAGGGCTGTCACAGAGTTACCCAGTCTGGTTGTACCACAATTTACTTTGCAGAGGTTGAAGACTTTTACAGATCCCTGCCAACCCCCCCCCCCCCCGTACTAATTGCTTTGAAATGAGAAACCAGAATGTACAGCATTAACTCTTGGCATTTTAAACCTACCACATGGCTCCGCACAGGTCAAAAGTAAAGGTTATTATTTCACATAAATACACGACTTGGCAAAGCTTACGGTCAGGATCCGACGTGCCTCACAGCTCACTTTCTTCTGGCCTGATAATAGTTTTAATTTGGGGGTAATTGCACGGCATTTAGCTCAATGTGTAATTACAGGATGTAGATGAGGCTTCAGGGTTCAGTGTTAGAGCAGGCCGTGTTGGAGCCCAGGAAAGGTGCACAGTCGCTCAGCTGCGGATCTCTGCATCGCTGTGAACACCGCGTCGCTAAACAGCCGCCCACAAATGCAACGTTATGCAGGAACAAAAAGTGATGAAACACCAAACAGTACTGGATTCATTCCTGTATATATTGACAGTTAAAATAAATATCCATTACAGGATATTAAACATTTTAGCAACAGAATCTGGATAAACCCTCTGGGAATATGCCATTCAATCAAGCCTCGAGAGATGGACAAACAATGAATAAATTAAAGGGTAATGTTTCTGTGATCAACGCATACAATAACAACAGTAGGACTCTAATTATAAACAGGGTCGGTTCCCAGCGGATGAACTTCCGAAAATAGCCCTCGGCTTGCAGAACACCTCTGCTGAGCTCCGTGGACATGCTACCTGATGAGTACATGCTTTCACACGCCGGCGTGTCCCAGTTGCGTGTGTGAGGTTTCCCTTTGGAGTGCAAGCTGGGTGGGAGCACACATAAGCTTGAAGACAGATCTCCTAGGAAATGCGGGGCTGCAGACACTGTAGAATCATCAGCCTGGAAGAGACATATCAAGGGGCCCTGCTACAGATTTTGGGCTCCATGAAAGCATATTAAATTGGGCCCCATCCCAGATGTTTAATAGGGCCCCTGAATGGTAGGACGATTCTAGGGGTCCCTATCTTTTACCTTTTACATCTCCCTGTCAGTCTTGGCTTGGGTAGGAATATACACACACGGCGCTCGCAGGAAGTCTTGGGATGCTGGCTTGATTCTTTAAAAATGTTGCTAACTTATTGGTTTCATAACAAAAATCCAATGACAAGCAATGTTTAAGGTAACTGCACATATCTTCTGCACGCACAGTTTCTTTAGCGTCATAATTTCTTGACTGACTCATTCAGTTCTATTCGTGCCAATTTGCTAATGGCAATTGTAGGCATTGGCTCCCAAAGGGATACTAAACACCAGCGTTTGATGTTATTATTGCAAAGGTGTTACTAAGGGAAAGGTCCCAGTGAGACTGCTTTTCAGCTCTGAACAACTTTTCATCTGCTCAGTCCTCAATGATTTGCATTTTTTTATTTCTGCTTCAAATAAATGTTTTACTTAAAACTACAGGTTGTTTCGAATTTGATATATGTATTTTGTGAACAATATATAAATTAATGATTTTTGTTATAAATCCAATAAATTTGCAGTATCATTACTGAATTAAGCAAGCATCCTAAGAGAGCAAGCACCTTAAGAGTTTCTGTGAACACTGTACTTGCTCATTTGATAAGTTAGTGCAAAAAACCAAGATTCTCTACTGTCCCGTTAGAAGTAGAATTTAGATGCCATCCATCCATTTTCCGACCTGCTTGTCCTACTGGGTCGCGGGGGGTCCAGAGCCTATTCCGGAAGCAACAGGCATGAGACAGGGAACCAGCCCATCGCACGGCACACTCACACACCTACAGGCAATTTAGTAACTCCAATTAGCCTCAGCATGTCTTTGGACTGTGGGGGGAAACTGGAGTACCCAGAGGAAACCCCACGACGACACGGGGAGAACATACAAACTCCCCACACAAGTAACCCAGGCAGCGATTTGAACCCAGGTTCCAGAGGTGTGAGGCAACAATGCTAACCACTGCACCACCATGTGCTTTGGAAGTAATTTGCAGGGGGAAATTAATGCATAGGCTGTCCTAGGCTATAGCCAAGGGGCCGACTCTGGCTGGGGAAAATTTTATGGTTAAACTTATTAATTTCGGTTTGTAGATCAATCCATTGGCACCTGTTTTTCATTATCTCCCGTTTATCTTCAACTTCCTAGCCATGTTAGCCTAGGGCCCACAGGGAAGTTAATTTGCCCCTGGAAATAAACAAATATATAAATCAGTGTTTCAACAATGCTTGCAAGTCACTTCAGTCTTTGTTAAGCAGCTAAAGCAACCTTTAAAAACAGGCCTATTTCACTGATATTAACCATCCTTCTATTTTAATGATAAGTGTTGCTTAATTTCTCTAGGTTGAATGTACCTTGCAGTTTCAAAGGACACCTAGACAGTTAATTGTAAACAGTCAACTGACAAAAAATTTGGGGTCAGTAGCATTATGGGTAAACACCTTCTATCTTACTTTATGTTTTCTGCCCTGTGAATATCTAGAAAGTAATTAATTCCAGGACCCTTTTCTATACAGCACATAGCTAAACAAAAGAATGAAAATATGCATTACTTAGTTCTGTTATTCTAATTCTCCTTATTTTGTTGGCCATTCTTTTTTTTGCACAAGCTTTAAATTAACAACAGAAGAATTTTCCCCTCTGGTGGTTGAAGAGAAAACTATCCAATGGCTATGTGCATGTAAAATGTGGCAAATGTGTTCCAAATCTCAGTAAGTGTGCAAAATCCCCATCACACATGGTTTTAATGCACTGACTCTATGTCTCACTCGAAGTTGCTGTCCTTAAATTGCTTGCTTATTCAGTGAAACCAGGAAAACCTACCTTGTTTGCAACACCTCCTTCCGATAAAAAAATGCCATTGACCTAGGCCAAATTGCTCTACACGTCAGTCCCAATTACACTGATAGAACCAGGCGCATTTTTGATTGCAAACCGGATGGTTCATTTGTTAACCTGAGGCTACCAAATGACTGCTCCTATCTTATTGTGCATGAGCAGTTCACAGGATTTATTTCACATTTGTGGAGTTCACTCTGTGACCTATTTCCTGACACGATTTAAGACTTTCACGGCGACCTCAGGAATTGCCTGACCTGATTATGGTTAGTTTATGGCCTTGTGTGAATTCTTCTAAAAACACAGTTAAAGGTCATTCAATTGCTACTTTCTTTAAAAGCATTGGAAAGTCACATCAATAAATATCCATAAATAATATAGTTGTATAACAGGATATGATAAAGAGAATGAAAGGGGAAATAAGAAGTTGCTTCGAGTAATTAAAGCTATTGGTTCCAGTCCCACTGCTGTAACAAAGCAGGTTATTAACCTAAACTGAAGCTAAAAGTGGGTATGTCTGTGGATTAACATAGACTAGCAATTAGTGGCAAAATTAATCATGGTACAACAGCAGATACATACCTTTCAATTGTACAATTTATTTCCAAGCTTTTAGAAACAGTACATATTGGAAGTGATTCAATAAAAAAAAACAAATCAAATCACTTCAACAGTTACGTAAGATTTTCTGAATCCTTAGACTAACAGCTATTTGTTATCGAATGATACGAGTCACATGCTTCTGATTAGGTTCAGTCCAGTTCTTCTGTTCCCATTTTGTATCTAATAGGAGAAAATCACAAGCTTAACCTTTCATGACAGGTGTTTTTCAGTCTCCCACACACCTAGACGTGACTGCTTTCAAACAGATTATGGTCAGAATAGGGTCCAGTTCTGGCCAGCCAAGCAGACTGTGAAAGTTTTTTTTTTTTTTTTTGCTCTGTCTGGAACATAAACACAGGTCCTGAAATCTGAGGAGAGTATTACCTACTTCCAACAGCCCCTGATTGGAAATCCATGTACCTCAGCCTAAGCTACATCAGTCTACCTCAAAATGTCCTTCAGAAACAAAAGCCAAAATGCTGTGAACTCCTCAGCAGACAGGCAAGAAGCTCTCATTCCCGTTTCTTACATAATAAACCACACAGTAATTTATGTATTAATTGTACTCATGTTCCCTAAATGTTCAAATATCAACGGCTTTGGGGTGAAATGCTGTGTGGAATCAGCAGAGCATGTTTACACCACAACATGCACCGCCACTGATGCGTCATATCAGTTTTTCAATACACGTGTCACACATATTAACCTCTAGGTCAAGTAGTGCCAACGGGCTACATATATGTTACCAATATCAATCATATCTAGTGTCTTTTTAGCCATCATTTTCATAAATGTAGCTATGCTAGGATTGCACAGTCAACTCAGCTTCTGCTCAGAGGCAGTAAGGCTGATCAGGTTATTAATATGACCACAGGCAGTTTTTACACATTTCTATTTTTTTCCCTTAAATTAAAATAAAGTATCTTTTATTCATCCATCACCTTATGTTTTACTTCTATAGGAAGCTCTCAGGGAAACTCATTACATTTCCTGCCTCTACTGCTGTAGGCTGTACTGTTGTGCATTTGATCAATTTAATTTGATTAGGATCTTGGATATGATATGTGCTTTTAATACGGTAATTCGTAGACAGTTTCGCAATACCACATTCAGTGTCCTTTGGAGAGAGGAATGTTATTTTGAAATGGACTGACGTCTTCACTTAGGGGTTCCAGAGGGACACAAGGAGAAGGTTACACAAAGTACCGCATCACTGTGGAACTCTGCACAAGCATCCGCAGAATGTCATCAACAACAAAAAAATGCCCAAAATGGGAATTAATTCTTCAAGCCAGTGTTTCTCAGTTCAGTCCTCGGGGGCCCCTAGACAGTCCATATCTTTGCTCCTTCCCAGTATACCTGAAGCAAGCAATCAAGAATGACCAGTTAAGATCACGTGGTAGAGGTTTGTCGGGAGCTGGAGTGGAACAAAAATGCAGACTGTCTAGGGGACCCTTGAGGAAGCCGATTCGACAAGCCGGACATTCAAAAACCAAAAAGGTGAAGGAATTATATATTGCTTCAGCTTCTAGCAACAATGCAACGCTGATACCTGTGACATCATTTTCAACAGATATAGTAAAAACAAACAGAATATCACTGAAATCTGTTTAGTGTGTACCAGTCTGTCTTAAACAACTGCTAACGATGTGAATAAAGCCACATTTTTATCCATGTAGTTAAACTGTTAATCCAGTGGTTTGCCTGTTTATCTGATTATGCTGAGGTCCAAGACATGATGACATTCTGTTGGACGGCCTATCTGTTCCACCCATACCGTGACAGGCTCATGGAGAATCAGTCCTGTTCTCCGTGCCAGATATGCATCCAACAAGAATCTCAGCTCTCAGCACTAGGGAATTCCTAGGTCCAATTGCCTTTTACACTTAAAAGTGGTTTCTTGCCAGTAATTTTATCCCTGCATGAGAACTATCATTGTATGTTTACAGTTACCAAAACTCAAAATAATTAGCTGGGAAAGAATTTTCTCTTTTCAAAGACTAAACCGTCAGCTTTTTTCCAGGATGTGGACTTTGTCCTGTAAGGTTTTCATCCTTAATCTCATTGGAACCTTTTTTTCCGGAATAGAAGCAATAGCAGTGGCAATCCCTAAAATGAACAGGTTAAGTATGCCAGTGGTTTCATACTTAACTGCAACAGAGAGTAAATACAGCTGTTAATGTGTTGTTCTGTATATTTGGTTCATATTAAGAACACAGTGAAGGTTGCTAACAAACTGTAAGGCTGCAGTGAAAATCACTGTGACAACTATGACATGTGATAATCTGACTGTTAAAAAGCTCGTGCCACAGTATAATAGCCCGTGTAGATCACAGAGCACAGTGTAAATGCCCAGGGCTTCTATTAACTGTGTAACTCAGGTTCTCCAAGGGCACTGAGTGTGGGACAGTCATATCCGAATGCGTGAGAATCCCGCAAAATTTGCGAGACTTGGCAGGTCTGCTAACCTTGGTCTGTGTAACAAACCAGTCTGTTTAAATATAACTAAACAAAACTAAACAAAAAAAACAAAGACCAACTGAATGTTCCAGTAAAATATGAATATTTCACTTTACCCAAAATCTTCTGCGAAGCCCTTGTCAAGAAGAAAAAAAAATGTTTCCATGGAAGTGAGGTACAGGATTGTCCCCGAAACAAAGTGCCAGGAAAATGTGATTGTTTGAAGAATTTGTTCTCAGAGACGTTAGCAAGGCCAGCAATTTGCATTGTGGGCTTCTTGGGCCTAAACAGTCACGCGAAGCCACTAATCCGGGTAATTCTGTACTGATGGAAGCTGCTTCCAAAAGCGAGTCGCCTGTTTGTTTGCCTTAGCTGTTGACTGCATGTAGCGTTTATGTATGTTTTAAAATGCACAGTCGTCACAAACTTTTTTTTTTTTTTAAATAGAGGTTCACTGTTTGTCATTGTTATCTTGGATTGCTTTAGTACCCTGTCTAAACCATAGCGATTGACAATGTTATCGCAATACCCACATTACAGCCTCCCCCTGGACCTTACATACTGTAGATGTAAATAGACTAAGATCACGGCCCCTAAAGAGAAGCCTTAGCCAAATACCCCTTCTTACGTAGCCAATAAAATACATGACATCATGCAACAGGGGAAACATCCACTATGCCGTTTTAATTAAGAGCACATTTATTAGCTAGCGGGGCACGATGCGCGTACAGTTTGTAGCGAACGTCTGCGATGAGTTAAAACCTAGTCGAGCTGTTTTCCAACGTCCCGGTGTGAATCTACCAAGCTGAGTAAATGTAATACTCTTATTAGAAGGATTCTGGACGACTCTTTACATTTTCCATGTGGCTTTAGACACATTTAAAGCAAACCCCAAGCGGACTTGGCCATGCAGTCCACCAGCTCTAACAATAACAGGTTGTTCCTTATAACTTTTCCTCTGGATACGCCCTCACCAATAGGTGTCATCTGTGGCTTTGGATGCTCATTTAGACCTACGCTTTGGAATTTCACAAGGAGTGCTCAGTATACTCAGTGTATACATTAGATGGCACAGTTTAAATATGTCATAACCCAGTGGAGCTAAACAGACTAGCCCAGGAAGCCTGCGACGCCGAAATCACAAGGCACCAATTCAGCGCACCATGGCGGAAATTTTTAGCTCCACTCCTGGACGTGTCACTCATCTGACATCGGGTTTTGCTCCCCAAACAAAGTGAGATGTGTGCGCAATACTCCCGTGGGCGTGACGTTCCTTTTTAAAAATGAATTACTCATGCACACTTCCCTGGGAGTTACACATTCCCACCTCACAGACAATCCCAGCTGGCAATGCATGCATGTTCATTACCAAGTCACTGTCAAACTGACTAACCTTCTTTGTATCTCTGAGGTGGTGCAAAGACACCAAGAACAGGTGTTACTAAATAAAAGGCAATTAAGCCTAATTAAAGCTTGGCATGGCGATAATTGAACAATTGAAGAATACATGTCGTAGAATCCAAGAATTACATTTTTATCTTACAACTGCATGTCGTGTATATTTAAATTTCTCTAAAAATTAATTATTCCAGAACTACAATACGTCTTTTTTAATGTTGCAAATCTCCTTATTTTCCATAAGCACCATAATGAATCATTAAAAGATTGCTTGTTATAAATGATACTATATGCATTCCTGAATGAACCTAATCTGTATTTTAACGACTACGATGAGATCATGCCATTAAAACTACATGCCTTACATCTGAAGGACTCCATACTGAGGCGATGATATCTTTCCATTTTCTGTAACTAATTAAAATGAAATAACTTCGGCTTAGAGCAAACCTGCTCGAGGTTGTGAAGAGTTTTAAAGGACGGTGTAATAATTTTCGGTCTCCTTATAGATTCACCTCCATCTGTATTATCCCGCACCCCATTTCTGTTTCGCCCTGACTAGTATTTCATCCGAACTTAACTTAAATGTGAGGCATCCGATACACGCATGATTTTCGACGTGTTAATAACTTCACGGAAAATCAGCCATAGCCTGTAACTGCCATAGCCTATAGTTAGCCTATAAAAGGCTGAGCATTAAAAGAGTTAATGGGGTTTTGTTTGGTGAATTTTATTGAGAAATAATACTGAAATACCAGTTTAGCAATGCGAAGTGATAGGTCTTTCAGTTCCATATATAGCAGAAATGAAACCTTGGCATTCATTTCAGGACGGATTACAGACTGACATTGCAATAAGTCGCCAGAAAACGGCACATTCAATATTCGTTAAAAGCGGTTCTGTGAACTAATTCTGATTCAAGATGAACAAAGTTTGCAAGAACCCGCTTATATTTTTAAACTACCGATAACAAAAACAATATATACGATATTGCTAATAATCCAGCTATACCATCCAATTAATTGTTTCAGTAACTGAATTGCTTGTGTTAATCAAGAACGACACAGTAGCGTGTCTTGTCAACGTTTACTTATTCACAGTACGAAAAGAGAATTACCTCGGATATAGTTGGTTTTATTTTCATCCAGGAGACTGGAGGAGGATACTCCCATAGTGCAAAATCGGTTCGGGGGAAACACTCTTACTTGCTGGTTTTCTCGTATCAAGTGTTTCTTTTGGTGAGGGCGTCTCACTGAAATCTTCCGACCCACCGCCTGTCACTAAATGATGGGGAGGAGGTGGGGTGAGGCAGTCCCGGGTGAGACGGATGAAGCGCTTGTTTGTGCACTTTCATTCCCAACCGCCGATCGTCAGTCCGTCGATGTCTACAAATGCTTCGTGAAAGTAACTTATAGTCCTGATAAAATCTTCTGGTATTTAATGGACTACATACACAGAAACAGCATCATAACTTCCGAACTACCAGTGAAGAACAGCCCACTGTGCCTTGTTGGAAAACTGGAATAAAACTAAAATCTTATTACACTTTTGGAAATGTTGGGAATTATGGTTAATGACGCGCAATTTTCCAAAGATAGCATCTTAAAAAAATTAAAGCCCACATTAGACGTATACTTATTATACCACTATGTTTGTTAAATCCTGGATTTCTTTATTTTTTTATTTTATTTTAATTTATTTTTCTATTATTTTTATTCAAAAAAAATTATAATTATATTATATTTTTATTATTACTTTTACCTATGATGAATTTATGAAATAATTTCTTGAATTGTTTTACTGGTCATTGTTTTAAAATAAAAAACTAATTTATATTATTTTTAAAAAGTAGTCTATATGTTTGCATGAAAATGTAGACAAAACTACAAGAAAACCGCCCGCATTTCACTTGGGTCGTTTAAAAACAAAACGGTCTTGTTGAAAGCGCTGGCTTGCGGAGGGTAATGAATATGCATCTCCCCGCGTTTCCCGAACTCCATTGCGTAGCCGCCGATCGCCATATTGAGCCCTGAGAGAGGTGCGCTGCAGCGTGTCGGCGCCGCTCAAAATGTAAGTACGCGGCCCCCATCTGCTTTTTTATCGCCGTTTTTGGGTCTAAGTTCGGTGCATGGCTCACCAAACGGGTCTCCATTTCTATCAGTGGGTAATTGTTTCTTTTTAGCTGCGATCAGACGGCGACTGCGCTTTTATTTATGGAGCCGCGATATACCCTTGTACGTTCGTCCACCATCGCTATATAAATTATTGTTTTTCTTTTCAATAGATGACAGCACAGAATTTAAACTAAGGTTAGTTGGATCTGTGTTCCTTCGTTTTGTGAAAGAAATCGCATTGTCGGACGGGAAATTGACGTTTTTTAAAGAGAAAGCTTGAATGCATTATTTTTTCCTTTCTGTTTTTTTTTTGCAACGCTATGCCTTGTACAGATGTATCGCCGATCCCAGGCACACAAAGACGACGAGAACACGAATGCAAAGTGTTCAGATAGCAAAAGATTCGCCCATAAGAATCGTTCTAACAAGATTTCCATATTTGCATTTTCGAAAAACATATGTTAGGGGTGGACGGTGCTGGCATGTTTATGTAGGAGTATGGGCGCTTGGCGCTGAGCAGCAGTTGAAATGACAATGATATAGCAATAACGTGTTTTTGTTTATGTCCAGAAATGGGTGGACACCGCATGTCCCGGCAAGCAGAAGCGCGTTTATAATTACAGATATTTGAAAGTTGTATCACCGCCGTCAACCCGCGGATTCCCTTCTGCTACAGTTTTGATTCTTGAAATACTTATATAATTTGCAAAGAATGTTTCTCACGTAAACACACGTGACCTCTTTGCAGCTCGAAAGCATGACCCAGACCGTGCAAGCGAACGGGGTGCAGCCCCTGAGTAAGACGTGGGAACTCAGCCTCTACGAGCTGCAGAGGACCCCGCAGGTAAGACCTCCAACGTCAAGACGGCCTCCAAAACGCATGTCTGATGTGCGTGAGCATAACATGTTGAATGGAATTTCGCTTCAGTCAATGCCTGGTTGAATAGGCTTCTAAACTTCTAATATATTGTTCATCAGATTGTACCTCCTAAGCAATTAATGCAGCATTATGGATTGGTCGTTAGCATAACGTTAACAACTGAGCCTGAATAGGGTGTGTGACATGGTGGGTGCAGACAGTGGTGTCGTTAGATGACCTGTGGCATCCCCTTTGGTAGGAGGCCATCACAGATGGACTGGAGATCGCCGTGTCGCCCCGCAGCCTGCACAGCGAGCTCATGTGCCCCATCTGCCTGGACATGCTGAAGAACACCATGACCACTAAGGAGTGTCTACACCGTTTCTGCGCTGACTGCATCATCACTGCACTGCGGTCTGGGTAAGCAGGAGTTCCCAGCTCTCTGTCTTGTTCGGTGTCTGGCTGTGTATCTCTCTATTTCTCTGCCCGGCAGTCTGTCTCTGTGTCTCTCTCTCTCTCTCTCTGCCCAGCTGTCTCTCTCTCTCTCTGCCCAGCTGTCTCTCTCTCTCTCTCTGCCCAGCTGTCTCTCTCTCTCTCTCTCTGCCCAGCTGTCTCTCTCTCTCTCTCTCTGCCCAGCTGTCTCTCTCTCTCTCTCTCTGCCC
>JAODUD010000033.1:14916565-14933959 GCA_026784285.1 Stomatorhinus walkeri | reverse complement strand
GGGGGGGAGAGATCAAATGCAGATGGGACACCTCCCCCTCCACCCATGTCGAGGGAGTATCAGAGGCGGGCCGGTGCTAACCAGAGGGGGCCCAGCTCCACAGCCGTCTTTCCCGGCATGCTCCCGTGGCAGCTGCAGGGTAGCTGTCTGTATAGGCTCTCTAGGAACAGGCAAATCAGGAGAGCAGGAGTGACGACCTTTGACCTTTGCCGAGATAGCCAATAGAAAAGCCAGAGGAACTTGTTTTGGGACGGCATACAGAGGCGTGTGACATGGGTGATGGGTGTTGGGCGCATGGATAGATTGATCAGACAGACACATTAGATTGTGAGACTATAGCGGAGCCCCTCACCCCCCCATACAGGCATCTGACGCATTGGCTAACTGCCACAGTGCAGGGAAGCCCCCCCTCCCAGGTCTGACCTTCCACCATGCTCCCGGGCTTCAGGAAGACCCTCTCTTCACACCACTGGCAGTGCAGGAGCTGCCGTATCTTCTTTGCTGCCTCGTCGGCCTGCGTGGGGCCTCGCAGCAGCCGCACCACCACCAGGACGAAGTGCTCGACGGCGACGGCCAGGAGCACCTCTATGCCCTTGTTGCAGCGCGCGGCCGCCCTGCCGGGGGACAGAACACGTCAGGCTCCTGGCCTAGGATCCACCGAAGACCACAACTCAGCTGACAAATCTACTGGGATGTGAGGCGAAAAGAAGAGCAGACCAAACAAACGAATGCGAATTTACAGTAGGACTCATGAGTCATGCATCCCGTTTGAAATATTTTAATGTATTGAAATCTTAAAGCTGTAAGTCTAAACCGTAATCACTAAACACACATTTCCCTAAAACAACAAGGCTTTGACCAAATATTCCTCCGAAAGCCACCACAAAGCACTGACCTAACTAAAAAAGCACTAATCAAACAAACATTTCCCTTAAGATTACAACTAAACTAACCAAACAAGCGATACACCAAACAAACACGTATTCCCAAACCTTCAACATGAAGACCAAACAAACATCGCACTAACCTAAACTGAGTTTCCCCCAAGACTATGACACACTGACCAAGAAAATTGCCCTTGAGTTTGCAGCACCTTGCCACCGTAGCGACGACCATGCGTGCGGCCAGCTCCTTGTAGTACTCCGTCCTCACAATCTGGCAGCCGTAGTGCCGCAGGGTGACGTTCGGGGCCTTGGAGTACAGCGACCCCGTGTCGGTGGATGTCACCGATACGATGCCCAGGTTGCGCACGTTCCGAAAGGCCGCATCTAGGTAGTTTACTGCTGTCCCAAAGGGGTCCAGGTGTCTGCAGCCACCAGCAAACATTATAGGTCATTTCAAGAATGTCACTTTAAAAATGCATTGCATTCATTTTTCATCCCTTTCATTAAATTTAAAAATACATGAATGAGGAAGATGGATAAATATGAATTTAACAACAGAAGCAACACCAATAATAATAAATATTTTACATGAAGAGCAGAGCAAACCCTTAATTTTTGTGTAGATTGTTTCTTCTCTTTCTCCTGGTAAATAATTTGTTTGCGATCCCTGATCAGTTAGGAGTCACTTTTAAGCCAGTGATTCATGTGGGAGATAAGTTTGAAATTAATAGGTTTTAGTGGTTTACACTCAAGTTCCATTTCCATGAACTGCTGTTTTATTTGTTAAGTAATGGAAAGTTGAGTGAACAACTATAAATGATAGAAAAATAAACCAAGCTTCCTTAACTCTAAATGCACTAGTTAACCGTTTCATCCCACAAAACAGCAGCATTTAATGTCCCTTGTAGAAAGAATGCCTCAAATTCTCTTTCACAAGTGCTAGAGGTTACTTTGATAAGTCAAAGATATGACATTATCTTGTTAATAAAGGTACTCAAATTGTGAATGTACTGTAAAATTATTCGTTAGAAAAGAATATTGTCTGTATTTTTAGTAAATGTTAAGTGAGTAACATGCAAATGTAGAAAATCTCAGTGTGTGCAAAAACTTTACTGGTAGTTTTATCAATTTTATTAGTTTAAGTTACTTTTATTCAACTTAATTTATCTCTGAAATAATAAGATTATATTTCGGGGCACAATGACCCAGAGTGGCTTGTGAGAAGAGAGGAAAGATGTTTTACAGCAAGAGCACATGGCATGCAGAGGAGGTGCAGAACAAGCAGATAATGATAGTTACCAGGGCAACTACCCAAGGTTGAAGACAGGAGAGAGAGAATGTTTCAGATGAATGGAGGGTCAAGGTACTACATGAGTGAGAAAATAACTGACTAACAGGAAATAATCATTTGCTAAGCTGAGACCCTGGGACAGACTTCGGGAAACCCCTCCTGGTTCAGCAGAGACTGCAGTAAGTGGATTCCTTCCGATTATTGTTGTTTCTGTGCAAGGTTCTGAGTACGGACCGCAGAAGTCACTGCTAGCTGTCTTTATTGTTTGTGCTTGGGCAGCCGACTACTACGATTCGTGTGGGTCACAATGCCTGAGAGCATCGGGCGCAAGCCTTACCCACAGCGTGCTGGGGCTGGGAATCAGACAGTGTGGCGTCTGATGAACGAGTGAACAAAAAGTCCGTCTGAATGAGCGATCGAGTGAAGAGAAAATAAGCATAACCGGAGTCTTGGTATGTGTGGGGAAGGCATGCACTGTTTATGCGAGGTTTGTAAATTTGTAGTAAAGGAGCCAAGCCCATACACTCCAACAGTAAGATTTTTCCCAGAGGCACCAAGTACTCATTATTATAATGAGGAGAAGAATCCAATTAACTCCAGAGATAGTAGTATGGATATTTAGAGGAATTGTCAGGATCGAGAAACGTGTTAGAATTAGCAAATGAGTGGTGCCCAAAGGTGCCATTGATTGTGAGGATATCTAGCTCACGGTGCAGTCAAACAGTGTGGAGCAGATCTGGTAGAACCTGAATAATACTATTGTTAAGTCTGCACATTTTTTTTTCATGCATACAAGACAAAAACAACACGTTTTTAATCACTTTTTTTTTACCCATCGCCATGGTTTCCGTGAGCACCCCTACCCCCATCCCGTGGCCACTCTACTCACATGTAGTCGAAAGGGCGCAAGTGCATAACAACATTGGCATCCATCTTGATGACCTCCACCGACGCGACGGGTGCATCTTCGGCATTGCCGGCGTCGTCGGCGTGCCGGGACCCTCGATTGCCTTCCACTCGGATGTTGTTGAGGTGGCAGTTTTCCCGGATCATTTTAACGCAGGCCTCGTTGATGTCATTGATGGTCACCTTGACCGAGCTGCGAAGATGCTTAGCCCACTGTAGACCCATGATGCCTGCAGTGAACAGGGCGGGGACGCAATCTGCTGGGTGCGCTCACTCAGAATTCCACCCTCTGATTCACCTACTCTGCCCTGTCAGCTGAATGATGTCATACAGCTGCGGGAACATAGAGTCTTACCTCTTCATAGTGACAAAGAGTTTGAGGTCCAAAAAAAAAAAAAAAAAAAACATCTGCATAACTATGAGCCTGGGAAATGCTGTCCAGAACTTACCTGTGGCACCAAAAGCGTCGAGACACTCGAGAGGGTTTCTCTCTCCTGCCAGAACTGCCAACGAGCAGAAGACAAGCTGCCTGGAGGAGGACATCACAACAATGCAGTCACTGCTCAGAGTGTACAAACAATAGCCAAAGGCTAAATAAAATGTCTTCTGGATACGGAAGAAAAACTCAAAAAACAATTCTGAATCCATTAATCAAGTTCAAGTCTCCCTCTCATAAAAAACCTGTGAAGTTTAACAATCAGTTAATCTGTGTTCAGCCCCTCAAGACCTGTTCATTTTCATTTTCCGGTTGAAGTAGGTGTCGCTCTTCTGCGGGGTGGTGTAGTTCGGAAGGAGCTGAACATTGGTCCCCAGTTCTTTCATTATTTCATACGCCTGTCCAGAAGGAACTGACAAGAAAAAAATATTACGAGTATTATAAATCTAAATACCAAAAGAAATATTCTGTATTGCTAAGTGGGTTATGGTAATAAAATTCACACAGCTTTGAGTTTTAAAGTTCACCTATTTATACATTATATCAGGGGTGGCCAATCTTATCCGCAAAGGGCCGATGTGCATGCAAGGTTTTAATGGCAGTGATGCGGGACTTGCCTGGATCCTCAAACGGCACCTCCGCGCTCCCAGTGTAGCTGGCCTCAGTCTCGCCCTTGTTCACATGGCGCTTGAGGTGGCTGATCATGTCAGTCTTGCGGGCAATGGTCACTGAGCAAACCACGCAGTGATAATGGGCTACCAACCGACCAGTGGCCTAGCAAACAATTGTAACAGAACTAGTCATTCCTCACCAGCTACGCAATAACTGAGTGCAATCAGTCCAGCCCATTGAAGTTTAAACAGGATATGAGGAGTTGATATACAGCAAAGTATGGCAAACTGGATGGATCCCGGGGGGGGTCTTATATCAGCAGTGGTGCACCACCACAATCCAAACAGACCAGTTTATCACCCATCAGTTCCTCAAGGGGAACACTCACAAGCTGTCATGTCTCCAGAACCATGCTTAGGTAGCCATTTGGCATCAGGACAAAGTTTAATGATTTGACTCTTGGGACCTCACCTGGTCTCCATTGGGGCTGGGCTTCAGCTGTCTGCAGGGCAGGTGACAGATGCACATTCTCTGACCTGAACAACCAGACGATTGTCACTTGATATTAAAATTCACACATTTAGAACAAGTGACAGTGACAACAAAAACCCAATACTAAAGAGTCACTACTGGTAATAATTCATAACACACCTTACATGGTAAATGGAGGGAAAAAAAATCAAACGCTGGGATCTATACCTTCAAATTCCACGTAGACCTTCCAATGTAGGTTCTGTAGGTGGCGCCGCAGTTTGTGACTGTAACAAGCTTTGAACTTTTCCTCTGGACAAAGTGGGCAGTTCTTTCTGCCAGCTGCACACAGAGCAGATTGTCTTAAGTACCATCCCACAGAAAAGATAGGCAACATGTGAGAACAGTACTGCAGCCTATAATCAGAGAGCGTATCATATGGTACTCCATACTTACCTCCATTAAGGTCTACCAGCTTTTCCAGGCCCTCCAGCTCAGTCTGAATCGATACATGTCTCTCTGCAATAGCCACATAATATAATTAAATCATGATCCATTTTATACAGTCCATAGGCTTCACATCGTATGCAGGGTGTACACACGGACAAAATAAATATCAACTGCTCTCTTTACCAGAGGAAGACACGGACGTATTCCTCTCATTGTCAGAAGATGACTCCGTTTTTGCGCCACTGGCTGGTGTGGCAGGAATATCGAGCAGGTCTTTGCTCTTCTCCTCCGGCTTGATCGCTAAGCCTTGAGGACCTCCGTCGCCAACAGGAGAAAAGACGCGAGAGTATTTATTCGCCTGAGAAATGAAACCTGGCTTTCGGAAATTATGAACAGTTGAACTAGTTATTTGTGGAATACAAAAGTTGGAAAAAAATAAACAGTGAAGACGTTTCGTAGCACAAGTGAGGACACACCGTTACAGGAACGCGGATTCGGATTGTATTTACAGTGTTTTTTTAAATCCGAAAAATAGTTTAATTTGGCTTCTTTTACGGAAACCATAAAACGCACGACACCTTCCGTGCAATGTTGCGGATATTGGGAAAAATGTCGATTTCGGTTTGTTGCATTGTATCCTAGAGTCAATTATTTATTAGTGTTAACGTTAGAAGTAGTGAGACGGTCCTCCTGCAGAGCTCCACGGTAAGACTAAGGCGCCTATAAAATTCAAATTAAGTGGGAATTAAAATTGGCAAGAGATTTAGTTCTTCGAAAACTGCATAACTATAAGCCAAATTGCTACTTGAGTATAACATTATTTTCAAAAATTAATATATTACGTGATTGTAATTATATACGAACTAGGTCCTATTGCGGAGCTCCGTGATGAGGCCCTGAACCACGATAGCCGCTAAAAAGTCGAATGCGAAAAGAATTAACAGAAGACGCCACATGATACAAAAACTGTATGCTTTGTTTCTTAAAAACGATCAATTTAATTAACATGAAACGTGCAGAACAATCCGTTTACTTACTATTTTTATCGACGGCCTCCTGATGTAGTTGAATAGCGTCTTCTTCCTTTTGCTCCGCCATTTTACTAAACTAGAGTAAAATTCGTATTTCGCTTTCCACTCTACGTACTCTGCGTAAAGCAACAATATCTAGGAATGTGGGTACAGAGCGGTTTACATAGAAAATGTTATACACGTATTATTAGCTATTGATTTGGTAAAATAAATAAATAAAATTTACTGAGGATTTTACATATATTTTATTCTAAATATTCTACGTTATCATAATGTTATTTTAAAGTATGAACATATACTGTAATTTAAAATACAGCAATGTCTATATGTTCTGCTTTTGAAATTAAATAATCTAAAACCCTATTAAATTACCTCGTAGATCATTATTATTCCTTCTAACAAGATTGAAAATGTAAAGTAGTTATTTGAGTACAGTCTTCAATGCATTATTTATTAAATGTATGGGGGGATTCATCGTAATTATTGAGAGGGACCCATGCTGTATAAGACATGGACTTATATGTCTCTATATAGTACAAATAATAATATTACAGAAAATTCACAATTAATATAACATATCCAACTTGGGTTCAAAATCATGATATTTATATAAACAGCCGTAACAAAGGGGTGCTAAACAACTTTGCTTAAAGGATTCTCAGCAATCTGCATGAAAGGTGCAATTATCAAAGGACAAGTGTCGCCAATTAGATGCGCACGTCGCTCCTGCGCAAGTTCAGAGCAACGCCCCGACACGAGTCACTCAACATCACGTGACCCGTCCTACAGCGTTACCCGGATGTGTGTTTGTAGCCGGGTACCAGTTGTTGGGGTCAGTCAATTTCGTTGTATTTGGTTTGTTGTCCAGTGGGGGACTTTACGAATCCATTTAAATTCTCACAGTCCAGTAAAATGTCAGATTTGACAGTTGGCTCTGGGAATATGAATACAGATTAGTATCCTAATTATCCGATGAATAAGCTTGATCGAAAACGTAAGACAGCCAGTTAGCCAAGTACCTAGCTGAGCAATTAGCTGAACGGCAGGTTTAGGGGACATTATTGCGTGATATGTTTGTTGTAATGTCGGATGCTATCCATTTTCAGTGAAAACATGATAAGCTACTGGAAAGGGCTGTCACGGCAAATACCTGTACTTCTACCAAAACCCATCTTTCTGATGCTTATCCAGTGTTGGTACAAAAAGTTTGTATTTGAATGATACCGAATATCCTGAAGAAAAACGTTATTTCACCTACTTCCTAACCTTGCTGGGCTATATTAAAACATTTAGGTTATTAGTTGTTGTTTTTTTAAGGGAATTGTGTTGAAAATGAAGAAATCTTCCAAAAAGAAGAAGCGAAAGGAGAAAAAGGTGTCACCGTCATCTTTTAAAGAAGATGCCGAATTGGTAAATTTATCACCAGTTTGTTTTGTCTAGGGCAGGGGTGTCCAATATTATCCGCAAAGTGCCAGTGTGTGCGGGTTTTCATTGTAAGTCCCTGATTAGATTACTAATTAGAGGACTGATTGACTGAAGAGTCCTCATACCTGGGTTTGATCAGCTGAATTACAGGTTATCCCAGAAACCTGCATGCACACCTCCCCTTTGCGGATAAGATTGGCCACTGCTGGTCTAGGGTGACCATACATTCTATTCCTCCTGGATTTGTCTTCTTTTCTGGGATCTAAAATGCCTGAAATGTCTGTGTTTTTGCTTTGTTTCACGTTAGCATTTTGCTATCTTATGTCGGAATACTTTGTGTTCATGTTTGCGTTGATTTGACGCTTCCCTTTGGGTCCTGCCCCAGATGCCCCATTTTTTTTGCAAAACAAAATATGCTCACCCTGGTTTTGTCAGCATGTTTCAGTCTTGTTGGGAATAAATAAATAAATATCCCATCGGCTTTACCCCAGTACTCTGAAACATCACTCAGTCTTTTTTATGCTTATGGCTGAAAAATGTAATTATACACTATCAGCATAATGTTATGTTTAAACCTTTCAGTCATCCTACATGAAGGACCACACCAAAAAGAAAACCGTAGTCGGTGGAGAGGAGTGCCAGAGCACCAGTCGGTTCAGGTGAGAATGACAGGAGTTACAGGAGTCATTTTATATTCGGACAAGATATTTGGATAAACCATGATTAGCCAGGTGTACTATTTAATCTTAATTTTATTAAATAATTTTTTATTGAATTCATTTACATTTTTTTCCCTGACCAGTGATACTCCTATCTACTATAGGGATGTGAACAGCACTGTGAATAATAGTGCACAGTGCCTTTATTGTTCTTATGCAACTGTGTGAGACTGTACATTCACAAAAACTCTCGTCTTTCACACTCCCAGGCTAGGTGGTTCCCCACCTGGTTTTCTTACCCGTGTAACTTGTCGGATTTGGGCTTTATCTTTGTTCACTTACATTCAGCCCTGACTGCATTAAATTCAACAAGTTATCACGCTAACTTAAAAATCCAGTTTCGGTGTACAGGTTTCTGGTGTTCAGGCCAATTGTTTAATGTGGTGGGATTTAACCCCATGCTGTACAAGGTGGATGTCAAATGCAATACTATTTGAGTGGCATAGGGTTATCAGGAAGGACCCAGACAGACCACCCACTGCATATTTTACTAGCTCTGTATATTTGTTCAGCACTTCTTAAAATAAATAGATAAATTATTAGGCTCAAAAGATACATACTGACCATAAGGGACAGGGAATCTCCACAAGCCCAAGTGAGTGTTCATTACCATTCTCTTTCCATGTTCACAAGTTGCATAACTTTTCATTTATTTTTATTTAGCTGACACGTTTGTCCAAAGTGTCTTTCAATGAGAACACATTACAAACAACTTCAAGCTGCATTAATTTGCACTTATTTTCCCGTTGCTTGGAAAACTCAACAGTCGTGGCTGCCTATGACCTTAATATATTTCAGCTTTGTTTATTATTCCTTAATTATGGTAGAAGAATAGGAAAGGAGGCCTGGAAAAGAAGTGCATGATGGGACTGCAGTTAAGCCTTGACTTGTCTGTGTATGTATTTCTGAAAGTCGTTGACAGCCCACACTGGAAAATGGGGGAAACTGAGACAGCAGCGTGCTGGGGGAAAGAACACTGTGGATGTTCCAAGAGATGGGAAAATAGGAAATGAGTAAAAAGCGTGTGACCCTGGTCCCGCATGGATACGAAATTATATTTACGCTGAAGATTCTAATTTGTCCCACACATATGGTAAAAAACATTAAAAATACTTAATTAATACATGAATTAATTAAACTAACAATGGTGCCTGTGTCTGTAATTATGATGTTAACACGGGGAAGCAGTAGTTTGAGGACGAGGATTGAGGAAACCCAATTTATAAGAGATTGAGAGAGTTATGCACCATAAACCACTCCCACTGTGTATAATAGTCACTTTGTGAGGGGAGGAGGTTCCTCTGGTGGCTGTCTGGGGGACCTCCTTGTGCATGAGAATTCAATAAAGAAATCATATTCGGTTACAGGGTGTCTGTTTTGGATGCTTTTGTCTTTCCAAAGTCGATCAACCTCCACATAATGCAGATGTTAACATTTTATAGTATAAAAATAACTTTAACCCATGTGTTTGTGTCATTTCGTAGGTGCATGCGTGATGAAGACCAAAGCAATATGCTGCGAGACAGTCCCTCCTTATCGAGTATCAGCGGGGAGAACCTCAGCCAAGGGAAGGAGAGAGTCTACAAAAAGCCTGTTTACAAATTGGGGAGATTGAGCCTGTTGCAGAGTGGAGAGAGAGGCTCGAGGTGTACTGCAGGGGGTGACCTGAGCGAGTCGCCCCGCCTCTCTCAGAGTTGCTCATCCAAGCTGGTTCTATCTGGTCTGGATGTGTCCAAGCACTCAAGCGAGGATAGGAGGAAGTTCAGCAAGAGGCAGACTAGCGGGGAATCTTCCTGTGACCGCTTCAGCCACCAAGAAAGTGACCAGAAGCCGGAAAGGTATAATCTGAAGAGAAGATCTGGGTCAGAGTTGGAAAGCCCGAGCCCACACCATCGGAAAAAGAGAGCCGGTGATTCCACCAGACACTCTCCACGCCAGCAGCCTGGTACCTACAGGAAATCGGATCCCCATGGTACAGACGCATTCCAGCCAGCATTCCAGGGCAGAAAGGACCCAGAGCTGTCAGGGAGCAGCCGAGACAAGACGCCATGTTCAAAACCGTGGCAACCCATCAGATTCAAAATACAGAAGAAGACAAACCTGGTGCAAGGCAGTCATGTAGTCTGTGAACGGCCCTTAAGCAGACATGAAAACAAAGGCGTCAAAACAAGCACCTCTGCCTTGCAATCTGAATGCCCCCCCTATACAGACAGGACAGTAGCGAAACATGCACTTCTGAGTGTGAAAGACGCAGTAAAGAGATGGCCCAAAGCCAGTCCAACGTCAAAGGGAGGGCGAAAGGGAAGCCCCGTTTGTTCGGAAGTGCCAGAAAAGGCTCCCAACACTGACTCACTGGTAGGAGCGGTGGCAATCCTTCCTGTCTCCTGTAGCCAAGCATTACTTCACATTTGGCTACTATTTACCTTTTGGAATCATTTCGCTTTATGTAATCATTTGAGTCATGTGTTTATTCATATGTGTATTTTTCATGTGCTTTTCTGCAGAAAGAAGGTCACAGAGTTTTTCCTAGGACCACTGAAGCCTCCAACAATGATCAGGAGGTACCAACGGTAACACTAATGCAGCCCTACATCACAGTACTATGTATCATTTCAGCATCGTCATGACGATGTGCAGTAATTACATCACAGGAATGTGTGATGTCACGTAAGGCAAGTTGTATCAGTCACATCATGCTACTACTTTCTTGCAGCTTGACACAAAAGGTCATTTTCTATGATTAATCTCTGAGAGAAGTCTGACATAATTTACTAGTTTTTTTACTAGGGAGTGACATGCAGGCTCTGTATGCACAGTGAAACATCAGTCACAGTCATTCTTAATAGAGCTGTACAATGTGCAGTATTCATTTTGACATTGCATATTATACACTACGGCTGGGCGATGGACAATGACATGGGGTGGGTAGTGGGATGGGTCGTCTTGAAAAGGTAGGCCAACTATAAATACTTCCTTTAAAACTTTTTAAATGACTATTCATAAATTCATTAAGCATTACTAATTAGTAATTACTATTAATTTATTTCCGTTTCTATTTTTTGCAAATTTCAGCAAACCCCTCCCTGACTCACCTGGTCTTGCCATACTTTTCCTCCATATAACTTACCGTGAGACTCAAAACACATATTCAGTACTTAAACTTATTTTGGATGTGCAAGTGAATGCACTCAAAATACCAAGTTTACTGTAAATACTTAAGTACACAATTGGAAATCCCGAGTTTTAGCCTAATAGGGTGTGCTGTTCTGTTTTTTCTAAATAAAGGTGTGATCGGGAAAATTTCACATTTATAGTAACATTTTATTTGTCTTATGTTTATTAACTAATCAGATAAAGTAATTAGTTTAAATATTAAATCTTCAGTTGTGCTCTACTTACCCCCGATTTCCTGGGACGATGCAAACCCGGTGAATTTTAAAGTAGTTTGAGTCACTTTTTTGTTTTTGCTGTCGGACTCTCATGCACAGTGTGGCATATTTATGAAATGTTTGACAAAAATGAGCAAGGAAGACAATCGCGAGCATGAACCGGTCACCTAAAGACTTTTGCCTTCTGCTGCATGAAAATATTTTGTGTTCCGTAGAGACGATGTTGAGCAAAAACAAGTAATTTGTCGGAGCTACTTTGTATCTGACACTCACAGCAATCACCGCCACTTATTTGACACATTCTATTAGTAGATAAGTTCTATCTGGCTATAGTTCATTTTGGGTAAATTTAATCTTTTTCGTTTAATAATTTTTGCAGTATTAATCACAAAACTTTCAAATGTTATGATGTGATTTTTTATTTATTTTTTTGGCCCAATATCGTGCCGCCCTATGGTGATGGGTTGGTGCTCAGTGTTGGGCTATTCCCTGTGTTAAGCCTGTAGCTTCCAGGATATGCTCTGTACTCCTGTGACCCTGCCTAGCGCAAACGGGTATAGAAGATGGATGGATGGATAATCGTCATACAGTATTACCTAATAATAATGCGGTAATCACATGCATACAGCAGTGTGTGTGTGCCCACTTGTATCCCCGGTGTTGTGGATGTCTTTCAGACGCAGGTGGTGGAGGAGCTCCACCGAGCTCGATCTCAGAATGAACTGCGGGTCAACATGGTGGAGAGCTATGGGGAGCTGACTGCCATGGACATCGACCTGTCGGAGGAGTTCACCAGTTCATCTTCAAGTGAGATCCCTTCTAGTGCCAAATGATTTGCCTTCAGTAGCAGTGCTTTTTAATGCAATTTCCATACTCTTTCATAAACCGTGTGACGAGGGGAGGCTCCATTCTTGTATTTGCCCTGTAGTTTTGAATTTGAGTCTCTTCTCAAATGTGTGCCTGTGTATTTGTTCCTGAAATGGCAGATAAAGAGGAAATCCTGCATGAACCTCTCATCGTCCTTGACACCAACATCCTCCTCAGTCACCTGGACTTTGTCAAGAAAATGAAATCGCTTGGCCTTGGAGGTACGGGACATTAAGGTTGAGTCCAGTGCTTCCTCGAAGTAGCCAGCTGAAGCTGAGAAACCACAAGCTTAGCTACATCATTTGCTGCATCGTCAAAAATGTCCCAGAAGTTGCTCTCTAATGTCTCTGGAGGCCTTTTCTCCTGAATTTGCACCCAGTTTGGTGTATACAACATGGCTTCTGTGGTCCCCTTCTCCAGGAAAACATGGGTGTGCCCCTCCCCACCACAGTCACAGTGAAACATGCTTGTTGTCCACCAGCTGTAGGATTCCCCATCATCCTGATCCCCTGGGTGGTGCTGCAGGAGCTGGATGCGCTGAAGAACGGAAAGCTTTCTAACAATGTGGCGTGCAAGGCGGTCCCCGCCGTCCACTACATTTACACCTGCCTGAAGAACCAGGAGCCGCGGCTGTGGGGCCAGTCCATGCAGCAGGCCGCAAAGACAGCCTGTGAGTGCCGGCTCCGTCTCCAAGCAGGCCTGCCTTTTTAGCAGTAAGACTGTTAGCCTGTGCTCTTTGTAATACTATTCTTGAACATTTCTCTATTGCTTAACGCTAGGGGTGTGAACCTTAACATATCACAAATTCACTTGATACTGTGTGATGTGCTCATTCACAATCATGAGATTTGGGATAAAGGATCCCTGCAAATCCTTATTCATCCTTAACATCAACTCATAATAAACTGCTAACCTGAATGATAATGTTAAAAGTCTGTTCGAGTTATTCAGTTGCAGTCCGCTTGCTGATTTAGTATGCAGGTGCTAGCTAAGTTGCGTACTTGATGGTATGGTATGTTCTTTAAGCTAAAGCTGAAGTCCTGCCATTACAGTTCTTTCTAGGATATCAAGACTAACCACTGTTGTTCCCCCAACAATGGACATGAACAAAGGCTTTCATGGCAATTACTTATAACAATAAATTATACCCTATATCATGTGTTAACTTAAATATAAACTTAAAGTAAAGCTGTCATTAAAATATTTGGATGAAATAAACATGCTAATAAATGCAATTGACCTAAAATAAAACATGAAATTATTAAGCTAATAAATAACATTTGACCTCTTTTGGCTGTTATGTGAAATCTCCTCCACAATACGAATTCCTTCCTCTTGTTGCGTGTCAGTCAGCTGTTTGGCTGATGACGCAGTCGTGATTTAGAACTTACTCTGTAAACTTCAGTTTCACCCTTACTTACGGCATCAAGTTTTTTCATCAATAAAATATGTTTCTGGATATTTTTAAAAAGATGATTTTAATTATGATAAATTGTTTACATTTAGCATGATGTTATAACTGATTATTAAATTAGATAGATTGCTAAAGTATCTTTAGCTCCATAGCATGATGTTTCATTGATTACCATACTGTACTGAAATTGCAGCCAACAGTGAACCCAAAACTGAGGTTTATACTGAATCATTAATTTTGTTTACCGTTACACCCTGTTGTAGTTCGAACTCGGCCGGGTCCGTTGATGAGTAGAGATCCACACGGGAGAAGTCGGAGGAGTTTGCAAGTTGCCATAAGTTTATTTAGCAACCTGATTATAATCTCATTTCCAATGTCAAATGTGCTTATCTTGAGGAATGACTGTACTGAAAAGGTTTTTGAAAAAATCAGATAACATAAATCGGATTTTCACCAGGAGAGGGCGTCGTTTCTTAGAATGTCTCCAGGGATAATGGCAAACTGGGATGGAGTAGCAAAGGGTATAATACAAGTGGTGGACAGAGAAATTGATCTGGCAGGCGTCAATAACAGGTTGAGCAAAATACTGACATTAATTTCTGAGACTCCTATACATCTGGAATAAATGGAAAACACTTTTTGGTGCCATCACAGAGTCGGTATTCTACCGATTCAGGGTGTGAGCAGAAGTTTTACTTCGGATCCCTGAGTGGAAGATGTGTAGTGAGGAACAGAGCTTAAAAATGTCACTTTTCGGTGGAGCTTTTCCTCAGGCACTTCCCATTATAAACAGACCCCAGTGTGCGCTTTAAATATTGGTTATTCATGAGAAACAGCAGGACCTATTCAGTACTATGCAGCCATCTGGGCAAGCAATATGGGGATGGAACAGAAGTGGTAATATGTGTTCCTGGGGAGGAATCGCATCAGCTAGGTGAATGAGGATGACAGGGAGGACATGGGGCGGAGACAGAAAGTACACAAGGTTACAGAGGCTTTAGCAGACTGACCTCACCACTTCCCTCAACACAGACGTTGCCCTTTTGAATACATTTATAACATGAACCTGCCACTTTCTGGTTTTGTCCTTTCGTTGCCCATCTAGTCATGGGGAGGAGGCCTGGATCCTATTCTGGTCAACTTTAAGGCTGCGGAGACTCACAAAGATGCACGCATGGGTCGAAGTGCAGGGCCATTTATCCATTAGAGTTTATTGAGCAAGGCTTTTAAATCTAGGGGCAGTTGGAGTTTTTGGCCTTACTCAAGGCCTGAACTTTTCTCTCTATGGGATTTGAACCAGTGACCTTCTGGGTGCAGTTTAAACTTCTAACTCGGAGAGCCACACACCACCCATGAATTAAAATCCTGCATCACTGTGGGAATGTTTTCTAATGTCTGATGCCTTTTTAAATGTCCCTTAATATATGAAAATTTTAGAAATCTGCAATGGTGGCTAGATGCCCTGTGCAGTACATTAGTGGAGAGGGTAAAGTGTCCTCTAAGGCGAGCCAGCAGCTGAAGGATCTTCCTCATTGAGGGATTGCTGTGTTGGCATGAGAGAGAATGAGTCTGTGTGAAACGTGAGGGTTAAGGTAAGACGACCTTGTAATCAACCTGCTCTCTTTGCTTTTAGATGTGCTTAATGCGGAGAATAATGATGACCGAGTGCTGCAGTGCTGTCTGCAGTACCAGGATATATACCCAGGGGGCACTCTTATTCTCTGCACGTAAGTTTTGGTCTCAGTATAATACAACAATGACATTCTGTTCTCATTAGCATTGTTTAATATGAAGGTTAAGTGGCTTTTATGCCTGAACTGTGTGTCTTGTAATAACGCTAAAGGCTTTCTGTATGCCAGCCTCTGTTAATAGCTTGCAGGTGATGTCATTCTTTTTTTTTTTGTTTGTTCTATTATTCAATCACGTGCTGTGCAGCAATGACAAGAACCTATGCAGCAAGGCCATACTGAGTGGGATCAGAGCTCTGAGCAAGGATGACCTGGAGTCCAAGGCAGAGAGGGTCAAATGCGGCGTCCAGGCCGGTGGCTGTCTGAGTTCCTGGGGCCCCCCTCCTGCTGAAAAAGGTCACTACGTATCATATTAAATATTAGTCTTGCAAGCAAATGGGCACCATAAGAAAAGTTTTTTTTTTTTTTTTACTGCTTCCAAATAATTCTTCTGCTGTTCTCCCTGTTCTATTAAATTTTTAAGTTTTAAATAAGTTTTTTCCATCATTAAGAAAAACTACTTTTAAAGTGGCAACTTTAGCTTTCAGTACTTTATTCGTATGCACAATGATCTTCCATACAGTACATCGCCTCAATACAACATGGAAAGCGCCTGTATATTTGAGGGTGTTAAAAATAATACTTTGGGGCTAAAATCCAGGGTACACAGTTATACTGCCCAAGCCTACTTCACGTCATCGCAGCTCCTTCTGCATCGCCCATAAAACTGGTTTTAATGTTATGCTACATTTTCCTTTTGCCGTTGAGACTTTTGTTTCCTATGTCTCGCTCATTGCTTTAAGCCTAGATGGTGCTCTGCTTTCTTTTAGCAGAGCTTCTGCTGCCTCCAGGCTTGTTACACCCGCATCTCTAAAACCTCTTACCGCACGACCGGATGCTGAGGGACAGAAGTGTCATGGCTATTGTACTTTTCAGCTGTTTTTAAAAATTTTTTTTTTTTTTAAATGTGCTGTTAACAGCTGGGAACAGAGGCTTTGAGACAGGGAGGAAGACGGCCGCGGTCGGTTCCTATGAGCTCGGCCCCTGCGTTTCTGTGCTGGAGGATGCCCTGCAGGAGGTGCTGTCAAAGGTGCTGATGAAGGAGATGAAGGTTGCCTATGGCGATTTGTGGGAGGAGGTAAACACTCTGTCGCTCTTCATAGGATTAATAGATGATTGCATTAGTTGAGTCTGTAAATACAGTAATAAAACCATGGTTCCTACTGAGGTTGTGCTGTGGTCTGTCTCGCATCTCCTCTAGATTGTGTTTGTGAAGCCGCCGTGGACCGTGTGCGACCTCCTGCGGTGCTATACGAAGCACTGGATCGCTGTATTTGGAAACGTCTTCCAACGGAATCTCCTGCGCACTGTTCAAAGTCTGAGTGACATGCTCTGCAAAGGTAAGAGTGCCTGGGGGTGGCGCTGTGGCTCAGTGGGTATCCCTGTAGCCCCTCCAGGGTTGTGGGCATTATTCCCGCTTCCCTCAGTATATATGGAGTTTGCATTTTCACCCCCAGTTTGTGTGGCTTTTCTCTGGGTACTCTGGTTTCCTCCAGCAGTCCAAAAGCTGAATTAGTATCTCTAAATTGCCTGTGAGTTTGTGTATGTGGCGTCCTGCATCCCCTACTGAATCCCTGTGCTTCTCTAAATTGCCTGTGAGTTTGTGTATGTGGCATCCTGCATCCCCTACTGAAACCCTGTGCTTCTCTAAATTGCCTGTGAGTTTGTGTATGTGGCGTCCTGCATCCCCTACTGAATCCCTGTGCTTCTCT
>JAODUD010000033.1:14902325-14912971 GCA_026784285.1 Stomatorhinus walkeri | reverse complement strand
CCCCCCCCCCCCCCCCCCCCCATCTGTTACGGGGATCTGTACAGCTTTCGAGAGCTCTGGGGAACGGGTTTCCTCCAGCGCCTCTAGTCTTTTTCTACCTTCCATTGAATTCATGGTGCCGGTTTGTATAGCTTGTTCAGTAATAGTAATCAGGGCATGAATACGTGAGGCTGTCATCGTACCTGTTACGTGTGACACAGAATGGTGAATCCAGGTTTTTTTTTTTCCCTCCCCTCCCATCTCCATGGCCCAGCTCTGCGGTGTTCACGGCTCTCCAGTTTGACCCAGGCTCCATGGACACCAGCATGCCTGAGAGCAGGCCGCCCCCCCCGGAGGGTGCCCTCTCCTGCCTGGGCTCGCTCGTCGGTACCATCCGCCAGCTGCTACACGCCGTCCACGGGTACGGCGCCCCCTGCCCCCCATGCCTGCATTAGCTCTGATAGCCCTTTAACCTCCCCTGTCCCTCTTTCACGTAGTCAGTTTGCCTTCTGTATGTCTTTTTCCACCTTAATCTTCTTTGTGCCTGTCTGCTCATCCTGTGACTTTTTACCCTCTGCGTCCTGCTGTCACTACCACTGGTCATCCTATTGATCACTGGTCACCAACTGGTGACTCCAAACCAGGCTTTGTTTTGCAGGTAGAATTTGGCTCTTGGGGAAAAATATCTGGGGACCTCTGGTATAGATGCTCTCAGATAATCGTGCCCAGTCTTCCACACTGGGATTACTCCACTCTTCTGTCAGCCCCACCGGTATGATACATCTTCATACTGGCACTCGCTGTACAGTGTGCTAACCCTTCTCTCCTGGTGCTGAAACTATTTATCTTGTTCTTGTACACTCAGTCTTCACAAGCATAGTCTGAGGTCAGACATTTTCGTTTCCGGGAAGCTTTGCTACATTTAATCTAGTTTCTTGGAGGAGTATCAATACTAGAATGAGACAGTGAGGTCAGTTTAAGTTTTAATTTAAATTAGAGGGCAAATGGAGGAGAGACTGATTGTGCAGTTTACCTGTTAGCATGAATGTGTTTCAATTAAAACGAGCAAGTGAATGGATGTGGTGACGTTTCAGTCCAGAGCAGGTGAATGAGTTGTTTGTTCTGAAATGTTGATGGACATATCATGAGATTTTTTTTTCTTCAACAGACCATTTTCTCCTTATTGTAAAAGTCCTAAATGTTGTGGATCTTATAAGACTGCCAGTGGATAAGATAATACACATTTTGGCAATGGATGCTTCCTTATAGGGATGAATAACTTGTTGACCGTAGTGCCTGTTGGTAGTCTTGTGAGGTGAAATGGCCGGAATGTGGAAGAAGCTTTTAAAACTGACCGTCAAGGATTAACCTCGCAAGACCTGCCAGGTGATTAGGGTAGTAAAATACTTCGGCAAGCTGTGTTTCTATGTGAGGAATGTCTATAGAAATGTTTAAAATTACCCATGTTCCCGTAATAAATAAGGTAATGGAAAGGAACCTAGCCAAGCAAAGTGCAATGCCTGAAATGTTCATGGAGGGGAGGCCATCTGGAAATTGCTCATGTCTTTGTATAAATGAGCTCTGAGAGCTCGGACCTCTTTTCATTGAAGCTGTCAATGGTCACTCCTTGTGTTTCACTCTGCTTCTGTTTCCAACAGGAATAAATTCCCATCACTTTAGAACCGGGTCTCCGGCCAAAATTTCTGACAGCTTTTAGTAAGATGGGTTGATAAATGTAATGGCCATGCATTGCTTTAATTGAAAACCTTATATGTCAAAATGAGATTGACTGCTGTAATTTGTATTGGATGCGGCAAAATAAAGAAAGGGGACAAATCTGGGTGAGTAAAATGGCTCAACGTATCACTGTGGGTTTAAGGGGGGTTTTCAGGAAGCCGGTCCATCCACCGGGATGCTACCTGATCGTAATGCCCCCAGCCACCAGCCCAAAGGCCACCAGTGTTAGAGATTAACAATGATTACTGCTCTGGTTGGGACTTAAAGTCTGCTGGTTAGTTCTGACTTTTAATCACCGAATAGGTGATGAAACTGATCTACCTGAACATATGTTCCATTGTTGTCTGTTCCAGTGAACGCGTAGGCTTCCCTGATGTGCTCTGCTCTCCTTCTGCTGTCCAGGAAAAACAGTGACTAACTTGACCTTAATTTATGATGCTGTGAAAGAATGTGCTTGTCTGTCTGCCTTTGAGTCTGCCTCTGTTGGGTGGTCTGATTTCATCCTCCTCCTGGAGTAGGGTTACCATGACGCTCATTAGTTAAGCCCTTTGTGAGAATAATCGTTAACCACTTTCTGTACCAGTTGGCAGGTTTGTATGATTGGGACCCTGAATATTTGTTTTTATGATGTAGTTTGTGTTTGTATTTGTAGTTTTTATGATGCTGGTTTTTACGCTTCCTGGTTTTCGCGATTATGTGAAATGCAATGTGTTTGCCAGCATTGGTCTCTACACACAGCCAAAGGGATACTTCAGAGTGTATGACACGTGTGTTTTAGCGAAAGCCATTGTGATATGTAAGCTCCAATACAGGTGAAATCCCTTTCCTCTGAATTTTCCGAACACCGTTTGTGTGTCATTCATGATGACACACTCTCAGACCCTGTCTTGCTCTTAGCATTTTCTTGCATGAATTGGTTCCTGCATTCAAGAGGATCTACAACTAAATGTTTATCACCAGTTATCAGTTCATATGGTCAGAAACATATCTGTGTTAGTTCTCTGTTGCCAAAGAGCTATCAGTAGTCTTATCTGACTATGTGAGTGTGGTCTAGTTACACTTCTCGTGCCGTGTCTTGAATACGTTCATTCTCACACGATTCCTGCTGTGCAAGGGGATCCCTTCTGGTTCCCAAGGAGATGAACACCATGACTCGGCACAATGACTCACCCAGTCTCACGACTCGCTTCATTATTCAGCAGCTGAAGAAGATGGAAGTATTTATAATGCAGGGGGTAGCCTTCTTAATGGCACCTCTCACACCCCCCCATTTCATTTCCCCCTTTTCTTTCTCTCTCCTGTTGTTTTTTCATCCCCGGAGTTCAGGGGCAATTGACTTGTTTGCAAATTCCTTGTCAGGCTGATGAAATGCTGCTACTGTCGGCATCCTGACTGAAGTCTTTGGTCACTTGATCAATCGGGCTTTTTTTCTTAACTTGATCTTTTTTTCTGTTTTAGCCCTGCATGTCCATCAGGCTAACGATGATATTCCGGTGTAATTAATTCCGTGCAGTGATGTAATTCAAAATGAGATGTCAGTGATCTGTGTATCATCAAAAGGTCAAGTAGTCAGTTGGTCAGTCCTGATGATTTATTTTGATTTGTTATTGTGAAAGTAGCTCTTGTTTAATTTTGAATAGGTCACTATTTTTGTTACTCTGGCCCACATGCTTTACTTTAATTGCCGTTCTGTGTCCTGCCTAATATCTTCATTTCTCACTTCTGTTTTTAAAATAAGCTTGTCGTCAGTTGAAGCTCATGTCATGAATAGTGTGAAATATTTCGCTTGCAAAATGTTCTCTCTCCCGAAGAGCTGCATAGCTCGTTTGATTACAGGTCACTGATGGCATGCTGAAGGTCCCAGATTCAAACCTGTATCCATACTGTTGTTTTGGGTGTGGTGTGTGATTTCACCACTGGGACCTTGAGCAAGGCCCTTATTGCTCCAGGGATTGGCTAAATCTGCTTTCTCAGTGGTATGTTGCTTTGGATAAAAGTATGTTTAATCAGAGGTGGGAAACCTGTATCCTGGAGAGCCGGTGAGGGTGCAGGTTTTTGGGATGAACTCAGTCAGCCAATAATAAAACAGTGGCCAATAAAACTCCAACCCTGGGGACCCACTGTCATTGGCTGATTGAGAGGCCATCTCTGTGTTAAATAATTGTAAATTATTTTAGCATTTTTGGACTTCCTGCATACAGATCTGAATATCATTTTTCAGAACAATGAGAACCGTAACATCTTTTTTGATGCCTTTGGCATGGAGGGTGAATGGTACCTTTGAAATATCCATCTTAAAACATGCTGGAATTATCCTTGCTCATGCCACATTTGTTCAGTGGTTGTTAAAACAGCCCAGTAGACAATGTTTGATGTTTCATACTAAGACCGTCTGTCGATCTGCCCTTTCAGAGTGCTTGTGTCCGACTGCTCCTTTGAGGACGTGCAGTCTCTGTTCACCTTCATCTGCTCCACTGAGGTGAGGTCTTCCTTCTCATCCCGCTCAATGGGTGTTCAGTTTAAGCTGCCTTTTATGTTCTTAGGCAGTGTGCTGCTCTGTCGGATTTAACTATAACCGTCGGTACTTTGGAACCACTGGAAATCATAGTTTTTCTCTGGCAATCTAGTTATGAAATAACTGCTAAGCAAAGTGTTTAAAGTGTTTTTATAAAACAACTTGTATTTCTTAAGGTGAAGCTGATATAAGAACATGCAAGAAACATAAAATAGGGTACTATATGCAGTACATGAGAATTAAAATAATCAGTGCTAGTAATACTGTAATCTTCATTTTTTCATATGAACATTTTTGTATTGAAATGTATTGCATTGGTTGCAAACTAAGAATAAATACTGAAAACTCATGCAATGTGCCCAATAGAAGTCAATGTCAAAATTAATGTTCCATCAAGTGTCATGGTTTTCTGAGGTTGAGAAAAGTTGACATGGAAGTCGTTTCTCCTGGATTTACACTTCGGGGGGCTTCTGATCTAAAGAGGGATGGTTGATGTTAATGTTTGTGTGTTATCCTTTCCTGCAGATCACGTCGGCGAAGCCAAGGTTCACTGCTAAGGACCTGTTTCAGTGTCTTTCCCAACATGAGTACAGGTGTGTGGAAAAGCGATGTGCTTTTAGTCAATGCAGCTGCATGGGTTGGCTTTGTGGACTTTGAAACACTTTTGGACACATTAACAAGAATATGTAGAAATCCTGTCCTGTGTCCTATAGCGCAGTCAACATCCCACTGACTTGATAAGAAAATTGAGGAGTCAAGGAGATGCATGGGGTGGCTTTCCTTTGTCAAGCTGTGCGGTTCATTTTCCCAAGTCTAGGTGGGGCTTCTGAAAGCACCACTGCCAAATTTCACAGCAGAATCGCCGTTTTACAGCAGGAGGAAAGTTCCCTTCCAGATCAGAAACCAAATCTTTCCATTAAGATTTTACCTTTCCTAGTTAAAGCATCTTCTATTCATTCTAGGCACATTGTGGCTGAACAACATGAGCCATGCTCATTACCGTATTGATTAGCGGGACTTAACGAGCTGTGTAATTCAATCAAAATTACAGATTAAGGCCTACATGTGCAGAACACCATGTCCCTCTAATCAAACTGTTGGTAGGCTGTTATTACATTGGAAAACAATTCCATTTGTCAAGCCTGCTATTTATGCAAATTGCCCGCAGGCATTGTTGGGGGCTGTCATTGTTTATGCAGAGCGCTAAATAGAGAATGAGCTAATTCTGGTTTGGAAAGGTATTTCATGCTCATGAAAGGCTAGATTTGAGCCTTCAGATTTGAGGTTGACAAATTTGAAGTTTTTGGGCTGGATTTGGTGTGTAGCTGAAATAGTTTATTTTTAAGGCTCTCACTTGTTAGGGGTTGTGCTGCTTTGACTCTCAGGTGAGGGAGAGAAAGTGTACGCTTGATCATTTCAGGTACAAAATGTAACAGGGACCCTCCTTGGCATCGTGGTGCCGTTCTGTTGCCCTCGGGCTGGAGGTTACAGACTGATGCTGCACGGGTCCCCCTAAGTACAGGAAGTTGGGAAATCTCAGTTGCAGAAGATGTATCTAAAATGGAAGCCTCGTATAAGGATCAGTGGAATTATGAGAAGAGACAAAAAATAGTTCCCTTTATGTTGGTTCCAGACCCCTGTAGAAGTTTGCGATTTTCTGCTGACCTTTATTAGATGTATGGTGTTCAGGAGAAAGGCTTTTTAGTCGTCTCTGGAATGATGTCTGCTCTGCAACGCAGCAGCTGCTCCTGAAGTCTCACAGTAGGACTATTTCTGTTGCCGTGAAGAAGTTTTGGAACTGGGAGAACTTTCTTACAGGGCGTGGGGCCCCAACGCCCGTTTCCTCCTCCACTCCTACACGCTCGGGCTGAGACTCCTGCCAGCTAGGATGTCAGGCTGCCAGCTTTCTGTGCCAGCATCACACCTCATGTTCACCCACCACACAAAGACGCCATTTGTCATGCTCCTGGCCCATACCGGTGCTAGGAGGCGAACAGAGCATTGGGCAGGTGAAATATGGGAGGACTGAGGCGTGCTCATGCTTCTGTACTGCTTAGTTACCTGTACTTGTGCAAATGGTGAACATAGGATTTATGTTTTTTTTTTATAATCATTGTCAATTCTTGGAGCAAATGGAGGTTAAAGCCCTTGCTCAGGCGCCCTACGGAGAAATCACTCTGCTGACCTTAGGATGTAAACTGGTGACCTTCTGATTTTAGGCACAGTGTCACACATCACCCTAACAGCTGAGTCTCTGCGACCTCTCTGCCACCTCCGATTTGGAGAGTCTGTCCTTTTACCCCCCCCCCCCATACCCATTTTCTCGCCTGCCACCATGCAAGTCTCATGGCACAGTTAATCTCCCGTCCCGCCCTAGGAGGCTGCAGCTCTGTGCAGGTGACACTATATAGAATAAATGTCATCCATCACTGTTCTCTTTCCTCTTCTGATCGCATTGCCAAACAGGGGCAATGAATTGTCTCACCATTAAAGTTTGTAATCTAAGGTGGAGCCCAGTTGATACTGGTTTGTTTTCCTATGTTTAATTCCCTATAAGTAAGTAGTTCCTGGATCTGATGTGTAGTTTTATGTTCATTTCCACTCCTTTTTTTGAGGACAGGGCTCTGCTATGGTGCTTGTCAAATTAAACAAATATTTGACATAGAACTGGATCAAGTGTCCCCGTGTCAGTTTACATTGTGCTTTTTTTTTAGCTGTGCAGCTAGCGGGAAACCCGCTGACCCCCAGCTGCACGTTCCTGCAGTGATGTTATCTGGGTGAACTTTACCCCCTTCACCAGGAGAAATGAGGGCTTCTTTGCTGGGAACTGAGACACTGGTTATAAGGCTGACAGTACCCCGTCCCTCTGGTGGCTGAACATCAGGACCCAGACATGAGGAGATTCAAATATGCTTCACACTTTTAACTAACAAAAAAAACAAGGTGTAGATGTAGCACAGGGGTGGGCGATCTTATCCAGAAAGTGCCGCTGTGTATAAGCATGTTCGCTGCAACTCCCGTATTAGATTGGCTGAGGAGTCCTCCCACCTGGGTTTGAACAGCTGACCTAAAGGTGCATGCACACCGGCTTTGTCAATCAGACTGCCCACCCCTGCCTTAGCAGGATTGTGACACACCTTGTCCTTTGCTTAACAGCTGGCCTTTTGATAACCATTTCCTGCCATTAGTGACGCTGAGCTTGGGCAGATCTGCATTTTATAGACAGTTCACACTGTACATTTCCAGTTAAACGTGTTTGCCTGCACTCACAATGAAGTGAGGTGGATCCTGCTTGTTAACAAAGGAGCGTGTCAATTGGTTAGTTGCTGTAATGCGAGGGTCAGTGTCAGTTTTATTATCATCAGACCAGTTGGACGAGTTGGTTTACCAGTTGGCCACAGGCAGCAACACAGACCAGCCTCCTTTGGCAGTATGTGATGGGGCTGTTTTGCATGTGGGACGTGCAGCGTGTAAGTAAAGGAACAGTGTTGGCTGGGAAGGTAACTGTAGCAGCATTTATACCTCGGGCAATATCGCAGGTACAAGGTGGTTTGAATATAATGATGGATCTTTTCCCAGCAGAGTGTGTAACTGGGATGAGTCTGTAGGAAAAAGACCTCCAGAGCAACTTGAACCTTGTAGTGATTTTCCTGTGAGTCTTACAAGTCTGTAGTGCTCACGTTTATTTCGAGACCATTCAGGGGGGCGGGCAATGGTTCCATCAGCTTAGATCGGTACCCCCTCCTCCCTCGAAGATGAAGGTGCTGTCAGATGCTCGTATTCTCCAGCAAGCCACCAGTTATGTTTTTCTTATTGTCCCTCTCTCATTGCTGATCGCTGATAGTGCTTCAGTGGAGGGGAGTGGCTGGCGATGCGGGAAAACTTGTCACGTTTTACGGGTTTGGGGGTTGTGTTCTAGCTTGCGGTGTGCGTTCCAGGTTAGCTGAGCGAACACACAAGGTATATACATGTGACACATCAGCGTCTGCTCCCGTTTCTGAAACGTGTGCTGCATTATTACAGGGAGAAGTTGCGAGTGGGAGGGATTCAGCTGGAAGATCTTGGGAACAAACTGGAGCTCTGTGCCTCTGCCAGGGGCTATGGGACTGCAAGCAGCTCCTGGACGTGATGCTGGTGTACACCAGGATATACCCCCCCTGCCCCCCACCCCAGCACATACCTCAGTCACCAGTCTGCATCTCCTGCTTTTATTGGGTTGGGAGTTGTGCATTCTGACAGCTTTATTCATTGCAACTTAACTTGTGTGTGGAAAGTTACAGTAAAGACATGAATTGCAATTCAAGAGCGTAGCTGTCTTCTATAGTGCCAGTTAATTTACGTTAGAGCTCGGCAATAAATCGATTGCATAGATTAATTCAAATTTTTTTTTTCAGGCCGATGTGTAAAATTAATATTGTGATTTACTTTTAACTGCCTAATTAACAAGGAGCATGCAAAATTCCCCAATTTTTTTTTGTATGAATAAGATGTTTTTCTTACTTTGGGGGCTCCGCAAAGTACAGCATGCCTCACTGCTCTCCGTTCAGCTCCTCCACCCCCTCGGACACCAACACACCGAGCAAGATGGCAGCACATTCATCCACGAAAGAGGAGCTCGTCTCAGAAACTGCCAGTCTCTCCTTAGTTATTATGATGTGGTTTGATTTATACAAAACTGACATAACAAACCACTTTCCTCTGTAAAGTTTTTCTGAAGTCATTTTGGCACGTCAGACAGGCTGAGGAGCGGGAGTGTGTGGCAGCCTCTGAACGCTGGCTAAGCGGCAGGTAACGACAGCGGCTCACTCTTCACCTTCACACTCCATACAATAAGGAGGGTCCCAGAGAAAAGGAATGACAGCCTTTATGCTTCATATCGGCAAAGATGTGGTACCTATAGATACAATGGGGGAAAAAAACGGGTTCATTCAGATGCTAAATAAAATCGACCACAGATATGAGCTATCAAACCAAACGTCTTTTACCGAAGTAGCCCTGCCTCATCTAAACTTGTCAAAGTAAGGTTATTTCATGATGTCTTTGTTTTAAAAGGATTATTTTAAATCAGAATCTTGAATCAGGCGTATGTTGAAAACAACCTGAGATTTTACTTTTAGGCCATATCAAACAGGCTTAGCTCATGAGGCTGTGCACAGCCAAAGGTCTTGGTGGTTTGTACTTGTGGCATGGACTTGCCAAGACAGATAGTTTGTTTTGGGATTGTTTACATCAGTATGTTTGTATGTTTTCCCCTCCATGGTCAAAGAAAGGGGTTAATTCTTTCTTGTTTTAAATATTTAATTTTTACATAAAATTGCTATAAAATGTACTGCAGATTTATTTGTGCAGTAATTAATAATTTTTTTCCTCTAGTATTTTAAGTGAACAGACTCATTATTAAACCCTGCTCTTCCGGCCCCGTAGGAAGCAGACCAGAAGAATCCTTCAGGAGAAGGGATTTGCACACTAAAGGCTAAAACAAGCTGATATCATTTAAAGATGAGAAATCTCATACCAACTAATTACTTTAGTGTGACTCTTGCGGCATGCCTGGCATTCCTAACTGTCAGGAATAACCTTAATGTGATTAGTGTCTCCTGTATGCATTGAAGAACTTAACAGCCTTTTTGATGTAACTGATTATACCGCTTTTCTATATTATTTATGTTTAAAATTGTACTATATCTGTAAATATATAATAAAATTATTTTTGGTAGTTCCAACCCCTATTTCTCTATGTATGTGGGTATGTCCGGTAAAGTAACATTCAATGTGCCGTGTGACACATTTTATCAGAAACGTTACGTGACATTCAGAAATGCACTGCACGTGACAGCGTGTGCACTTTGTCTATACTTTGAACTAATGCTAATGCTCCTGTAACTAATGCTCTTGTCTTGCTCTGTGTTGTAATTGAGTGCTGCCAAGTCCCCTGCAATCGTAGACTTTTTAGGGTCGACTACCAGTTCAGGTTCACACAGGCTACATTTGACCAAAGCACAGGTTCAGAAAGTTTGCCTCACCCAAGACACTCGCCTGTGAGGTTGAATATCAAAAATACATTTTTTTATTCGGGTCGGATATCTGGCGACCCATCCGATTTGTGAATTGTGGGTGCGCATTATGGCAGTGTCACGCAGGCATTCCCCGGGAAACGGTATTGATTCTGTCTGTCTTGCGAGACTCCACCTACCTTCGTTCAGTAGCTGTCCCAGTCAGCATTAACGCCAGCATTCTCTAGCTCAGTGGTTGATGTGGTTTTTCCTCTTGTTATGTTCAGCTGTGCCTATTACTGGCTCACAGGCATCAGCTCTAAAGTCTCGGCTTTGTGAAATGTTCCACCGCCCTGTTGTGGGGGGGGGGGGGGGGGGGGGGGGGGGGGGGGGGGGGGGGGGGGGGGGGGGGGGGGGGGGGG
>JAODUD010000033.1:14873636-14898302 GCA_026784285.1 Stomatorhinus walkeri | reverse complement strand
TACCGCCCGAGGTTTCTGTGCGGCCCATTCTGGCTGTGCCCATGGAGATTCCTGACCTGGTGGCTCCTGCACCGCCTGTGACTCAACGGCATCAGACAGCTCTGTAAAACAGACCACAGGAATCCAAGGACTGAGAGGAAAGTCCGTTTCCATGCCACAGCTGGATAAGATATGCGTGCAAAGGGAGGGGGGGGGCAAACAGGAACCCAATGCCCAGTTGCCAAGGTTGTGAATTTGCTGGATGAACAGGAAATCAAATGTGGTTGAGGTGTGGCTCCACGTATAAAGTGTCACTTTACAACCATATCTCGTCGTGAAAAGGAAACTGTTGCTTGAGGTATTTTCTTCAGTTCTTGCTCAAACCCCCTGCCCCACCTGAATGTTTTGAATGCATCAATGCATCCCAAAGCATGCATGCATGCATTTCAAATAAGACAATGCACTTACAGCGCAAATGCCAGGGGTTTAAGGAAACGGGAGTAACGTGCCAATAAGGGACATACGCAGCAGTGGGCTAACTGACTACTGTCTCCGCCCGCCTTCCTGATAACAGACTGGAGAACGGCAGTGCCGCGGTCGAGAACTGAGGCTGCTTTCATGGCACTCATTACCCTGGAGGATTCGGCCTTGCTTTTCTTCAGTCTTGCAAATTCTGCTGCTGTTAATAAACCTATGGGAAGATAGATCAACGAGGAGGAAGAGCCATTAGAATGAATCACTCATACAGCACATGACAACCTGTGAACCGAAAGCAGCTTTGTTAATTAGGCACGGAGATGCTGGAGATTAAGCGGTGGTCATTTGGAAGAGGGATTGGTTTGGAAAAACAAAAATGAAAATGCTTCTAGTTTTCCAGCCAAGCCGAAGCCTATTGGAGTCCAAACAACAAAGCAGAGACTGAACAGGGCCCGTTTCTGCTCACCTGGACAAACCCGACAGGGAATGTGGCATGTAAAGGTCTGTAAATTGTGCAGTAGGTGCCATTCTTTAGGCTAAAACTTCAAAATAAAGAAACAAAAAACAATCCCAGACCAGAACAGTGCCTTTGCGGAAATCCACCCAGAAGCCCCCCACAAATGACGGTGATGGAACAGGCCACCGGGCTCGGTACTGACCTCCTCCATCAGACTGTCCAGCTGTTCCCCGTTCTCTAACAAGGTGCGCTGAAGCCAGCGGATCAGCTTGGCGTACAGTTTACCGTTGCTGGGCAGGCCCTGGCTGTCTTCTAGCATGACCTCCAGCTATGGTAGACGGGACAGAAGGTTCCTCAGGAGGCCTGTTAGAGCACACAGCTCCAGAATATTGCACAGACAGTGTGGGATGTTGGAGTACCTTGAGTCGGGGAAGTTTGAGGAAGTCCTCCTGATCTGAAATCTCCATCAGGTGTTCTTGGATATACCCATCGATCTTGCTCAAGAGATGGCTGTCTCCCATGCAGCTGGCAAAGATGCGATTGGAGATTGCACTTCGGCAGTCCATCTTTGACAGCAGGTAGTTCCCACAAATCTGAAAGAGTGTGGCAAGTGACCCTACAGCTGAAAATCCATGATTTGACCAGAGACAGCACTTAAGCAATTTAGCACTACAAAGCCTGCATAATATACAGGATTACCTGACAGCTAGAGATGAAAATGAGTTATACCTGTTTCACCTTTTCCATCTTGAACCTTTTCGCGGCAGAGTAGACATCTCTAACCTGCTCCTTTTCAGCCTTCAGCCTGAGCAGAAGGTCAGAACAGGTCTACACTTAACCCACCTCCACAAACAGCCCAACTGTCAGGAGAGACCAAAACGGGCTCTGATTCTTGGCACCTGCAGTCAGGCTTACTGGGCTGTGTAGGCGTAATTGAGCAGAATCTCCACCGCCTCAGGCTCCAGGTCCTCAAAGGTCACGTGAGCGACCCCACTGGGTTCAGTACTGCTACTGAAGAGCTCGAACAAGTACGGACTGCAGCAAGCCACAACGGCACGGTGTGCCGTCAGCTCACGGCCACAGACCTGTCCGCAGAGTGACAAAACAGGCAGTGGCGTGTCTATAAATATGTTACATTATGGGGACATTTGGTCCTTCGAACTTTGAAGATGAGACGACCATTTTTCAATTCCCACAACCTCAATTTTATAAAAATCTATGAATGCAATAAAAAAAACTAAAAATGGCAAAAGTCTTTGTTTGGTTACTAAGGCTGGGTAGGGGTTAAGGTTGTGATTGTTAGGACTAGGCTTTCTCTTATAGAAATGTATGGACAATCCCCACAAAGATATGAATACAAACGTGTGTGTGTTGTTTTGGATGTTTTATGTGAAACCTGGGGAATGTGAGGATAAACTAACCAGCACAGCCTACTAGTCCCATAAAACTTATGTCTAGAAATACAAAGAATCCTAAAACAATCCACCAGTTGCATGGCAGGTCCAAATACATTATACTTTTGGGGTACATTAAAACTGTCACAGAATATCCAAAACACCACATACCCTAAGAATCATTCTTGTTTTTTCAAAAATCAATAGCATTGTAAAAAGAACTATCACTATAGTTTAACGAGATGTCATACCTGCAGCCTTACGTCACAGAATTGGCCGCTCTTCCGAAGCGTATTCATCTTTGCCACGGTGGAATCAAGGAAGCTGTTGTCCTCAAATATCAAATATCCATTGGGGATCATTTTTGTGAGCCTTTTGTACTAAACCCTAAGGAATGAGCGAAAACAAGCGTATTTTGGTTACATTTTGGCTGATTGATTGATGGAGTCTTCATAGAAATACCAGTCTAATTAACTTAAGGTTCACTGAAACAGCACGCGGAGTGCATTCAGTAATTCGCCACACACATTAATTGCATTTACCAAAAGAAGAAGAGTGTACACTTGCGACAGATGAATCACAAGATGTTCCTGATGAGTAAAACAAGTGGATGGAGGAACACAGCTTAAGGCTCGGGTGCAGCACACACACTTCCAGGACCGAATCGAGTGTGGTCAGGTGCACAGGATCCCGTTGGTTATAGAGGGGATTTTTTTCTGCGGAGATCATGCATCATAACCTGCAGAAAAAAAACAAAAGTAAAATTAAAGATCTTATTTTAAACAGTGTTTGTGTCCAGTGAATGTGTCCATCACAAATGGGATTTTTCTGTGGGAATCCTAGTTCTCAGAAGGCAGCACCCTGATTCAGCACGAACCATTACATTCCTTTCAAATTCCTACAATGGTAGACTAATGAGAAGCCCAATCCCAACTGAAAGATGTGCCGTACTCAAACTCTCAAAGACTCCATTCTGCAATAATTAGATACACGAAGCCACAAGTTATCCTAAATCACCGCGGACGCCCTTGGGGCTGTCGGTACAAAATATTCCTTCAAATGCCATGATGGAAGAGTGGGGGGGGGGTTCCCCATCGCTGCTGGAGGAGTGAATCACATAGGTACTTCTGCAACTTCCCCCATTTCTGAAGTAAATGGAACCACAACCACGGCAATGCAGAAGACGGTGGCTGACGTTTTTGGGAACAGGCTTCATTAATGTAATACCCACATCATAAAAACTGGGACAAATTATCATTATAAGCTACACACCTAACTATGCTATTCAAAAGTCTACAATAAATCAGGCTAGTAAACATTCTGGTCCAGGAGATGAAGCTGTTATACAGAAACACGCACCGCAGCCAAATGAATCACAGTGCGCTGCCCTAAAGTAAATAGCTGGTCCAAAACAGAGAGGGGAGTAAAAACTGTAAAGACCTCTGTAGAGTGTTCTGGATTGCTGGATCGATGCCATAGTGGGCTGGACATGTCGGGGATTAAAGCCAAACACACACAACTAGAGGAACTTACGCAATCTAGAAGCAAATTGTGAAGCAATTCAAAAATAGGGGGTTTTATTGCCCTTTGGTGAGAATGATTTCAGGAAGCGTTTGTTGTTATTGCTCATGTGGTTCACACATGCTGAGCCATGCTTTGCACGTAAAGTGTGTTAGTAGTTCAGTGTGTGTTACAGGGTGGCGTATGTTCTGGAGTTTTGAGTAACCATCCAAGCAGTGTTAAAAGACCAGCATCATCACTTATAAATGGTCAAAATGCAAATTTAATTCCTAGGTTTCTTGTTCGTTCGTGTGCTACATCGGTAAGTGCCGATGTGTGAATTGAACAAACCTTGTGCGATTACGCCAAGTCAACAATTGATGAGCAGGTGAACCAGTTTTTAAGCCATAAAACTCCACCCAAGACAAGCAACAGAACTGAAAACTAACTAAATAAATAAATAAAAACTTGGCGACTGATATACAGATTTTAAAATGCACTATAATAGTAGGACAATTGAGTAGCGTCTAAATTTAGGGTGTTATGCAACATACGATGGATGGAAATCTCATCATAAAATTCGCAGGTTTTTCTTTAATATTTTGGGGTTCCTAAAAACAATCGCTACACATCATTTGTTTAAAGCAAGGTCTTACTCAAAGTAAGCCGTAACTTGAGGGGAACTTCTTGATCTGTGTCTAAAAATGTAACAATCTGCTGTTTTATTCCCAAGCCTTAAAGGGTTTATTTGTTTCCTCATCAGACAGGGACTGTGGGTGGGAGGTGGGATGCATCGGCGTGGGACTGTTCAACCAAGACCCTTCTCTCTCTCCAAAATGTGATTTTCTAATCTGATCAGCCACTATTAGTGTAACGATGGAGAACAAGACTCGACAGTTCTTTCAACGCCAGTTAACCGACACGTGGTTCCGGGCACCTCTCATATAAGGGGTCACTCGCAGATAGAATAATATCTCATACAAGATCGTTCACAGCAGATGAAAAACCACACGTATCTAAAATAAGCGGACGGCCAAAATGCAACTACACTGTCAAAGACGATTCGCAAATCCGAGTGGTTATATTTGATAAGCCCAACAAATAAAATAGTCCAAAACATAAACTGACATGTTCCCGAGCAGTTGGACAAAATAAGGATGCTTACATACTTACACTATATACGTGATAAGAATTTCTGCTTTAATAACAAATTCACGCTGACATTCAGGTGGACATCGCTTCAGTGTGTTGCCATCTATAACCAAGTCATCTGGCTAGACATGGAATATGCATCAAAGAAGGAGGCGGTTTGCCAGATAATTACGATAAATAACATTCAGGCTTTTACTCTGACATCAACAGCACTTAACATGAACTCCTGCGTTTTGTAAAAGCTGCCCCTACGACATCTAGAAATAAAACTGTCTTCGGCTCTTTCCACTCGGCTACTGCACCTACGCATATTAACATATGACCCTTATTTTGGTCGCACTGCGGCTCTCCATCGTAAGAAAGGGAGGATTTTCAGATCTTACGAAGAAAATACTGGAATGTGTGATAAAGCAATACCACTAATAATTAGAACTACAATGGAGAACTGCGTAAAATTCGAATAATACAGGCACATACACCCATTCATTTGACTTACCTTTTCCATACGACAGAAAAGGACAGGCGGCATATTTCACGTGGATGCAATTTTCTCCGGACGTGGACTGTTCTGGAAAAAGCTGGCACGAAACAACCTTACTGGGCTGCGCAGTCACTTCTGCGTATCCACCTACCTTCTCCCCTTTCAAGGTGTCTGCACCCTGAGAAGAGGCGGCGTGGTCTTTTCAAAGCGAAGGGACGCGCCACATGGCTGCCTGCATCATCATACACCCCGCCTGCCCAAGGAAGCAGCGGTGAGCTGGACCAAGGATGAATGTGCGTGCATATGCATGGGGCGGGGCGAATGTTAAAAAGGGGCGGAGATATTACGGTGGGCGGGGAAAGAGGAGTGGGCGGGCCGATACGGCTTAAGATGAATGGGTGTATGTGCATGGGGAGGGGCAAATGTAAAACCGTGTAAGGGTAGTGGACTGAGTTTGGCCGACCCCTGGCATCATCTCGGATTGATTACGGTAGGAAATGTCCATCTGGACACGCAAACCTGTTCACTTCTTTTGTGCTTAACCATAACCTACAAATCAGCTCCAATATTAGGTTACAAAACCATATTTTAGCATCCATCTTTATCCTAAATCTGGGCATGTCGGAATGATTTTCTATAAACGTACGATAAGGTGGACAATTTCACCCAAATTGCTAGAATAATTCTCAGTCTGAATTAATAACTAAGTATTACATTAAGAAGGTTTTACAGACATGGAAAATGACTTTGAAACAAGCAGAAATAATGAATGTTGTTCACTGATAATGAACTTCTACCGAATTCGCAGAAGGCATTTTAATATCGTACAAACACTGTTTTGTTGCATTTTTTATTTTTTCCACATAGTAAATGGAGAATGAAAGCGTCCATTAAGGTAATCCCAAAGGTTATCTACGATCCCTGTTTCTTAATCTTTCGTGCTTTGCGTCAGCCACGGAAACACCAGACTGACGTCAGCCTCAGCCTCTTTGTCTAGGGACGGGAATGACGTATGCCTAAAGTGTACAAATCGTAGTTAGATTAAACGCTCACTGACGGTGCTATGGACACACAAGCTCCGTGTTGTTCACTGCTAACATAACAGTACACCAGCTATCGTCGGTTTATTTAATGGCAATGTAGCAGTACTGTGCAGGGCATCTAATAGACATTTCATCATAAGACCGTGTTACAAAACTAAATACAGCATTTACGTGCAAATATATTTCATAATTAGTGTACTGAAAAGAGTACACTCATTCCTGAATAATCTTGCACTTGACAGGCCATTGTACACTGCCTGGCCAAAAAAACTTACTTAATACTCACTGATTTAAATTCAAATGGTATCTATTATTTTGGCCGAGCAGTTTATGTATCATATTTAACAAAACATTTGCCCTTTACTTGTGTATATCACTCTCTATATATCAGTTGACTTTAAAATAGACAGCTGAGGGTAAAGCAGAATTTTATTCTCCCATTCACATCACTGGCCAGGGTGTGTTTTACAGACATACGCACCTACACATCAGTTTCCTAAATTCATGTATTATTATTTAAGGTTTGAGATTTTATTTCAGGTGTGTTGCTGAGGCAGTGGGTAAAATAAAGGAAATAGGAAAATGAAACACAATGAATCCATCCTCTTCTGGTTAATAATGTTGTGTAATAGACAGAAACAAAAGGTAGGTGGTATTTCACAAAGCAGGATTTCTTGTTTAGCTGCATAACTTGTCAGATTTACGTGTCTGCTACATTTAAGTAGACGAAGATACCCTGCTTCGTGAAATAACCCCCAGAACAGAACAAGCACTAATAACTTTTGAGATAGACTAGAGCCAAAATAATGAACATTGGTAGACTGAGCACTGCCCTACCATGTGGCAGGCGAAAAGCCTACCATATTCCTCATGGAGTTACCGCTCTAAAGAAATGTAAAACAAAACAAACACAAAGTAAGAACACCAAGAATGCCAACAAAGGATACAGAAAAATAACTCTTTGCTTTGTGGAGAAAAATGACGCATTGAAGAGAAAGCAAACCATCTGTCGAAGAATGAAACTGGTATTCACCAAAAAGCTATTTCTTTCATCACTACATGCATGGTAAGAAAGGGAGGATTTTCAGGTCTTACGAAGAAAATGCTGCAATGTGTGCCATAACCATTTTTGTCATTATATTATGTTGTTTCCAATTTCACTTAATGTTACCTGTAACCATTTAAATCACAGCACTGAAGTAATTTGCACCGGCTACCAAGACTCTTAATGAGCATGAATAATCAACACGATGTCTGTACTTCCTGTTGGCATTTAGCATTATTAAAAAATAAGCTGGCCATTTAGAGTAGAGGTACTTAATTCATCCCCATGGGCAAAGTCTTTTTTTGCTTGCTCCATATTGCTCTCCATGAGACACACAGACAAGATCAAGCTTGGGGGTCACAGCATACAGTCAGCAGCAAGCAGCAGCCCTGGAGCTGGGGGGTTAAGGGCCCTGTTCAGGCATCTAAGTGCAGCCTCAGTCTACTGGCTTTGAGATTAAAACTATCAACCTCCCATTAACAGACGCAGGGTCCTAATTGCTGAGCCACACTCAATCCCATCCCATCCAATCCCATCCCATCCCATCCTGTCCCATCCCATCCCATCCCATCCCATCCCATCCCATCCTATCCTATCCTGTCCTGTCCTGTCCCATCCCATCCCATCCCATCCCATCCCATCCCGTCCTGTCCTGTCCCGTCCCATCCCACCCCATCCCATCCCATCCTATCCTGTCCTGTCCCATCCCATTCCATCCCATCCTATCCTGTCCTATCCACAGCCCTGACTAGGAAGATGGATTAGCATAATTTCATGCACGAATTTGTCCATTGAACAATGTGGAACTATTGACATTACTAAGGCACAGAATAACACTGTAATTAGTAAATGTATTAATAATGCTACATTTGCACATCAAAGATATCAACTGGTAGTCTTATGGCTGAAGCGTGTACATTATGTTCCCTTTATAGTGCAATAGATATATTTCTGTTGAAGCAGCAAAGATTTAAAAATGTGAAATTCATTATTCTCGACTGATAAAGAATTGTTGCACTTTGTCTTCTTGTTATCTGAAGAACAGCTCAAACTCAAATGTACTTATCTACAAGGGCACACAGCGTGATCAAACATGTATTTCACCTAGATGTAGATGTTCATCAGTCTCTCTCCCATGAACAAGAAAGCCTATTTTTACATTCATGCCACTTTTGATTTGTTCAGTGTTTAATCTCTCGAGTCAATCATGTGATAGCCAAACAAGAAAAGTCATGTTAACGAAGCTACCGCTTTTCCCACATTAATCTTACACAAGAAACAACCATTACTGTCACTGTGTTCTAAATATACAGAAGGCCTCCCCGCAGAACACCGTATGGCTTATTCTTTTGTAAGGAAGTTTACATGCTCTTTGTATCAGAGAATGCCCAGACAATGTCCAGTTTTACATTTTCTACCATAGGTCAATAATTAAATATTTTAAGTATAGATTATAAGAAGATTGAGTAATATTCTGCTCTGTAACCTTTGGAAACTGTAAGTCTTGCACAATATATTTATAAGAAAACAAGTCACACTGATTAGCTTATGCAGACGTATTATATTGCAGAATACCTAAGGGCAAGCAATAGGGCAGCCAGTTCTGCTGGTCTCCTGCCCTTTCCCAGTCCGTGACCCACTGACCGACCCTAGCAGAGCTACATCTCCGGCTGGACTTCGGTCCGCACTGGGCCTTCTTTCCTCATTTTGGGGTTACGTGGTTTTTTTCTTGCTGACAAATTCATGGCCCATGTCCCATTCACACAGACGCCTATGGATTTCTCTGCATTTCCCGCTCAGCCTCTTGGCAAGAATATATATATATTTTTTCAAGTTTGGATTGATCAATGTCTTACAGGATGAAATTAAAATGAAGTAAATAAAGGCTCTACATGGGCTTATTCACGGTGCCACACAGGCAGAATCATTATTGTCCCCTTCCACCAGACAGTCACACACACTTTATGTAGAGCTTTTGGCCTTGTTATTGCATGCAATAGTTTTGGGCTGCTTTCAGGTCATGTGTTCATTAAATGATGTCACCTTATCACACTCAGACAGGGACCATACAAAGGCATATTAATCTCATCCCACCAAACTCCTCTCACAATGAAAACCCGCACCCTACGATCAAAAAGACGCCAGCTGGTTTTTGATTGAAACCACTCGAGTGGATATAAAGCAAAAATAGCCTGGAAACAAAGGAAATATGAGAAGATTATTCCCAAGAGCAATTTGTCTGTGTCATGTTGTCAGAATGTATGAGACGGGCTTCATGTGGGGAACAGTGTTCATCAAATTATTCTCAAATGAGTTTATGTGGGTGTATAATAATTAAACTGAGTTTGTGGAGGCTTCACGGCCTTTTGTCTTTCAGTTTTCTCTGGTTTGTATGCAGAAACAGACCTCTTTAACTGACTGATCCACTCTCTCAGAGATCTTCTACGAATACCAACAAATACCAAAATTAGAACATGTCACTGAATTTCTTGTTCAGCTTAAGTGCAAAATTTTTTTAATGAATATGAATAAAAATCACTTTCCTGATAGCGTCCTAATTTAAAATAGCTCAATATAAAAGAAATCACCAGGTAAAATACATATACCACCCTTCTATAGATTTGCAAAAAGAGTTAGTAAAAGTCCACCTTTTGGTGAAGTAGGATCATATCACACTGAAAAAATGAGGAAAAATCCAACCTTTCCTTAAAATAAATTTATTGAAAGAAAAACATCAAGAAATAATTTTTTCCAACACAAACATGTGCTGTGATTATCGGCACCCCTGCTTTTAATACTTTGTACAGCCTCCCTTTGCCAGTATAACGGCACTGAGTCTCCCATAACATTGTATAAGGCGGGACAATACAGAGCAGGGCATCTGAGTCCATTCCTCTTTACAGAATCTCTCCAGATCATCCAGGGTCCCAGACCCTCTCTTCTGCACTCTCCTCTTCAGCTCAGCCCACAGGTTTTCAATGGGGATCCAGTCAGGAGACATGGCAGAAGCTTGATTCTGTGGTCAGCTAACCATTTTTGTGTTGACTTGAACATGTGTTTAGGATCACTGTCCTGCTGGAAGATCCAATAAAGGCCGAGTTTTTATTTCCTGGCGCAGGCAGCAAAATTTTGATTTAAATTGTCCTAGTATTTCATGGAGTCCATAGTGCCATGTATCCCAGTGAGGTCTCCAGGGCCTTTGGAGGAAAAACAGCTCCACAACATCACAGAACCTCCAGAATATTTTGCATTTGGGATAAGCTTCATTTCATTATATCCATCCTTCTTTTTTACACCAAACCCACCTTGTGTTTATTGCCAAACAGCTTCGTTTTTGTTTCATCAGACCATTGAATTTGCAAACTCCAGGTGCTTATGTTTGTGGTTAACTGACAAAGAAATCTTTTTCTGGCAAACCTTCCAAATAATCTGGTAGCGTGAAGGGGGTGTCTGATAGTTTTTTCCGAGACGTGGCAACCCCAAGATTTTACTTGGTCATGCAATTCACCAGCAGGCATCCTTGGGGATTTCTTGTCCCTCTTACGATCTTCAATTCAGAGCCATCAGAAGATTAAAGCGCAACCGGCACTCGGACGAAACTGTGGAGAATATCCCAGACTGCATTGCACGCAAGTCTCCATGCAGGAGTGCAAACCCATGAGCATCATGGGTTCTCCCAGAACAGGAAGCTGCTTCCCTTCAGTCATGTAAGAGAAAACAAACACAGTTTAGTGGATTATGGTCCTACAGGAAGCCCTGTTATCCACCCACAGACAACCGGGATCTGTCCACAGATGGGCAACGGATAGTCATTTCAGTTTCAGTCTGTTTCCACAGAAAGGGTAGTACTTTGCGTCTCGCTTTGAATCAGCATTTTGGCCTGTCGCTTTAAGAGAGGGCAACTGCTTGAGTGAGCAATAAGCTCATGGCAATAAGCTGTGTACTCTGATTTTACTGCACAGTTGAAGGCTGACACTTCATCCACCCTGCCTCTGCCTTCTTTCTTAAACCCACAGCTATATGTCGAGGCCTCCTGTCCAAGAGCTAAAGCGTGGCTGAAACTGAGATGTGATTGGACAGTGATTCCAAGATCACCTGCAGATCTACAGCTGATTGGCTGAAAAGTCCTGAGCTCAGCCCCAATGAGATGCAGGAACCTTATGAGCCCCATACATAAACCTAATGCCCAAAGTTGTCAATAAACCGAAGCAATACTGGAAGGAATTCAAAGTTTTGAGAGAATAATACAATCATAACATTATTAGTCTAAGTTTTTTCCATATGGAAAGAAATCTTTGTGGCTGACTGTTTAATTATCCAGATTTCAGGAGGTGCCATCTACATAAAGTATTTTTTTCCAAGGTGAGAATGGTATGTTGGATGTACCTGCACATACAAATTAGTGACAGATATGCGGCTAGTTGTGAATTTAGCAATAAAAGGCTGGATACAGCAATTGAAGATAATCAGTAATCGGTACACAAAGCCTCATGATGATGAGATCCCAACCTTAGGAATCTCCAGTTAGATATTATATATCAGAAGCCCAACGTTATGTTTACTAATTCTATGCACTTCATTAGAAGTCACAATGAAGAGACAGAATTGTAACTTCATAACAAAGTAGTAAGTTTAGTACTAATAACTACAAGGCTGATTTATGAGTTTAGTCTCCAGCTCTGTATTTAAAAATGATCTCATTTGTAACATACCCAAAGTAACAACCGCTGCCCTCTAGAGGATATTGAAGCATCTCGTGTCAAAGACAGTTTACTACCATACTAATTAATACCTTATTGTAAAGTCCTTTGCATAACATCTGTATTACTATGCATTGGCCATTTTACAAACAAAGTCCAGGCTGACTCACTAAAAATAGTGATTTTACTTAACTAAGTACCGGTTGGTATCCCTGCTGTCCCTTTCTCTTTCTTCCTGCCTCGTGAGTGTGTGCAGTGTGTACAGCCGTCCCCATGTTGAATGTTTTCCCTGGGTGATATGATTTCCTACCACAGCTACAGCTTCCATGGCACTTAAAGCCAGCACTTATTGCAAAACATGAGGACCTACCAGGGCCTGAATCACAGTGTTTAATACTGCTTTTTGTGACCTTTTTGTGAACATTGCAGGGGCTAAGAAACCATGCTGACAATTCACACCATCAAATCAATTCTGTCAGGGCTGGTCAGGGCTGGTCAGGGTGGTCAGGGCTGGTCAGGGCGGTCAGGGCTGGTCAGGGTGGTCAGGGCTGGTCAGGGCTGGTCAGGGCGGTCAGGGCTGGTCAGGGCTGGTCGGGGCGGTCAGGGCTGGTCAGGGCTGGTCAGGGCTGGTCAGGGCGGTCAGGGCTGGTCAGGGCTGGTCAGGCGCGGTGTGCGGCTCTGAAGGTTGGACTATGCCTATATGAAAAGTAACTGATTGCTATGCACTTGAGCTCACACTTGTACAAATGCTGAAATAAAATTGCTCCAGGGTCTTGCTGGTCTTGCTTTCTCAAAGATATAAATGTAAAATATGATTATAATGATGAAGATGATGATTTATTATCAGAAGTATTCTTAGTAATAATAATAATAATAATAATAATAATAATAATAATAATAATAATAAACAATAATAATAATAATAATAAAACAAAAAATAAAGGTTGTACCAAACTTCGAGTGATTGCATTTGTTCTTTTTAGAAGATGCTACAAAAATTGATAAAACTTCATAATCATCTGCCTATATTGACATAAAACTGCCCTATAAACTTCTAGAGCAAATTAGATAAGGCTCAGCATTTCAGGAGCAATGAAAAAGGCTTTGCAGTGGACAGATTGTTCATAATTCAGGGCTTAAAGGACATTCAGAGCCATCAGAAGGGATATAATGTTGTTGTCTTTGGAGAATGGCATGGTCTCACGCCTTTTTGTGGTTCAAAGCCCTTGTCCCCAAATACTGATGTCACCGAACAAAGCCAGACCAATGACAGTAGCGCGAAAAACAAAGACAATCACACCCACTGTCCCAGTGAGAGACTGTTTTATATTAAAGAAGCTGAATCACGTCATTGGCTTGTTTACATTGCAGAAAGTCACTCTGTGGTGTCACAGGGTTAGGGTTAAGGAGAAGGTCATTAACCCCCAACAGCCCTAACCTTAACCACGCATTACCAAACAAATTACAAACCTTTTGCCATTTTTAGCTTTTCAATTGCAGTGAAGGATTTTTATAAAATTGAATTTTTCCTTGAGCAGTGAAAATGTTTTCTGCAACATCAAAATAACCAGCATTTGGTCCTCACAATGTAATATATACAGTACATCACATGCACACACAACACACACAGACAGAGAGAGAGAATCATATATTCCTATCATTGTGAAAACTCTATATATATAACAGGGTTAGTGTAGCGCGACAGGGTACCCACAGAGAGTTAAACGAAAGGCAAATTAATGAAGTGGTTTAATTTAACTGGAAATTTCCTTCATTCATATATGGTTTGGTTCCGGCGAACTGATGTGTCATAAAAGGTGTGAATGTACTCCGCCAATTGCCAAGAAACAATGCTGACATAATCATCCAACAATCCGTGTATCATTATTTATTTATTAAGCAATGCATACACATGCAATGGAAGAAAACTCGAAGAATCTAACCGGTTCATGCGCGACAGGTTAAGTTCTCGCCGACGCGGCAATAAAATAGCCTGAACGGGGACGGGAGAAAGCAGCCTCATTGGGTAAGGGGGTTTCCAAGAAAATGAGCCGAGGCTGTATGAACACAACCGGCGGGAATGCAGGAACAGCAGCGTGGGAGAGACAGGAGTGCATTAAATTCAGTAAGCGTGTCTGGTTTGGATTGGCGGCCTAGAAATGAAAAACAAGTTGGACAACTCCAGTCAGTGGAACACCGTCCCTAACAACAAAGTAGCATCAAGGAAAATAATTTGTAAATTAGTTAAACCGTGGAAATAGCACAGGTGAACATTTCTTCATGTGAAGTGTTTTAAGTTGCTTAAATTAATATATAATAGGTAACACGTACCATTAGAAGTACACAAAGCGCTGTAACACAACACCTGTCAGAGGTGAGTAAAAGAAACCCCCAATACTTGTAAGACTATAGTTTCACAATTAACATAATTTGTAAATTTGGTTGATGTACCCCCAGGCAACGAGTCAGGCACTTTAATGAAACCTATATGGGTAGGTCTACTTATAAATCTAGATTTCCCGTCTGTATTTTGATAGCCTATTATAATGATAATTAATTAAGTATTAGAACTATTTAAATTCGTGTCGCTCAAATTGTTTCGTTCGTAAATTCTCAAATATCACTTGCAATTTAACTCGCAAACTTCGTTCTTTTCGGAACTGTAATAGGCTATAACGCCCTCTTCTGGCATCAGCTGGTATATGCAGCTGAAACACGGCACTCCTTGTTCCTTTTGAACCACAAAGCAAAACAGCGCCTACAAACATAGCTAAAACTCTAAGAAATATATTCTTAAACGAATAAGTACCCCATTATTAAAATGTCACACACATCTGATTTTGCTGTTAAATTCCCTTAAGGTACACTGTCAGAACGAAGAGTACAACCCTGGTACAGTTTTGTAGCACAAGGTACAAACAACATTAATGTACCCCCAAAGGTACAAAATGGTTCCGCAGAGTCCATTTCTGTACCTTAAAGGGCACATTTACCTACAGCTAAGGTATAATTAGCAGACCCTTGAGGGTACAGCCACAGTGACAAGTAATTGTGCCCTCAAATGTACAAATCGATACGTTTTTTCTGACTGTAGGGTGACCAAACCTCCTCATTCTCCCGTACTTGTCTTCTTTTTGGGACCTACATGCCTGAAATAGGATTTCAATTTGTTTCATGCTGACGTTTGCTTACTACTGTCATATTTTCTTCGTGCATATTTGCGTTGCTTTGACGCCCATCTTTGCGTCCTGCACCCAGCTAACTGTTTTTATACGCAAAATATGGTCACCCTTAATTCTTAACGAAATACAAGAGAACAAAGGACGAAAGAGTATCCCGAATTTGTTTTGTTTCGTAGAAATGTTGACTTGATTGTTTTAGAAACATTAAAAATTTAAATCAACGGACTGCAGCATTTGTTAGGTCTTTCCATGTTCCGTATTTATTTAAATGTAGCTGTTAATAGTTAATCACAAAGTGTTTTTCTTATTTCCACTTTCTAGTCATACACCAAACTTAATTTTATACCGAGCCTGCTCAGAAATGCGTACTTGTAACAAAAGAGTAAATATCTACAATTTAATGGGTGAGTACATATTGAGAATAATGAGCCACAGAGGAAAGCCGACATGTAAAAAAAAGAAAACTTTTTATTGCATTGGGAAACACGCTCTTTCCTGGAACTATAGAAAGCTATTCATAGGACTAACATGCTCATACATGAATCAGCTGCCAGAAATATCTTAACAGTGCTGCCTGGGGTGTTTGGTACCACGGAACCATAGATGAAGACTCCTTAATTGCAATCAAGCTTGTTGTTTTAGGTTTCCCACTCATGTCATTTACACAGATTTGTGCATCTGAAAAAGTAACATTTGTGCGCGGAAAAATTAACCAAGTTGGGGAAAATCACAGAACGATGTGTCCAGTCGGGGTCCCTAATTATTCTGAAAAGTATGTTTTTAATCATCATATTTTATGGTTTAGATGTGGCTGTAAGATCGTTGACTGTCCTCATTAAGGGCGGAAAACAGTAAAGTTAAAAGTGTATGTTTAGCCTATAAGATAACGTCTTTATGACGCTCACTTTATTACTGCTGTGAGAAACATCTCCATAACGCCTTCCTAAAGGCTTGCAGCTCTAATGACCTCAATGGCCCTTGTGACTTTCATTAAAGGATAGAACCACAGTCACGTATTCATGATTAATCTCTGGGTGTACTGCTCTTCATCTAGTGTTTGAATAAGTATAACGATTACTGTTTTTTTCCTGGATTGCCGTCTAAAATGGTTTTTGAAGATGGCTTCATAACTACCCAGGGAATACCTGTAAATGAATACATCCCTTAATATTACATACTTTAAATTGGTTATTAAAAAACTAAGGTTTTATTGAACCAGATCTTTCATTTGAACCCTTTCATCATACGTCCATACGTTTCATATTTTATAATAAATCGCACAATACGAACAGTAAAATCGCTCTCAAATTAATGACGCCGAGAATGTCTGTCGCTAAGCGTAAAAATACGTTTAATTTGCTGCTGTTCCTCATGTTACCGGTAGAGGGCGATAGTGTATCAACAATGTGAAGCGAGTAGAGGAGCCAGCCTATTCAACTTAAGCCCAAGTAGTACAACTTCAGTATTGTTACTGGGTAGAAAGAGTATGATTTATTCATGTTATTTATTCATTATTATTTTTGCTTCATACGTAGTAACATGTATACAATGACATGTTCCCAATAAATTAGATAATTTACGCTTGGATCCTCCCCTTTAGTAATTCTGATTATATTTATAAATGCAGTGTCTGTTGCAGACACAATTATTAAATATACCACAAAATTTGTAAATTTTTTCATAGTTATTTTGTTCACTCCTGCATATTATTGAGACAAGTTTACATTGTGTGTTACAATGTTTTCATTATTTTGTATGATACTTGGGTAGTTTCAGTACAAATGCATCACGACTTGCAAGTTGTAGTCCTGCTCCAATCAGAGAACAGCGACTCTGTTGAAGGGATCAATTTGCTTTCTTCGCTGAGTCGAGGGCCGGTGCTGTAACACCTCGGCTGGTACCTCCTTCTAACTTCGGGTAGAAGCAAAGAGACACGGAGGTGCAGGGACAGCATCTCTCCTCCGAACCGGTGGGCTTTTCCTCTGCGACGGTTTTACTCGCTTCTTTTAAACCAAATGTCTTTCTCGTTGCCTCGACGCATCTCGTGAGGTTAAAAAGCGCAGAGCCATTTTCCATAAACGGGCAGATATCCCAGATCAGTGGCCAGAAAATGGGCAGTGTACCTTTGCGTTTGTGTGCGCTGGTGTTGCTCCTTGTTTTGTCAGCTGCCCAGGAGTCCAACGACGGGGGGACAAAGGAGGACATCCCTGAAGGAGCTTCAACCTTGGCCTTCGTCTTTGATGTCACCGGTTCCATGTACGACGATCTGGTGCAAGTAATAGAGGGAGCATCTAAGATTCTGGAGACGTCGCTCAACAGACCGAAAAAAACTCTGTACAACTTCGCCTTGGTCCCCTTCCATGACCCAGGTAAGAATTTCTTCCTCCTGTAGTGCATCCAAGTGAGAGTACATTGTTAAAATAGCACCACAATGCAGAATTTATATGTATATTGTAGATGATGCGTTTATTATGTTGATTATGCTGACGAGTGTTCATTTTTATAAATGATACAGCATTTCCGAAGTATAGCCCTTTCTAACTATATTAAGGGCGCCCCGTCTTGTTTCCGCAGAAGTGCTTGTATTGTTGAGCCCAGTGAATGGACGACAATCTTAATGAACCAGACTATTTGTTTCTGCATGCTCACAAGATATAAAAATGTCGTGTTTTTCCTGTAAAGATCCATTTGCCAATATTACTACGATTCTTCGAAACAGGACAGGCGATGGCTGTTTGCCGCCTTGTTTAGCGTTAATAGGACGATAACACCCCCCAGCAGCTGTGCTGGAAAGCAAATATTAACCGTTTGGTTAATAAAACAAGAGTAACGAGATTTTGAGATAAAGCCACGCATACGTGTCACGAGGTGAGAAATGTGTTGGTTTGTTGTGACTCGGTGATCTATTTATTTCAAAGCATTCTTTCCCCGGATGTTACACTAATCTCTCGCTCACACAAATCGACTAAGATGTACTTATATATGGCATAGGTATTTTATATCAATATTGAGTAGCATACACAAAGTACATTAGTATTTACATTACTTTGCGGGTATAGAAAAAATGGAGTGTAAGATCTTGATGATCGGTCGTATTCTAAGTGTAGCGGCACTGCAACTGCAATTCACTGGATCTTAGATCTGCTGAAGTTAAGCCAATGACTTGTCACAGTTTGTCAAGGAGCGTTTTTCCGAACAGCTGACAGCACATGCATATGTACTAATCAATTGTAATGATAGATAAATGGACAAAGCATTCGCCTTACTTTACAGCAGGACACTGTAAACGAATTTAGCTGGCCAAACCCGAATGTGGTGTCGCTGAGTAAAAATCGAGACGAAGAAGCTCATTATTCTCGCATCTGTCATACGGGACATGCACAACGGTTATGTTTTTTTTTTTTTAACTGAGGTGGAAAGAAAACTGCGGCCAAGAAAACGATTGGTTAGGGAACGAGTCAGCAGTGGAAAACGGGGTCCTTCCGCTGTGCAGCATCCTTAGGAAGAACCTGGAACAGACGTGTTTTCTGTTTTTAAACACCGCCAGCTGCATAGACTTTCCATCATATCCTCAGACCTCTTCGGAATCTCTTTCAAAAGGCAGTATCTGGATAATATTTCAAATGACCATCCACTGAAAATGGAGATTTCTGACGAAAAAAGAGAAAGGGTTCCGTAGAGGGGGGATGCTCTTCAAAGGTTCCGCAGATCAGCATTCCAGATGTGTGTGGTTGCTTTCGGTGTTGATGCTGGCGTGGTGAATTCTGAAGTTACACAAAGTTTATTTAGCTGCCATGCAAAAAAAAAAAAAACGGTTATGTTCTGTTCATGTGTTAGATGAAATCGTATAATGCTCTATATATCGGGGAGTTTTTTGTAGGTTCAAGTAGCGGATGTATAATAACATTTTAGTAGTTTTATTGAAAGAAACTAATTAAAACTTATTAAAAGAGACTAAAAAAAAACATAGGTATGCAGGTACGCTTGAACAATGCATATAAAATGTGACCTTAAAAAGGTGCCACCCCCTCTCTCCCAACAAAGATGAGGTGTTTTATACCTGCAGTTCAAGGTCAATGTTGCTGGTAGGATGATGCCAAGGCCCCCTGGGTCATGTATTTGGATTGGTCTGGGTGGGGGCCCAACATGATCAGCTTTCATCGGGTCCAGAATCTCTAGCAGGCGCCCCTGGGGGTTTTTCTATAAGTGGATTCAAACCTGATCAAACTTTTCGAGGGTGTGTTATAGCGAGATGCTCGCATGGGTGATTCAGTGGGCTATATTGCAGGTATGTACAAAACTGATAAGTTTTAATAGTGACTCTTTTGAAAATAGTCCTACTTCTTGAAGTGTTTTATTTCAAAAGGGGGAAAATATTTCTACCCCATTTTCCATTCATAAGGAAGTAGCCCTGTTTGATTTGGCTTGCTTTGAATCCAGTAAATCCACATGGTATTTACTCTGGAGCATGAGGCAGTAAACACTGGGGTCAGGGGGCTGAGGACGTACACTCACAAGGTTTCCTTTTGTCGAGAAAATATAACCATCAATGATTTTTTTTCCCTGTTGCTTTGATTACACAGCATTGGCACAAGGATTCAAAAGGTATGGCTGTAGGCATGGGGGTGATTAGGTCCGATCACTCAGGCTATGGCCCAGAGTATTTTACGCCTAGCCCTGAGTATTTTACCCCTAGCACCGAGTATTTTACCCCTAGCATAGAGTATTTTACGCCTAGCCCTGAGTATTTTACACCTAGCCCCAAGTATTTTAAGCCTAGCCCCAAGTATTTTACCCCTAGCACTGAGTATTTTAAGCCTAGCCCTGAGTATTTTATGCTTAGCCCTGAGTATTTTACCCCTAGCACCGAGTATTTTACCCCTAGCATAGAGTATTTTACGCCTAGCCCTGAGTATTTTAAGCCTAGCCCCGAGTATTTTAAGCCTAGCCCCGAGTATTTTAAACCTTGCCCCGATGCCAGGACTATTGAGAAATAAAAAGAGTCAAGCCCAGGCTAAACTAGATTTAGCCTGTTTTTTCAACCGCTTGAAACGCCCCCTGCAGGGATTCAGGGGGAATAGTTTCAGATAATATAAGTGCATCCATAGGTTAGCGTGCTGTCGTTGTCCCCAGGGAGGACAAGGGATCGTAAATGCAGACCATTGCATAATTTGAACCTTTATGGTTCTCAGAAACTAAGCACCTAAATATCCAAAGCTGTACAATGATGTTATTGTTTTGGGCACTACCAGGCCACCAGTCCACCGGTCAGTTTAGTTGCTTTGATTGGTTTATATACTTCTGTGCTTTGTCACAAAGAATATGGCTGAAGAAAATTTCCATGGAAAATTATTAGCAGGAAAGAAAATCTATATTAGTTACTGTACTTATAACGAAAGGCAGCACACTGTCCAACAATCGCAATTGAAACACCACTTTGAATGTAACCTGTGGATTTGAATAACCCAGAACCAATACAATTCTTTGCTCCTCTAAAGGCAAACATGAAAAAGGTCTTGTGGAGTCATTGTGAATGAAACTATTGTTTATGATATATTTCTTACTCTAAAAGTATGTTACTGTTGCCATGCATTTGCAGGGAATGCATTTAATTTTGTGGACGTGAGCAATCGCTCCAAAGCAGGAACAACAATGCTCGTCACATCGGGAAAAAAAACGTTTAATTTCTTCAATGCAGCGTTCTTTAGCAAGGCAATTAGCTCAGAGCTGAAGTGGTGCTTTTTTCCTCTCATCTGTCATTTAATCCTCCTCTTAGCTATCAGCTCCAAAGGTGTGCACGGCACCCTGTATTTAAGTGGTGAAATAAAGGTCTTGAAATGACATGGGATGTGTCAATTGGTGCTTTTTAAACCCAGTGCGTGTTCAAAGGCTCACTGTGCTTCTTTGTAAAACTTCAGGTTTTAAACATTCGTCTCAGCTGCCTGCCTTGTCAGATTACAAGGGTCCTGCAATTGCCCTGAACAAAGACATGATACTATTATGCAGGAATTCAAGGAAAGAAAATAACTGGAAAAGGTAAAAGCAGCTCAATCAAGAGTAATTGTCTCTCATGCTTATGTGGTTTGATCAAGATATTAAAATAGCCTTTATTTTTACCATTTAATTTTGCCATCTTTTCCTTGAACGTCTTTTTGTTAAAACTTTGGTATTTCTTTATAGTTATATCCTTGCCTAATTTCATTAGAAACAGATGGTTATTCCTTCATGAGTATCTTCGAGTTACATCATTGGAGGATCTGCTTTAATGAGGCATTGTTCTACCAGCGTGGAGATGTCAGCCTTCACAAAGAGTACTGAACATACGCATTGAGGTGTGTGGTTGAAACGCTCGAGCTTTTGCAATTTTGAGACAAAGAGGTTTGCGATGGAGAACAAAAAGTTTGCAAAGACATGACGTTACATCGAAGCTCATTTTAAAGCATTTTCAAGTCAAGCTCTAGAAACCTTTGTGCAGTATAATTTGGAGTTTCATGCTGGAAAATTTAGAATGGAGCTTCAGAATAAAAGTGTCACTTTTTCAGGATATAGGGAATGTTAAAATTACCATATAGCCAGTGTCATTGACATACATATCAGCTGTGTGCTTGAAATCTTGAAGACCCATATAGTGGAACTTCCTCTGAAATCTGAAGATGGTTCAATCTCCATAATCGACATACAGAACAAACATCTTGATCCCATAGATTTGCTGATTATCCTGTTCTTGTGTATTGCACGTGCAGAGACAAGCACAGTCTCTGCAAACCGAATGGGGGGTTTGAGTTCCCCCCTGAAACCCTGCTCTGTGTCTGATAGATCTATGTGCAGTATTTCAGTTAGCTATTCTTGTGTTGTGCATCATAACACTTGTGTGTGAGATGAGACGGGTAAAAGTATGTGACCTACCCATTCAGTCACCTGTACCAAATCACCAGGAATATAATATAGTCTTAGTCTTTTTTTGTCTAGGTAACATACACCCAGACCTAGTTACTCCATCTTTTGACCTCACACCTGTCTTGTTTCCTCACGATTGTTTCCTCCTTTGCTAAACCTGAAATGCCCCCCCCCCCAAAATACCATCCAATCCCCCCCACCATAGTGACGCATGTTTCAACCAGAAGTGTCACAATTTGCTCTACATATCGTTGTGGGTTTCCTGGTATTATTCAAACAAATTGCATTGCAGTGATTATTTCATGCAATGCATTATTAAGGGCATTACACAAAAGTACATAATTGTTGTTGCTTCCGAAACTTTCTGCAAGGCTGGAGTTGCAGCATTTGAATATAGTTTGATCATTGGTTGCTTTTCAGTCAAGGAGTTGACTGAACAACCATGGATCGAGTCATTGAAAAATATAGGTGCTTCAAAGGCCTTGAGACAGAAAACCTAAAGCTTGTATGGTCCTGCTCGGTGAGAGATTGCACTGTGAAAATGACCTGTCATTTCCCCCCTCTTCTTGTGGGTTAGTGAGTCTCTGCTGCGTCCAGCCACGTTGTTTGAATTACGTAGCTGGAGGAGAGGAAGTCGCTGCAGTCTTTCTGGTGGGCGTGAGACGTCTGGTATTTCGCTGAACTGAACCTGGGCTTCCCCAGGGAGGGTCACGCACCGCCAAACATTTCCTGAGCCGCTGTGAACGACTTCCAGCATGCGGCGGGGGGGCACCACTCTGTCAGCTGTCCTGAACCACACTGCCCGTCTGCACAGGGTAAAGGGGGATCCATAAACTTCATGTTGAGTTCTACATTAAACTTTATCTGTATTATTTTTGCCTGACTGGAAGGATTGAATGTTTTCCTTGTCGGAGGAGAGCTGCAGAAAATGGAAAATTCCCCAGAGGACAGAGCAAGCAAAAAAAAAAAGCTATGGTTTTGGTAAATGTTAAGTGTTAATCAAGGCTTTTAGAAGCCAGGCAGACACTGCTTGGGGCTGCTATATGGGGGCAGGCTGCTATGGGCAGGGGGGGCAGGCTGTCCCACTCACATGCTTCATGGGGGGCCCCCGAGGAAACCCATTGGTGGTCTTCGGAAATGGGGCTTTAACGAGCGCTGTCCTGTTGCGGCGAATAGCCCGTGTGTCATCAGTTGAGCCAGTGTGTTTTTGCTGAAGTGCAGTGGAATCCGGATTCTTCCGCTGTGCCGGTTTCCGGCTTCCCGTGAATGGTTCCGGTTAGTTTGTGGATGACAATCATCCCTCTTTCTCACCTATCCACTTTTTGCTAATTATAATCAGAATTAAGTTTATTGGCTGGGTTCCCCTGCATGCACTAAGAATTTCCCAGGCAATAACGGTGCATTTATTCACAAACAAGGGAAAAATAATAATAATAATAAAAAAATATACATAGAAAATAAGATTTAAATGGACTAAATAAAATGGATTTAAGTATGAGTAATAATGCAGATTACAGTCAGTAAATAAGTATTTAAAAAATATACAAAGTTCAAGTACTGCCATGTTCTCAAATAAATACAAAAAAAATGGTACAAATTGAGTATAAACATATGCAGGTTTATGGAAAATGAACATAGCAGCAGCCAATATTCAAGGAGGCTAAGGATGTGCAAGAAGGGTTTGGCCAGAGGACCAGAGATTTGCAAATATTATGGATGGGAAGGAACTCAATTAACATCATGCAGCAGGGTATTCTCTAGGTAGTGAGAGATGCCGTCTTCACTCTTCATGATTAGTCTCTCAGCTTGTTCCGTGTCACTTGGTCTCTGTGTCAGAGCCCAGAGGCAGCCGGAGGTGTTTCACTGTCCAAGCCTGTTCATTTCGAGCAGGTCGTAATAACGGCCCCTGTTCTGTCTTCCAGCTCCCCGTTGGCTATCCCAGAGGAAATTGACTTTTTATAAATCTATTTTGCAGTTTCTATTTGCTATTTTCTTTCTACTGTCCTGAATCACGCAGCTGCGTTTTAAACCCGCATAATAATCTCGCTGTGACTTGACGTTCGCAGCTCACCGGTGGGCCTTCCGGATACGATATTTCATATATGTGTATTTCTTTGGTCTTCAAAAGCATGGCAGCCACCCTACACTCTTGGAAAAGGGACATGGAAGGCAGAAGTTTTCAATTTGCATTCCGCTTTTATGTCCCCCCATCCTCCCCCCTCCAGGCCAACCTCTCTATCAGCCATCGCTGTTCACTTTGTTTATACTGGCGGCTGCATTCCTGCGTTGTTCATTCACACAGCCGTTTGAGTGTCCGGCAGCCAAGCAGGGGGTCATTTATGCTGGGGTGGGGTGGGGG
>JAODUD010000033.1:14845744-14860226 GCA_026784285.1 Stomatorhinus walkeri | reverse complement strand
GGGGGGGGGGGGGTGTACTGTACGTGGGTAGCAAAGATGCTGGGAGTTTTTATTAAACTCTCTAAAGATTCCACCTAGATCTCCCCCACACCATTGGCCCTGCTGATGAGTAGTTCTGGCGTCATCCTATGTTATATTTTATGACCCATGATAATAGTTTAGGAAGGCTGTAATTTGAAAAGTATGCAAATAACCCCAAGGAATAGCTGCTGGATTTTTTTACTCACATCCCGTTGCCTTATTTAATGCCTATAATAGATTGAGTTGACTAAATAAATAAAGATAAGAAATGTAAAAATCTTTTGAAATTTCTGGACTGCTTTTCTGAAAGAAGAGCATTTTGGCAGCATGTGATAGAAAATGAGGAATAATCATGCTTATGCATGTCGTATTGCTTCAGGAATTTGGGTCTACGTGTGACTTCAGTACACTGTTGTATTCCCAGCTGGGACTGACCAAGTGTTAAAGATACAGGATCTATATATAAGGAGGAGGTTACACGGGCAGACTTCAGGCGGAACTGGAGCAGAGTGAATCATTGATATTCTTACACAGAATGAACATCAATATTTATTTTGCCTGAAGAAGGTCAGAGGTGAGATCTGAAAGATCTGAGATGTAGCTGTACGTGTGACCTGTAGCTAAGACGTTTAACAAAGGATATGTGTGTTCGTTCTTTTCAGTGAAAATCACCCTCATGGTCAGTAGTTACAGCATTTCTGTTTCTGTACGTATTGTTGAATACCAGTAAGACACTGGTATTTAACTTTCCTGACAGTGCTCCTCAAACAGAAACACATCAGATTCAGTACATGAGCCTAATTAAATTTTGGAGGAAATTTTCATTCTCGTAATGTAATAAGAAACTTTATTCAAACTTAGTTAGCCATGATTGATGATCTCTCTTTCCACCCCAAGACAAATGACAGATAAGCCTGCAGACATGGAAAACTGAAGTGGCTATATGGGAAAAAAGCTTTTTGCACAGATAATTCATTCCTTATTCAGTGGAAAAAGCTTAGTCTGAAGCTTCAGTTGAGTATTGTTTTCAGTTATTGCATTTGAGCAATGTAGTGGTCTTGACAAGTTTATATATTCATGTTTACATTTACTAATTTGTCCAATGCCTTTGCCCAGAGTGACTTAGAAAATGGGAATTAAAATGAGAGTTTGTAACAACAATAACAACCCAAGTAAATATAGACAATAAAAAACTCATTTCCAGCGGTGCTTCAAAGAATGTCACGTGCTAAGCATGTTGGAATCTGACCACCCGAATTGTGTAGTGGCTCAGTGGGCAACACTTTGGCCTTGCATGTGTGTGTGTGTGTGTGTGTGTGTGAATGTGGGGACTTGGCATGTTCTTCCTGTGTTCATACAGATCACCTCTAGGCACACTGGTTCCCAGGGCCTCCTGCCCTCCAAAACACACCGTTCGGTTTGCTGTCTCTACATTGCTTGCACTGTATGTGAGGGTGTGTTGGGCATTTCAGGTCCAGAAACTGCTAATCCACAGTCACAGAGCACTCAGCTGGTTGGTAGAAACACAATAGGGTTTGGATTTGTAGCTTCTGGACCTGAAATGCCCAACACTGGGTGTGAGTGTATTAATTGGCATCATGCTCACGGATTCTCATGCTCTTTGCTTCCTGGAATAGACTCTTGGTGTCTACAGTGAATCGGTGACTACGGAAAATGGATGAATAGAAGACATTCTCTCTAAGTAACTTCTGATAGTTATGATAGACAAGAGAACCATCTGACAAGAGGATAGGCAGCAAAGGCAAACTTTACTGGAGTAGGTTTGGGGTCTGTGGCTGTGTCCTAAGATTGTGGGTTTGAATCCTGTGTCTGATTGAGGATTAAGGCCTTTGACCCCAGCTGCTGCAACACCACCGGATCTTATCTGACCCCAAGATTTCATCACTTATCTCAGACAAGCTTGTCTGCTAAATAGCTAAATATATCAATGAATATTACAAGGAGATTTAAACAAAACTTTTATTTAGAAACAGATTAAAGTTAAAATGGACCTATTCTTTCAATGGTATGGTATGATGTAGGACTGTTGTTTCAAATTTCCGAGCACCAGCAAGCCCTTAATGACCAAACCCCCACCCCCCGCCCCCCACAGACGTCCAGTGAGGGGAGACACTCTGTTCGAATCTCAGGGCTTAGCACAATTGACTTCCGTGCTGGCTTCTCCAGAAAACCCACTCTGGACTTCAAAATCACTTCAAGCCGGCCTGTGAGAGGTGAGTCTTTTCTATGAAATAGGGCGCCCCAGCTTTCTGGAATTGGATGCTGAATTGCTAGCACTGTTTTTGGCGGTGATTTCATTGATGTCCCTCTGCCTGTGCTCCAACCCAGGCATTCCCACCTACATCCTGCTGAACACCACCGGACTATCAGCCCCAGCACGAGCCGACCGCCTGGAGTTCCTTAACATCGCCGGTGGGGTGATGAAGACCCTACCCATTCCATTCTACCCTGACCGTGAGCCCTTTGGCATTTGGAACATCACTGAGATCCTCCCCCCACAAGAGGCCTTCTTCCTCAGGGTCACAGGCTACGACAAAGATGGCTTTCTCTTTCAGCGGGTTTCCGGCGTGTCATTTTCCAGTATTGTCCCAGGTCTGTCCCTCCCTCACTAGGCCTAGTAAGGTCTCTATATGGAATAATAATTGCAAAAGGATTATTGACAGTCTGGTGCCACAATGTCCAGTTAGCTTCCTTTCAAACTGTTCTATCTGCTACATATGGAATGCTCATCATGCATCATTTTTGTGTCCTTGGTCTTTTGCAGCATTTCTGTCTGTAATTTATGGACCAATGTGTTTGAATTTTCTTGTCTGTTCTTGCACCACTTTCCCTCCGGCCCAGATGCACCCAAGGTGACGATGCCACGGCAAACCCCAGGTTATTATCTACAAAAAGGCCGTATCTCCTGCCAGGTGGAGAGCCTCATTCCCTTCACGCTGCGTTTCAGCCGAGATGGCGTCAGACTTGGGGAGGACCAGCTCTTTAGGTAGCGATACTAGCTGGGGAAAGTTTCACAGTTACCCAAAGTGAAAGTACATTCTCAGCCAACCTATTTATAGTTCTTATGTTCTTATAGGAAGCACTTCTTTACACAGCGTGTAGTCAGAGTATGGAATAGTCTTCCTGATAACGTAGTTCAAGCTGAATCCTTGGGTTCCTTTAAATCAGAGCTAGATAAGATTTTAACTTCAACAAAGCTATTAAGTTCTCCCCATGGGCCGAATGGCCTCCTCTCGTTTGTATAGTTCTAATGTTCTTATGTTCTTAACCTATTCATTAATCTTCCAGGGAATCATCAAACGCCTCTTTTGAGATTGAGCGAGTGACCTTGGAGGATGAGGGACACTATGAATGCATTGCCATAAACAGTGCCGGTACGGGTCGGGCTCAGACCTTCCTAGATGTCTCAGGTAGGCTGGCTCTTCATTTTGCCATTAGAACAGAAACTCATAGTTACAGTGTCATAGTGTTTTGAAGTGTTTGAACAGCCAAGTATACTTATGTATAAGTAACGTGCCCAGTAGTCAAAAGCTACTTGTGTCATAGTATGAAACTTATACCAGTCCATCCATTTAAATAATTGGTAGTCTAATTAAGACTGAATCAGTCTGCGCTAAATGGTCATTCCGGGGGCGCACTCTGGGTAGGCCCATTACAGGCCATTACGTATTTACATAATTAAGGTAATTTCAAATTCATCTGAATTGCCTGTGTTTACACTATGGGAGGAAGCTGGGGTAGTCCATGGAAACCCTCACCACTATACAGAAACTGTGCAAATCACTTGCAGCCCCCGAGGTGTGAGGTAACCGTGCTACGGGTGCCAGTCGGCATGCCAACGTAAGCGATTATCTCAGAAACCACAATCGACCATGTGCAAAATCGCTGGAGAGGCGTCCTCTGTAATGACCGAGAGTTGCCGAGCTTTGTGAGTGAACTCTGAATGAGTAATAATGGATTACAGGTGTGGGTTTGCTCTCACACTTACTGCCAGTTCCCTCCACAACTGACTGCTACCTTTCTGAGCTCATCAGGATTTTCCTGCTGCAATGTTTACAAAGGTGGATACACCGAACCTTTGCTCCATCACCGGTTAACCAATGCACAGTGTAGTAGTACACCAAGACTAGCTCTGATACCATTGAGTGGATTCCTTTGGGAAAATGTAGGAAACAGCTGCTCTCAGTTAAAATTAAGCTCAATGAAACAAAAAATGTGAGTTAAATATAAACAACAGCGACATGCATTAAGAGTTAAGAGCTGGAATTTAAGCTGAGCGCCTTGCCACAAATTCCTGTTGTGTCTTCCTCATTTGCTGATACTGTAGCAAAGTATTTTCATGGTTGATTGGTAGAGACCAAAGTTGTATAGCATTTCTATGGTCGGGCCCTTTGCCTCTACACAGCTTGTTAATTTTTGTCTGTGGTTGCGAAGTGTTTTTATTGGATTGGCAATGAATTAGACCACCTAGGCTAGAGGATGGGGGGAAACTGGGTGAAAATTTCACCTTTGGGCCGTCAGACGCTCCAATATGCCCCCATGTACCCCTTACATAAGTTCAGATTTTATGTCATGAAGTTAAAAAGATCCGCTAGAATTAATAAACTCAGACCAAGATTTGTATGAATTACAATTACAAATGTTGATTTTATGTTAATTTGACAGATACTTCGTACAGAGTATTTTAAAAAAGTTTTATTGAGCCAATATAAATTTTCAAAGTTCCAACTATAAAAGTAAGAACCACATTTATGTTCATAAATCATAGCTAACTTTAAACTAAAAACTGTATGACTCTGACTTAAATAGTCAGACTGTGGGGTGTAATTTATCTGAATGTGGTATAATTTAACTGGAACGTTCTTCTTTTTACTTTTTGGGGACTGTAGATTGAGCATCTTATAAGGGTTAGGAGAAAATCTGGCAAAACACGTACAGCCGTTTACATTACAGGGGAAATACTTATGTATCCAAATGTAACTTTTAAAAACTAATAAAAAAAGAAGAATGACTTAAATATTTATAGTTCTGTAGCTTCTGCCAGCTTATGCCTATGTTTTTGCATGATCTTTAGCTGATGATATCCCATCCCTCTGTATCAACCCCCCCCCCTCATCCCCCCTCCCAGAAGGAACATTCCAAGAAGGAACGTTAGATTTCAGCTAAAGGTGCAAAAAAAAAACCTACTAAAGTTATTGCAATAATAAACAAGTTGACCTCCATTCAGTCTCCAGCAAACGATCTGATTTAGCTGAGCTGCCATGTCCAGACTGTGTGTGTGACGTCGTGCCTGTGAAAGAAGGGTTACTTGTTTGATGTGTCTGGCTGGTAGAGCAATCATATCACTGCTGGTCACTTGAGCAAGACCCTCAACCAGAAAAATGCACCTTCACCCTAAGCTATGTTCCTACCTTGTGTCTCAAATGTGCGTCTCAAAGGAGAGCTAGATGGGATATGTGAAAACTAAAATCCGTGCATACTTTTATTCATACAAATGGCAGATAAAGTATTATTATCATTACGTTCCAGCTCCTTTGTAGCAGCCTCCAATGACCATAACACCCATATCGTTATATTGCAGAACCACCTCCCACAATCACTGTCCCCGGCAACGTGACAGTCTCCCCAGGCTCCCGGGCTGTCCTCACCTGCCTGGTGAGCAGCACAGTCCGGTTCAACCTCACCTGGCAGCGCGGTGGCATGGATGCCCACCTGGAGCCTCGAGTACGCACCATGAGCAACCTTTCCCTGGAGATCTATAGGGTGATGATTGACGATATCGGCTGGTATCGCTGCATTGCTGCAAATGTGGGTGGGGCTTCTTCCTCCTCCGTCTACCTCACCGTACAAGGTGAGGGCATGTCCAGGTCACTGGAGCCTGGGGCCTCATCCCCGAGGCTTAATGGCCAGTTGCTGTCTGTGCCTTTATGGACTGTGACTCTGAGGTCACTCCCTTCGACCGTTGAACACCGGAAATCTCTTTAGTCTGTACCTCTATGGAACGCCATTGAGTGGTTTCCATAGCAACTGTTTGTTAATATGAGTGATTTGACAGCCGTGTGAAGGATGGTAAAACGTTATTGGAACTTTCCTTCATGAAATCTGTTCTATTAGCATGTGGCTTCCAGTTAGGTTGCTGTGGGACTTCTGCATTAGGGGTGTGAACGCTGAGCAGTGCGCCACAAGACCGAGGCAGCTGCTGGGGAATCCAAAAGCTCGCTCCTTGCCCGATTTGAGTAGCGATGAGAGCTTATCTGACCAGCGTGCATCTTTACAGCATCTCACAGGAAATCACACCAGGAGTCTACAGCGATGGCACAGCGCAGTATTTCATTTTATAGCTTGTTGGGTGTGTGAAGGTGATTTATATATGGATTTTTTTAGAGTATATGAAAAGCTTCACAAATAGGTCAGGATTATCTTCATAGTTTAGCACCAGCATACGGAGCAAAATCTTTGTGTCATATTGACCCACAGATTGGGCCCTATGAACATATGACTGCGTGACAACAGGTCAATATCTGCTGTTTAAAACACATTTGCTTGTTTTAGTTTTTCTGGAATCCTTGAATAAAGGCGTGAAAAAAGATTGATGCTTTTAAAACATCAATGTGATAAGTATTTAGATGTTGAAATGCATTTGTACCGCGCGTGTAAAAAATAACTTTTCAATGTGACCTAAAATAGAGTTTGTAGGTTGTCAGTATTTCACAGGACATGACAAGAATAGTTCCTGTGTGTTTATTTAGTAACAAAGTAATCTCTTTCTTTTTTGGGAGGGGTGTATGTTTCTCAGCAGGGATCGATGGCTGACCTTAACACACAAACACCTTTCAGTGCTGTGACTAAAGTGGCCCCTCCCCTCACAAACAGCTGTTACAATAGGGCCGCCAGCTTTTTAATTAGCACCTGAAGAAAAGCCAATCCCAGTCATTAAGCCGGCTTTGAAGTGTGACCGCTGACGACAGGAAGGACTGCGTATGACAGAACAGGACATTTTCACGGTCCATTATCACGGTCTAAAGACAAGTCCGACTTGGCACATGAAAGCCCCTTAATGCCACAGAAAAGGTTAAACCATGCACTGCTAAGCACCTCATTTGTCATCGGGTTTGGAGAGCTGTGTGCAGTCTGTCAGCATGTTGGTTTAAGTCCTCATCTAATCCTTTAAGCTGAATGTAACAACCCCCAGTATTAGCTTACACCCCTGGTACTTTTGTGATATCTGTCATTTCTATTTCAGCATTTCTGGAGAACTTTCAAGAGCCATATGTGGGACTGTACATCCGTTATTAACCCAGTAGCTGCAGTAAATGGATATTTTTGAATTTTGCCAAACATGTTAGTGAGCACTGAACAGCGAGTATGACGGCTAATTGTTCTTAAGCTACAAAGGGTGGCAGTAACCTATATGACTGTTATTAAATGTTTTTGTAATTACTGCCTCATATAATTTATCTGTCATTTCATTCAAAGCATTCCTCTATAGGACCCTCGTTAGCTGCATTTATAACAGTATACAAACAAGAGTATGCATAAGTATACAAACGGTATATAACAGTATACAACAGTATATAACAGTATACAAACAACAGAATGATCTCGTTTGTTGTGTTGTCCTTCCCGATGGATTCTTGCACCTAAGCAGAGCTAAAAGCTTCATGGGTGGCCAAGACGTGTCACACCGAAGATTGTCACAGAGCACAAACCATTACGTCACTCAGTGGAGTAGCCCCACTATGGAAGAAAACCAGTGTCAGCGGGCATTTAAGGCAGCCGTGCTCTGCTTTGAGTGCCGTGCGTCTTTGGAGAAGCTGAGGCTGGATGGGTATGGTGGGTTATGAGATCCTGGATCACTCTCCCGGAGAAAATGAGAACTTCATCCTGTATCAGAATGTCATCCTGTCTCCCTGTGATCATGATCACCACAGAGGTGGAGCTGGGCAGTCCTTAATGTAACGTTAATGTAACGTTAATGTAACTTTAATGTAACGTGTGACCTCTCAGGACATGGAGCGCATAATGAATCATTTGGCCCTTGCTGATTCCCCAAACTGAAGTATTTTGAACTGATATTCCTTTTTTTATCTAATAAAAGGCTACGAAAGCAGGAATATAAATGATTTGCAATGAAATATACTTGTTTTAATGTAACAGTAAAATAACATTTTTCCTTACCTATCAGGTATAAATGAACAGGTATATTTTGGGCATTCATGTCCTTTAACTGTCATATTTGGATGAAAAATATGTAATTGAAAAACATTTTGCCTGTGATTTAATAAGGCTTGTAAAACTGGGTGCTGTTTCTTAGCTATGAGTTCTAAATTTTGGGCAAAAAGTTGTTTTTTTCCATCAAGGCTGTATAAAAAATTGACAGAATTCTTAGCCTAGTCATGGCTATACTTCAATGCATTTATAGATCAACTGTAATTCATAGGCAAAATGTTATGTTGGAAAGGAGAAGAAGAAGACATCTAACATATCAGAGACGCCTTCGTACTCTCGACAGATCCTCCGCAAGTCCGAGTGGAGCCCCGCAATCAGACCTTCCTGACAGGAAGAGAGGTCCGTGTTCGGTGCTCTGCCAAAGGCTACCCAACCCCCAGGATTGTGTGGACCCACAATGACATTTTCATCATGAGCTCCAGCAGGTAAGTACTTCCCAGGACCGTTTCTCCTTCTTGTTCCTCTCCCCAGTTGGTGGCGCTGCTGTCTTGTACCTGCGACTGATTACGCTGGTTTTATGTTCAAGGCACCGCATGACTCCAGATGGGACCTTAATTATCAAAAACACAGTTCAGAAGGATGCGGGATCTTATGGCTGTCTGGCCAGCAACATTGCTGGGACAGACACACAGACATCCATTCTGACATACATTGGTGAGTACTAAGTTTATTTGCTGTATCATTTAGCCTGATGTGTGAAGAAACATCATATATTCATCCTTTACAGCAAACTATTCAAATTCTTTTCAAGAAAAGAGCATGTATATAACCAGGTGTTGCTGGGTTCGAAATGGCTCCTTATTTGTTCTCTAAAACAAAAAAAGGTGCTATATAAATGTAATATTCATTCATTCATTCATTTACATCCATATGATGCTTTTCTGCTTACAGAGTCCCCTCAGGTCAGAGTGGTACAGAGTGAGGCTCTAACTGGTTTGGGTGAAACCACAGTAATGGAATGTATCGCTGTTGGGATTCCACATCCAGAGATCAGGTGGTACAAAGGTGAGGCTGTCTTCAGGAAAACCTCACTCCTCGTCTTCTACCTAGAGATCCCAAGGTCAAAATTAATTGAAACCTGGATGCTTCTTTGTTGGTCAGGTGACCTTCAGCTGAGATCAACCTCATTTGTAAGAATAGAGCCTCGCCGAGGGATTTTGGAGATCGAGGAAACCCGGGATATGGATGCCGGCGACTATTCTTGTGTTGCCACAAACGAAGCAGGAACAGCTGTGGCCAAAGTCACCCTTGATGTGGGCTGTAAGTGTACATCGTGCTCCACGTGAGTCACAGTGCAGTTGAGGGACTCAAGACTGAATCTGCTCATTGTTCGTCTTTTCCCCAGCCTCTCCGGAGTTCACACACGAGCCCATGGATGTCTCGGCAGACATCGGTTCAAACGCCACCTTACAGTGTCGAGCCCAGGGCTACCCTGAACCTCAGATCAGTTGGCGGAGAGAGGACAACGGTGCCCTCTTCTCCCGGCACCATACGCACAGTTCCATCACTCAGAAGAAAAATGGGGACCTACTCATCAACAGTATGTAGCAAGGTCTCAGCTTGGACAGACTGCTGTGTTTACCGCAGCACAGCCCCCCCGAAGCCTGCTGTACAGATGTGATTATTGGTCTCTGTGTCCCCAGAGTCATAACCAGTTGGGAAGAAATTGGCCAAATTCAGTGTGTTCTGGCTAATGACATTTTACTTAACAGATACCATGGTTGAATGCTAATTACATAGTTTTCAGTTTGGCTTCTATGCAAAGATATACTGGAAGTGGAGAAATTACTGGAAATTTTCAGATTAAAGACGGAGCCAGTGCTCTTCCCGCGATAAACCAACAATATTTCAGTTTCTAGTCTAATACCTGAAGACATTGCATGAAAGGCATATATTAGTTATGAAGTTACGAATTAGTCTCTGGTGTCAATGCTTATGAAACTTGACCTTGAGTTTTCTGGACTTCTCAGATATTTGGGTGGAAGCTGAGACCACATACGTCTGTGAGGCTTACAACCAGTTTGGGAAAATCCAAGCAAAAGCCTCTCTTACTGTTACTGGACTTGGTAAGTGATTGAATGAGTCGTGTTTCATTGTATATCACGGTCCACATTCACTTTTAAATGTGTACACGTGGATGAGTGCTGAGTTGCAATGATGTTTTCAAGATAATTCACATTCTTCACTTTTCCTCTTATCAGTGATTTTTATTATTTCAGTATGTTTTATTTATTTTAAAGGTAATAAGGCTAGATTCTAGGAGGACAGTCTTTCTGTGGACAGAAACCAGACTTCAAATTTTCAATTTCAAATAGACCAAACTATTCACATGGTCTGCCAGTCAAGGGATGATGTAGTAGGGCCGTTATTCTTGAATTATGTATTAAATGCTTTGAATTCACTTTTTAAATATGGGAGCTTTTATGTTGCAATGAATGCATGGCCACTTTCTGGCAGCTTTTGAAGAGCTGGAGATGTCAGTTTGGCAGAAGTAATACAAAACACCAAAATTCATGGCTTCTGAAGAAGAAATGAATTATTTGCAGGCCAGATGTGCTTGATGCATTTGGCCGACATTTCTTCATTTGCATGTTTCTGGAAATCGTTCAGCCAAATCAAAGAATCAGAGGTATGCAGACCATCCTATATCTTTAGGTGATCAAAGGGATGGATCCTATAATATGACTGCTAATTCATACCTAGAATTTTCTATCTCTGCACTTCAAAGTCTGTGCAGTGAGAGGCAAACCCCTGGCGTACCACAGGACTCAATGGATATTTCACAACCTCATTAACTTGTAAACAAACCCATTGACTGCTAAGTTGTGTTACATGGAGCAAAGGTCGCATAATGCTAGAAATCGATGCCTCTCTCATTTGCTTCTTTTAACCAGGCCTGTTTTTTGTGGGTTCCATCTTTTATTCAATATAACAACTCCAAGGGTTATTTAACCTGATTATTTATAGTGTTGGAGTCTTTGGACTTGAAACTGGCTTATAACAAATAACAAAATAAAACCTCAAAATGTGCACAAGATGGAGTTGAATCTTTCCCGTGCCAAAGTATATATTTGCCATTTACAGCTATGGAAAAAATATCAATATTCTTCATGTGATAATTGGTTTAGACTAGTCATATGGTTTATTCTTGCCATTTGGTCTTAGGATAGGTTAGTTTAGGACAAGCTGAATCTTGTCAGCCTCGCCTCGTCTTGGTGGCTCTGCACAGTGGAGGAGATCATGTATTATTAATAAGCTTGTACTTGATTGCAAAAAATGAAAATAAGAAAAACAAAAAAGTTTTATCTGTCCACCTCATCTATTTGGAGTTGGGTCTTCACTTATCCTTGTATGAGGCCGACGTAACACTCTCCCTTGGTGGATGTTTTGCTCCACATGACAAATGCTTTTCAGCAATAGAAGGGATGCAGCAGCTTACATGGACAGAGAACCTGGCTTCACTGTCTGAAAACCTGTCATCGCCGTCATCACCCACCACGACCAGATGGTGACAGTTTTCTTTTTGCATGTCTGTAGCTACATGGTTTCGTATGTCTGGCTAATCAGCTGCTGGAGACAGAGGGGTCAGGTTTTGGGAGCCCTCGGTGAACTGAGGCGATGTCGCTCATGGAGAGCGTATAAATACAGCTGAGTGTTTATAGCAACCAGGCATCTCAGGCAGTGGCTGGTCGTCGTGAGAAGATGTGGAAACCATATGGAGGCCTGAGTGAGGGGAGTGTGTCATAAAACACACAGGGCTGTCTCAGAAGGCGTGAACCATAGTTGGGAGTACTGGAACCCACTGGGAATTGAGCAGACTACGAAATTTATGTATGCATGTCTGCATGGGTTTAGGGAATTATTCTTGTACCAGTGGAATATTGCCCTTATACAGCATGCTAGTTCAAGGGCCAGATCTCCAAGGACTCCACTTACACATATTACATAAATGATAAATTCTGAACACAAGTCCCTGATGCCTGTGTGAGTGGATGGTGTATGAGTGTGTCCTGCGATAGGTTGGAGCCCCGTCCTGGCATATTCCCTGCCTTGCGCCCATCCTACCTTGCGCCGGACCCTTGCACCCTGAATAGGACAGGCAGTTACAACAAATGGATAGATGGATGGATGGCTCTCTGAGACCCTCCCTCTGTAGAGGAGTGTTGCTAATGGACTCCAAACAGAAAGTGTTGACCACGTTGTTCCCTTGGTGTCGTAGTGAGGATGGAAGGTTTCCATCTGCTCAGTTTGAACTATCAAGAAGTGCCAGAGACCTGCACCCGCATTGAGGCCTTCCTGTGAACATGTGGTCGCTACGGCTCTTCCATGAGCTATAACAAGCCCATGGATATTCCAACAGCCGTCCCTGGGGATGGATAAATCAGATCCCCTTGAACTATTGTTCGAAGCAGCCAAACGACATGTCATAGCATCTTGGACATGAAACATGGCTTGGCTGCTGAGTCATATCATGTAGGACTTATCTGCAAAGGTCTTTTTCTTTGTTGCAGTGTCTCCAGTCATTGGCATCAGCCCAGGTACCATCAATGTGATTGAGGAACAGCAAGTGACTCTGCCGTGCATGCTGCTGGCAGGGAACCCATTACCGGAGAGGCGCTGGTTCCGCAATGGTGGCTTGGTAAGGAGGCAGGGATTAACTCATGGAATGGGAATCATGTCCAACTTGCTGACATGGAACAATTAACCACAGGGAACATACAGAATCACATGCTCAAGCATGAACCTATCTGTACATTCTTACCCTCATGGAGGGGGGGGTGTATTGGAAAGGAACTGGCTCATGACCAAGTTTGAGGTTTTTAAAAGCAAACATGTCAGATGACCATGTAATCCTGACTTCAGACCTCCTCACAAACTTGGGAATATTCTATGTATTTATTCTGTGTGTTTGCATGGCTGTGACACAAATAAACATACACGTTAATGACATAGTGTGATGTATGCAGAATGCATGTGAGCCGGTCCTGAAAGTGCACTGATCTCTCTCGGTCAGGTGCTTCCCAGCCCGTATGTGACCCTGCGTCGGGATGGCAGTCTGCACATCGAGCACGTCCGCTTGCAGGATGGTGGTGACTATACCTGCCTGGCACAGAATGTGGCCAGCACCACCAACCGCACCACCATCCTTGGCGTCTACGGTATGTGGTCGTGTTACACTGCAGCCCTGCTTGCATCAAACGGGCAGTATCTATGGAACCGTATTCTTCTTCTTCTTCTTCTTCTTATTATTATTATTATTATTAATAATAATAATAATAATAATAATAATAATAATGCACACATTGGTTGTATATTTGAGCTATTTTCCTTTATGGTTCCTCCAGTGCTTTTTATAAGTACATTTGGACATATCCAGAAAACCTAAAACAGCTGCAGAAAGTAGCTTTTTAATCTGATGGGGCTGAGTGGGGGAAAATAAAACATTCTGTGTTTATTGAATTCAGTCTTGCATCCAAGCACCAGCTCGGGGCTGCAACCGAGCATCATTGGCTGTCGTCGCCGTATCTGCAGGCTTGTGTGTGATGTCAGCGCTCAGTGGGTATGTGCAGAGAGAGAGAGAGCCAGAGAAAGAATAAATAAAAGGAGAGGAAAGGAAAGGGCGTTGGGAGCTAGTGCGTTTAACACACTTTCACTAGCAGTCGCACGTTGCGTGAAGCGAAACGGCCAAGTCGCTAATTGTTAAATCTCCCTGCTCAGAGTTTCCAGCGCTAATCGGTCCTGCAGATGGTTCTGGGTTTTATGAATAAAACAGCCAAGGAGAGATGGGGAGAGGAGTGTTGAGCCTGTGGGTAGGGAGGGGTTGCGCCTTGAGGTGTGCAGCCAAGTACAGCCTTAGCCCCCGGGCTCCCATGCAAATCCTGGACGAACACTGCGGTGGTCAGCGCACTACAGGTCCCCAAGCCTCCCATCTGGCACCCAGATAGAGCATCCATGGCCACCATAGTGCTGTGAAATCAAGCACAGGCCTGTCTCCCTTTCCGGATGTTTCCTTCCCCGTTATCTTATCCTCTCGCACCTATGAGATTATCACTGATATATGTGTTAAGTCAGACAAGTAGGTCCACTAAGTTATTTATTGTAAATATATTACTGTATCCTTATAAATTGAGGTCAAAGAGAATAGCAGCTGATTTCACAGGAGTGTGGGGGCGAGTTGGGGGGGGGGGGTTTGAGTGGCTGGAAGATTTCC
>JAODUD010000033.1:14822868-14838397 GCA_026784285.1 Stomatorhinus walkeri | reverse complement strand
TAGATCTTTAAGTCCATCTCATGAAAAATGGGAGCAAAAACAAGAGTGTTGCGTTTATATTTTTGTTCAGTGTAATTGATAAAGTTGTTAGAAAAAAAAGTTTGCAGCTTCTTCAGAGGTGCACCAGGATTAAATGGAAAAGCTGTCTTGATTGATTTGCAAAGAGCATGTTGATAAATCATAGATTTCTGTGCAAAATTACTGCTAATGGCAGCTACGTTAATTCGAGCCAGACCAGTGTTTCTGGGCGACCCAAACTTCGAGCTGTTGAACCGGGGCCAGGTGCTAAAGATAAAGAGCCCCCGTCTGGGTGAGCAAGGTCACTACCAGTGTGATGTGACCAACGTGGCGGGAAAGCAGTCCAAGGACTTCAAGTTAAATGTGTATGGTGAGTCCCTCTGGTCCCTGTGGGTGTTATGCCAAACGTTCAGCTCACACCCTAGTCAGAAACTGACCCTATTACTGTGCTTTCAACATAGTCCCCCCCAGCATCAAGGGGGCCAATGTCACAGCAGAGGTGACCACCCTGCTGAACACCCCTGTGACGCTGGAGTGCGAGATCCGTGGCATACCCCTACCTGCCATCACCTGGTACAAGGACGGGCGAGCCCTCCTCTCTGGTCGCCACGCCATCTACGTGGACCGGGGACAGTTCCTGAAGATCCCCCTGGCTCAAGTGGCTGATGCTGGCCACTACACTTGCCGTGCCACCAGCGTCGTTGGGACAGCTGAGAAGTTGTATAAGCTCGAGGTCTATGGTAAAAATAACTTGCCCTTTTTCTGTCCAATAATAAGAATACAGATTCGTAATATCAGTATGAAAAATATGGATGTCCTTTGAAAGTTGGCAAAAGTAAGAGTGAAATAGAACACTTTAGTTAGTGTTATCTGTGAGTTGTTTTGTTCCTAAGTAATTAAGTCTTGTGTCTTCCCAGTCCCTCCAACTATAGAGGGGGTCCTGGACACCCCAGCCAAGAGGAAGGTGTTAGCAGGTAGGACTCTGGTGCTAGAGTGTGAGGCAGGTGGACACCCTCCCCCCACATTGACCTGGCTGAAGGACGGTATACCTCTGAAGAGCGGGGACAGCCTCAGGGTCCTGCAGCAAGGCAGGAAGATTGAGATACCCAGTGCTGCCACGTCAGACGCAGGGAGATACGTGTGCATGGCGACCAGCGTCGCCGGGGAAGAAGAGATCAAATACGATGTCAATGTTCTAGGTAAGCCTAACTGCTTCACCACCTTGCTCCAAGGATGCAGATCATTATAGTTGATGTGACTTGTGCCAAACATAATGTCTGAAACAATGTATCAAATAAGGTACTTAATGGTATATCTGTATTGCAACTGCTTGCTCCGATATAAGATGGTCATGATCCTATGCTAGGAAACAGGACACAAGGCAGGGGACACTCCGCATCACTAGCATCATATGACCCCATTTTGGAGGTGTAGGGCAATATGGCACCCTGGGACGTAACCAGTCGGAAAGGGATTCTGTATCCATCAAAAGCCCTGTTAATATAATGCACCATATCCGTTGTATGTGCTGATGAAGCCTCCTTAGACAGTTTAAATAAAGTGCAAAGAGAGCCAGGCAGTGATCAAGCTCTAATGTGCAGATTAGTTTGCTTAGTGAGAGTCCAGCAGATTGGCTGTATTCAGTCCGATGAATGGGCGCTCCTAGCAGGCGTGGTGGGAGGCAACACATTCAGTTAATGGACCGGGACTGTCCGTTAGCAGACGGTCCGGCAGAACATCTATAAGACCCTAGAAATGTCAGTAAATGATAACTGCCTCTTTGGTTCTTGGCTGCTACATTTAATGGTACGTTTTGTTGTCACATGTGCTGTCTGTCTTCTCATCGTTAGAGAAGTATATCAAACTTAAAAAGCTGAAATCTTTATTTTTACTTTGAGAACCCTCTTTTTTGTGGCAGACGTACTGTACATTTATCAGCTGATACTTATCCAAAGCTACTCACTATTAATAAATATTAATACAGCTGGAGATTTTCCTGGGTACTTTGGAGGATACTGTTAAAAGTCGTCACACGGAGGAATTTCCATTCTACTGATGTGGTGAACATAGCTGAATCACTGTTACTGCTGCCCTGCTCAGCAATGTCTATCTTCTGCTTGCCTGTTCACCTGAATGCATTTCCACATGTCCACTTGCATGTCATCCACATATCTGGATACGAACATCACTGCAGGAGCAATTCTAGTCTTCAGTCCACTTGGGCAACATTAAATGGCCGAAACCCAAAGGTTTGTAGATTCAGTTGCAGAAAGTGACTTTTGCACGCTTTACCAAGACAAACATAGATCCATATCACTGTCTGGAGCCCAGGATCTGTGGGTTGGGGGTTATTTTTCCAACAGAACTGAGATCCCACTGAGACGACAAAAGCAGCTGAACTTCTGTTGTAAGGAATGTTGGGAAACTTCTGTCTTTTCTCTTCAGTGCCCCCTTCGGTGGAGGGTGCGGATCAGACCTCGGACATCACTGTCATCATGAGCAATCCTCTGGAGCTCTCATGTCATGCCACTGGGACACCGGCACCCCTCATCGCGTGAGTGCCCTCTTCTGTCATCCTCTGAGCAGGAACATACTCTTCCACCTGTTTTACATTTACCTAGCATCACATTATAGGTGTTTTTTATCCAAAGCAATGTAGAGGTGAGAAAGCAGGGCTGCTAGGGCTCTAGTGAGATTGAAGAACAAAATTCACTCAGTCCAGTGTATTTTCGAGAACATCCCTGTGGTCTGAGTGAGTTTTGGAAATTAAAAGTTTCTTCATTGTGTTAGATGAGGACTAAGTGAGTTTTAGTTTAGTTTAGTCCAGTACTGTAACATTAGATGAGAAAGCCTGACTTTAGGTCACTGGTGGTCATATCTCAAAACCATCAAAAAATGAACTGAGTTTTGGAAATTTGCTCTTCATCCAGGGGTAACAGTTTGGTTGATAGGCCGAATGGCAAAATCAGTGTACCGATTGCAGCATTTGAACTGGCAACCTTCCCAAACCTATAAAACCTAAATAATTTGTCCAGTAGTCTACTAGGAGTTAGTCCGTTTTGTGGGTACATATATCTTATAATAAATTTTCTCAACAGCATAACAGATGTTAGGTGAGGAATGGAATTAGATAACTGGCCCAGCTGGTCTTGCAGTTAAACAGGTTCGTCGTGTCCAGCTTAACACAACCCCTCTGCACTCTGCCTTCCAGCTGGCTGAAGGACAGCCAACCCGTCAAGCAGAGCCCTGGCACCAGGATCACGTCCAATGGGAGGAAGCTAGTCATCTCCCAGGCCCAAGCATCAGATGCGGGCCGCTTCCGGTGTGTGGCCACGAACGAGGCTGGAGACCAGGGCAAGGACTTCAGCGTGGTCGTGCATGGTAGGCACCATTAGGGGGACATCTGATCTTCTGCAATGAAGACATCTACTGAGACTTAATATCAAATCTTTGCAAAGTAATACATTATTGTCTTAATGTTGTTTTCATCTGAATGCTTTCCACTGGAAGATTCTCATTCTATAAAGGTAACAAAATTCTTCCTTTTTAATATGTAGAGAAGTAATAAAAAAAATTAGTGTGCTGTCATTGGTATATATTGTTTGTGGTATACACTCCATGTATTGGAACTGATCAAAAACAAAGGTGCTGTGTACATTGGAACATGTGAGCATCAGACTTTTGATTTTTGGTGACTGGGAGTGACCTCTGTGGTTTTAAACTACTTTTATTTTTCAGTAAAACTTACTACACTGCATGTTTTCAATCCACATTATTATCCATGGAATACAATTATTCAATTACTATTGTTCATTTTTCTAAAATTATGCAATATCACAATGACTGAGTTGATAATAAAAGAAATTACGTAATGATGAGAAATCGTTCTGATTACTTTTTCTACCCTTGTAAGTATATTTGGTAGTGCTTTACTTAAAGATATGAATAATGTAGCAGTACACGTTTACTTAATGCATTAATTAATAAGTAACTAAGTGTTTGTTAATTATAAACTGAACCCATGTTCTTTCATCATTATTCAATATTGACTATTTCATGGGGAAACCAATATTAGTTTATGATTTGTTCGTGAGTAGTAAATGAGTTACGTATTTGTGCTCCTTCAAGTGAAATCTTTCTATTAACTAATTAGTTGTTAAATAAGTGCCTGAATGAAATACATGAACTATTATGATTAATTAATGATGAACAAGCACGAGATCAGTATGTAACTAACAATTAGTTAATTAATGCATTAAGTAAGCATCATTCATGTCCTCAAGTGGTGTAACTATATTCTAATATATTGACTTATCTTTCCCCTGCGTTACATATTTGCATATTTTTATAACTTTACGCCTTAATACTAATTCTTGCTGAAACATTTTCATATGGTACGTTGATATCAAAGGTGCACACGATAGTTACTTCGGTAACACTCACTGGGCACAAATAATATAGTATTATAGTATTACTATGTATTAATTAACCACTAAATAAATCTTAGTTACATGCTGATCTCATGTTAAGTCATCATTAATAAATCATGATGCATGATTATGTCTTATGTCATGCAATTACCATATTTCCTATTTCTATTTATGTTAATTACTACTTTGAGTCCACAACCATGCTATTTCTCCATCCCTCTCCTAGTGCCGCCATCGATTCGCTCTAATGGACCAGCCGATCGCTCCGTGATCCTCCACAGGTCCATCGTCCTACAGTGCCTGGCTAACGGCATCCCCGCTCCCGCCATCACCTGGTTGAAAGACGGCCTCCCCGTGACCAGCACCCCGGGGCACCTGAGGGTAGCAATCTGTCTGTGCCTCGGTTCTGATCCATTCTTCTGGGTGCCGTAGTCGGGTTTACACGTGTCCGTGTCCACAGCTGGAGTCGGCGGGCCGAGTGCTGGAGGTTGTGAAGGCTGTCCTGGAGGATTCTGGGAGGTATACCTGCGTGGCCACCAATGCCGCCGGAGAAACTCAGCAACACATCAGGCTCAGTGTCCACGGTATGAGATGGCCAATGGGCTGCCTGTGGAAGCCCTCTCTCGCATCCTGAATGAACACGTTCATGCATTATACAAAATCTCCCTGGGTCCCCAGAACCGCCCATGATCCCCCGAGGTGGACAGACAGTGAACGAGACGGTACTCGCTGGGTATCCCATTCAGCTGCAGTGCAAGGCTCTAGGAAATCCCCTGCCAGGTAATTCCCTGTAGGGTAATAAATCTATCCTCCATAATCTCTTATTCAATGTGCTGTTGTGGGGAGCCTGGAGCCAATCGAAAGAAGGATCCATGGGATACAAGGCAGTCGAACAGTCTGTTCCCAAACCAAGTTATTAGCAGACTAGCACATGTGGGATTTTTAGGAAGGTTTTTTTTATGACTTACCAACACCATGTGACTTACCAGCCATCACATGGTACAAGGACGGCCGGCCGTTGACCAGCATGCTTGGAGTGACCTTCGTGAACCGCGGCCAGGTGCTGGAGATTGACGACGCCCAGATGTCGGATGCGGGCCTGTACAGGTGCGTGGCGGTCAGCCTGGCGGGAACTGCAGACCTCTTCTACCACCTCCAGGTGTACGGTGAGTCAGATGTAGGTGTGTGTTGTGTTCACACTTGCTTTGACCCTTGCATGTGTAGGAATACTAAGCCACAAATGAGGGTGTTGGACAAATAACCCGGCTCCAACACAAACTCCCTTATTTAATTCCATACATCCATTGTCTGTAACAGCTTATCATGGCCATTCACTCACACATCATTCACTCACACTCCATTCACTCACATTCCATTCACTCACACCATTCACTCACATTCCATTCACTCACATTCCATTCACTCACACTCCATTCACTCACATTCTATTCACTCACACCATTCACTCACATTCCATTCACTCACATTCCATTCACTCACACATCATTCACTCACACTCCATTCACTCACATTCCATTCACTCACATTCCATTCACTCACAATCCATTCACCCACATTCCATTCACTCACATTCCATTCACTCACACATCATTCACTCACACTCCATTCACTCATACTCCATTCACTCACACTCCATTCACTCACACCATTCACTCACACACCATTCACTCATACACCCACACTCCATTCACTCACACTCCATTCACTCACATTCCATTCACTCACACTCCATTCACTCACATTCCATTCACTCACACATCATTCACCCACATTCCATTCACTCACATTCCATTCACTCACACATCATTCACTCACACTCCATTCACTCACACTCCATTCACTCACATTCCATTCACTCACACCATTCACTCACACTCCATTCACTCATACACCCACACTCCATTCACTCACACTCCATTCACTCACACCTGCACACCTATGGGTAATTTGGTAACTCCAATCAACCTTATTTAATTCGAACAAGAGAATTGTATTAACCTATACAAAACAGAAACAAACATACAACTCCCTCTCAATTGAACACTGGCAAAAACTATACAACTCAGAGGAGTCACACAGCCCCATAGTAAGAAACATAAGGAGAACAGAAAAATAGCACAAAAATATGTGACTAGTAACTCTAAACAAAGTTCATAAAAACAAACAAAAACACAAACCCAAGCATACAAATTCAATTGTATGCAAAAATTAGTACCAAATACAAAGACCACAAACAAATCCCTAAATCTACATCAACTTCGAATCCACAAATAAACAAATACGACAAAGATCTCCAAACACAGTTTGTCTCCACCCACCCTTCCCTTCTCCATCTTGCTCATCCTCCTTTATTTGCTGAAGTAGCTAAGGCTCTGCTGGAGGTAGGCGGGGCTTCCTTCAGCTGGTGAATTAACAACTTCCTTAAAGTTATTTGCCCCGTTTAGGCTGTTACGAATGGGATCAAAACAACACCACGTGCCACTCTAAACGGGTGACTTTGTGCATCTTGCCACTTCCTGCAGTGCCCCCCTCCATCATCAGCAGCATTGGCGCCGTCACTGTGGTCGTCAATGAGCCCGTCCGCCTTGAGTGTGAAGCAAGCGGCGTGCCCACACCAAGCCTCACCTGGCTCAAGGATCACAGTCCCGTTTCAAGCTTCTCAGATGGTGTGCAGGTACAGCAAGGTGTTCCTCCAGGTCTTTAACATAGTTAATTAATCCATCTCCTTCTGACCAGTGCCAGTGATTCCCAGGTTATCTTTTCATTCATAAGTGCTTATCTAGTTCAACATCAAGGTGAGAGTTGAGACATCTCTTAGAAGCACATCACAGGGGACTGAAACTGAATACCCTTTGATATGTTACATATTTAATTAATACTGTTTAGCTTACTGCTGCAGTTTTCTCGACTTAAAAGCAGATAAAATCCTACTTTTCCTTTTCCTTACACCGTAGCCCCTGAATAGGCTTGTATCGAAGCAGTGATTTCCCATTGGTTGTTTCTGACATCACTCCCTGCACACCTGGTCTTCTCAGGTGCTCTTTGGGGGGCGTGTGCTGACCATCAGCAGTGCTCAGGTGACTGATGCCGGGCAGTACACCTGTGTGGCCATGAACGCGGGAGGTGAACAACAAAGGGAGTTTGATCTTCGTGTCTATGGTGGGTCCTGTTGTCAGTTTTATTCCTGAATCAAATTTGCTGGTGGCTGTCGTTATAAACAGATCAAGAGAGCTTTGTCATTGCTTGCACCTTTCTTGCTAAGCTAAGTTAAATCTGTCTTTTCTAACATACTGAATAATATCTTTAGCATGACTTTGAGTTGGAGTTAATGAGGTATAAGCCAAAATAATGAGCGGATTCCATTGCTGAAGGATTAAGTCTGTGGCGTCAAGTTTTTGAAAATGATCAAAAGAGACTGTCAGCAAGAGCATATTTGTCGGTATAATTATTACCAGTCTTTGACAACTTCCTGCATCTGGAAAATTGTACTTGTTCTTGTGCTTGTGGCTCTGTTCCTGTCTCTTGCGTGGAAGAAAACCTGGAACAGCGAACTGGCAACGCGACATGGCAAAGTCCAAATCTCAGCATTTTATTGGGAAGTCAGTATAAAAGTGTGGATGTGAATTAGAGGTAGAGAGACACATGGCAGATTTAAAAAGCGCCGCTGCTTGTTTTTGATTTGGCATGGATGCTTGGTTTTGACAAAAGGCAATAATGAAGGGTTGAGGTCACAGATGAGAGCTTGCAAAGCTAGGAAATGGTTAACATTACTCAACTTGGAGGTGTCCTTCTCTTCCTGGGGTTGGTCTCTCATTCACATAAGCCAAGAAGCAGACTGATGACATACAGTGCTGGCTCATTAGATCAGCACCCAGAGACCTCAAAGACTGGCGGACTTTGTTCTCTTACCAGATCTTGTCATTGGCCAGACAGAAGAGACACCAGACGTTTCCTTTCATGTAACTGTGCAGTGCAGATTGTTGTTCTCATCAGGGACAATTTTCTGCTAATCCTATGTCAAGCAAGCTGATGATGGAGGTATGAGACACCAGTCTCATGAGTAGTTTGTTAAGATTAAACATGAAGATTAACGTGATCCCAAAAGGAAATCCTGGTACATACAAGAAAAAAATCATGTACTTGAAATAGCTCCTTCCTTGGCCTCTGAATATGGGTATAAATGAGAGCCCTTCTGCAACTGAAATCAGTAACATTTTGGTTACAAATTTAGATAGTGATAGATCACAAACTATCAGTGTCTGCATTACTAACCTTAATGGGAAAGCTTGTTAAACCAGTGGCTGATTGGAAGCACCTGGTAATCTCGTCATTTTTATTATCATTAACTTCTGGTTCATCTCTGCTGTGATAAGCTTTTACCAGTCAGGGTTACTGATAGCATTTAGTTCATTTAGCAGTCATAGCAGAGTCAGAAATTGTAGCGTGGGTGAGCCGGCAGACAATCAGGTGAGTCAGTCCCATAACAACTTGGCGACAAAATCATTCTACAGACTCAACAGCATATTTTTAATGTAAGCAGTTTTTAAATGACATTATGGCATTAATGAACAAAGGCAAAGAAAAATCTATTTGCCTCTCAGCAGTACTTTTCCTTGCATTGATCTGACCACGCACAGACATACCTGTCAGATCTTTTGATCGTACTGTATCCCTCTCCATGAACGCTGAACGGATGGGCCTGAGTTCCATCTGGGTGGGCGCAGGACCGCCAGGGCCCAACTGTACTGCTCTCGTAGTTTATCTGCACTCTGCTTCCATTGAGGTGGAGCCTTTGCTTTTTAGAGGGCAACATGTTATGGAAAGCAAAAGGGGAATTTCCCCACAAGGGATTAATAAAGTGTTATTATTATTATTATTATTATTATTATTATTATTATTACTCTCTCTGACTTGACCCTCTGTTTGTTCTGCTGCAGTCCCACCTAGCATCATGGGGGAGGAGATGAATGTCACTGTGTTGATGGGGCAGCCCGTGGAACTGCTGTGCCAGAGCGATGCCAGCCCACCACCCACACTGTCCTGGCGTAAGGACAGGCGGCCACTTTTCAGGAAGCCGGGTCTTAGGGTGTCCCAAGACGGAAGCACGTTGAAGGTGATGTCTCTCCCTCTTCATATCCCTCGAATCACGTGCCCTGGTCAGGGTCACAGGCCCTCTTCACAACTCCAGTGCAAAATGGAAGCAGAACAAACAGCTGTTTTCTGCCAGCATGTGACTGTCAGACGACCTCAAAGATGAATCACATATACAAGAATAAGGAAGAGACAATTTTAGTGAATTTTTAATTTGCTAGCATATACATTTGAATAAATTTATAGAACATGAAAGCAATTCAACACCTGAATTATTTCCAGATTGACAGCTCTCAGGTTCAAGATACTGGCAGATATACCTGTGAAGCCACTAATGTAGCTGGGAAGACAGAGAAGCATTACAACTTGAATGTATGGGGTGAGTTTCTTAGTTTATGTTTCTTATCAGCAATAAGAGCGTCTCAAATCTTCTCGGCTAATGGCAAGTCAAGAACAAGGGTCTGGCTCTTTCCAGGACACAGATGTTCCCCAGAGTGGGTGGACAGGGTTGTGACTGACCATCTGCATTGCATCACACTCAGTGATGTCACCGGCATGGCACGGGATGTCATAGCAGTGAGATGAGATAATCTCAGTGGTCTGTTGAGGGCTTAATGGGCCGCCTCGCCTTCTGAAACCATCATGAGGGCTTCCCGTGGTGCACTGTGAAGTCATGGTTGAGCCTGCTGTTTTTATACCTAACCAAAACTCATTACAAGACCAGGACTGCTGGGCATGTTTCTGGTGATGCAAATACTTCTTCTGGAATTACCATACCAAATGACCTTGGGAGATACAGTTTAGGTTGCTAACACTGTTGGCTTCTTAATTCAATTATTAATTCCTCACTGCTTGATCAAATTGGATTTCCTGAACAAAGAGACTTCACGATGGACATTTCTGCCTTCTGCCTTGCTGAAAGACAGTTGCTGAAGAGGACAACAAACAACAAACAAATTAATTTTTGTATAGCGCGTTATCACAACATTACATCGTCTCAAAGCGCTTTACAGCATCCCCACCCAAAGACCCCAGTGACTAAGCCATAGGCGACAGTGGCAAGGAAAAACTCCCTAGAAGGAAGAAACCTTGGGAGGGATCAGACTCAAAGGAGGAGCCCATGGTCCAGGGACCGGCAAGGAGAGTCAAATAGGAGAGATGGCTAAGTACCAAGTCACAACTGGGGAGCAGGGAGGTGATGAGAAGCCGGTGCTGACACTCCTTCAGGTCACCAAGCAACCAGTAGTAAGGCAGCGGGTCATACAGGGAGCACGACCCAGGCACAACAGCGAGCTGGATGCAAGGACTAGTTTCCCTATAAGCTAAACTAAACAAGTGTGTTTTTGGTCTAGACTTGATTATTGAGAGTGAGCCTGAATCCCGCACATCCGGTGGAAGACTATTCCATAGCTGAGGAGCTCTACAGGAGAAAGCTCTGCAGCCTGCCGTAGCTCTTTATACTCTAGGTACTAACAGATACCCTGTTCCTTGAGAACGAAGCAAGCGTGAAGGGTTGAATGAGGTCAGCAGATCACTAAGGTATTCTGGTACAAGGCCATTCAGTGCTTTATAGGTTAATAGCAGTATTTTATAGTCAATCCGAGATAGCGATCAGTTAAATATGAGCAGAACCAAGAGAGCTCTGTCCCCTTAATGCCAACCACACCTTCTAACCAGTCCAAGAGGATATTATGGTCCACAGTATTGAATGCTGCAGTTAAATCTAGTAATATCAACAGAGATATACAGCCACGGTCAGAAGCCATAAGTAAATCAGTCATTCCTTTGATTAGAGCGGTATCTGTGCTAATTTCCTAAAACACTAGGTTCAAGATTTAGTTTATTTAGGACAGGTTTAATATCAGCCATTTTAAAAGGTTTTGGAACATATCCAAGCCTAAGAGCTGAGTTCAACACATTTAACAGGGTAGTGCTAATCTGCGGTGCAATTTCCTTGAAGAATTTTGTAGGAATTGGGTCAACCAGGCTAGTAGAGGATTTACATGAGTAAATTAAGCTCAATAGTTCTGAGTGTTTTATATGAATGAAAGATTCAAAGGTCTCATTGTTAATAGGCATAAGACTAGCAGGAGGCTGGCAGCCGTGCACTGGATGGTCTGTCTGATCTCAGTTATTTTACCATTAAAAGGTGTAATAAAGTCATCTGGGATGACTGAAGCAATGAAGAATTCTGTGTTAACCTCACCACGGATTCAAACAGGAATTTAGAATTGGTTTTGGTCTATTAATCTGGAGAGATACGCAGACCTATCAGTCACTAGTGCTTGTCTGTATTTAGACAGGCTCTCTTTCCAGGCACATTTGAAAACTTCTAGTTTAGTGGAGCGCCATTTGTGCTCTAGCTTGCGTGATGCCTGTTTGAGTTCACGTGTATGATCAGAGTACCAGGGGGCAGGTTTCTTATCTCTAAGCTTTATCTTCTTTAGTGAAGCTACAAGATCTAGTGCTACAAAGGGATTTTTCCATGTTTGCAGTTGCCTTTTCAAGTTGCTCACCATTTCTGTACCTTCAGCAGGGCTGAATTAAGACTAGAATGGCTTTCTATACACATACGGTCATCAGGGTTGGACACGGGTTTTGGCTGAGTGACCGATTCCAACATTAAAATTTCCATTCATCCATTTCCCATAACGGCTTATCCTTTACGGGTTGCAGCAAACCTGGAGTCTATCCAAGGTAGCACAAGGCAGGAGACATCCTGGACAGGATGCTGGTTTATGATGGAGCACACACACACACACAAAGTCACCAGCTCATCTAGATGAATACGTTGGGACTGTAGGAAGAAACTGATACACAGAAACTGAGTATCTGGTGGAGACTCACAGTTACAGTGAACTTACAAAAGCCACATGTACACAAGGTGTGCAGCTACAGGGCAACCAGCAGAAGACTGTGCTGTTAATTCAAAATGATATTATTATTGAATGTCGGTCTAGAGGTCCGATTGTTACTTCTAATTTGCAATAAGGAATAGGTCCATCTCTGTAACCACTTGTCCTGTTCAGGGTCACAGGGGCTCCAGAACGTATCCCTGAAGCTACAGGTACAAGACAGGGAACAACCCTGGACGGGGGGCCAGCCCATCACAGGGCACGCTCACACACCATTCACAGCAACAGGCAATTTGGTAACTCCAGTTAACCAAAGCATATTGCCGGACTGTGGTAGGAAACCTCAGTACCTGGAGGAAACCCCATGAGGAGGACATGCAAGCTCCACACATGGAGCCATGGCAGAGACTCAAACCCTGGTCTCAGAGGTGTGAGGCAACAGCGCTAACCGCAATGGCAGATCCACGGGATCTATATACTGTCGAGCAGTGGGGTCCCTGTCATGGTCTTTTACTTTAGCCGAGTGCTTGACTCCATCGAGTCTCTAGCTGGAGCAGAGCAGACATTAACAAACAGCCCAGAGGATAAGAGTATATATCTTTCATCAGGGGCAAAGAGGAATAAAACAGGAGAGAAACACAAGACTCTTTTCCCCTGAATATCAGATGCTGCTGTGAATTTTAGCCTGTGCTTTGCTTTACAGCTGACGATATTCTCTTCAGGATAGTCAGAGGAAGTCCCTTCCTAAGTTGCCAAAAATAGGTTCACCAAATTATACTTTCATTTCATTAACATACTCTGCAGAAAGGCTTCTGTAAGACTTTGAAATAAGACCCCTGTACTTTCCAAAGGCTTCCGGACAGGCATTGAAAATGGACCATATGACAGAAATAGCGTAATAGAACCGCATAACTGGAGCTGGTCAAACACCATTATTTTTACTGGCAGTTTTCAAGTCCCATGATGGCAGTAGAGTCAGAAAATGAAGCGCATTGCATATCCAAATGTAATACTTATCTGGATTTTTGCTAAAATATCCGTTTCCTTTGACCTACATGCAAAATTCATTGGATCCAATGTGTTCTTTAAAATTTTGTTTAATAGCTGTTGCATGATATAAGCCAAGACAAATTTAGACTTTTAAGGAATATCTTCTACCTTGGGAGTGGATAAAAAGAGTAATAATTATTTGGCAAAAAGGGTGCTGAATATATTTCTTGGCTTGACGCATGGTGAATGCTGTCACATGACATACGGTGACTGACTTCTTTGCGTCTCCAGTGCCTCCTAGCATTCGCGGGTCGGACGAAGTGTCCCACCTGACTGTGACTGAAGGAAGCCTGATGATTCTGGTGTGTGAGTCCAGCGGCATTCCTCCTCCCAGCCTCACCTGGAAGAAAGACGGTAAGAGATCACACTGTAGGTCCTTACATAAGCAAGATTTCTACCTGTCCAGCAGAGAGCACTTGTGTTTACAGGGATGAGTGCATCATGTGGCGTCTACACAAACAAAAATACAAATACCTAACATTGCAAGGCTTTCTGTCTTTAGTCCATAGTGTACCTAAAATAATGCTTGTCGGAGTCTTATAGGTTTCTTGTTTCAGCTCTCATTTAAATTTGTCTTTCCATTTTCTTTCAGCCATTTTGCTGAGTCACCTATACATAGTTCTTCCCCTGCCTGGAGGTGCTTTCTCTGAGGTCCTCCTCTCACTGACATCTCTGGATGTGTCTAGGTGCCGAGCTGCGGACTGACTCGCGAAGCCGGGTCCGCATGCTGTCCGGGGGCCGGCAGCTGCAGATCTCCACTGCTGAGAGGACTGATTCTGCTTCCTACACTTGCACAGCTTCCAGTGTTGCTGGTAGCACCACAAAGGAGTACAGCCTTCAAGTCTACGGTATCGTACCCATTTACAGTTAAATTATTCAACAAAAAAGAACACAAAACTTCATGACAGCTAGGAGGCTATAACAATTAATTAAGGCAATAATAAGATTTTATCATCTGGTATCGTGCCATATAACTTTACGTTGGCGAAGCCAATTAGTTGTTGGTTCAACAGAAGAATTGCCGTGAACTTATTTCGTCTTCTCACTTCAGTTCGCCCTTCCATCAGACACAGCGGGAGGCAGCCCAGCGACATGACGGTGACGCGAGGAAACAGCATCACCCTGCAGTGCGAGGCCGACGGGGTCCCCCGTCCCGCACTGACGTGGCTGAAGGACGGACGCCCCCTGGTGAGCGGTAGGGGGGTCACTATCCTCAATGAAGGCCGGCTACTGCAGATCAAGGACTCCAAGGTGTCAGACACAGGACGCTATGTGTGTGTGGCCGTCAATCTGGCAGGACAGGCGGACAGCAAGCACAACATCAATGTGCACGGTCAGTGTCCTACATCCAATGAGTTAGATTACTCGTGTTTCACCCTTCTAAGATGCATTTGAGATTCTTGTTTCATACCATTTTCATTATGCATTGATAATAAACCCGAATGTTTTCTTTACAAATCGTCTGAGAGTTGAATCACTGTTCACAGTGTAAATTTTTACCTCCCAACAAGCCTTGTAATGACATACCGTTGTCATGATCCTTGTTCTGATGGTCAGTGTATGTTCTTTCCTACCCGTAGTACCTCCCAGCATCAGTGGGCAGACTGAAGTACCTGAGAACGTGAGTGTGGTTGTGAAGAACCCCGTGGCACTGTCATGTGAGGCTTCAGGAATCCCCCTCCCAGCCGTAACCTGGCTGAAGGATGGACAACCTATCAGTGTGACCAGCTCTGTCAGAGTCATCTCAGGTGAGAGCTCTCTCTGTGGGTTCTGTGCATGAAATTAGCCTCCAAGGTTTTTTGTCTCATTGATTTGGAACTTTCAGTTCCCATAGTAGTGTCAGAAAACAATTAATTTGCATCACAATATTAATTACTTTCAGGGTTATTTAAATGTCCGATCAAGATTATATGTCAGCTAGGGCTGCACGATTTGGGGAAAATATCGAATCGCAATTTTTCTGTCGGATATTGCGATTACGATTTGTTTTGCGATTTAATTTTTTATGTCAAGCTTCAGTTTAATATTCAGTGTGTAGTAATTTTAAAATATATGACGCAGCAT
>JAODUD010000033.1:14790265-14820215 GCA_026784285.1 Stomatorhinus walkeri | reverse complement strand
AGCATTTTCCCTATAGAAATGAATGAGCGGTCCCCATAAGGATATGTTTACCCTACATATGTGTGTGTGTGTGTGTGTGTGCGTGTGTGTGTGTGTGTGTGCACACTCAGAACCTCATGCCAGGCTGTGTGCAGTGTCCCCCACAATCCCAGGGGCCGGTCCAGATGGGTCTGCTGAGGAAGTAACTGTAACCCTCAACAGCCCCACCTCCCTGGTGTGTGAAGCACAGAGTTACCCACCTGCAATCATCACTTGGTTAAAGGACGGCACCCCCTTCGAGTCAAACCGCAATGTGCGGGTCCTGCCAGGTCAGAGGTCACCTGTAATAACAGTATTATGCATCTATGTTCCCATTGAGTTGTGGGCTAGTGTCCATGTTGAGTCCCAGGTGAGGTAGGGGCTAAAATTCTCTGGAGATTGTGGGTAGTTAAAGTCCTGTAGTTCTAGTGGTATTGTATTATTTAATTGTTGGTTTTTTGTGCTTGTTTTAATGTCTTGTGTGCTTTTTAAAATGTCTTTTTCTTCTTTTAAAATGTCTGTAACATCCTTTGTAACCCTAACCCTGCGACCAAAGCAGTGCTTTAAAAGGCATCTCTCGCCTTGTACCCAGGTGGACGGACCCTGCAGATCCTCAATGCCAAGGAGGAGGACGCTGGTCGGTATACCTGCGTGGCCACCAATGAAGCCGGAGAAACCCTGAAGAACTACGAGGTCAAGGTGTACCGTGAGTGCCATGTTGCGTAGCTTATCTCTGTCATCCTGTGGCTGCAGCTGGCGTCTGTTTAGCGTGAAGTGGCTTCCCGTGCGTCCCCCTGCAGTTCCCCCGGTCATCAACAAAAACCATGACGCAGAGGGCCTCTCCCAAAAGGAGGTGAAGATCAAGGTTAACAACACCTTGACCCTAGAGTGTGAGGCCCAAGCCGTTCCCACCCCCAAACTTGCATGGTATAAGGACGGACAGGTGGGTACATATCCACGCGCACATACGATAGGTTGGTGTTCATGCTCAAACACACAGACACATTTCACGTGAACAAACACGCGCACTCAACAAAAATACACATACACACACCACCCAATGAGCGGTCAAATTGTCCATTGAATGTGATCACTTTGCCCTTTTTATTCATCCTATCAGCTCCTTATAGCAGACCATCATGTGACCATCTCTACCAATGGCCGTGTAGTCCAGATAAAACACGCCCAGGTGTCTGACACGGGACGGTACACCTGCGTGGCCACCAATATCGCTGGGGAGGACGAGAAGGACTTTGATGTAAATATACAAGGTGAAATGTGTTCCTGCTATAGCTGTACACTCTGACACTGGGTCTTATTCAAACTGATATGGATAAAACTGTTTCCTGTATAGTCCAGTATTTTTGTCTCATCTGGGAATTCCTAATGTTTCCGGACATAAGCAAAACTACATTTCTAAATAGTTTTTTTTTCGTTCTTTCTTGCAGTTCCTCCAAGTTTCCAGAGACCTGGGGGAGCAGGAAACAAGTCCTTACCAATCACTGAGACCCGAGACGTGGTTCAGAACAACGCCATCTTATTGTACTGTGAGACCAACGCGGTTCCACCACCGAGGCTGACGTGGTACAAGGATGGCAGGGCACTGGGCTCAAGCGACAGAGTGCTGATCCTGCCGGGTAAAGGACAGTGCAGGGTGATGAGATGACATGAGATGACATGAGATAAAGTACAAACACAGTTCACATAGTGTAAAGAGAGAACTCAGTACACAATCAGAATGTTGATCAAACTGAATACTGTGTAAGGAATAAACAAAGAAATGAATAAATAAATAGATGGATGGTTGGATGGACAGATGGATGGATGGATGAATGAGAATGTAAATAAATGGATGAGTGGTGTTTATAATAAAAGTCCAGTGCTGTCTGTAATCCTGGTGCTGGTAGAAGCAGTGCAGGCAGTGATATCTGTGCAGTTTTTATGTTTTGACATTATTAAACTTACTTTGCTTCGATATGGGGCTGGTACGTGGTTCTGAAAGGCCTGGAGGAGAGAGATCACAGAGAATTTCAGCCGCCAGACTTACACTCATTTGTGCTGCAGGGGGACGTGTTTTACAGATCCCCCGGGCTCAAGCAGAGGATTCTGGGAGGTACACGTGCGTGGCGATCAACGAAGCTGGAGAGGACTCCATCCAATACGATGTCAGGGTGCTGCGTGAGTAACAGCCTGTCCGGATGGCAGCACAGTTGGGTTCTTGGTGGGGTGTTACTCTTGGAAATGACTGGGCCGCCCAGGGTCGTGTGACATGGCTGGCCTGCGGGAGTAAGAACCTGGACAGATAACTGCTTGGAATAATAAAAATGCAGACCGCTGGGCTGTCACACTTTGAAACAGGAAAGGACTTTATAATTAAGAGGCATCCTGTAAAAAACACTCATCTGCTCACAGAATCACTACAATTCCCCTTCCTGGATTTTTTAAAGAATGTTTTATTACATACTTTTTCCTCTCTGAGAGAAAAAAAACTTTATTAAAATTGTCTTTGTATAGCTTGGGCAAATGCTATTTGCAAAATCAGAATTAAATTAAATATAGGGGGTACCTGCTGTGAAATTGGTGCGTGTTACGGAGTGAGTAGTGAAATTTTGTGCTGTATCTCAGTTCCTCCTTCGATCAGAGGTGCCGATATGGACCTCCCTGAAGAGATAACCCTACAGTTTAACAAAACGGCAGCGTTGGAGTGTCACGTGGATGGCCACCCCGCCCCAAAGATCACCTGGCTCAAGGACAGCCAACCGCTAACCACCAATGGCAACCACCGACTTCTGTCCAATGGGAGGACTCTGCAGGTCAACAGACCCCTCCTTCAAAGTCAAAGTCAACTTGGTCATTGTGTGCATGCACAATGAAATGATGTAGCATACTGTCTTAGTGAAAGAATCGCACAGAGTAATAATGTTAAACAGAACAGTACAATAGATGACATAACGTTAAAGAAACAGTCCAACAATTATATTGTCCTTCCCTCCTCTTGCTTGCTTTTCATGTATGATCAATAAAATCACAAAGCGTCGTTTCCTGTGCTTCTCTCTACAAAATGCTAGCAGATGAGACTCAGGGTTTATACTGTCTCTGAGCTGTAATCTCTGTAGTGCTCAGGTTGCTGTAGAGGTAGTGATCCGAAGAAGTGTAGGGTTGTGTTTTCAGTGCCCTTAGTGACCACATGGTCCTCAGAGCAATGTTTAAAGGCATCCAATGGAAACCTGATGCCAACGCTAACACCTGCCCACCCTTAGGTGTTGAACGCCCGCATTACAGACACGGGCCGGTACACCTGCATGGCCGAGAACGTGGCCGGCAGTGCGGAGAAGTCATTCAACCTTAACGTTCATGGTGAGTATAGTGCAAATCCTCGGTAAGCCTCTTTGGTTGGTGTTGTGTGCACGGTCGACTGACAACTGACCCCTGCCGCCAAACCTCATCCCCAGTGCCCCCTTCCATCATCGGAGTGGACTTCGAAAACTTGACAGTGGTGGTGAACAACTTCATCTCGTTGACGTGCGAGGTCACCGGATTCCCACCGCCCACCGTCAGCTGGCTGAAGGACAGGGAGCCAGTCCAGGGAAACACCAATGCCCTCATCATGCCAGGTGACAATGACTCGCACTTCATTGGCATTGACGTGCCTGTGGCTGATAAATGAAACTGCAGTCCCTTTGATGTTTACCTACCGGCTAGGAATGTGAACCTCATCAGTTTCTTGGAGGCTTGTTCCAGTCCCGTTACCATTCCTCAGAAATCCTAAGGCAGTCTCCCACTGCGTCCAGGGCATGAATGCATTCCAGAATTTTAGCCAAAACATTATGTGCCTTATTTATAACATTTTATTTTAATAAATTACCCAGCTGTTTACATGGATAAAATCCTAAGCTCCTACTTCAAAGTAACTGCAGGTGGACGAGATTCTTAAAATGCTAAATTTTGATGCCTTCATTCATCCACACATCCACCGTCCAGGATGGCTTATCTAATATGTGTTCATGGTAAGCCTGGAGCCTGTTCCAGCAAGCGCAGGTCAAGGCCCAGGGGGCGCCTTGGACAGGATGGCAGTTTACTGCAGGGAATAAACACATAGAATGAGCAGATTAGATTCTTAAATAATGGTCTAATGATGGAATCCCATTCAAGGTGTACCTATACCTTGTGCCCTAAACTATTTTAGATCTGTCATTCTGCAATACACAGGGTAATGAGAACAAAAATGTACTATCTGAGATACATTCCAAGCCCCTGCACAAGATCTGCATTTTGAAGATTGATTGATGGATGGTTGGATGGATTTATGGATGGATGGATGGATGGATAATGACTTAACACAATTTCTAATTCTAGGGGGGCGCATCCTGCAGCTCTTGCGAGCAAAGATATCTGATGGTGGGAAATATCATTGTGTAGCCATGAATCCAGCAGGAGAGGCCCAGAAGCTCATCTCCCTCATGGTCTTTGGTCAGTATCTGGTTCCCCCTGACCAGCCGCTGTGTCCCATCTGGAAAAAGACATAATTGTGTCAGCAGGATTAAATCTGGATAAGCTCACAGCTGTTTGCTTAAGCTTGTCTACTGGTGTGGTGAGATAGTGATCATTTCTCATAAAAATGATTCAGCAGCACTGGTGAAATTCTGGTCATTCCAAATAGGCATGTGAGGAAAGGGGGTCTTGTAGATGAATCCCGGAACATTTCTGACAATTTAAGTGGCTTGTGGGCTCCGGTGCCTAGAGACACTGAAAACGTGCCATAGTTCTATGAATGGAATGGACCTTAAACAAAACAAAACAAGAGTCCAACCCCTGAAAAAGTAGATGATTTATATCTCAGACTCAACATGGATTTTCTCCAAGGAGATTCTTCCAGCAGCTTGACCTGCTTCTTCCTTTCTTATTCAGAGAGCTGCTCCTGTTGTTTCCACGTTGCGAGAGTCATTCCTGCCTTATCTGGGGCTGTCATAGGGCTTTTTCTGTGGGGTTGCCAGGAGAACATTTCCCCGGTTTGCTCTCCCCAGTGCCCCCCAGCATCAGGGACAGCAGTGGTGAGCAGCCGGTACAGGTGAGCATGCGGGTGGGGAACTCGGTGACTCTGGAGTGTGAGTCCAATGCTGTGCCACCGCCCACCATCACATGGTACAAGAACGGGAGGATGGTGACGGAGTCAGGGAACCTCCAGATCCTAGCAGGTGGACAGATGCTGGAGATCAAGGGTGCTGAGGTACATGGTGATACCCGATCCTTCTGCTTTTTTGTTCATTATACACTGTTGTAATCATTGTGCATGAAGGAGTAGGTATTACAGTGCCCTTCTTGAACATGGCCAACAAAGCATCTTGAATCTTCAGTGTTGACTCTGCTCATTGACGCTCATTGACTGGCGGACCTTCTGCCCTGTAGGTATCTGACACGGGCCAATATGTCTGCAAGGCTGTTAATGTTGCAGGGCAGGTGGACAAGAACTTTCATTTGAATATTTATGGTAAGAGTTCCTCAGCAGACATCGTCTTTTGTACAAATACAATGTAATATTTATTTACCTCCCTGTAGACCAAAGCAACATACAACACTGAAGAATAAAAATTAGCAATAACATGAGTTGAAAAAAAAATTAGTATACTTAATTTGTAAGGGTCTGAGGCAATTGGTAGTTGACCTACAAGCTGTTTCTTAGCCAGGTGTGAACTCTTTTGTTGTAATTTAATTAACAATTAAACAGGTAAACAGTATGAACTTTGTATTTACATTTGGAAGCTGCTGCTGTGAACGCTCAATATGAGAGCCGTAGAGTTGTCAGTGCATGTGAAGCAGACCATCATTAGGCTGAGAAACAGAACAAACCCATCAGAGAGATAGCAGAAACATTAGGACTGGTCAATAGTCAAAAAAGAAGGAATGTGCTTTGCTGAAGTCTGCAATCGAAAGACAACTCCATGAAAGTAAATTCAGAGGGTTTACCGTAATGTGCCAACAACTGGTAAGTCTCAAGAATAAGAAGGCCCGATTGAAGAATTTGCCTATTGTAATGTGGTTTGCACCATACCTTGTAAAAGCATTTCCATTGTGCAGTCCCACCCAGCATTGACCACCCTGAGGATGAGCAAGTGGTGGAGACCATTAGCAACCCCGTCACTTTTGTCTGTGATGCCTCTGGCATCCCCCCGCCCAGCCTCACCTGGTTGAAGAACGGCCGCCCCATAGGTGAGCGTTCTCAACCTGACGGAGATGCCCTCAGTGAGTTAACTCTGCCAACACATTGATTTAATATATCGATGCATCAAATGACTCCACAGAGAACACAGAATCCCTGGAGTTGCACATTCTCTCAGGGGGGGGGAAGCTCCAGATTGCTCGCCTGCAGCTGTCAGACAGTGCTAACTACACGTGCGTGGCATCCAACGTGGAAGGCAAAGCCCAGAAGAACTACCACCTCACCATCCAAGGTGGAGAAAGAGCTGAAAAAAACTGCAGGAAAGACATTAATGAGCATGGTGGTAGATGTTGATGTTGATGTCACCTGCCGTGTCCTTTTCTAGTTCCTCCCAGCATCGCAGGCTCAGAGCTGCCCAGTGAGGTCAGCGTGCTGCTGAATGAGAGCATCCAGCTGATCTGCCGTGCACAGGGGGCCCCGGTCCCCACCATTCATTGGCTGAAGGACGGCAAGCCGTTAAGCACCGCAGGGATCCAGAGCATCAGGTGTGGCCCCTGGGTTCAGGAGATGGCAAAAACATGACAACTATGTTTGGCGAGGTTCTGATCCAAATTTCTCTGCAGGATCAGCCCAGATGGAAGTACCTTGAGCATCATCAGAGCACTCCCTGGGGACAGTGGGAAGTATACCTGTGTTGCAACCAATGCTGCTGGAGAGGAGGACAGGATATTCAGTCTCAACGTGTTTGGTGAGTAAAGATGTTAAGTTTCCCTCAGCCTGTCCTTGTGGACATCCGAGTTCTGTTCGATAGATGATCTGAATACCACAGCTTAGACAAACGTACCTCATTTGGATGATATATTAAAGTCATTCATTTGCAGAGGAAAAGAATTTTGTATTGCTACTTTTAACACAGCTGAATAACCAGAGTATTTTGAAGAGAAGTATTTTTGGGAGGAGTATGGTAGAGCTAATGCAGATTTCATTTTCAAAACTTTGCAACTTTTGGTTATTAATTAGCGTTTATTCCCTTTGTAACTCATTGTAAGCCATTATGCTTGCGATTTAAGTATTTAACCATTAAATTAGATGCAGATGTAGACCTGAAATATATTAAGTAAGGAGACCTAATATTGAGTTGCTGAGTCAGCAGAATCCTGCAAGCCTGTAGGCTGGGTTCTGCTCACACCCTCTCATTAAAAAGTGGTAACTGTACAGGATTATGTTTTGCTGTCTGAGGGGATTGTTGTTGAGGGTGACCCAGAGACACGAATAGCTGATTGGCTGAACGCTGTGCCTCCTGAACGCTGTGCCTCCACAGTGCCGCCTGTGATCCAGGGGAACAGCGACAAACCCCAGCTGCTGACTACAGTCCTGGACAACTCTGTCAGCATCGAGTGTGTGGCCACCGGCTCCCCTCCCCCCCAGCTGAACTGGCTGAAAAATGGCCTCCCCCTTCCTGTCTCCTCCCAGATCCGCCTGCTGTCTGCTGGACAGATCCTCCGGTTAGTCACATGCTGTGATAACTGGTCACATGACATATATTCTACATATGGTCCATGTGATCAGTATATCTCCTATAGAGATAATATTCATATGTGGATTCCTAACTTTTTATAACTTTTTTGGAGCAATTCAGGGCTGTTCTAAGGTAAAATAGCAAAGCCTTCAGTTTACAACTTTCACTTTCCTGTTTATTCAATTCAGTTAATTTTTATATAGTTTTATATATGTGTTTCCCCAAGGCGCTTTACCTGAGTGTGTTGTAGTACGTTACTGCATCATTTATACCAAATAATATAAAAGTAGGGGAAAAGGGAAGACAAAAAAGAATCAAACCGAATAGGGAGAAAGAAAAACCCTCTAGGTCTCCCCCCCCACCCCCCCGCCGGACTTGCTAATATTAAAGAAAGAGAAAGCGTGGACTTGCATGCTAAAAGCAAGGTGTAAACTGTGGTCAAGGCCAAAGCCACTTGAAGGCTCCAAAGTGAGTTATACATGCTTACTAATCCCATCAGTGATTCTAGATGCCAGCTTGTGTCAGTTGGCACATTGAGAGCTGCACTCACAAGATTACATACAGTATCATTGATTTTGGCATCTTTCATTCCTTATAAAAAAAAAACCTTTGCGTGTTGAATTGTATGACGAACCCTTATTCAAATGAGACACAGAAATTGCAATGGACTGACACGAGTGGTCCGCTCATGGTTAGGATTACCAGAAGCCAGGTGTCTGACGGAGGCACCTACACCTGTGTGGCCTCCAACCGAGCGGGCGTGGACAGCCGGCATTACAGCCTGGAGGTGTATGGTGAGCCCCACCCCCACTGATAAAAATGTGACGGTGTTTGACAAGCCATCTTCTGTTTCATTTTATTGACAATAATATCTTTTGTTTTATACGTCTGTAAAAACGTATAAAAACGTAAAAACTAGTTTTTATACTAGTGCTGTAAAAACACAAATCAGTTCTAAGTCATTTATGGTTCCATGAAAACCTGCACATATTTTCACTTGCAAAAGCAAAGAGATTTCAGTGAGTTATTGCACACTCTTACATTAACCAGTTTTCTTATTAAGTCACCATGAGGGTTTATCTGTGTTTGCCAGGTGCAAAATTTTATATTTTCAGCAGAACTTATTTTTTTTTTACTCTTGAAAGCCATCTTCAGACCCAGAGCAAGTGTCTACTGTATGTATTAGCATTTAACAATGTTAACGTCCGGCAGTCTTGCTAACCGATTGGCTTGCTTGTCCCTGGCCGTCAGTCCCGCCCAACCTGGACAACGCAGGTGGCGGCGAGGATGTGACTGTGGTCAGTGGCCATCGGGTGGTGCTTCTCTGCATCACGGATGGCACGCCCACCCCCTCCCTCTCCTGGCTGAAGGATGGCACCCGCCTGCATCCAGGCCCCCACGTGGCCATCCTCAACCTGGGCACGACCGTGCAGATCCAGCAGGCCGACCTGGGCGACACGGGCCGCTACACCTGCGTGGCCACCAATGAGGCCGGCGAGGCCCGGAAATACTTCAACCTCAAAGTCCTAGGTACGAGGTCACCCTGACATGCCAGAGACAGCTGATAGGTGAACGACCTGAGCTTCGGATTTCAGAACCTGCGTAGCTCATAGGTCAGCCAGATCCCTGACCCATTTGAAGTAGAATATTTTGGTGAATCACGACACACGTCCTGAAGTGAAACCACCTGAAACCAGCGTAAATGCCGATTAAAGCTGACAGTCGGCACTCTTTTATTTTTGATAAGATGGCCTTTATTGTACAGAATCATGAGTTTGTAGAAAGCAGGGCTCTTTTGGAACATGAATGTGATATTCTCAGAGGATGTAAGAAGTTTTGAATCACCATACTAAAGCGCACACTCAGAAATAACACTTATTCATCTCACAAATTCTACATTAGCTGCCCGCAAAGCATCGCTCTACTCTTGCTTAAGTGTCACTGTACATAAATGGCATATTAGTGAAGTAATTCCTTGCTCAGAAATGAAATGGGATAAATAAGGCACGTAGCATTTTGGCAAAAATTCAGGAGACAGCATTAAGACTTCCGAGCAGTGATAATTGGGCAGGAACAAGCTTCAAAGAAAAACTAATTTAGAACTGATGGGGTTTGTATAAATCATGGTGTGTGGTTCTGTGGGTTAGGCCTCAGTTCAAAGGCATCAGTTCAAATCCCAGGCTTGGCAGAGTGATGTCACTGTTGGGCCCTGAGCAATACCCAGAATCCCTGTTGCTCTCGGGATTGGCTAACTCTGCTTTCCCAGAACCATCATATTTACATAAAAGAAATATTATGCCTGAGCTAAGCCTGGTGGCGAAATTTAGCGTGGGCCACCCCCCTCACGGTGAATTGCATAGCCTATATCTCAAAATACCGAAATATCGGTGCTTTTGAAAATTCCATAAAAAGACAGTATGATATATAACATGAAAAATTGGATACTGCTCAAGTCTAGTGTGAACATAATTTTCTTTTCACCCAGAACCCCCGAGGATCAATGGTTCAGGGGTTCCCGTCGAGGTGTCTGTGGTGGTGAACAACGCATTGGAGCTACATTGCATGGGTGCGGGCGTCCCCGTCCCCTCCCTCACCTGGATGAAGGATGGTCGACCCCTGCTTGAGAACGACGGTGTCCGTGTCCTTAGAGGGGGGGAGGTGCTGAGGGTGGCCTCAGTCCAGGTACGCCCTGCTGTCACGTAGCGGGACGCTCCAGAACAATGCCCGGATGCCTTCCAATACAAGCACAGGTGTGCCTTTCTCCCCCAGGTGGAGGATACAGGACGGTACAGCTGTTTGGCCACCAGTCCTGCTGGCGATGACAACAAAGAGTTCCTGGTGCGAGTCCATGGTGTGTCCAAAATTTAATTTCCATTGTCCCGCTCCGGTAGTATTTTGGTTTTGTTGGTGAGCCGGGTCTTGTGATGATGCCGGTATTGAACTGTCCTGTGTTGGTGTTCTAGTTCCTCCGAACATTGTGGGGGAGAGAAGCCCCCAGGAGGTGTCTGTGCTACAGAACAGACAGGTGACCCTGGAGTGCAAGTCAGAAGCGGTGCCACCCCCAACGCTAACTTGGCTGAACAATGGGAAGTCTCTGCAGGTGAGCCCCCCCCCCCGTGAGACAGTCGTCAAAGAGTAGACGTCGAAAAACATTGCTGTCGAGAAATCAATCATGGTTGGTGAACACATGGTGCTGATTTTTTATTTTTGACAGCGACATAGCAAGTATGTTTTTTCATTTGGTAGATTGGTATGTTTTTGTGTCTTTATGTCACCACCAAGAGGATGGTGTATGGCTGTGTGGGTTAACACTCTGTACTTTTGATCAGAATATTGCATGTTCAAATTCTGTGGCTGACAGACTGATTTCAGTATTTGGTCCTTGAGCCAAGGACCCTAGTTGCTCTAGGGAATGACTGACTCCGCTTCCTTAATTTTTTGTTATGTTGGATGAAAGCTTCTGCTAAATATATAAGCCATCTTTGAAACCATTTAGTCCCCTGAAGCAGTTTAGTCTCCTTAGGCCTCTCCACGTGTTCGGATCCTGTCCAATGGCCGCTACCTCCAGATCAACAATGCGGAGCTAAGAGATGGGGCTCAGTACACTTGTGTTGCCAGCAACATCGCGGGGAACACAACACGGGAGTTCAACTTGGTGGTGAACGGTAATGCACCTAGAATAAAACTGTATATTTAGTGTGGTCCGATATTATACCTGGTATATATTTCCATATGTTGCTCATTGACTTGATGCTTCTGTAAATGTGTTTGGCTCCAAGTCCCCCCCACCATCCAGGAGGGTGCTCTAACCATGTCTGTCAAGGTTGGCCAGTCTGTGGTGCTGGAGTGTAATGTCAGTGGGGTGCCAACTCCACGCATTACATGGAGGAAGCATGGTGCTGTCTTGGCAGGAAATAATCCTAGGTAATCTTGCAACAACATGTATCAACACCTGCATGACTTGTGTATTCTGTCTCTGTGGTTATTCAATGGGTAGCCCTATATCATTAGGGAATGTGGAGTTTCTCCAGGAATGAAAGGCATGTGGTTTAGGTGAATAGGTGACTCCAATTTGGTCATAGTGTATGACCGTGCGTCCTGAGATGGGTTTCCATCTAAGGTGTCCCCAACCTTGTGTCATGTGCTTCCTGAGATAGTACTCTAGATTCACCATGACACTGTATGTAAATATGGATGTTATAGGTAACCATAGCTTCATAAAAGCAGTTATGGATTCCTCTACACAATCATTATGTTTCTTGGATCTTGCTGCACCCAGTGAATGTTTTCAAATGAAGCCCATAATCAAGATTCCATTGTTGAGATGATGACTTTTGAGTTTTGGCCTACGCAGGTACATGCTTGCGGATAATGGGTCACTTCACATCCACTCGGCTCAGGTGACAGACACAGGGCGGTATTTGTGCATGGCCACAAACCAGGCAGGAACACAGCGCAAAAGGGTTGACCTGCAGGTTTATGGTGAGTCAGGGGGAATCCCCTCCAAGATAACACTTAATGTTATCAACCGCCCAGAGCTAGTCACTGGCACTGAGTGACTGCTATTTTGTGATGTGCGATTGACCACAGTACCTCCGAGCATTGCCCAAGGTCCCACTAATATCACGGTGACTGTCAACGTCCAGACCACGCTGTCCTGCGAGGCCACGGGAATCCCTAAACCCACCGTCACTTGGAAGAAGAATGGCCAGCTACTCAACACTGACCAGAACCAGAATATGTACAGGTTGATTTTTATTTTAAGTAGCTACATATGGAATCCCGGCATTAAACGAAGATTCGCACCTTCATCAGACTGACCTGTCTGTGTTTTGGTCCCCAGGATACTGTCATCGGGATCTCTTGTTGTCATTGCACCCACTGTAGAGGACACTGCTGTCTATGAGTGTGTTGTGTCCAATGATGCTGGGTTGGATGAGAGGGTTATCAGTCTGACCGTGCAAGGTAAGGAACTAGTGATCTTTTGAAATTGATATTCCCCTATTGTAATTCAGAGGTATATCAGATCATTATTAGGCTTTGTGTTCTGTGTGGATTCCTTGCTTACTCCTACTGTGTGTTGGTAACAGTACCTCCCTCTATCGCTGATGAGGCCACCGAGCTGGTGGTGACTCGGCTGTCCCCAGTGGTCATCAGCTGCACTGCGTTGGGAGTGCCAGAACCCCTACTGTTCTGGAGCAAGGATGGGATTAGGCTCCCAAAACAGGGTGCAGACTTCAGGATCCTCCCCACAGGTGAAATGCAGTCTTGCACTTTCATATCTCTCATTAGTGACAATGGTTCTGTTGAGATGATGGTGACCAACTGATATACTTCCTCTCTAGGCCCAGTGGAGATCGCTGCCGCTGAGCTGGGTCACACTGGCCGATATTCCTGCACAGCCAAAAACGCAGCAGGGACCGCTCACAGACATGTCCAGCTCACTGTTTTGGGTGGGTGCTTGTTCTATTTACACTGGGCTCTCTGCAGTATGAAAAGTATGCTGTCCTTAAGAAGCCCAGTTCCACTTCTAACAGTCTCTTTCTTACATCCAGATCCTCCGGTGATACAGGCTCACCCATCTACCCTGGATGTCATTCTCAACAATCCCATCACCCTCCCATGCAGAGCAGTGGGGTCCCCCAGACCCTCCATCACCTGGCAGAAAGAAGGCATCAGCATCCTCACCACAGGTCAGGATAAGATGACTTAGCTCTAGGGAAGAGCACTGTGGACTTGGTGACATTCAGGCTACAAGAGAAAGAGCTTGTCTTAAGCAAAGGCTGTCTTTTCCAGGTGGTGGTGTCACCATACTGCCCAATGGTGACCTGCAGATTACACGGGCGAAAGTGGATTATTCCGGAACCTACATGTGCGTAGCTCAAAACCCTGCCGGGACTGCACTAGGCAAGACCAAACTGAAAGTGCAAGGTACATTTCATGAGGGTATATTCTGCAGTGTAGTGTACAAATGTATGTATTGTCCATATGGTTTGAGAATCCCTGTTTGATCAGTTGGTCTCTCTCGTTTCCCTCTTCAGTCCCTCCCGTCATTTCCTCTCAGATAAAGAGTTACGTCGTGGCCTTGGATGCCTCCATCACACTTCTATGCCAGGCAGAGGGACACCCATCACCGGAAGTCACCTGGCACAAAGATGGACAACTGGTGACAGAGTCTGTGCGCCAACGGGTCCTCAGTTCTGGGTCACTGCAGATTGCTTTTGCCCAGCCGAGTGATACGGGGCGGTACACCTGCACCGCCATCAATGTTGCTGGGTCCAGCAGTCTGGAGTTGAGCCTCACTGTCCACCGTGAGTCATTGCCTCAGGAATCTTTGGTTGTCCTGAACATTAGGTTTAGTCCTTAGGATGTTCTTTCTGAGTTATCAGACTGTATGTCAGTCTTCACTCCTCCCATTAGTATTTGTTGTGTTAAGCTCCAAGTTCCTCGGAGTGACTTCCTGAATCCACCCCCGCCAGTCCCTCCCTCCATCCGTAGCAGTGAGTCAGAGGTCTCCGTGGTGGAGAACACGCCGGCCAAGCTGACTTGCCTCGCAGACGGAGTACCCCAGCCTCAAGTCTCTTGGGAGAAAGAAGGCAAGCCCTTCACTGACAACATCGGGGTGTACACCATACTGCCTACAGGAGAGCTCCTTATTCACATCACCCAGGTGAGTCATGCAATGGCCCCTGTGTTTCTCAGGTGGAATAATGATTTGAGAAAACCACAGCAGATTTAATTACAATTTTCTTCATCTGCCTGACTCTTTCTAGCCCGAGGATTCTGGGAGTTACACCTGCATAGCTACCAACCACTTGGGTCAGGACAGCAGGACAGTAACCCTGTCTGTCCACACCCACCCAGCCTTCACAGAATTGCTGGGAGATATATCGGTGAATAAGGGAGAGCGCCTCCTGCTGAGCTGTGGAGTTACCGGACTTCCCCTTCCCAAGATTACATGGGCATTCAACAACAACATAATTCCTGGTATTTACAACTGTTTATGCCATGAAGAAAACTCCTACGTGCCAGCCTCAGCCACAATAACCTGTAGCCTGCTCTTTCCTAGCTCAGTACGACCATGTGAATGGGCACAGTGAGCTGGTCATTGAACGGGTGAGCAAAGACGATGCAGGCACCTACTCCTGCACTGCTGAGAACAGTGTGGGCTCAGTAAAGTCTCTTGGCTTCGTCTCTGTCAAAGGTAAGATGGGACCTTCCCTGTGGTGAACCTGGTCTTTATGATTGCTAAGCAGGCCTGTGTTGAAATGATTCCCGTGTTTGTGTCCAGAGCCGCCGATCTTCGATGGAGATTTTCACTCCAACCGGATCGAGCCTCTGGGGGGCAACGCCATCCTGAACTGTGAGGTGAGGGGAGATCCACTGCCAACCATACAATGGAGCAAACAGGGCGTCAACATCCAGATCAGCAACCGCATCCGGCAGCTGGACAATGGCTCTCTGGCCATCTATGGCACTGTGGTAAGGTGTTGTCCCATAATGCACCTGTCTGGAGAAACTCATTCATGTCTCTGCATGTCTGTTCTGCTGATATATCACATAATTAAGTAACAGTTGGTTCTTTTAAGAAGTAATAAGGAGAGCAACTTCAGTTTTTTTATTCTGGTGTTAGTATTTCAGCAGGTTTTTTACAATTCCCAGCTAGCAGTTAAGATATTTACTACCTTTTCAAATTACCAATGTTTATTGTGAAACAAAATTGGAACCTGGGTAGAGCAGGGGAGTTCTCGTTAATATTTTGGAGGTGTTTGGTAAGGTATATATGAAATTAATTTAAATGCTTACAGTTTAACAGGTGCATAATTTCTGCTCTCAGAAAACAGTCAAGGGCCTGTTCTCTCTTGTAGTATAGTTGTCCTTGAATCACGTGAAACTGGAGATAAAGTGAAGTGGTTACGCTTGCATTTTCAGAACGAAGACGCAGGAATGTATCTGTGTGTCGCTACCAATGACGCTGGAGTGGTGGAGCGTAGTGTCACGCTGACCCTGCAGAGTGAGTCTCTCTCTGAACAATGGATCTTTAGACGTAACCGTTAGATAAAGACCTGATGCAGCTGCCTATGCATTTAAGTTAATTCAAAGCAACTTAGTTGTGGTTTACGGTGTGGGCTCAGGGGGTTGAGCCTGTGTGCCTGTGGTTGGTAGGTCGCTGGTTTGAGACCGGCCTTGGCAGAATAGTCCCATGTCCGTGGCCCCTTGAAGGCCCTTAACCCCTGAAAAGAGAATTTCCCTACAGGGGTCAATAAAGTATTTTTATTACTGTACTGGTTTTGGGAATAGATGCGACGAGGTGGGAACAGTTTACAAATATTTTCCCCCCCTCCCCCAGGTCCCCCAGCAATCGCAGTGGAGCCAGTTGAGACAGTGGTGGATGCTGGCACCATAGTGCTGCTCAACTGCCAGGCAGAAGGGGAGCCTACCCCCACCATAGAGTGGGCCCGGGAAGGTCGCCCCCTGCTGGGAAACGAGCGCGCTACTGTACTGTCCAACGGCTCCCTGCGCCTGGTGGGAGCCCAGCAGGAGGACACTGCTGAGTATGATTGCGTGGCCAGGAACTTGATGGGCTCTGTGCTGGTCAGGGTTCCGGTTACTGTACGTGGTAAGTTGGTCGCTGGCCTTTTCCCCCCACTGTCCTAAAGCCCTCCGCCTCCTTGCGCTTTTCTCTTATTAAAACACCGCTGGTTGATTTTTCAGTGCATGGGGGCTTCTCAGAGTGGATGAACTGGGGGCCCTGCAGTGTCAGCTGCGGGCTGGGCACCCAGAGGAGGCTGCGTCAATGCAATAACCCCATGCCTGCGAATGGGGGGCGCCACTGTGCCGGACCTGAGACGGACACCCGCCCCTGCCTGGGCAACCCCTGTCCAGGTGAGTGCGTTTACAAATAGTGGAGCCTCCTAATTCTTCTGCATCGAAAAAGCAGAAGTAGAAACTAAACGCACGTGGCGTCACCTGGAGTCGGTTAGCGATATTATGTGCCCTATTATGGACACAAAGAGAAGACGGCTAATATCGTTGTAAGCGTCTGATACCTGCCAGCATCTAAAGTCTAGTTCATACTTCACTTTTCCACATGCACGTTCGGGCTGCAGATGGCCGCGCGGTAGCTTGTGTTCATACTATGTTGGGCTGCAGATGCAGTGATGTTCCATTAGACCAGCAGAGGGCAGATATTTCGCAATAAACATAAATACATGCAGTGTAGTGAAACTGGTAAACTTTTATGAACACTTTAGAAGCTATTAGTCGAGGCTTGCGCGGTATTACGGTAATAAGGCCATACCATAGTATTTTTAAAGCCTTACCACAGCCTCAGCATGACCCTGTACCCTCAGCAAAATGCAATGGCAAAATTTCAGAATGCCAGAATAGTGCTGCTTTTTAAAATATCATATATCTCGGTATCATGTCTGTACAGTTTGAAAACTTCCGACTCTCCTCATGCAGCAGCTCACCATTAGTAGTACAACAATAACAGCCATATAACTGCTGATCTGTGAAGGTCCATGCTGCCGCCTACTGGAAATACCTGCTCAATTATCTTGCACGTGTGGTCAATGCACATGTATGTGCAAGGTTTTCACTAGACATAAAAATCTGGGCTACATGCACACTGACCGCAGCCAACCCCCATGACGAAGTTAACGTCATGTCGCTTCATCCACAAGCAAAAGTGCACGCGGAAATGTGAAGTACGAATTGGCTTTCAGTAAGTTACAACAGTGCACATCCAGCTTAGAAATGAAAAACGTGTATTATAGCGAATAGTGTTTTTTTTAATTATTATATTTGTCCAGGGATACTATGACCCTTTTTCAAAAGTAGGGACTTTTGAAGGGAACTTTTGGTTTATTTACATGCTGTCAAAGAGATTATTGTAAAAAAAAATGAGAGGTTAATGTTTTCTTTGGTGTCGTTGGGGTGTGAAGTGGACGGGAGCTGGTCAGAATGGACGGCTTGGGAGGAGTGTTCTCGCACCTGTGGCCAGGGTAACAGGACAAGGGTGCGCGCGTGCAGCAGCCCCCCGCCTCAGCATGGGGGGCGCCCCTGCGATGGGAAGGCAGTAGAGGCCATCGTGTGCAGCATCAGACCCTGCCCTGGTACGTGGTCTGCAGGATTGCCAGTGGCACTTGAAGGACTATGTGGATCCTTTTTCGTTTGCTTTGGCCTGGTGCCGTGGAACGTGGCAGCTGGGGGAACGTGGGGGCTGTAACCAGGCACGCAGCTGATTAAGTTTCCTGTGTTCCAGTGGCTGGTAATTGGGGTGTCTGGTTGCCCTGGAGCCCATGCAGTGAAACATGTGGTGAGGGAGTGCAGACGCGAATGAGGCTGTGCAACAGCCCGCCCCCCTCGTTCGACGGGCCGAAGTGCGAGGGGCTGGACTTGCAGACGCAGGTGTGCAAGGAGAGGCTCTGCCCAGGTAAGTGAAGCCCCCGGCATTGACCCCCTCCCCCTCCACCGAAGGGTATGGCGGCAGTAACCCTGGCCTTTTGGGTGGTCCGTGCAGTGGATGGGAAGTGGTCAGCCTGGGTCAGCTGGGGACTGTGCAGCGTGTCCTGTGGAGGCGGGACCAGGCAGAGGACGCGCTCATGTGACAGCCCCACCCCCCAGCACGGAGGACGTCAGTGTGAGGGGAGCGACGTCCACATTGACTTCTGCAACAGTGAGCCATGTCCTAGTAAGTGCCAGCAGCCCCCCCCCCCCCCCATGGCCTTCAGAACCATGTACGTGTCTCCATTCTGATGGTATTCCTGAAGCCACCCCACTCATGTGCCTCTCCAGTTCATGGGAATTGGGGCCCGTGGAGCAGCTGGGGCAGCTGCAGCCGGACGTGCAATGGCGGCCAAATGCGCAGATATCGCACCTGCGACAACCCTAGACCCGTGAGCGGGGGCAGAGCCTGCGCCGGGGCAGATACACAGATACAGAGGTGTAATGCTGCAAACTGCCCAGGTGAGGTCGCTGTTGTCCTGCCCTCCCTAACAATGCATGCAAATATACAGTATTTTATTTAACAGAGACCAGAATAATAATTAAGTCCATATGAAATTTAGGTAGTGATATACTCTTTAACACATTTGAAGTTTGATGTGTATAAAAATGAAATATTTTTGAGAAAAGGGAAAAGAACTTTATTCCAGTTGAAATAAAAATGAATACATAAATCCTGTTGAATAGAGCTTAGCAATAAAATCTAACTAAAAGCCATTTAGGTGATGGTTCCCAGATTCAAGTAGGAGGAACCGCACCTTAGTGGTAGCATGGGTGATACTGTAACCTTTAGAGTGTTTTATTCTCATGAATGCTTCAGTATAATTTACACTTAATACCTTTGAAAGGCTCCGAGGTGACAGGGCGCCTTAGACATTATTCGATGGCTTGTGCTGACTTGTTTTTGTGCTCATTAGTGGACGGGAATTGGGGCCCGTGGCAGCCGTGGGGACAGTGCTCATCCTCATGTGGCGGGGGGGAGCAATCCCGGCTTCGACTTTGCAACAGCCCCCCTCCCACGCAGGGGGGGAGGTCCTGCCCAGGCGACTCCTCTCAGCTGTCGAGGTGTAACCCTCAGGCTTGCCCAGGTACGCCGCGCTCAGTCTCCTCATCAGACAACCCTGCCTTTGTAACATCGCATATTCAGTATATTACAATGTATCTGAAATCTGAATCGATGGTCTAATCTGTGTAAATATGAATAACTATCTCATTCCTAATGTGAGTTCAGGTGGACCCCAGCGAGCCAGGGGAAGTATCATCGGGCACATAAACGACATGGAATTTGGAATCTCCATCATCAATTCCACTATTTCCGATAGCACAGAACACGGAGGCAGAGTTGTACAGGCTACCATTTCTAATGTGCCAAGGAGTCTTGGTGAGTCATGGAGGTGCTGTGACTCATTAATCTGAAGCATTAACTAGGCTGTCCTTGGTGGACCTTGCCTGCTTTACCAAAATAAACTGTTCCAGCACATTCTTCCTACTTTGCTGTGTAAGGATCTTAATATGAGGGTTAATCAATGTTCTAGGTGATTTTGGGATTCTGAGGTAGAACTTGGCTTTAATGTTACATTTCCTCCCCAACACGGGAAAGGGTGTTTTTTTTTCGGTTGTGATATGACAACTCCTTGATTTCACTACTCCTAGGGCCTACAATGAGGAAGCTCATCTCCATCCTAAATCCCATCTACTGGACGACTGCTATGGAGGTAGATGAAGCTGTCAATGGATTCACCCTCACAGGTGGGATCTTCAGAAGGGAGACGCAGGTGGAGTTTGCCACAGGTAACGGCACCTACATCCTAGACTACATTTACCCCTGTTTTTTATCAGTTGACTTTCAAGTGCTGACTTCTACCATTTATTTTTTTACCAGGTGAAATCCTAAGAATGACTCACGTCGCCAGAGGACTTGACAATGATGGGGCCTTATTATTGGACATTGTACTTAATGGGCACATTTTACAACTGCCACCAAATGCTGAAATTGATGTCAAGGTACCAACTATGTCGAATGTCCCAACTTTGGGTCCTTACCCTTAACAAAAATGAATTCAAATTGAGTTTGATGGTGATCATCATCTGAAAATGGATGTATCAGAAAATGAAATATGAATAGTTGAGCAAATAACACAAAACACTTAACTTGTTTCTCAAGGACTACACAGAAGATTACATCCAAACAGGCCCAGGACAGTTGTACGCACTGTCCACACGAATGTTCACCATCGACAGAGTGAGCGTGCCATACTCCTGGAACCACACTATTACCTATGAGTCATCCAGAGGGAAGATGCCATTCCTAGTGGAGTCCCTGCGTGCTTCTTCCATAAAAGCCAATTACCGACCCCGGGAGGAGATTCTGGAATACAAAATCCATGCCATCATTGCGAAAGGTCTGCTGTTCTCTCCATGCTACTAATTTTCCCATCCCTGAGTGAAGCCTCCTTGACCTCTTGATCTTGACTGGGAATTTTCAGGTGACCGAAGTAATCAGTGCCCAGCGGGGTTCCATCTTAACCCTTCTGGACCATATTGTGCAGGTAATTGTCCATTCACCTATCCTTAAACGTTTTTTCCCTTGAAGACTTATCCAGTACAGGGACATGGTGCGATCAGGAAGCATTGGACAACATTGTAAGGGACATCCTGGGTGGAATTCCAGTTGGGAAAAAGCTCTACATATAAAATAGTTTCTCTGAAGTTAGGAAGCTTTGAGTTAAAGAGGAACATGCAAATATGTCAACATCTTCTTTTTATCTTCTAATAAAGATGATGATGAGTGCACTGTTGGGAACTCATGCTCTCATGGCTGCCACAACGCTGTGGGAACCTATCACTGCTCCTGCCCCAGAGGCCTGACCATATCTGCCGATGGGAGAACCTGTCAAGGTATGGACACCAACTGATCTGCCAGATGCCACGTCGCTGGCATGTATTTAGGATGCATTTGCCACTTGTATTTCAATACAGTGCCACTGGATGTGAATATTTGCCTGTGTGCTAATATACTGTAGAACTGTCTGCTGTAGTAGTTTCATAGTCACTGTTCTTTCATTTGTAGACATCGATGAGTGTACTCTAGGAGGACATCTCTGTCATGACGGCCAAGACTGTGAGAACACTATTGGCTCGTATCGTTGCATGATGCGTTGTGGGAGGGGCTTCCGCAGGACGGTTGATGGACTAAGCTGTCAAGGTCGGTTCTTGACTTGTTTCTGACTCAGCGGTCTCAGTTTTCCCCGCTTTCTGTCAGTCCATCCTTAATCAGTCCATTCCTTTTGTTCCCAGATATAAATGAATGCCAGGAGTCCAGCCCCTGTCATCAGCACTGCCTGAACACTGTTGGTAGCTTCCGTTGCGCCTGTGAGCCTGGCTTCCAACTGAGGAACCGCCGGTGCATTGGTGTGTATGCAGTTTCAAGTGCCACAGATAAATATAGCAAAACTGTACCCATGACATACCATTGGATTTGGTGGGTTGTGCAAAGCTGATCCCAGATCTGCTTCTTCTTTAGACATTAACGAATGCAGGCAACGGGTTTGCCGCTTGGACCAGCAATGTAAGAACACCAGGGGTGGCTACACTTGCATCGATCTTTGCCCCACCGGCATGACGAAGGGGGTCAACGGGACATGCATCGGTGAGGGACCGTCATTATGGGGAGCGAGTAGGGATCACCAAGATATCTGGCCTTCATTCATGTGGAGTACCAAGGACCGCCATGATGAACGATGGATCTGCTGACAAAGCATAAGGTTTTGTGTTCTTAAACTTGTCTTTCCCCCACTTTTTTCAAGATATCGATGAATGCAGAGGTGGAACGCACCAGTGCCGATACAACCAAATCTGTGAGAACACCCGTGGGAGCTACCACTGCACCTGCCCCAGAGGGTACCGCTCCCAGGGTGTGGGCCGCCCCTGCCTCGGTACGTCATGCACTGTGCCTGCAGTACCTTGCCACCAACTAGCTGTCGCATCTCTCCGCTTGCTACATAAACGCTGCCTTGGCTAAATCTTAACACAGGTGGAGCAACAGCAGGAGGGACGCTGACATCTGGGTTCTCTGACATAGTATTACTAGTGCAGATTAAAATTTAAACAACTCCCCTGATATATTTCTATTGCTTAAAGTGAACTTAGTTGGACAGGATTTGGCTGGGGACTCCTGTAAATTCCTTGAGAAAATACTGATGATTTGACTCCCGTAAACATCTGGACTTTAAAAAACATTTATTTAAATTGTGACGTTTCACAGATTAGCTCGTTGTTCCTTTATGTTAATAGAAAAGTAGCACGAAGCACACAGATTGGGACCTTCTAAAGCTGTGAAAGCAGGCAGGGAACATACAAGAGGTAGTGAAGTGAAACAAAGTAACTGCAGCGACACTGTACTCGTCAAAGGATTTGATGTAGCTATTTCAGTAACGGTGCCGTCTTTGTTCAAAATGTAAAGCTAATGCAACTTCAAGGGTGGTAGGATCTCATGGTAGAGCTGTTCTGCCAATCGAACCTTTCGCCGTTCAGTGTCATTTCCAGCTGTTCATATACAGCTGTGGAAACTTTTAGCAGACCACAATATTTTTTTTAAATCTGCATTTTAAAATACTGGTTTAATCCTGGTTCTGCTGGCAGAAGACTACACTGAGCAGAAGGTTGCTTCCAGGCTCAAAGTTTTTAAGACAGCAGTACACAGGAACAAGGAGAAGCAGGGGACACTGGGAACGACCAAAAACCAGCCAGGTCAAGGGTGGAAGCAACTTTCTAATGCCAGAGATGACCGTCAACTTATCCGACAGTGCCTCGGTGACCTTCAAAAAGAATGGGAAATATTAAGTGCACTGCAATTCATAATGGGCTCCTAGAAACAGGATTGAAAACCCATAAAGCATGAAGCGCTTCATCAATAAGAAAGCAGGGAAAAGCCAGGCTGGAGTTTGCCAAAAAAAAAAATGTATATTTTACATAGGTAAACCCATAAACTGAGAAATGAATAAAACTGAAACTTTTGCTGTGGTCTCTTCATTTTTTGCAGAGATTATTTTGTGTGGAAGGATAGATTGTAGGTGTGTTTCCAAAGGCCACCATGAGTCTTTGTTACACAATGCAGCAGTTAGCAAGTTTAGTCAAGGAGTCTCCGCTGCCTCGTCTGCCTTCTTCAGATCACACTGAGGTTTCTGTCAGCTAGAAACACAGCAGTGAAAAAGGAATTAAGAAAATGTTTATTGCAACAAGACCAGCACCTTCCGCCTTGCTTCGTATTTCCCACTGACCTTTGAATTTAACTCTCTCTGATTTCTCTCAGCTTTGTTATGGCTTGTCTATGCACTTTGTCTCTAATACACAGGTGTCAGACTCCAGTCCTGAGGGGCCAGAGCCCTGCACATTTTTGGCTTTCCCCTCGTTTAACACACCTGATTCAACTTCTTGCGCTAATTACCTCACATCTGTTGAGCTGAATCATTTGTGGTGGAACGGGAAAGAACTAAGCTACACAGGGCTGCAGCCCACCAGGACTGGAGTTTGACACCCCTGCTCTAATATATTCACGTGTAATACTTTCATTCTGTAACCAAGGAAAAATGCTACTGTAAAATGAATCTACACTCTACTGTATAAATGCTGAGGTTAACAACAGTACAGCCAACCTCACTATGGACACTCAACCTATTATTCGGAGTTAAACCTCCATCTTGTCTCTGCCTAGAGGTAATAGGACACCACCGAATCCATGACATCAGATGTGATCTTACAAGATGTCATCATTTGACCGTCATATGAAATGATGAACCGGAGACCTTTTGGCATGACGAGTGTCTGGCCAGATTGGCTGAGGCGGGCTCTCCTCCAGGGCCACTGACTGACCCCTGTTGTCCTGTTTTCTCTCCTCCTCTTCCACCCTCTGCTCACCCTCCTCCCCCTTCCTCTCCTCCGCATTCCATTGTGCTGGGACTCGTTATGCGGGCAGACATTAATGAGTGTGAAAGGGTGCCCCCGCCCTGCGCCCACCAGTGCCTCAACAGCCCCGGCAGCTACAAGTGCCTCTGCCCGCCAGGGCGCCACTTGCTGGGCGACGGCAAGTCTTGCGCGGGCCTGGAGAAGCTGCCCACGTACGAGAGCTTGTCCTATGGCTATAGAGTATCCCAGTCCTCCCAGCAGTACCACAGCCTGGCCTCACAAACATACCACTCCTACTCAAGCAGTAACCACATTAGAGGTTCCTCTCCGCGCTCTCACAGGGACACTAGAAGGGCTTGCCCTGAAGGCTTTAACGCAACGCAACATCAATGCCTAGGTAACTATCTGCCACCATGTGGTTGATGCGGTATATGTCAGGCTGACCACATACCTCTGACTGCAAAATACTAATTCAAATGCCACGTCTCCACTGTAGGAAATCTATGTATGAATATTAGACACCTGTTGTGGTATTGTGTTATGTGGTTAAAATGAAAAAGAGTGGTTTAATTAGAGTACAGTGGGACTGTCTGACGTAGACAATAAAGTTACACGGTTCCCCCCCCCCCGCCCACCGACCCCCAATATCAATATCCCCAAAGTTACACAACAATTAGCTATGCTAATTATAATTATCGCCATGTTGTTCAGTATTTAACATTCTTTGCATTAAATAATCATCAGGCATAGTGATGAAAACCTTGCTTTCACCCCATACTATGTTGTCTACCAGCGCTGTGCATTTCCAGCATCCTGTTTTCCTTTTTGACTTTGATCACCGTGTCCTTTGACAGTTAGCACTTCCTCTGTTCCCTTGCAGACATAAACGAGTGCGACACCCAGGACAGATGCCAGCACGAGTGCGCGAACACGGCAGGGAGTTACAGGTGCCTGTGTCCCACTGGCTATCGCCTCATGACCAATGGAAAGACCTGCCAGGGTGAGTCGGCAGGGTGTTGGGGATCGGCGGCCCTTTGGCTGTGAAACAAGGGTCCAGAGCAAAACGCAGATGGGACGCCAGTCTCTGTCAGGGCCTCTCGTGGATTTACATCCGAAAAAAGATATCATAACAGAATAACAATAAGAGGCAGTGTGAACCTTTCTGGTTATATGCATACTGTATATTATAGATAATGATGTATTATAAATTATTTAACTGCCCTTATTAAAGTTCATCTAAGCAGTGACCTTAAAAGCTTATTCTTACAACTGTCTAGGAGAATGTGTCTTATGCAGCTGTAAAACTGTAGTGGCTCAGGCTATGCTGAGTGTTCTGAAGGCCTGTAGGAATACCTAAGAGCTTTTTCCTCTTCGTGTACCTTTCTTTAGACATCGACGAGTGCCACGAGCAAAGCATTCAGTGCGGCTCTAACATGATGTGTTTTAATATGAGAGGAGGCTATCAGTGCATTGACACACCCTGCCCGCCCAACTACCAGAGGGATGCTGCCACTGGGTAGGACTTGCTGTGTCCGTCCACACAGGAACAGCCAAACGCTCCCAGTATACTGCAGACATCATTGATGCGCTTGAGGAAGTGTTTGATTATCACAAGTGTTCATGGGGCTATTTCAGGTTCTGCCTGAAGAACTGTCCTCCCAATGACCTGGAGTGCGCTCTCAGTCCCTACGCACTGGACTACAAGCTGCTCTCGCTGCCTTTCGGAATTGCCGCCAACCAGGACCTGATACGTCTAGTGGCCTACACTCAGGATGGCGTGGTCCATCCCCGCACCTCCTTCCTGGTGGTGGATGAGGATGCCACATTGCCCTTCGCCATCCGGGATGAGAACTTGAAGGGGGTGCTGTACACCACACGGCCGCTGCGTGAACCCCATACCTACAGGATGAAGGTGCGGGCACTGTCATATGGCACAGATGGGGGCATAGAGTACCAGACTACTTTTATTGTGTACATTGCTGTCTCCGCCTATCCGTACTAGAGCACTTTAGGGCAAGGATGTACCTGTGTATATGCTGTGGTGTGCCAGTCACACTGCTTAAAAAGACTTTGGCAAGACACCTTGCAGCAAGGTGGACTGCAAGCCCAAGAGCATCGTAAGAGACTGAACGCTGCCCGCTGGTGTTATGTGGAGTTCAAACACCATCCAAGACAAATTTCCGCTTGTTCAATCCCACCTAGTTTTATGAGAAAAAAAATTATTAAAATGGCCACTAAAGGTATGGATGTGGTGATGTTCAGATGAGTTACAAACTTTTGAACCCTTATATGAAATTGTACTCAACACATTCTAATATTAAGTAAGAATCTACCACTGCCATTAATGCCAAATGCTGAAAAGTCTGTTCCCACTTTGTCGAACTTTGTGTAAATTCAAAACTTTATGGATTACAAAACACATACAAACACCAGGCTCACTGCTAGTTAATTAAGGAGCACACCCCCTCAAAAGCTAGAACAGCGTCGCTCTCTTCAAGGCCACCAGTAGAAAATTAGAAGTTTGATCACTAGAGGCCAGTAAAGGCAAAGTATTCACCATGATCAAGTGGTCAGTGGTCCATCCCAGGGCATATGGCAGCAGATGTTCCTTAACAAGAAGAGAATCTTGCGCCTACAGCAGTAGGTCATTAAACTCATTACATGGTCCCCTTTATCCAAGATACCAAGATGTATTCAATTTTTATGATTTGTATATACAATTCTTTTTCTGCAACTTGTTCCTACACGGTACTGTAATTTTTAAAAATAAAAGTAAAAATATTCTTCACTTGTGAAAAACAGATGACATAAAAATGTATATATGTCTCTATAAATAAGCAAAAATGTAGGGGTGTGTGTCCATATGTATGTATTCTGAACACAAAGTGTTATAAGTTAGGACTTAGATCTTAATTATACAATTACCTTAACACTCATTGACATATTTCTGCAAGAATGAAAGACTATTTGTTAAATGATGGGCGAATCAAAGACAATTCTGCAATGTATGTGTGTTTATTTTATCACAAAAGCACAAGCATAAAACAGGTGATAAGGTTTTTTTTTACACTAGTTCTGTAGTAAATTTGTACCTAATTGATCAGGAAAACACTACAATTGACTACAATAAAACAATTATTTGATCAAAGGCTTAAAAAAGGCTGATCCCCTATATATTAACTGGTGAAACATCAATGAAACTTTGGGTGTCTTCCAACATGTAATACGGAACTCGAAACGACAGCCTAATACCAAAGGGTAGAGTTTCATATAAGGTGATGACTGACTTAGTAGAAAAAACAAGATAGACTGCTGACGTGATTTTAAAATGTATAAATTTCCACCTTGTAAAGAGACCATCCTTCTGATCATTTCCTCGGTTGATGCAGAATGACCTCACTTAGTTTTTTTTCTGAAATAAAAAAATAAATTTCTGAAGATTTTTGGTCCAAAAGTTCAATTTAAAGAAATGCAACATAAAAAAAGCATTTAATGCTTGATATAAATAGGCCTGGTCTATGACACAGAGCTGCCCCTTGGCAACCTGGTCCCTGCTGCTTCATGAGGATGGGGGCTGACAAAAACATAATTATTTTACACAGACGTAACCTGAGAAATGTGCAGTTTTTGAGTGAAACGCACATAGGCCAGCACTGAGTACAGGTGGACAGGGAAGATGCTCTATTTAACAAGGATGCAAGATTTGCTTTGCACTGGCAGACACTGGCAGAAAATGAGTCGTCAGACTGTGTCTCTGCAGGAGAGCATGTGCGTCAGAAACATACCTTGTGATATTTCTTTGGAGTACTAACATACTGCATAAGTAATTTTGCACAAATCTTTCACCACGTAACTCGCACCTTGATAATAAATGTATGTGGTTACTTCTTCCTGCGTTTTATTATTATTGTTGTTATTCTTACTATTAATGCCACCTACTATTATTATTATTAACCGTTACTCTGAATGCGTAAAAATCGTTATAGTGACTGGCAGCATTTCTCCCTTATAAAGATAATTACTAGAGCTTTTAGCATTAAACAGAGAGACTGGGAAAATAAATGATTCAGCTCCAGGCACCAACAAACCCAAAGGCAAAACAGGTTTACAATTTACAGTTAAAGCACCACGCGTGTGAGTGGATGACGGGAAAATGAGGATCTGATGGCGTTACACACGTGGTGGGGAGGCTGAGAGTATGACGGGAAAATAAGGTTCTGATGGCGTAAGCCTTGCCAAAAGACACGACAGCATCAGTTGCGAGAGGGAGTCCTGAGAAGGCGTCCCAGTAACACACATTTAGCATGACTAAACAAAAACTATCTGGCTTATAAAATAAAAGCGGAAGAAGCTTGGTCTATCGAGCACTCCACTGCTGTTCCAAAAGCAGTAGGCATGTTTTAAAGGGTAAAAAATATCAGCCCAATGCATTTGATTTTAACTTGTGTTACATCACTGTGGACCACAGGGAGGTGAATGTGACCGCTGTCAGTTGAGTGGGTTACAGTTCCTACAAATGAAATGTAAAGGTGGATGTGACTACAGCGCTGATTAAAAAAAGGTTAAAGGAGGATGAGCTCTATTTTTTATTAAAAGGAATGTCTCTGGGTGGAGATATTCCTAAGCACACCTACGAGAAGTCAAATTATGCCCATGAGGCCTCAGAGGGGGCAGCATGTCTACACTCGCCATCCGCAATCAGCGTGCCGTCTGCAACCAGCCTGAAGCAGCTTAAGAGTAGAAGAGGAAGATAACAAAAGGCAAGCGTGGGTAACAAGGAAAGAACAGATGGAGATGATGTCCCACATGGTGACCTGTGAACAGATCTTATTGGATCCAATGTACCAGCCAATCGGTGTTCGTGGGTGGGCCGCTGTTAGACAGTCTTCCTCGCTGTCAGCACTCGAACAATAGAGCCCACTCCTCCAGCGGACAGAGCCTGGGAAACAAACATTGTACCAAAACAGTACAGTCAAGTCAGGCAAGAGCTTTCTTGCTTCTTTGAGTCATCAAATCCATATCCTACAAGACCTGTCCAATCTGGAGGCTCATTGTGTCTTATAGATCTTCACCAGCTCTATTCCTTGACTATTATAATAAAATTATTTCAATCAGCACTATTGAATGCATTATTCTTGTGTTCTGCACCAACTTCTAACAGATTCCCCTGTATAGCTTTTCCGGTGCTAAGTTCTAAGAATCGTTTGCATAGCTCTTGTTCCCACAACGATCTTGCATTTGCTACTGGTCATTCATTAGAAGCTCAGGCTAGCAGTATGTGTACCTTAGCTGGCTTCTGGAATACTTCTAAAGTATTAGCTAAATAAGTATAAATGAATTTACATGACAAGCGGTCACAATAATCGGATCTGTGAGGACCACGTATACCTTTTCATGCCACTGCAAGAGGACAGCACTGCTGTTTTCTGAGGGCTTCTCGAAGCCCTTGTAGATGTATTTCATGAGGAGGTCCACATCGTTTTTATCCAACGACTGCACGGCCTTCTCGATGTCCCCACTCTTGAAGGAGCTAAGCACCTTTAGCACCAGCCCCTCTGCTCGATCCTGCCCAATCAGAGACAATGTTAAGCTGCTGCTCCCCGATCCTGCCCAACCAGAGACAATGTTAAGCCGCTGCTCCCCGATCCTGCCCAACCAGAGACAATGTTAAGCCGCTGCTGCCCGATCCTGCCCAACCAGAGACAATGTTAAGCCGCTGCTGCCCGATCCTGCCCAACCAGAGACAATGTTAAGCCGCTGCTGCTCCCCGATCCTGCCCAACCAGAGACAATGTTAAGCCGCTGCTGCTCCCCGATCCTGCCCAACCAGAGACAATGTTAAGC
>JAODUD010000033.1:14743241-14774176 GCA_026784285.1 Stomatorhinus walkeri | reverse complement strand
ACACACACACACACACACACACACACACACACACACACACACACACACACACACACACACACACACACACACACAGAGTAGGAGCAGAATTTGATCCCCAAACCCAGGATGTGTGAGATAAGTGTCCACTAGGCTGTTCAACATAAGGTTCTTCGTATTTTATATGGAAAAAAAATGAACACTAAGAATGTTTTACAGTCGAGCATGAAGTTTGTTTTGCTTGTGTTCCTTCTACTCAGTATAGACCACATAGGCCATTACAGACAAAACGTCTCACAGGGAGCTCGGGAAACACTTGAGTTTAGTTTGAAGACTGCTAGATCATTGATGTTGTTCACTACTGAGTCAATGGTCAGAAAGACAGACGGAACTGGTCTCAGACCTTTGATAGGGTCTGCCTCCTGTGCAGCCAATGCCTCCTTGGTGAGGTCCCCACAGGGCGAGTTCGGCACCACGGCGCTCAGCCTGAGGCCACACATGAAGTTGTGCACCTTGCCGGCCCGGCCTTCCCGGCTTTTCAAGATGGCGGAGTTGCTGATCAGAGAGCTGAACATGCCAGGAGGCCAGCTGTTCTGCTCCTGAGGGTGAGACTCATTGCCTATGTCCACAAAACATTTTTAAGTCTCAAATCCAGGCAGTGAATACAAGTCAGCGTAAGCAGTACCTAAGGGTATTGTAGACTCAAGAGTAAAACATCAATCCAACACAGCAAGTATGTGTCCTACACAGGCAACATTTAGCTCATAAGACAGACCAGACCAGACCGACAGACAGACAGACATAAATATAAATAACTGCAATTTGAACACAAAGAAAAACAGCAATAGCAACCAATACGCATGCGTCTTAAGGTACATCAGCACAGAGAGACATGCACAGGATTACAACACATATCTCCCTCTGATTCTGACCTTGGCCATCTTCATAATCGTCATCTTCTCCCACAATATGCACAGGTTTAATATGTTCTGTAAAACCAAAACATTTAACAGGTTTACAAACTACAATATACACAAAATGAATTCTTGGTAGAAAATGCATATTTGCTCAGAAAAAAAAAAAAAATTTACATTAGAATGAACTTCACCACAAGCAAAACATCATTATTATTATTGTTCTCCAGAAAGCTTGAAGAACACCTTTGGGAATGCCCCTTTTGTAAAATGTCACCACAAGCAAAATTCACCAATTGACTTAATGAATATAGATTACATATGTTAGCGGTCAAGTCAAAAAATTAATGGGTATATTGGATGGTTGCTGCAAATACTGGGGTGAATTTGAGAATTTTGAAATGGCCATGCTGACACACTACGAGAAATGTATTGTAGTTTTACACCAACAGTGTAAGACATACAATATATAAACAAATACCCATGGTAACGTCACTGCATGAATGTCACATAACGCAGCTGCTCATTAAGCAAACAGTCAACTGCTTTTTCCGATGACTTGTGTCAGTCCCACAAAGGCCAAAAGTTTAGCAAATCACGTTGACCTTTGTGGAGGCTGAATCAACATTCCTTTCCATACAGCAATAAACACACAACAGCCCCTAGAACGAGTCTGAAAGGGCAAATCGGAGTGCTGGACGTCCTCTTGTTCCCTAATGATTTTGTTACAAATTACGTTTCTAGGGGTACGACTTCACTACCCCGGCAGCATATTGAACCTGAACTGATTTCTCGATTAAACTCAATTAATTGATTTTAAATAAAGCACTGATTGAAATGTGCCTTTTCGATCACTGTGTATTTTGGCAAAAGGAAGACTGAGCATAGCAGATGATGGCCCACAAACAACGAGCAAAAGCCAAGAGGTGTGGGAGCATTACGCATTGAAACTGAATAAAAACCATGAAGGACATTTGCCTGCGGTTACGTGTCTATTAGTGCATAGATTCTACCTCTGGTTACAGCAGTGCTCTCAAATACGATTTCGTATTTATAAGCCTGTGTATACAGGGCTGCCTATGTGTTTATGCATGTATATAGACACCCACGCAAAGCAGGAAATGCCTCTTACCCAGCTCCTCTTGCAGGGTGCTCCCCCTTTAGTGGGCTTGGCCTCCAAGGAGTCGGAGGAGACCCCTGCGTGAGACAAACATCCCATAGCACACCTGCTACTGCTTCCTCCACTTTGGATGCCATCTGAACATAGTGCAGAGGCTGTTGCTTTGCTTAAATGTAGGTGGATAAAGGTTGAATTCCGAGGTTCAATCATGCCAAGCCAGCTGTACAGAAATACACTTCAAAATGACTAAAGGACAAAACACGGAAGACAAATTCTAGTTATAAACCCCTGGCATTGAATTATATTATTTATCAGGCCTAATTAATAAATGCTTTTGGTATTTTTGACCCCCATTTCAGATTCACTTATTGATAACCGTATACAGTGAAACCCGATTTATAACTTTACACGTATGCATTAGTAACCGCTTTCCAGTTGAGCTGCATAATGCATGTGAAAACAGATATACTGATGACAGATGAACAACAAAACTGCAATACTTCTCTTTGGACAAGTGACTACCTGCAGAGTCACTGCAAGAGATCAGACTAATATCAGCCAACGATAAACATCATATTTGCTGTACCTACAGAGACAGTGACAAATTACTGCTCACAAATGTCTGGATTCCTCAGTGCTTGTGTCATCTGCATTCTGAAAGTCCCCCACCCCCCCACCCCTAGTATTGCCCTGCTTCTCCTATCCTGCACTCAAATACGTCACAGCTGAACGTAACAATAGCATGGAACAGTCCTTATCTTTTGCCTCATGTGACTGCACTGTTGGCTCACGTAGCTGGAACTAAGAAATCAAAGTGCCGAGCGCAGGATAATTCGTCATAAATTACCACATTTCAGCAGGTATCTAATTTGAAATATGCAGATTGCTTAGTGTCAATTATCTGCCGATGTGTTTTAATTGATGGCAATCAAGAGAAGTCTAGCAGTAATAATAAAACAAACAGAACATAGCAGAATATAATAGATCTGTCTTTATGGAAGAGGCTGCTTTTTTCAAATCTGATCCGTTATATTAATTGCTCTCTTCCTCTTACTTGAGGAAAAGTACAACCACCTTATGGGTCTATAAGATAAACCCACCACACATGAGAGTGATGAGTGCTCCTGAAGAACGAAGAACCCCATGCCCCCACTTGGAGTTGGAGAAAGTGCTCAATGATGCCACCCTGTCAGCATCTCCCCCAATCCAGCAGGAACCACCGTGTCTCTTACCCATGAGGAAGTGAAGGGGGCTTTCCTCAAAACGCTTCACCACTGATCCCATGAAGAACTTGCTCCCAAAGAGATCAGGGGTCATGAAGGTTCCATACTTCACCATCCCAATCTCATAAGGGCTGAATTCCAACCAGTCTGCCCAGCCAAAGATGAAACGCAAAACACAAAATTCATGGGAATGCACATCTGCTTGTTTCTTTGAGGCTAGAGAGCTACAGCTCAGTTCACCTGTGCAATTCTGCTGGAAAAGAGCTGATGGACCTGGTGTATTACATGTTTTTGAAATTGATGCGAGCAGGCCTCCTCTGATAGGCCTCCATTGGGTTTCCAATAAATTTTGTGTATTCAACTTCAAAATAAAAAATAAAAAGTTTTTGAAAAAGAAATATTAAGGCAACATATATTTGATGTAAAGATACTCCAGAATACTCCACTGTAATAATGTCTGTGAAAATACTGGAAAATTAGCATTTCTATTAATAGCTGCATTTTTTCCTTGCATCTGTTAAATTCCAGAATAAATTCATTTCATACAAATTTGTCTGAAACTAAATGGGGGTGCCAAAAACATTAAGTTTTTCAGTTCTATTAACATTTTATAATTATATTTCATCAAAAACAATTTCATGCTAAAAACTCAATGAACATTTTCAGTTTGTCTATCACCACTTTCCATTGTCATACATTATAAAGCGGGAGCCACATCAACTCCCCAATCATAACCAAACAATTCGGACAAGCCCTGCTTGGCTATCCAATATTCCTGACTCCAATTCGGATTGCTAATTATGCAGATTCCAAAATATGCCAATCTTTTTCGAAATGAATATGAAAGTTTTCAGCATTTGAATACGAGTATATGAAGCTAGTATATTGTTATAGATTCATTTTTCAGATCAGTAAATTTACAGGGGATGTAAATTGTCATGAAACACAATGACTGAGATGAATATAAAATACAAATAAAGACTAATATAAAATTAAATATCAAAACCTTTTCAATTCAGGCTTTCTAATACCTTGTTAACTGAGCTTCATTACTCCGGACAGATAAATTAGAAAACACTTCTTTGATTTTCCAGTTGCAGTTTAGCTGTTATTTTTTTATTTTTGTAATGCCCCTACATACTTTCACAGAAGGTATCCATAACACAGGGCGTCAGCTCCACTGCAACCCAGATTCCAGCCGAATAATAATCATTAGTCATAGAACACCACAAAAAAGGGCCTGTGCCGATCTGAGGGGTGATGCATCGTTCACTGGAATGCAGCACACCCCAGCAGCCCAAGGGGGCCCGTCACCGCTGCAGAATGCCCGTATGCATGGCTGGCCGAGGCACCTTGCCTACGCCCTGGGGAACAGTGTGAAGCAACAGCAGTCGTGTCTCACAGCTACTGAATTCCCTGTCAGCTCAGAAGAAGATCCAGGCCTGAACTAGCAGTGAGACGAAGGAAGCCGGACGGAAAGTGAAAAATACACTGGAAATTCTGGAAGCTTAAACCTACTGAATAAGTCCATTGGTTCCAAGAAATATCACTTTAATAGTTCCTGTACTATCAATCCACTAATCCAATAACTTATCCAGACTCATTTAAAACATATTACAAATCTCCCTCCATCTTACTAGAACATTCCGCATCATCTGGAAAGTAATTAAATTAAGGTTACATCAATTAACATTAAACTCCATACTATAATATACATGAATATTTGACAAAAGAGAATAATGATAAAGTGACAAGCAAGCCCATTTGGAGCCACACAGACCCACCGAATACCTGCGAATATGAGCTCCGACACGTCGGGCTTGACGTGCAAGCAGGTGAAGAGGGGGAGCGGGTTCTGGGCACCGTCCACCTTCTCCGCCATCTGGCTCAGCTTCATGTCCATACACTGGAAAGTAAATGGAGCTCTGGTATGGTTCATGTACAATAAACAAACTGGCCCGTGGCTTTATCTTCCATAAGTGCTCTCGTGAAGCACAGGAAATGAGGCAGGGGAAGAGCCTGGATGGGATTTGAATCCATTGTTGGCCACACATTCAAACTTCCATCCATACTTTCTCCACAGCTTATTCAGATCCGGGTCACGGGGCAGTCTGAGCAGAGATGTCCCAATCTCCGTCTCCCCAGCCACCTCCAGTTCCTCTGAGGGGATACCAAGGTATCTGCAGGCCAGATGTAATCTCCCCAGCATGTCCTGGGTCTGCCCTGGGGTCTCCACTGGGTTACACTTCCCAAAGCACCTCTCCAGGGAAGCATCCTGCTCAGATGCCGGAACAACCTCAGCTGGCTCCTTTCGATGCACAAGAGCACTGGGGCTATGTTGAGTACCTCCTGAACATCTGAGTTCCTCACCCTCTCTCTAAACCGGTGTCCAGACCTCCTGAGAAAAAAGCTTATTTGCACTGCAGGCATCTCATTCTATCAATCACTACCCATGTGTTTGGCCTGTAGTCATAGGTGAGGATAGGAATGTAGATCGACTGGCAAATCAATAAATTGCCTTTTGACACTCATCATCACAACAGAATAGCATGCGTCTGCATAACTGCTGATGCCGCACGGATCTGCCTGTCACTCTCTCATTCTATTCTTCCTTCAGAAGACCAAGTCACCCTTTTTCAGTTGCGAACTCAGGGCACATCTCATCCACCTCCAGAGCCCTGCCACTAAAGAGTTTGACTACCTCAGTGACCTCACCCTAGTGATGCCAGTACCTGTCAGCTACTAACCAAGCATGGAAGGCCTCCTTTTTCAGACTGAAGGCTCCCTTTACTATCGGTGTCCATCAATGGGTTCAGGGCTTGCCATCGCGACAGGAACCAAAAACCTTACAGCCACCGCTCTGACCAACCACCTCAGCAATGAAGGCATGGAACATTACCCATTTCGGCTCAGTGTCTCCATCTACCTTATAATGCAAGAGAAGTTATGCCAGAGGTGTGAATCGAAGATCTTACACCAGGAGCCCTTGCAAATGTTCCCAGCACAGCCTCAATATACGTTTTGGTTGAGCAGATTTGTCCAGCTTCTTCCCCAATCATCTAATTCAATCAACATCAGGTGCTAATCAGGTGACAGTCCAGATCTTCTCACCACCTGATCTGATGATACAACTACTGAATCGATCAATGAGCTGTTCTGATTCTAGGCCACTTATGAACATCCTTATGCTTATACATGGTATTAGTTATAGATAAACTGTAGCTAGAGCATAATAAAGCAATACCCTTGCTCAGATGGGGCAGGCCATTCCCTCCAATCCCACCCTTCCAGGTCTCTAAGAAGGCCAGATAGTCTGAACTGATGTTTATTGCATAAGCACATAGGAAAGTCAGAACCCATCCTCCAGCCTGAAGCCAAGGGAGGAAACCCTGAGGAAATCTGTGCAATATGAGGAGCTCTAACTGGAGATGAGATGCTACAGCACTACACTCGGAGCCAGATAGTAATATAGCACTGGGGAGTGTGTCAGCCATTACTGTACATCCAGAGGAAGGCTTCTGCTCACCTCTGGGATGATGGTATTCCCGATGAGCATGCCGAAGAGGTCTGTGAAGGTAACGGGCTGCCCAGCGGCCTTCTTGGACTGCAGTGCATGGACATACTGACTGAGGTGCTGTAGCGTCAGCAGCCGCATCGGACAATTGGCCACACTCTTCTTCAGCTCCTGGTTAATCTCGCTGGGGCCCTTGGTTGGAAAGTCAGGATGGGAGTACAGTTTGGACATGTACCTGCAGATTCAAGAGAGACGGTCAGGTTAGAGGGCTTAGATCTCACTCCTGTCTGTTTTCCAGGTTTTATATGAAATCCTTCTTGCAATTGCATCCTAATTTTCACTGCAACCCCAGGTTTAGGATTTATGCTAGATGTGTTTCTGCAGAGCTACTGGCATGAACAGAATGACTTAAGATAAAAAAATGATTATTTCACTTCCTATACCCAGGTAATAAACATATTACAGTGGTACCTCAGAACTCGAATTTAACCCGTTCCGAACTCTGGATCGAATCCTAACAAGTTCGAGTTGTGATCAAATTTTCCCTATAAGAAATAAAGGAAAACCAATTAATTGGTTCCCGGTCCCAAAAAGTTGCACCTAAATGTTTTTTTTTAAGCATTTAAACGCAAAATGAACCAGATTAAACAAGAAGACTATATACTGTACTGAACACACCCAAGTACATTTATCAAAACATTTGTAATGCAAGAAATGTATCCAAACCATGTGTCCTGCCCCAATCGTCCACTCCTTCCGTGTGTCACGCCCCCTCGTTAGCCCTGTGTGGAATCCCCGTGTGATCAGCTGTTTCTGGTTGTCATTAGTCCTCTGTATTTAGTCTGCATTTCAGTTTGTTTCCCCAGTGCGGTCACTGTGTTGTACATCTGCGTTTTGCCTGCCTTACCTGTAATTAAACCCAATATTCCCCGATACCCTGACGTCTGCGTCTTTGTCTCCGTTCCGCCCTGTTCGGCACATCAATATTATAATTAAACGTATTAATGGTTTATTATTAGTATTAAAATACATAAGAAATCTTTATTTTTAAATATATTATATAATAATTACTGTTTATCATTGTCTAAATTTATTTTTACTGTCTAAATGTGTATAACTAGCTAATTTGATTCTTACAATACAATTTAAGATGTAGTACTAGAAACAGATTTATGTACTCACCCACATTTCAGTAACATTTTACAGTAGAGTCAAGACTTACCTTAAAAAGTACAGCACTCATTTATAGCCTCTTTAGCAACTTTAGATCCATTGTAAAAAGCTGAAGTTCATACCAAATCATAGATTTTGTGTAGTGTTGCATCCCAATATTAAAGATGAAAAATTGTGAAAATGGCTATTTAGTTTACATAGCAACTTCTCTTTCTCATTGCATGGAAAGCGGAAGAAGGAGAATTCTTTAGTTTTTTGGTTTCAGATCAATTAAAACACAGACACAGGACATTGCAGCATTTTGTTATGTATTCAGGTTGGCCAAGGGGACAGTATTATCACACAATTCAAGTGTCACTTAACAAGCAGATTAGTGGACAGAAACCATTTTACCACTGAATACTTGTAGCATATTTCTTGGTTATATGAGGCACTCATGAGTGCCAAGAGAATCTCTTGGACCCCAAGCTGTCCTGCTGTATCTGGTGAGTCTCGACCTGCCGTAAGGTCGGGGAGGTGGAGCATTTATGGTTTGTTTGCAGGGTCTGCTCAGCTACAGCTGCGCAGCACAAGGCATGCAGTGAAGCAGTAAGGAGGCACTTGGCTAGCTAACATTCCTAGGGCACCGTGCAGTGAAAAGAAGGATTCCTTCCCCTGATCTCTCCCATTTTCCTTTCATTGTTGTTCGTGACACTCACCAGGTGGATCCTGAGAGCCCAGCTATGTAGGTGGTACAGTCCAGAACTCCAGACTCAGAGAGAGCTTTCATCACGCCAGCAAAGCCCACCATGGCCCGGAACCCACCTCCAGACCCCATAACGGCAATCACTGGCACCTGGACAAAAAAAAGCAGTTACCAGAACACCAAGTACAGCATCACTAGCTATAAAATAAGCCTAACCCTGACCTAAATCTATAATCCATATGCCCTTACCTGCTTCTTTTTAATTGCTTCGGTCTGACTAACTAAGTTATCAAAAATGGTACAAGATGGACAGGTTCAAGTGAGTTAAGCCAGAGTTTAAATCCCCATAATCAAGCCAACCCAAAGTATTGGCTGTAAGACCCAGAGATACTAATTACGGTGACAAACAAGAGTCTGCATTTGAAACAATGTGCTAATTCTTATGTTTATATTTAATTGCTGGCACCCAGGGATGGACCAACTAAAATGTGCTGTAACATGGGTGAACTCATCAAAAAGAGGAGATTGCTGGCTGCACTTAAGAGGCTAAAGCAGAATTATTACTACACAAAATAACCATGGTTGTGCAGAGACTTGGTGGCTCAACCAGCGAATAATCTTCACTAGTAATATTGCTGTACATACTGTGTTCTAGTTCTGCATCAGTTGTTTTGGTGATTTTGTATATCGCTGCCATACGAAGTAGTTGACTGACAATGTTTGCTAATGTTAACAGCTAAGCCCATCCAAACATGTTATTGACTCACTGTTTTGCAGTACAATGAGGGCCATTTAAGACGCAGTATGAAACTCAGAAGAGGTGGGATGAGCCAACATAGGGACATACTTCCTGTGGGGAGGTGGGGGAGAAGCAACTCTTCTCTGTTTTCAAACGTTTCTGGATTCCCAGCATGACCTTCTGCTGACGAGACTCCCGGAAGAGCTTCTCCTTGTCACAGAGAGCCAAGCTCAGGCGAAGATCCTTGATGCAACTAAGTAGGCCAGGAAATTGGCATGGGGGCTTCAGTAAACCATTATTACACTGAGTAAGCCTAGGACACCCTCTAAAACATGTTGTCTGACTAAGTGATATACAAACGTATGCATGAATAGAGCAACCACACCAAGGTTTAAGCCATAACTTGAATGTTATGAAAGTGACTAAGTTAAACAGGAAGACTAAACATAAACAGAGAAGTTACCGTTACGTAACCCATGCCCTTAGATTACAAAAACAAAAAAAAATTGGTATCCTGGACCTCTACTTCTTGACTATCACCTCAAATGAATAGTTGACAGCTGAGATTTGAGGAAAAGTAAGTCATATTCCAAGGGATCAGTCTCTGATCACTGATTGGCTGCAATTCAAACAAAACTGACCAAACTGTGTGACGTTTGTCAATACAAATACATACCAAACCTCCAGGGACATCTCTAAATACACCTTGGTAGCCTGACAAAACAACACAAACATGTTAACTTCAAAATAACAGCTCTAATAAAGTGACAAACACCAAGACACCAATATTCAGGGAATCTCAGGGATCTAATAAGTAGCAGAACAGCTAAAGGAGCTTCCTTCTTTTCCCATAATCCTTTGCCAACAAAAAGGATAACGTGATATATATGATTAATATATTCATTAAAGATCCTTACTTTAGCAATGAGGAGGGGAATCAGTTGTGTTTGTCCCACTTTGATATCAGAGATAGTAAACAATGCAGTTCCCATTGTTTTATCTTTACCGTAGTTGTCATCCATTAGCGTGACCTACAAATGTAACAACAAAATAACAGCTGCTGGTATTGCACCACTGGGTATTTCAGCATTTGCAGCACAATCAGCAGCACCGAGGCTTTACCTCTAGAACATTCTCCTGACTGGGCTCCAATATAAATTCAAAGGTTTCATTCCATTCTGGATTCACGCTGTTCTCTATCTGCCTTGTCCGTTTCTTGGTTTGAGAGACAGCTGGTACACACAGCTCTACATAAGGATCTGGGATGTCCACTGTGAGCACAAAGAATGATTCACAGAATGATTGATATTTATAGTGCACAGAAAATGTAAACTAGCAACCAGGAATATTTTTGTTCGTATCCTAGAGCAAACTTACTCAACAAGTATCATTGTACTTACAATAATCACCCCACACTCCCTTGGGGACATTCTCAGCCCTCACAACCATGACTCTGAACTTATGCGAGTACTGGTTCTCCACCTGTAAAATGCAACATCACTTGCACACATTGATGGTTTGCCATTGTCTCCTACCGATAACATTCTAAGCCAAAAACACGACACCAGAAAACTAGAATGGATTTATGCCATCCATAAATCAGTCAGATTTTCACAAGCAATTGCTAAAAAATGTCTGATTCATTAGGAACCATCCAGAACCTTAAAGCAGTGAATTTCATTCTGAATTTCTAAAGGAACCTTAGCAAATACCTTCAAATGCTTTGGAGGGGTTTTTGCATTGTAAAATTTAAAGATATTCATTTCAGCTAAATTACTGATTTTTCACATTCATTTTTAGCTGTATTTGAGTTTAAATACTAACTCATCATAAATGTTGACCATAACAATGAAATTAGAGGATATGTAAATGAAATTTGGAAAGATTGTGTTTGTTGATCTCTTTAACATAAATTGCAAAAATGTGGTTGTCAGAGAAAATAATGCCAATCCACCATACAATCACACACTAAAGCCCATTTAGAAAGCCAAATTTACTAATAATTTGGTTTACTACTAAACATACATAATCAAAACTATTTCTGTGTCTGTGTCCACTCCAGAGCATACATACTTACAATTATGTATTGAAAAGGGACCGTGTCAGACATTGGCAGTCACAGGGAAGAGGTGCTCCTGGATGAACAACAGCCTTAACTGTGGGTGTGACAGGCAAACACTGACTCTGGCAACAAATGTGAAAGTATGAAGTCAGCTGGACAGAAAGTACTCAATTACTCAGTCACACTCAGGTACTTCACATAGTAATTAAAAACACAGTAATATCTGTTCAAATATGAATGAAATCAGCCTGCTTTATTTTAATGAACAGTAGCCAGATGACAATACAGAAAAAAAACACTTCTGAGAATCAATTTCCCATCTCAGGCCATTTCAAACAAGTATATTTAAATCTCAAAAAGACAAGAATATGTTGGGGTAGTGGAGATGTTTTTGGTGAAGAAAAATTTAGAGCAAACCCCTTCAGTAAAATGTCAGACCTGGTGGTACTGAAGGTTCAAAATCCAAAATAAATTCAAACTTGTGCACCCAATTCTTGTTTTAAAAGATCACTGACAATGTATGTTGTGTAAGCATTCCACCTTGAAAAAATTAATGGTTCAAACAAATCATTAAAAGCCCAAAATTAAAATGTCATTCATGACCCTCAGTGTATGTAAACTTCATACCAACTTAACTGCATGACATACACATCGTCATCCATGTAATATAGTGAAATTGCAAAAAGACTTAAGTACTTTGAGTTATGTTTACAAATTTCAGTGTAATCAGCAATTGCTCTTCTCTTTGCTGTCACTAAGCAGCACTTCATTTAAGTGTGATTTGGCTCAAAACGAAATAGGTCCCAGGTCATCACCTGTACAATGTTTCTGGGAAAATTGAAACAGACCCATCAAATACTTGTAGAGTTACTGTGGTAATGCCTGGGCAGATCCTGGCAAGGGCAACTTCAGCCAATAAGGGCAAAGGTGCATCGTCAAGGAGGCGGTTCCAGTTTGTGCAGCCGGGTGAGAGGTCGTAATGCATCTAAGCGTAAGGCGTTGCTTTAAACCAGCGCTGTAAGCAAGTCGAACGCACCCAACGATCGGACTGGGGATACAAACTGAAACGAGGATTTACGCTGCATTCAATTTGCCCTCGGAACTCGGATTCTGAGGCGAAGCCAGAAGCGACGACATGCGCGCTCCCGTTTCTCGGGGATCCGAGAAATATCTCGGACAACACAGAAGATCCTGAGTTCAGAATCCAAGATGGCTGCGCCCTTTATCAACAGAAGGGAAAGTTGTAGTTTTATCCTGTTTAAGTACTACTTCTCATTTGTTGCTCATTAAATCGGTCGCACACACTATACCGTCCAACTTATCTGTGGACGTGTAGCTACGGAGTTTTATACGTGAAGCACCGAGCGTAATGTATTATTTGAGCAAGGCTCAACCCCCCAGCTCCCTAGGCGCCCCAACAGGTGGTTGCCCTTCGCGAACAGCTTGCTCTACAAAGAGCAAGTTCAGAGAGGCGTTAAAAGAATCTCTCCACGGAAATGTATTGTCCACCGAGACAGTAAAGGATTAATGGCTACCAATTAACCGGTCTAGAATTGGATTTCATGAAAATCGGATCCCGGGGCAAATGGAATGCAGCTTTAATACAGAGGACTAATAACCAGAAACAGCTGATCACACTGGGAACCCACATGAGGTTAGCGAGGGGGCGTGGCACACGGAAGGAGCGGACGATCGGGGCAGGGGTAATGGAAGCCATTAAGAAAAAAATGCTATCGTTTTATACATTTTGTGTTCAAATGCTAAAAAAGAAACATATTTAGGTGTAATTTTGGGAGCTGGGAACCAATTAATTGGGTTCATTATTTCTTATGGGGAAAATTCAATCAGAACTCCAACTTTTTAGGATTCGATCCAGAGTCCCGAACGGATTAAGTTCGAGAAGTACCACTGTACTTCCGTCATTCCCGTCAGACTCAATTTTGCCACGGTTATTTACTTTTGTGACTTGTGGACCTGCTACAATGGATTGGCTAAAACCCACATATTACATTTGAAAAGAGTTGAAGAAATAAACATGAATAAATTAAGTGTAAATTTTATTTATGAAAAACAAATGTAATCATACCAAGCATAATTAGTCATTCATACGAGACATTTCGATTAGGTGATGCATGTAGGCCATTTATACACTATGGTAGGCCTACAAGTTAAGGAAATTATGGCTGGGGTAATCAGCTGGGCATTCAACATAATGGAACAGCAAGTACGTATTGTCTCAACCCACAGTTTGTTCTCCGTCCTAGTGTTCATGTCAGTCTGTTAATTGGAGTCAAGTTAACACAGAGGTATGCACACGGGTATGTTCTTTGCATCCTTGGTACTGATTAACACTCCCTGCATCTACAGCCATTGCATTTTTAACTTGATTATCAAACTTTATGGAGAGTTTTGATTAGGGAGAGAACAACATATGCTTGCACTAGCAAGCTTTAGGGAGTGTCTTGCTAAACCAAAAATACTCCCTAAATAGCTCGCTACTAAAATATTTCCAGCATTTAAGTAATGACAGTAAACAACCATTGTTAACTCCTTACTGCTTATTTCAATAATCATACTAATTGATATGTATTTGAAGGCCTACACAACTTACCATGTAAAACATTATTATTAGACAATTCGGAGATATGTGGTTTAATCTTTAATTTTCTTGAAGGTTCGAGAAAATGCATTTTAGTGAAATTAACTGGCAGCCATGCGCAAACTAATAATGCTTTTAATTATAGTTTAAAATTTTATTGACGACGTGGTTTTCATTCATGTCCAGTAACGCCAATAAGTCTCTGCAGGCTGGAGTAGTGGGCATGTCGAGAGGTGGCGCGTAAAATAAAGCAGGCGTGCCGTAAGGTTATTTGTATTGGCCGAAAATGCTATCCATAAACGTTATTTCAGAATGAAACCAAATATTTACCCTATGTTAGGTAATGACTGATTAACAGATATCTATAACTATATGCCAAATGTTCAAACTATATATAATGCATTTCTTATTTACACTTACCGCCATGCTTTCAGAAAACGCAAAGGAAATTACGTACCTGATTCCACCTACTACGCCATTTCTTCTTCCTCTCGACACGCCCCCTTACCTTTCAACGCGCCCACAGGAACGCCACAATACGAACTGGGGAGAGTTTTAATTTTCACTTATTTAGCTGTTTGTTAATCTGATATTTCCCTAAGTTTCAATTTTCTACGCAATTTAACGAAGGTCTTCAAATTTATACTTGCATACTATAGAGAAAAACTGTAAATCTCGCAAAACGTGCATTTATCCTGTGGAAAACTGTAGTTTGAGTTTGATGGCATCCGGAGGAGGTGCCGGCATTTAGCTTGCCATAAGTAGAACGAATAGCATGCCCTTCATTTAAGCGGGTGAAAAACATGACATGTAACGAAAACCTGAATTACAAATTTACATGACCGATGACAAACTGTAAACTCGTTATAATCCAGCAGAGGGCAATCAAAGTGCACCTGAACATAAATGTCGGTATAAAAAAGATGCTTTAATTTATCGACCAGATGCATATAAAATTCGAAGTTGGTTTTGTACATTTTCCTATCAATATCTAGTTATTATAATGACGATAAATGTAAGGGGCTTATAATATAAATGCGTTTCATATTTATGTTGCGCTTTTGTTCTTGCTGACTCAGTTGGGTGAACCAGGTGTGATTTGCAAGCAAAAACCATTCCCCCCCAAACACTGTTACATTGGTGTAGAAGTTATTGACCTGGACGGGAAAAAATAATTTTCATATATTGTTACTAAGCTTTAGGTTAAAGTCTGGAAGCAGTTATGCTTTTGTCCACCGGAAACTGAACTGCTTCAGTAAAACGCCTGCATTGTAAACTAGTTATCGCCCAGTTCCGGTGCTCTATCGAGGTGTCCTACCTTATAACACAAAATGACAGATGCATCTCTATCCGCATTTTCCACTGCGTCCGGAAATGCTGTCCAACAATTTTACTGCAATGCTTACACTTTGTAAACCATAAATGAACAAGTAGCGTTTTTTTTAGCGTTTTTATTTTTTTACTACCGAAATAAAAAATGTAGCACCTATGGGACAGATACGCTACTTGATCGCACCTGTGACCAATTCTCAGACTTTTTGAACGTTTTATGTGCCTTATCAGAGAAGGCTGCCGAAATTATGTTTTATGCCATATTATATAATTTTTGGCACACGATACCTACAGGAATAGAAATTTACTTAATTTAAAATATTAATTCACACTAAAGACAAGTTTAGAAGTTACAAAATGTCTGGATTAACACGAATGAAATTAAAGTTTAAGTAAAACATACCACTGCTGAAATCCAGGCTGAAGTAGCATGAATTTACAGGCGTGAGCGAGAATCAAACTGCAATTGTGATATACGCGAGCACAATAACTGCTAGGATAGGGTGACCAGATAATCCATGCCATGAAGGACACTTTGAGCTACTTCAGGTTTTATAAATTCTTTCAAATTAAAAGGCTCCTCTGTTTGGCTAAATAGTTTAGCTCATCTTGTGCTTTGACTAGTTTGTTTCTTTGATTGAAAGACTCACATGTGTGATTATAGGAGACCTGACCAATCAGCACACGGCAAGAACTCAGTGCTCAAGTGAAATCCAGGTCTGTTAAATTGAAATGGTGATTTACAATTCCTGTCCTAGCTCAGTGTCCTCCCTGACATGGATTATCTGGTGACCCTATGATAGGACGACTGAATAAGTGGGATTAAAAGACACCTGCAAGTCAAGTTCATCTTGTAAATTTTAATTATACCACAATTAGTCACCTAAAATACTGATTTCTACCCACCCATCCCTCCTTCCATCCATTTTCAAACCACTTATCCTGGTGGCAGGGGCAACATGAAACCTATCCCACACACTTTGGATGTGATGCCAAGCCAAATATTCCTGCTTATTTGAATTATTAACAAGCAGAAGCTGTGGTGAAGAAAACGTGCAGAGACTTTGAGAAGTGGAACTGGCAACCCTTGGCCCGTAGGGTGGAGGTTCTGCAAACACGAATTTGCATTTCAGGTAACGCAAACTGCAGAATGGGTGACGTCACAAACGCGCCTGTTTTGGAAACAACTCTCGTTTCGTTAAAAGTATCGCCTTCTTATTTCATTGGAGACAGTAAAAAACGAAAACACGCCCCGAACGAGTGATTTACACTACAGCCTACTTCGGTTATAGCAATTGCCATGGGCGTCGTTACCTAAAGTCACCCAGGGCCATTACCCCTTGTATTTTAAGCATAGCCCGGAGTATTTTAGTCCCGATGCCAATTATCTTTATACGAAAAAAAGCCCCAGGTAAACTTGACTTAGCCCCAGATCTTTTCAATTGGCCTAGCTAAAAACTCCGCTGGTGCTTGCTCCAATACTGTTCACAAATCTATCTTGGCATTCACATAAAGTTCGGCATACCTGCACTTATTCCTGACAGCCGTATGTTCATTATGTGCTGTTTGACTAACGTGTACGTCGTTTTGAACAAACGCTAAATACAGTAAATGTAAATATATAAAGACACCGCTGAAGGACGTGAAGATATTCACGTTCGGGTTGGACTGGAGCCCAGCGCAAATGACAGCCGGTGAATCACGTTCTAAGCCACATCTCATTGTAATCTTGTTGGATTCCCTTATAGGCAATTGAACCCGGCTCTGATTGATTAAGACCCACCCACCATCGGTTCAGAATTCAAGTTACTTCCCATAAAAAAAACTTATCCGCAACTGTTTGGACGGATGCCCTGCCCACTTCTTATAAAAGCTTATTCCCTGAGATTGCCATTCACAATATAAGACTCAGTGGCGTGAGGAGATTTTCGAACTGCACTGCTTGATGAAAGCCATTGGAATGAACCGAACCAACCTCTTAACTTCACTATTTTTGCTTTTAAGGTGTATGTTGGTCTGTGAAGGAGGTAAGAGAAATTAATAGTTTGCTCTTGTGGACTAATTACTTATAGCGAATACTTAAAAGTTAAATCTGGATTATTTATTATAAATTACACGCGACTGGAATTTATATAATTACTGTGAAAAGACACAACCGTACATATGATTAAATAAAAGTGCTTAAAGTTCAATATGTTTAAGTATAGGCTACCTGTCTCAGGAACATAAGAGGGTCTGATTTCACTAGGAATGTAATGTATGGTAAATATAATCTTATTCGATTTAAGATCATTTCATTTGTACAGGTTCTCGTTGGATGTGTATATATTTCTTTTTTCATTTAATTTCAAATATGCAGGTGATTGTTTTTAATTATTTTAGGCGACGCATGCTGTTCGCAACCTTGCCAGAATCGCGGCGTGTGCATGTCAATGGGAGAAGACGGATATGAGTGCGACTGCACGAGGACGGGATACTACGGCGAGAACTGCACCACCCGTAAGTGGGGACAGTATTAAATCATCAGGTTGTTATTAATGCAAATACTATAAACTGTGTGGTGTTCCTTTATTGCTTTACCTAAAGTCTGCTTTATCTTTCTACAGCGGAGCTTTTCACATGGATCAGAACGACCATTAAACCGACCCCGAACACCGTGCATTACATTTTAACACATTTCAAAGGATTCTGGAATATTCTCAACAACATCCCATATTTACGGGACACGGTTATGCGTTATGTGTTGACATGTAAGTACATTCAGTGTATTCAGTCATTTATCACCCGTTGTATTGAAGATATTCGGCACGTACGTACGAACTGTAATGTAGAAAAAATCGTTTAATACAAACGAACGTAACATGCACGAGCCTGATTGACTAAGTCCCATTACTTTTTCCCACGTACAGCCAGGTCGCATTTTATCGACAGTCCTCCAACCTTCAACTCCGACTATGGCTATAAAAGCTGGGAAGTTTATTCTAATCTCTCGTATTACGCCCGAACTCTTCCTCCGGTACCTCTGGATTGCCCAACACCAATGGGAGTTGCAGGTGAGTGCGTAGTAAACCAGTTCTTTTAGATTCTTTTGAACTTGCTAAGAATACCCTGGTGACATCATGACATATGGTGACATATTTCAAGAAGACATTTGAGGCCCGTCGCTTTTTGCAAACTACTTATGTTTCCATTTGCATTTTTAGGTGGTCAGTTTCAGAGTTTAACCTTCACAATGAAAGCATTTTCGTCTCCTGAAATGCGCAGCTCTGAATGAAAATATATATATTTGTGGCACTTACAGACAGTGCCTTACTGTCTTCATCTGTGTTAATGGTTGTATTTTTGCATATCTCTAAACTTAAATGTTTTATTTTGGCAGGAAAGAAAGACCTGCCTGATGCAAAACTGGTGGTGGAGAAGTTTCTTTTGAGGAAAAAGTTCATCCCAGACCCCCAGGGCACGAGTCTGATGTTTGGTTTTTTTGCTCAGCATTTCACCCATCAGTTCTTCAAATCCGACATGAAGAATGGACCAGCTTTCACCAAGGCCCTGGGCCATGGGGTAAGTGCTCATAACCTGCATTATATTTGCCCGTCAAACTGTAAAATATAGACAAAGTAATGTTTTCTTATTCTTTGATCAGGTGGATCTAAATCACATTTATGGAGATACACTGGAAAAGCAACACAAACTTAGACTTTTCAAAGATGGAAAGCTTAAGTATCAGGTATTAAAATTTTGAAATGATCGATTCATTTATTAAAATTTACAAATAACTTCACCCACTTGAACGTTGACATTTTCTTCTCCTACCATAATCTCTGCTCATGACTGATGTCTAAGGAAATGTGAGCGTTAATCTGACACTTGTATCTGCAGGTGATCGATGGGGAGGTGTATCCTCCATTGGTTACGGAGGTGCAAGTGGAAATGCATTACCCACCCCATGTCCCGAAGGAGCACCGGTTTGCAGTGGGACATGAAGCTTTTGGGCTGGTTCCTGGCCTAATGATGTATGCTACCATCTGGCTGAGGGAGCATAATAGGGTTTGCGATGTGTTGAAGCATGAGCACTCCGACTGGGATGATGAGCGCATCTTCCAGACTGCTCGACTTATTCTGATTGGTGAGTGCCCCCTTACATCACTGATGACATCACTTGGGGAGGGGGGAATCTGGAACCCTTGGTTTTGTCAAAAGACCAGCATATGAGTAATGATAGAGATTAAATAATTAAAGTTACCCACTGTTTGCAGGTGAGACCATCAAGATCGTGATTGAGGATTATGTGCAGCACCTGAGTGGCTACCACTTCAAGCTGAAATTCGACCCTGAGCTGCTATTCAATCAGCGCTTCCAGTACCAGAATCGTATCTCTGCTGAGTTCAACATGCTCTACCACTGGCACCCTCTCATGCCTGATGCATTCAACATTCACGGTCAGGTGTACAGCTACCAGCAGTTCCTCTTCAACAATTCTATTGTCTTAGAGCATGGCATCAATAACCTCGTGGAATCCTTTACCAAGCAAATTGCAGGCAGGGTGAGTACCAATAAGAAATGCAAAGTTCATTGCACTGAGGTTCTCTACTATGAAATCCACATCTGTATCACTTTGCTGTGTCAATAGGTTGCTGGCGGCCAGAATGTACCTGCAGCCGTGGCGATGGTTGCTACAAAGTCACTCGAACACAGCCGAGCATTGCGTTACCAGTCTCTGAATGCCTACAGGAAACGCTTCTCTATGACTCCCTACACTTCCTTTGAAGAACTGACTGGTGAGAAGCACAAGTTAACTTTGGTAGATGAATAAGGTGAAATTTACACTGAAATGTAAATAGAACAAATATTAATTTATAATAAAGTATTGTAAAGCATTTTGACATATTGATTGTTTCTTCTGCCTTTTTTCTTTGACACCTTGCCACCAGCATCATTGTTTCAATTTTCTTCCAGGAGATAAAAAGACAGCATCTGAGTTGGAAGAATTGTATGGGCATATTGATGCTATGGAGCTGTATCCTGGTCTGCTGGTGGAGAAACCAAGGCCCAACGGCATCTTCGGAGAGACCATGGTAGAAATGGGGGCCCCATATTCGTTAAAAGGCCTCTTGGGAAATGCCATTTGCTCTCCAGAGTACTGGAAGCCAAGCACCTTCGGGGGAAAAGTCGGGTTCGAAATCATCAACACGGCTTCTCTGCAGAAGCTTGTTTGTCGCAACGTCAAGGCGCCTTGTCCCACGGTGTCCTTTCATGTTCCAGATTTGAATAATGGCAGACTAACCACAATCAACTCTAGTACAGCACAGTCTGTACAAAGAGACTTAAAACAGACTGTCATACTGGAAGAACGAGCTTCTGAGCTTTAGCAGCCAATAAAAACGAACAATCGTTTGGAAACGGAAAAGTACAATTAACTTATTTATTTATTTGTTTAATATTTATTTCAATCCAATAATTCTAAAGAACATAGTGATATTTTTGTACTTTTTTTCTGGGTATGAATGTTTATAAAGTCAAAGTTATTTTTAAATGTCTATTTTATTTGTTGTATCTATTTATTTAAACTATTTATTTTTCAGCAAAGATTAATCAAAATATTCATTGCCCACTGTGTCGTTGTAGAAAGGGCATATGATTTGTTTCCATACTTGAATTTAACATAGTTTACATTAATTTGCACACTTTTTTTTTTGTACATTTTTGCAAAGTATTGGTAAAATTGGACAGTATTGTGATGGTTGAATATGTTAAAGATGTTTGAATAATGAATGATTTTTTTTTTAAACAGTCTAAAATGTATATGCTGTAAGAGGTGGTGTGTGCTGCCTAGGCTTTGGCAAACTACGTATGTTTCCAACCAAGAAGCCAGAGCCCCCGGAACCGCAGGTGCCCCCCGAGCCCCAGTCAGGACAAGTGAGGGCGAGCCAGGGGTCAGGGTGGGCGGGACCCGGACCCCACGTCTGTGCCCCCTCCCCTGGCGGGACACAGACATGCGGGGCCGTTGTCATGGCGGCCCTGGCTAGGGTTTAGTAGTACCCAGCAGGGATATCCCCGAGGGGTCCCACTCGAGCTCCTCCTCCTCCGAGGAGGGAGTGGAGGTGATGGTGTTTGGGACCTCCTTGGGGTTTGGGGCCAGGGCCAGGCGGGTTGGAGTCGTGGGGGCAGGAACCAGAGTCACGGGGGCAGGAACCAGAGTCATAGGGGCAGGAGTGGCCGCTGCTGGCCGGGCAACCGTAGCAGTGGCGGCCGCAGGCAGGGCAGCTGGAGCCGAGGCGGCTGCAGGCGGCGCAGCCGGAGCCCCTGGAGCCGAGGCGGGCGATGAGGACTCTCGCACTGCCCCTTTACGCGCCTTGGGGACACGGGGAATGGCGTCCCACGCAGCCCTAATTCCCCCAGTGCCCAGGCGCTCCTCCTAGTAAAAGTACTGATCAAGGGGAGGCAGCTCCATTGCCTGGGCCCGGGCAGTGTGTGCTAGAAGGGGGGTTTCAGCGGGAATGTCCATGGTAATTGGGCATTCCCCCCAATCACCCGCAGGGAGCCGAGCCAGAACGAGAGTTCCAGCCCCTATGTAAAGGGTCTCAGGACGGTCGTCCTCTGACGTCCTCCCTTTACGCCTTTTCTTTTTTCGGGCGCTAGTCGGTGGTAGGACCGCCTCCGTGGGGACGGTCGGCGGGTTCATTCAGGGGAGAGCGAATGGCTGGAGCTGCCTCTCTCTCCACCAGCAGCCGGAGAGTCTCGCGTGCGTCCGGCAGTGGGCACGCGTTGTCAGGCGGGGCAACCTCAAGGAGGAGCTCCGGCAGCTGCAGCCAATTATTTACCTCTTGCAGTAAGCCGATCTTCAGGTCATCGGCTCGCTGGGGAGAGGTGTCTTCACGGAGGTCAGTTATTCTGTCACGGTCGCGGGGTGGACGAGCGGGTAGGTAGGCACGGGAGTCAGCGATGGGGGCAGGTAACGGGGTTTATTAAGCGTGGGGCAGCACAGAACTTACAAGGAAACATCAGGGTGACGTCAATGACCGACCTGGGGAGACTGACTCAGACGCAGACTAAATACACAAGACAAGCAGGCACTAATAGACAACAGGTGATCACAATCAGGAATCGACACGAGGTAATGAGGGAGGCGTGGCACACACGAGGCTCGGACGGGTGGATCATGACACTGGGCTTACAGCAGTAAAATTTCTTGCTGGATAATTGTGCTTCCGATGAATAGCAGAATGACAGATTTCCAAGACATTGCGTATCATTTGTAGGTGTCAGGGAGCTATCAATTTGCAGGAGAGGCAGGAAGCCAGTGTACACCTCAAGCAAAACACAGGTGCAACCAAAATCACACACGTACACAACAGGTCCAGAATTTCTTCAGAAGCCAAATGCTTCACGATGAATTCAGTATGTACTGTATATATGCACAAGAACAGTGCAGATGCATTTCGATAACCGTTAGTCACTGTCCTGCATATTACACGACCTGGATGTTTACCAGTGATGTCACTTGACCACCCAAAAAACTGTTAAAACTGTGAACAGGAAATATACATACTTGAGTCGACTTAATTGGGCAATGTTTGCATCATTATCTGCCATCTTAACCAAACGTTTCTGGGCAAGTATCATTCTTCATTGCAGCTCCTGTCACTTCGTGTGATAGCACAGCATCCAACAACTTTGTAATCTTGCAGCATGTGTTAATGCATGGCTGAGCAGAACCTAACACTTTTTGGTTTTGGCTTAATGATTTAAAAAATATTTGAGTTAGATTAATCATATTGAATACAAACAACATACACATCTCTGCTGCAAGGAACACTAAGTTTCTTTCTAGGACATATCATTCTTGTATAATTGTATGGAAAGTGACAGAAGGGGAAGTGTTACAACTTGGGCAGGGTGAATTGTAACACCTGCTGGAAAAGTCTGTTTGAATGCAATTTCAAACACTGGATGCTGTTTGTGGATCTGTCTATCTAAACACATTCACGAGCCACACAACATTGTTTGGGAATCAAAAATCTAACAAAGCACAATCTGAAGGGAAAAAAACTCAGACCTGAAAAACTGTACTTTGACGTTTTGGCAATATTGTTCTTGAAAACTTTATGCCAATAAAGCCCTTTGAGTTGAACTGAAGATAGCTGCTTTTATTTCATTATCATTGTACTCTATGGGTGGCTTAGTCACCATGTCACTATGACACTATATCATAACTAAGCACACTGTCTGGTATGGAAGGCCAAAACGTGTTCGCTTTATTTGCATTAACATGCTCAAAAATTACATGTTAATACACACATTTTGTACATGTTAATGTGTAATAATGTTGAGCATGTTAACGCAAAAAACACGCTTATACCATTTTTATATAGGAAGTCCTGAACCTCTGTGCAAAAGAGCAATGCTGGACTTCCCATGTGACACTTAGTTAATAGTCACTTAATTTAGGTTTAAGTTAGTTTAGAAAAATGTAGCCATATCAACTCTATGAAGTAATAAATAAAAGGAATGACACGTCACTATTTTTTGCTCTGTATTCAGCACCAGTCTCAATGCAGAATTAGGCACAACTTCAGCACATTCTGTGAAATGGCTTCTCTGAAATCACTGAGTAATGAATTTGTAATCAGTAATGTGCAACATCATTATATAATCTAATAAATGAAATACCACTACACTAATATCCCTAGTATTGTTTGTTTTTTCATTTATTTTTTCCCTTCTTCTCTGTACAATGTTCATATCTATTCAGTCACCTGCTGCCTTTTCTGCATTACCTTAATGCTACTTGTCAATTCATGCCACTGTTGTTATGTTTATAAACTCATTCAAAAAAAAACATAAGCAATAACGTAGTGTCACGTTCGGCACACTCTGACCCCTCCTCCTCTGTCCTTCTCCTTTGACCAGCAGGCACTGCTGGCCATTCCACCTTTTCCCCTCTCTGTCCTACGTGTTCAGTACCCATTGGCCAGTAGGTGTTGCTGGTCATCCTGTTCCCTCCTCTGTCTTATTCCAAAGTCCCTAGTGTGTCCTCTTTGCTCCCTGGACTGCTATGTAGCTCACTGGGTTAAGCAAATGGGTTAGAGACTTTAATTCCCTAGTTGTGGGTTCATTTTTATTTGTTTTGTTTCCCAGTGTTTCTTGCTTGCTTTTCAGTTTTCCTGGTTATCAGATGTCCTGCTGTTTCCTCCTCACTTCTGGTCTTGTTTGCATTATTTGGTTCTGTGAATTATCCTGCTGTATTCCCAGGGTGTTGGTTAGTGGTTTCTAGTTTTACTGTTTGTAGTGTTCCCTAGTTCTGTGCTTGTTAATTGTTCTACTTGTTGCTCGTTGTCCTGCTAATTCTGTGATTAGTTTATTTGATTATGATTTACACCTGTCCCTTGTTGACAAAATGAGTGTCAAATTGCCAGTGGTTTCCGGAAGTTGACATTACTTTGACGTAGATGTGTGCACGAGTCTTGCAAGCTCTGTGTGTTGATACCAAGTGGCTACTGAATATTGAAAATATTGAAAATGTGTACCTGCCTTTTCCTTCACTTGGGACTCCACGGTAACGCTGGATCATAGGCTTGGGTGTCGTTAGGTCTGATCACTCGCGGCAATGGTCCCAAGTCCCGGATAAGCTTGACTCAGCCCCTGATCTTTTCCATAGCTATAAACTTGCCTGGTCATACAGGTTACAGTGCTAAACCCGAACAAAACACCGTTTAAAAAAATTTTTTTTTTTTGGGGACAGGGGCCCAAAAAAAGAATGTGTCAGGGGAAACCTGGACGTATGGTGACCCTAAGTTGGGGTCCCAGCTACTTTTGTTGTAAGGATTTCAAAATACTGAGGTATGCCTGAGTACCAAAATACTGCCCAAGCCTTAACTAGTAACTTTAAAATGATTCATAAGTTTACTTGTTTTACTACACTGCTTGTATTTGTTGCAACACATCAGCCCTCTGCTGACCTGGAGCATCTGCAGCCGAAAGTAGCATGAACACAAGCTGCCACACGGAGGACTGACCCCAGCCCGAAAGCACATCTCATGAAATGAAGTATGAACTAGGATTCATGCTTGCCATGAGATGGTTACATGTTTTGACAACGAGATGGTTACTAAGGCAATATCAAATTGGATTCGGTGATTTGCTTACACAGTTCAGAAATCGAAAAAAAGAAATCTGATAAACAAATCAACTTGCATGCAATGAAAACACGTCCAATCTCTCTGAAAATTTGTGGCAGACCATCGCCGGTGATGTGGCAAACTGACCAGAAGGGCTCTATGGACGCTATGATTCTATGTAAAAGGTCAGTGTTACATTTAACCTTGCGACAGCAGGTTCCGCATGCTCATCTTCTGTCTCACCCATACAGAGAATTGAGATATATTTCTCGCGTCATATACTATATTTCACCTACTATATAGCAAACAAGTATTTATTTTCCGGTGCTCCCTATGTCCACCCCCATGTGACAGGAATAACGTCTATTAAGACGTTTCTAATTGAAATGTTAATTTCTTATAATATCAAAGTTGATTCATTCATTTAGCCTTTGTGGAATTTTATGTTTATGTGGTCAAAGAATTTCATTGTACTATGTGTACTATGTACACATTCAACAAACCTTTTTCATAATATTTGAAAAGTTCTATGGAAGAAATATTTTGTGTACAAAGTTACAATGTAGTTATGTGGGCAAGTGTAAAACATCAATTCAGATGTCTGTGTATTTGTTGACTTTTATGAAACATGTCTCTACACGTGCCATCGTATTTACACAAGCCCAAGTGTGCTTCAGCAGTGGATTTCTCGAATCCTGTGATTTTAATTTGGCCTCAGTATGGGATTATGGCAGATTTCTGGAGGGCAGGAAGTTTTCTTTACAAGTTACAATAACTGCGCTTTTTCTCTTAGAGCCTAGAAGTGATGTTTGATTTACTTGAGGCTTTTTCCAGAAAGCTCAATTAGTAACTCAATCTCGTTGTATTTTTAGAATTATGATCGTAATTCATCATTTTATGCATGACTTTGAATTGACAACTATGTTTATCTGCCATTTCCATAAAATGCATTGTTTATTATTTCTGTGTACAAGCAAGTCAGTTCGTCCTAGTAAAAACTGCTAAGTAAGTTTTAAGTGGATTTTTTAATCACCTTTGGTTCAATAGATTTTGGCAAAACATGTTAACTGCATAATTTAACAAGCAAAGTTTCAGATTAGAATTTTAAATTGTTTTATTCATGCATGGCCTGTGGCCGACTTTTTTTAAGTCACACACCTGCAAGACTATATACTTGACTGTCCTAGTCATGGACAAAGCAGAGTCAAAGGAGTCAAAGGAGTTCTAGACACATCAAGGGAGGGATAATATGTCATAAAATGAACTCTGTCCTACATAATGAAAGCCATTTATTTAGATGTTTTTTAAAAAAAAAAAAAAAAAAACATTGCATCAGTAGCTACAGCTGAGCTACAGATGGCAGGTAAGCTTTGTGCTAAGCTGAGCTGGTCATCAGCAGCACTGAAGTCCTGCAGAACCTCTGTGTGCTTCAGACTTTCCTGTTGCTCTGCAGTGTATAGTGCACAAGCCAGGGGGCTCGAGTGACACGTGACCCAAAGGCTCACAAAGGCGTGCGATGTGTTCCTGGTCACGGAGTCACAGATGACATCATTCAGATTGCAATGGAAAATATTTCCGCTTCAGAAATTCCCTTTGAAAATCACACATTACCCTCTACAGCATCTTTCCAAGGCTAGCAGCCCCTATATAACCTTTCACCTATTTTTTTTCCCAAAAATTCTTTCAAAATAATAGTCTGAGGTATAACTTATTTTAATAACTTATGAGTGCGTCATAAGACCGAGAGAGGTTTGCTATGCCACCTCAGTTGATGCTGTCCTGGCAATTGGCCATATTGCCTATATTTCTTAAATGTACATCCTTCAAACGCTCTACTGAGCAAAGATATGCCATGGTGGCAGGGACAATAAAATGTGAAGTGTGTGGATTATTCCAGGTGAGATGGTGAAGAAACTGAGAGAATAAGGATCGGCTCACCACAACAGGGGGGGTTAGGGTTAGGGGTAGGGTTATATATATATATAAATTCAAATTAAAAAAAATAAATACTTCACTATTTCACCAAGAATTACACATTTTGGCTGTGAATAAGTTGAAGGAGAAATGAATTCCGGGTCATGCCACACTTTTTATTTACCAGTAATTGACTTAAATATCTAAACACTTCAAATGATAATTCAGCATAAAACAACAGACTACTAAGGGCACCTGCTGTGATATGGTATGTACAAATTTGAATTTGGGGCAGTTTGGTCTGAAATTCTAGGGTTGTATGTTCCACAGTGGTCCCACTTTCATGTACAGTTGTTGTGTTGTTGTGACCATCAGAGAAAAATGACAGAGAGTTTAACAGAAAAAAACACAAATTCAAACTGATAAATTAGGGAAAAAACAGAAGAGCTCATACAAACCAATGTAACTTAGGTGTATGCCTTTTGCAGCAGGAATGTCTGACGTGGTAATGTTCATACTGAATGTTCCATTCCAAGATTGCGTACCTCACATAGTCCGAAAAGAAATGTCCATGTCATGCATATCACCTATTTCCTGTAACTACATAAGACAACACATCTAAAGTTACCAGTAATCGAATAGCAATGACAATCTGTGAATGAAGAGTTGCATCATAATTATTATACAGATAATTGCACAAAGAATTATTTACCTACCTTAACCTACAAGGCAACGTAAGCAGTTTGTTGCACGGTGCAATGTTTTCATAACACAGACAATAACAACTGCATTTAGAATACCTTTAGGATTACTGATGCATCATATTGATTGCAATAAGTGTGTCAATGGTTCAACGTGAATGAATAAAAGGAAGATGTTGCCAAGAAGTGGAGATGACACTTTAGTTTAAGGTGTACCCTTTTAATAAACTGTTACTAATCACATTAGTAAATGAAATCAAACAATCGAGAAAAAACAATCAAATTTAGAAATGTATCGCAAAGACATCTTACTCTTGTCTCACAAAATATTTACTAAAGCACTTATAAATCACTTCCAACTAAAAAACATCAAGTATGCATTACTAAGTAGACATAAATTTGTTATATTTCAGCCATAATGGTCTACTGTTAGATAGCTACTGTATTAATAAACTGTTACTTCATGATACCTTTGATAATGCATTAGTAATTGAAAAGCACTTACAATCAAATTTAGAAATGCAATACAAAAATATCTTACTTCTTTCTCACAAAGTTATTACCAAAGAACTTGTACCTGTTGAATTATAACTAATTTCTGAGTATGCTTACTAACTAATTTCATATTTGCAAGTGATTTACAAGTTATTTTGTAAATACCAGGAGATATGATTGTAATACACTTCTATTTTTTTTTGTGAATGAATCACCCTTTAATATATTATGAAATGATTAGTAACAGTTTCTTACCAAACCTTACACTAAAGTGTTATCAAATTAGATGCATGAGTATTAAAACTATGACACCCTGCCATTGTCCATTTTCCATCCATTTTCTGAAACCACTTAACCTGTTTAGGGTTGTGGTGGGTCCAGAGCCTATCCCAGAGGCTATGGGCACAAGGCAGGGAACAACCCAGGATGGGGCGCCAAAACATTGCAGGGTACACTCACACACCAGTCACTCACACACCATTCACACACACATACACACCTACGGGAAATCTCCAATCAACCTCAGCATGTTTTTGGACTGTGGGGGGAAACCGGAGCACCCTGAGGAACCCCCATGACGACACAGGGAGAACATGCAACACACATGGAATCCCGGAGGATACAGTATATATTCCATTATTACCAATCACTGACTACTCAATAAATACCAGTCTTGACTATAGACATAATTAAACTACACTATCAGTTAAAAGTTTTACCCTCACAGTTTTATACTACTTTTCCATATTTTATTCTTATTAAGCGCTGTAAAGTTGAGTTGAACTATCTTAATTAAGCGCTGTAAAGTTGAACTATCATTGAAAATATAAGTGGAAAAAAATGTCACCTTTATAAAATGGAAAGAATATATAACAGTTATTGTCTGACATCTTATCAATTGGTTGTGGTGTGATGCACTAATTAACTCTTTCATCCCATAAAACAGAGCAGTATTTAATGTCCCATGTAGATAGAATTCCTCAAATTTTCGCTGCTGTTATGACTGCTATAGGAGTTTACTTTGATGAATCAAAGATATGGCATTTTCTTGCTAATAAAGGTATTCAAATGGTGAACATACTGTAACTTTGTTCACAAAGAATACTGAGTATATTTTCAGTGAATGTCAAGTGAATAACATGCAAATGTATAAATTCTCAGTGTGTCCAAAAACCTTTGACTAGCAGCGTATGTTAACCACGCCGATATGCCTGGAATCTACATTTGCCGCCAATTCTACTGAATGTTCCACCTTCATTGACCTGTAAAATAAACAAAGTCTTGTGCTCCACCCTCTCAACAATAAAGCTTTGTATTTTCATCTACGTAGAGTATACCAAGGCACAATGTGCATGCAAGGGGCATCGTCATGTTCTCTAAGCCCATCCAGGGTGCAGCTCCAAAGCTGAACGTCAAAATTGACAATCCTATAATCTAAACGTCAGAAATGTCTAAAATGCATCTCAATCAACATGACAGTAGAGGTCATGAAACCATTTAAAAGCCAAATTCTTTGTCTAAGTGACCAGAAGTTACTTGGGTTTCTGCTATGATTCACTTGAATTGCTGTTTTCACTCTATATTCCTGTTGTCATTCATTGTTCGCAGGAGAGAATGTCAGCATGTTTACATCCAAGAGTCAATGACTAAGACAAAACATACTATATCTCACAGTCTGTATTATAAGCAAAATCTGTAGTTTATGTAGTACTTGCTCAGTTTAAAAATAAATTGGATTATGTAAAGAAGTGTCCTTAGCATATACTGTAATGGTGTGTATGTGACATATGACTGAATATCATGTGATAAAGCCATCTAAATTGGGGAAACAGGCCAAATTAAATACAGATTAAAGTTGAAATTTTTGAGAAAAAATGAGAGAAATGTCGAGAGTTTTGAGAATAAACTATAAAATTAACTTTAATAAAACTTGAAAATATTGATATTAAAGCTGCAAGTTTTGTGGTTACAGTTGAATTACATGAATAGCTTCTCCTAGTGATTTTTTCCCTTTATTTAGATAGCCCCAATGCTGTTCTGTAGCAATATAACCAAATATGACAATCAATTTCAATACAAAGATGTGAAGGGTTTGATAGGAGAATGGTGCTATCCATAAACCATAATCTTAAAAGTTTAAACTTTTTTTCAAAAGCTTATTTCATCGTCTTTCTTAAAAATTCATTTTCATTTTAATGTCAAAACTTTCAGCTTCAATCTTGAAGTATTTTATAATGTTTGTTTTCCCTTTTAGGCGACTCTAATGCTTTCCCACACTACCATCCCATCCAGGGCATACCCTGTCTCTCCCACACTACCATCCCATCCAGGGCATACCCTGTCTCTCCCACACTATCATCCCATCCA
>JAODUD010000033.1:14721974-14741394 GCA_026784285.1 Stomatorhinus walkeri | reverse complement strand
GGTTCCACAAGGAGGGAATAGGCACAAATACATTTAATAAAAGGTTCCACAAGGAGGGAATATGCACAAATACATTTCATAAAAGGTTCCACAAGGAGGGAATAGGCACAAATACATTTCATAACTGAGCATAATCCAGTACGTGGTCACACAGAACTCGCAGCTTATGTCACACAGTGAGCCCAAGACAGGGGAGAGTTGCCCATAGAAGGGTAGGCATTCATGGGCAATGTATGGTAGCAGTTCAGAGAGCAGTTCACCTAGCCACATGTTTCTGAACGTCAGGTGAAGACTTATACATATACAGCAGGTGAATGTCATATATACAGAGTCAGGGACAGAGACTGAATCCCAGTTCTACTGAGTCACCACACCACCCATACAAAAAATGCCTACGGGAAGTTTTCATCTCCCCATATTTGGTCATTTTTTAATTATGGGTGAAGTATATTATTCAGTGCTTAAGAATGTTGAAAGGCATCAATTGGAAATTAAACTTCTAAACATTATACACTAAGCAAAAATAGTGACTTGTGCATCGAATGCATTGTGGGCCTGCATTACATAATCCCTGACATATGATCATATTTCTAAATAAGAAGAATAGGGGGGCGCCCAAACTTCAGGAGCCCCATGGAAATGCGTGGTTTGAGTGATGGTAAACACCGCCGACGGCCAGAGGTATTTTTCAGGTCTTCTGAGTGGTTCTTAGGAGGAAAGCTGAGTGAAGACGCAGAAATGCACCTAACAATAGGAGAAACACCTGGGAATAAAGATAAACAAAGAATAGGTATCTAAAAAGTAAATAAAGCCAGCAGCGCAAAAAGAAAGAGCGGTTGTAAGTGATAAAGCATCCTTGACATGTGACTTGTTAATAGACACACTTATAGCCATACATTTAGCTGGCTGGCTCATATAAGTAAGTTCTGTAAAAGGGAGTTTCAGGCTTAAACCCAGCAATTAACTCCACAACATCAAAGACCTTATGGCTGTATGGGTGTCATTTTTAGAGTTTGGAAAGGACTTAAGTAAAATTCTACATGCAAAGTATATTTGCTGAACATTGTCGAATAAAACATACAGGGTAGTATAAATTTGTAAAGTTTGAAATAAAAGTAAGATATAGTGTTTCTGTTGTGGTAGGTTAGGTGACAGGGGATTCGTTCATTCTTTCATTCTTTCTTTCTTTCTCTTTCTTTCTTTCTTTCTTTCTTTCACTCTCTTTCTTACTTTCTCCTTGACAGCAGTAGCAGTAGTGACCCCTGGTTTACAGTTTGCATTCTTAACTGTCCTTCTCATTTCTATTACAATACTCAATGTAGCCAACAATAACAGTTCTTTGAGGATGACAAAAAGGGTGTGGTATGATACCAAGATATAATTTCTCTGTATAAATGCCAAGTGTCTTATTTTATCATCTAACAATATGCTTGATCCTGAATGAGCTGAATTTAATTCACTTTCCATGTAACCATGTACAGAAAGGCAGAGGGATGGTCCCATAGGGTACCTCACACCCTCTGGGTCGGGGATCAGGATCATGCCTGTTCTGTTTTTGTGTTTTCAATGATCGTATTAATTGGCCAAAATGTCAAATATTAAAAAAAAATCAATGGCAAACTGAGGATAAAGACAAAGTTCTATAATGTAACTCTGATACATGGGTTAATGGTTTAAGATAAGATGATGTCTCTATTGCCCGTAGTGTGATGGTGTTTGCACGCAATGCACTCGCATCCCAATCAGGGTGGTACCCTTGCCTTGTCCTCTGTACTGTCTGGGACAGGATCCAGGTCCCCCAGGCATCCATAAACAGGAAAAGCAGTTGATAGGAAGATCTAACCCACATACTTTCCAAAATAGAGACTGGAAAGCTTTCGAATTGCTGGGTGGCACTTCTGTCACATGACACCCGCACATAATTTTCTGTCTGTCAGAGAAATTCCCATGTTACCAGAGAAGGAACTTTCATGTTATACAACTCCTGCATTACAGCAGCTGACAATTTTTTTTTAGATTGACTCCTCAGTCTCGGAAGTCAGGTTGATTTAGTATAATCGGTTTCATCTGTAGAGAAAAAAATGAAAAACTGAGGTTACATTTAAAATTCAAGTACGTCATGAGTGTGACAGTGATGAGTTGCTAGACACTGCAGTTGGTGCACAGAAAGCCTCTGTTCTGCTCTACATTTTATTAATTTAGCAGACACTTTAATGAAGAAGGCTGGTTCACACAGCCACTGGGGGCTATTAGCCCAATCATTCAATCACTCTGGGATTTTAACCAGCAACCTCTAGAGCACAAACACCAACCATCCTCCTTCTTTTAGGGTTCTGTGGCACCGTGCATAATGAATGCCTTCAGTCATTGTCTGCTGGCAGACATAAAAGAGACCAGACTGAATGTAACTGGCAAAGGAGCCAGGTTTATTTTTGTGTATAACTGTGAGTTTTTATAATAGATTTAACGTAGACCTGGTGTGACTTATCTAATTATCATATTATTTTTGGAATACGACTGTTCCTGAAGATCAAGGACGTTGTAAGCGGCAATCCTTTAACAGGAAGAGAATGTGCATAAAACGGGAAAAAATGATATCCTGTTGGGATCTGCAAGTTCCTCATTCTTTAAATGGCAGGTAATGCTCTCAGTGTCATTGCTGAATTATCGTATTGCTGCATCACACCATAAGAGGATGGAAAATAACACCCCAGGGGAATAGAACAGTTTTGAAAATACACCCAGTGGAAATGCGATCTCATTTCAATAGTAATGGAGGAGACTATTCAACACCTCAAGAGCAGCATTTACCTGTGACCTGTACAGTTATTTCTGTTGCCCATCAAGCACATCCACACAGCAATAGGGAATACAGACAGCCTGTACTACTGAAGCATTTACTCAGAAAGGAGACATGAGAAGTGCCTGTGATTCCGCTGCCCTTTTCTCCACATGCTGTTAAAGGTGGACAGGTGTTTTTAAATAGCCCTTAGTGCTTGAGTACGATGCTTCCCAACCTAGTCCTCTGGGGCTCCCAGACAGTCCACCTTATTGCTGCCTGCCAGCTCCCAGCCAGATAGTCCACATTTTTGCTCCCTCCCAACTCCCTAGTAAAAACATTGATTGTCTGGGGGCTCAATGCACTGGCTTGGGAAACACTGTTATAGCATATGGTTACCTTGTGACTGACTGCAAGCCCACTGCACATAATTCATTCATCCAGGCCCCCATGATCCACAACCCCCTCCCACCAGGACCCTCTCCTGGGCAGCCCCTGAGCCCAGAACCAGTTCACCAGTTGTTCTCCTCAAGATGGTGAGCCTAACTGACTTGCAACCACCTGCAGTTTACACTGCTTCATGTTTGCGCTTCCAAGGAAATCTGTATGTGTTTACTCAGACTAAGATCTACAAGGTAAACAGTTCCTTTGAAATAGTCCCGAAATTAATTACTAATCACCCAATACACAGGCCAGATCTGCCAGACAAGTGTCTATCAACGATGGATGCTAGCATACTAAGAGCAACAGAGTATAGCACCAACTGCAGGATCATTACTTCCAAGCCAAGATGTTGTGTGCATCTTGATCCTACATCCTACTCGTCTGGCAAAGCAAGACATGCACTATGCAACCTGCAGTTATTACGGAATACACTTGGCTACTCTTGGAAAAAGTGCATCTCAGAAACATGCGATATATCTTCGAAGTTTCTATGCAGGCACAGAGTCACTGGAAACCATGTCAGGAAACCAGTGGTTGAAGATGGGGAAAACAGGTGCTGGTTCATACCCCGTGTAAGCTGCACCAATAACTAAATTTCTTGACCCTGTCAATGATCCCACATAATTTGCTGTTTGATGGAAGCATGCTGTTTGGATTAACAAGAAAATATAGCTAATAAAGTAACCAATGAGTGTATATTTGAAAGCCTCATATAACGTAAGCTACATATTAAAACACATATGTATGCAGTAACATTCAACTTTTATTCAAGACTTTAAGATCAATAATTAATTTCATAATACAGGTTCAACTTGGCAATATTGTTTTTACCTCACAGGCTGGCATCTGTAGTTGCTGAAGTCACAGAAGTGCTTGCCATTATTTTGATCGATGGCAAAAGTTCAATCAGTGTTAAGAAAGAGACTGTGCAGCAATGCCAATGTTTATACAGGAACACATATGTACACATACATACTCTCCAGATGTGTAATTTCCTGTTAGACCACAATGTAAAAACAAAACATACACACTAACTCAAAGGTACAATAATTTTCAACACAGACACCAAAGAATTTGCAGTACCTTATGCTATCAGCATTTGAAAATGTGATGGGCTGCTAATGACCATTATAACGTAAGGAAATGGCACCATCACGTGGACAAATATATTACAACAATCTTAACATTTGTTTCAGGTTAATGTGTTTGATTTTTTTTCCTGTACAGTTCAGTAGTTGGCCTTCACAATTTTACTTCAGCGTGTTCAAATTGTTTAATAATAAAACATAATTTTCTAAGATACTTTTATTCTATTCCATTAAGAGTGCGTAATTTCCTGTAGTAATATATGTGGGTTTTTTCAGTAGTTAAAAAAGAAGTTTTAATTTATCAGAATAATAAGTTAACCAAATCAAATCGCAATAAATATGAAAGATCTCCAAAGTATCGTTCCTTCATCCAATTGTCTTGGGCCAACGATCTACACAACTGTCCGAAATTAAGAGCAATTTAAAATAGATTTGATCTTAGATTGGCGTACGATCAAATCCGCCCCAATGATCGGATTCTTGGATGTAGAAAAGCAATCATACCCACGTCAGGTTCGGACTTGGCGTGTGGCAGTGCTGGGGTACTGTGCCAGCATGTCAGCTTAAGTGATTCCGCATAATAATAATAATAATAATAATAATAATAATAATAATAATAATAATAACAAACATGTTGTGTTTTTATTGCCAGATTCAACACATAATTGAGGGCTTATGTGGTTTGCATAATATAGTTATCAATAGATTAAAGCAACGTTGGATAGGCTAAAGGAGGAGAACAATACAAACGCGTTCACTGGTTTTCCAAACCCAATTAGCGCAACTGACACATCTTTGACGAAAAAGACATTTAATATGCATATTATGGTTCCACACCTGTAAAACATTTCAGTCAATCCATAAGCTGTAAAAGGTCCAAAAACGCTGGGGTGTAAGAGGAAGAATGGCAGCATTGCTCAAGGCGCAATAAGATGGGAAGGGCTTTTTAGAATCCGGGTGGACTGCTTTGCGTATCATTACGATGACTGATAAGCAGCTTCGTTCCTAGAGCTTTGTGGCCAGATGCCCACGATTTTACAGAGTACGAATGTTACGAAAACGCAATACTTCGGTACCAAGTCGATACAAAAATTCTGAAAACATGACAGTCCCAATTTTCTACTGCACCGTAAGAACTGGAGATGTTTCTCTGTTGGACCTGATGGGGACTATCACTGCAGGATGTCGCACGTGCGCAGCGTTCAAAGCCAAATACAAAAGTAACTAAAAAGTAAAGGTGGACGAAAACTAACTAAAAGCAAGTCAAATACAAAGAAACTATTATATATTAAGTTCCCGTGAAGTGCTTTACAGTGTCAATACAGACCATTAAAGATAATCGGCCATTTTATGAAAAATTATACAAACACATGAGATGGGCCTTAACTTCCCATAACTGGTAAGGGTTTGGCGGTTGGTCCTTTATTACTTGCATGGTTTATCACGGCTGACTCTGATCCTGTAGTGACAGTGCCTACATGTGTTCTAGGCCTTGTCCACACGCACATAGGTATTTTTAACAATGGTGTTTACGCACTGCGAAGAGCATGCCACACCGACAGGCGGCGATGTAACTTTAACTGTAGAGCTATGTTGGCCAATCAGAAGCCTTACGGTTGCTGCACCCCATTCACCAACATTAGCAATATCAGCGGATAACAACAAATTATGCGGTATTTTTGCGCATAAAAACACAATAGCAACATTTTCACAGATAGCTCGGACAGTACTGTGTGTATGACCGATTTAATCAGCCACAAATAAGACGTAAGTGCTAATAAAAAGTGTAGAACTACAATTATAACTTCTGTTGATAAAGGGCGCTGTCATCTTGAATTCTGAGCTAGTATGCTAACAGCAAACGGCCCACACTCTGACGTCAAAGAGTAGATAATGGCACACACTGAAAACGGAGTTTCCGAAAACCTTTACCTTGGACGGAGTTTTACAAAAGCTCGTTTTCAGTGATCTAAAACGCTGTTTGCGTGTGGACGAACGGCCAAAATGCATAGAAAAGGCTAAATTTTTACAGATACCCGTGTCCGCGTGGGCAAGGCCTTAGTCTCCATCTAATATCCGCCATTAAAAAAAAATAAAATAAAAGTAGGACATGCCCGAAATAAAATGTTTGTTACTCTTGACCAACTTGTACTACATTCACAAACATCTTGGCAACTAGTTGTAAATTTGTCAAATCCTGACAGGAAAAGTTAAATCTTAAACCGATTTCTAAACTGATTTCTTGTAGGCTACGAATACAAATACCTTTACTGTAAAGTTTTTTTTTTGTTTTGTTTTGAAAGTTATCGACCTATGTTACATTTGTCTTTCTGCTTCTTGCAGTTGGTGATACTATTGCTGTGTTGATTGTTCCCATCTTGAAAACTAAATAAATATGCAGCCTAAATAAATGCCTTATGTCATGTCCTTTAGAGGTAAACTCTAACCATTCAGCTGCTCACGATTTTGCGACAATTGACCATTTGTTAGTCTCCCGACTGAGAGATACATACACACTTTTTTGTGTGTGTACTTTCATTTGCTATGAATCACACTTCCAAACTTTTCTGAAATGATATACCAAATATAGAATAATTTATTTGCAGCTTCTTTATAAATGTGCCCCCATGACTGCTCAGTAAGAAGCCTATCAACAAATTACATAATAAAGGGACTGAATGAAACAAACCATTTTCTTGTCAGAGGAAAACAGATGGCAGAGAAAAACAGTTTCACAGAATTCTGCCACCAGGATGAGGGAACTGTTTTTAAGGGCACTTATCTCTTGGCTCCCTGTGATTGTATCACTATAGTGGTTGGAAAGTTTGGCTTGCCAGGACAGAATGACAACATTCAGATAAAATAGATGTATATTTACTCCCTATTCATATGTAGCATGCTATCATAACCCAGTATCTGATAGCAGCAGCAGTTCTTAGCCTAGGAGCTGGTCCTTATTTACTGTCAAGTCTATGTTATAGTTCAGTTTCATTTTTAAGCTATGGAGCCTGGAAAGCGGAATAACCTTGGAATGAGAAACACAAAGGATTCCCCACATCTCTAAGGGTGCAATCGTTATAGAGAGTTGCAAGACTTTACTTGTGAAACAAGGTATTCTCACGGAAGCATTCCATAATATCCAACTTAAGGGGTATTCCAGACCAGGGGAAGATCATTATGGATTCTTGGAATTCAAAATCGTAATCACATGCATGAACAGAGCTAATTAGTTAAAGGGGAGTAGTTAGGCACTGATGTATCCTGCACACGCAAGGGTGACAATGATAGTAGTAAATCCTCTGGTGGGAGCGCTGCAATCGCGTGACGAGCCCAGAAGGCAAAGTATTTTTGCTATGGCAGTATGAAAAATATTATTCTTCAGAAGAATAGTACAGAGTAGCGGTTGGCTACAGTGTCCATGTTTCATGTTATAATGAAATGTTATATTTCATGAGTATAATGCCTATCCCATGCCTGAGGTCAAAATTTAATTAGATAATTATCTGCCTTTTTCAACAGTCTGGAGGGCTTTTGCAACCATGCCCCCCAGTAACTAAGAAAGTTGAATAGGGAAAGTTCTGAAATGACAAAATATAACATGCTGTGCGTTGACATGCTTGCATGGAGCAATTCTGCCCTCCAGCACGACTCACCTAAGGACAGACTTGACACCATTAAGAGGAACTGTGTGAGCCTCATGGTTAGTCAGAAGAGGCAGGTGAGGACTTTTCTAAGCTTGTCACTGCAGATGGTTCACGCCTAGTTTAATGATTCAATATACCAATTACATATTTATTCACTTATTCTAGCAATTTCCTTTATGGAACAAGTTCTTAGTGGTTAAAGGCATCAAGATAAGGGGGTGTATTACATACTTAAAAATAGTACTCAATTTTTGTAGCAGACACAATAAAAACCTATTCCTGGTCATATAAGATATGCATTTCCTCAAGCTAGTTCAGTGTAAAAATCTATTCAGTATATTTTAGGGGAAAATAACATGTAAAAATCCTAATTTCTAATACAAAAAGGAATGTGTAGCAATCACATGAGCCATTATACTCACATAGAAATTCATCTTGGGACTTCCTGGGTGAATATTAGGTTATTGCAGGCCTAATATTGGAAAGTGTTCTGCTACTCCACAGTTCACTGGGCTGGATCTTAGGCAGTGCCTGGACTTGCTCTCAGACAGTACATGAAGCCAGCCACGGAAGATCCCCTTATCAGCCCCTCAGGATCTCCAGGAAGGTCTGCTACAAGAAATATCCTAAAGAAAAAAGGTCTGTTTGAAATACGTAGGTTAGATGTGGATTCTGACAAGACCAGGAACAAAATTCAGGAGCAAAATTAGCTCAGGATTGTACTGTTAGTCGACTGTTGTGCTTTCAGTTGTGTCTGTGTTTGATGTTTTTTAATCCGCTGCTGATGCAGGTGTTGCTCTATCGACTTATCTATCATCTTTTTTTTTTCTTGAGAGTGTCTTGAGAGTTAGGTGACCAGCTTTGGTGTGATGAACCGGTTCCCCATTTCCTATGATGCATAATAATTGGTATGTTCTCTGCCCTCACTCTATTAACATGAATGAAGCCACAAAACACAATTAACTGTGTGAGCCCATCTGACAGGCAAGTGGCAACACCAAGCTTTTCCAGCCCCCACCGAAAGGGTAGCTTCTTTTTTGATGGCCAGCCCGTTTTCCCCTAGGAATGACACTATTTCCCAGACATAAAAATCCCAGTCCCCAGCCCCATGTAATAAGGTCATATCTTCTGACCAGGCCCAATGCCATTTCTCACACTGGAATTCTAATCCCACTAGGAGCACCTTTAGAGAGACCCATGAAAGCCCACCATATTGGGCCCCCAACCCAGACCATTCCAATTATATTCCAAATATTTTAGGGCCCCTGTCACTCAAGACCCTTGGAATCATCCTAAATCCCACCCCCCTTTACAACACCCCTGCACCCCACGTACAATAAGTTTTTTAAATACTGGAAAATGCTGTATAGCAGTCAGTCGCAATTTCATACAAATGACGTAACAACATTTTGAAAAGTATCTTGGGGTAGCTATGTAGTGAAAGCTGAATTGAATTGAATTGAATTGAATTGAATTGAATTGAATTGAATTGAATTGAATTGAATTGAATTGGTAAAAATCCTAATACAAATAGGGGTGGCTCTGAGGCTAGAGATCTGTGCTGGCAATAGGAACCTTGCTGGTTTGAATCCCATGAATGCTAGGACTGGTTCTACTCTATTGGGCCCTTAAGCAAGGCCCTTAAGCAAGGCCCTTAACCTGCAATTGCTCCAACCTGGATATGACATTAACCTACATCCAACCCTGCAAGCAGGTCCTCTAGCGTTCCGGGTAAATTTGGGGTGGTGGCAGGTTTGGCACTCCAACCACTGGGAAAAACCTCACACTATTCCATTCCAGGGCCCTGTGGTTTGGCAGGTTACGGAAACAGTCAATAATAATAATAATAATAATAATAATAATAATCAATCCTTTATTTATCCCCGTGGGGAAATTCCTTTTTATGCCTCCCTCAGCTTGCTCTTTGTAGAGCAAGCTGTCCGCAAGGGGCAGCCACCCGTAGCGGCACCCAGGGAGCTGGGGGTCAAGGGCCTTGCTCAAGGACCCACAGACAGGCTGAGGCTGGGTTTGAACCGGTGACCTTGTGATTACAAGCACACCGGCTTGTAATGATAGTAAGGAGGCAAGACCCAGACCAGAGTTCATTTATAAAAACAAACTAAACTAAAACAAGGTCGTCTTACTCAAGTATCCCGAGGAACAGTAATAAAAGAAACCAAACAACTGGAAAACAAGAAAGCAAACATTCCAGCCCCCTAACACACTTCTTTCACCCTTTCTCTAGTCCTGCAATAAGAGTGGGTGGGAAGCGTTTGGGACTGAATGCCATTTCCTGGCACCAGATTGAAGGTTACTCCAATAATCACAATCCATTATGGAATTTTCCCCGTGGGCCGGTCTTGTGAATGCCGGTCTTCCTAAATCCCGTGATTACCCTGGGGTACCCCTCCTGTCGGTCTGTCTTGGTGTGTTTCAGTGGTTCAGAATTAAATAAGTATCTTGAAACCTAGCTGCAGCTCATTGTCTTTGGAAAATGGTCCAAAGAACATAAGTCATTTGATTCAGTGTGTAATTAGTTATGTTAAGGCTTACTATCCCCTAGTGATTAATGTGATAAGCACATAATTTTTCATTTGTGATACAGTAATCCCCCGCCTTTGCGGAAGTTATGTTCCAGACCCATCAGCGATAAGTGAAAATCTGATATAGAAAGACCATATAAATAAATTTTTCTTATAGTTTAAGCCTTAAAATACCCCTCCCACATGCTTTAAACCAAGGGTGGGGAACCTGATCCATGGAGAGCTGGTGTGGATGCAGGTTTTTGGGATAGCCTCTCAGTCAGCCAATCACAGTGGGTCCCCAGGACTGGGGGTGTAATGTGTGTATGTATATATATATATTTAAAAGTGTGTGAGTGTGTGTGTGTGTGTGTATTACAGATAACGGTCAACTTTAAACAACATTAAAATAGTAAATAAGTTAATGTGTGGCCTATGGTGCAGTGCTGGATAGTACAATAGTAATTAGGTACATGTATATCAGCAAGTGTCTATTGTCAAATGATCACAAGGGAAAGAAGCTGTTTTGGTGACTTGGTCCTGGTTTTTAGTGCCCAGAATCATAGTCTTGACGATGATCATGCTTACTAATCTTTTGAAGTTCTGAAGGTCCTGGTGAGAGGGCAGCCAATGATTTTCTTAGCACACTTGATGATGCATCTGGTCTTGTGCCAACTGTTTTGACTGCATTAACTATATTACCAAAGTCTGCAGCTCATGAAATTAATGGAAAAGTGATAAAAAACCTTTGACTGGTAGTGCAGATGGAATGGAGTCTGGTTGTATCTACAGCACAGTAATACAATGAAGAGTTATATTCTACATTCTGTACTGGTTTCAGCATAAGCTTCCTTAGATCGGCTGCAAAGTGCTTAACCGGATCTGGTGCATGCTTACCCACAAAGCTGTCTGTCACCCTCTCAACCATATTAGGCTTTAATTAACCATTTGCGCAAAAATGTTTTTAAAAAGTGTTTATGCACAGAGTAACAGCTATTGTGATCTAAAAATAGAAACAACCATTTAGACCGTGTGTTTAGACAAATGAGATCCAAAACCGGTTTGAGAAAAAGACCTGTTATTAAAGCAAGCATTCCAGAAGATAACAATAAGACAGACATAAGACAAAGATAGGATAAGGCTGTATTGATAGTGTATTGTCTACAACAAAATTTTGTGTGGCATGTAACAGACAGAAAACAGCTACAGGTACAATGATATAAAAAAACAAACAAAAAAAATCAATAGAAGCAACTCTAACTTGCTGCAACAATAGACAGCATTTGGTGCAAATAAACAAGTGAAAAACAGTATGGTGAATAATCAAAATGAATTGGAAATTGGAAATTGGATTCTATGAAGTTTCTATTCTGCAGTCGCTTCTACCATATCTTTTTAGAGAAGAATCCAAAAAGAGTAACCATAGCCTGATTACTATAGAGTAACTTATTACATAATTTACGGAAATTTGTAGTTACACACAAAAAAGTGCTTAAGAGGGCCATTGGAATGCATATATGATACAGTTTTGCTATTTATCACATTTATTCATGTCTAAAAGGCCCATTAACAGATACCAGAGGGGGAACATAGCAACAAGGGTTGTCATGCGGTGGAATTCTTTCAGGGAGCTGTTTCAGGTGTTAACATTCCTCCCTCAAGACATAACAAATTACTTTTTTTTTAATGACCGACCATTCTGGGTTCATGGGCAAGACGTTCGACTGCCTGGATAAGTCTGTCTGTTTACATCACATAGATCCTAATGTCTTTCTGTCTGACATTCATTCTTGCGAACAGGAGTTTGTGGAATGAGCGACAAAGGAAGGAATAAGCAACTAGGACAGGAGTGAAGAAACCAGCTTATGGAGCAGGGGTGTGTGTGGAAAAGCCATTGGAAATGCAAACAGGAAGAGGCAGCATGCAGACTCTTGACCTGAGAGATATAGTGATATTCTTGTACCTGATTACCACCTGTGACGTAGGCCTATCTGTCCTCATGGAAACTGAGTGGGCTCAGTTCCTGTTCCTTTTTACTTTAACCAGCCCCCACAGCCTAATTGAGAGCTATCCACTAATACCTCCTGCACAATCCTCTTAGTTTGAATGTACTGTTTCTAAGATGCTCACCAAGTTTCCAGTATCTTATTCTGGGAAAGCTTCCCTTTGGCCCTGCCCATCCAACGTAAACACTCACTTTCATACAGAAGGACAAGGAACCACTAAGACGGCACCTGAATACAACAGCACCACCAGCCAAAGGAGGAAATCCACAGTAAGTCCAACCCCACAGTAAGTTCAGGCCTTGCCAAAAAGATTGCGCATGCTCAAGAACATATTTAGCTAGAGATAATGGCTGGTTATTGATTATAAGTTACAATTTATTCCGTCAGCACTGTAGCCAGTATTTACCATAAAATAAGATGAAGATTAAGATGAACTTATTTGATCCCAGGGGGAAATTCTAGCACAAGAACACGATGCACAGATGAATAAAGCGTGTTCAATGCAATATTATCTATATTCTTAAATATCAAGGTTGCATCTGTAGTGTTTTATGTAGCATTTATCCACTAAAAGAGAAGTTTGCTTTCTTGTTTTAAGTAACTAAAAGATGGAATTTAAAGTTGTTCAGTTGCCAGTTAGATTTCCAGTACCACCAGTATATCCAATGGCTTTGTATTTTATCACCATGAAACATCATTGAGTAAAACAAACTATAAATAGGTACAGGCTGTATTTTTCATGCTTCATGAAAATAATTGACTTAATTTTAATTTTGTGTTGTATGAAGGCTAGAGTACTGGTTTGAGTATTGGTATCATTATACCGGCCAGGCGTCCATGCTTATAGGAAGAGTTCAGAAACCTTTACATATGTATTTTAGATATGTTTACTATATTTGCTCAATGTGAAAAAATGCTAAGATATGATTCATATTTATTTTAAAGCAAACACGTAGTATTCAACGAAACTTGCAAAAATATATTTTGAATGGTGGGCTGTGGGGAAGTGAAGCCGCATCATAACCCAGACTGGAAGAGTGCTGATCCATATTGCGACATATACATCATCCTGAATTTTTTTTTCTTCAAAATGGAAAGGTGCCACAAATTGATTGGTGAGAATTAAGGTGTCTGAAGACTCATCCTCACAGAATTTGTGGAAGTTTGAAACACTCTTGCTGTAAACTGACGGACAATAGGTTCAGTATTTATTTTCATGCATGCTGAATTCAAACTGATTCAATGAAAATACATCATTAACAAAAATCTTATCTTAAAATCAATTGACTAGGCCCAGGAATTTTAAGCTGAGCCTTCATTTTTTTTGTTCACTATATTGCACATCAAGCATGTATCATTTTTACAATAACACTTAAACTTTAACTTGCACTTTAATTTCATTTACAGAAAATATCTTGAGCAAAACATTATAATAATTATACTTATGATGCTTTGGAAGTTTGCATGTTCTTTCTGTATGTGTGCAGATTTTCTCTGTATACTCTGACTTCCTTCTATAGTCCAGAAAGGGATGGAGATTTGGTAAATCAGTGTGAGTCCTGCAATTGGATGGATGGATGGATGGATGGACGGATGCATGCATGCAGCAGCATTATGCAAACCAAATTTGCGGGTAGGCGTCATTTGAAATCCACACACAAGACATAAAAAATACATATATAAATATATTTTAAACTTAATGTAACTATTATACAGTCAAACTTGTCCAGCTAACCTTGTTTACTGTGGCTGAGATGTGAGTTGTGAATGTTACAAGGTGTCAACTTGTTGATGATGTGTAGAGTTATCGGTAGAAGATGGGAACGATGAAGGATGGGGGAGGGAATTAAGAGATGTGATCCGATGGAGGAAACTCACTCATTGGCCAGATTACCCTGACTGCCGAGTTTATTACAAATTTAAAGATTTGTTATTCACGGTCTACGTAGGCATTTTATTGGCTGACTGAATAATTAACTTACACATTACATTTGTACAAAATATTGGGTAGGCCTAACTAAATTGATTGACACAATGCTGATGGATGGATGGATGGATGGATGGATGGAAGGATGGATTATTTTAGATGACCACAAGCTTACCACAGCACCAATACCAATTACCCAAACTGGATGCAAACTCATAATCCCATGTCAACCCTAATATCTTTAAATGTTATTGACACAAGCCTACAGTACATTGCAGAGATCAATTTGGAACTATACAGTATCTTTAATTGTTTAAAATGTATATACCTTTCAGTGACCTGGCCTGCATTCCATGGAGAAATACTTCAGCCCACTGGGGTTACACAAGACAACTGAGCAGATGTTTGAAAACTGATACCACTAGATTTCAAAGCTAACAAATCCATTATTCCTGTTTTTTCACAGTTCACTCAAGGAAATGTCAGGCCTTGCTCTGGTTAAGGATGAACTATCTGCAAGCCACACAGGTAAGAGGAAGTTATTATTTCTGTGGGATGAAAGAATTGGAACTCCGGTTTGATAGAGGGCAGTTCAAACAGTGGCTAACATTACCAGTATAGGATAAAATGTGTAAGCAGTATTAACACTATGTACTCTGGATCTCCAGAAACCCAGTCTTTTACAGTGCTAACATAAACAGCTGCCACACAAGCTGATGATGGTTCTTAGATGTTTGCAGTCCATATTATGTCCTGTAGGAGAAAACACTTCAGCAAAAGGCTGCTGTGATATAAAGCATTTGGCCATGTGACAGACACTCTAAGCAGATTTTCTCCTGTTGCCAACCAGGCTTGGATTAAGGAACGGTCTTAAAATACATGTTTGTGTTCAGTCCATCAGCCATCATGAAGCTGACAGGACTTCAAGCCGTCTTCACAATGATTCATGACTATCCCAAGTCTGCCCGTCTTTTATGAGACTATTCAAAAGCCCACAGCAAAGATGGCCCCAAAAGGGAGAGAGTGGCGAAGGTGGGTTTTATCATTTGACGTCTCCTCTTAAATTACTCAAGGTCCCAAGGGGGTGATCAACGACTGGAGGAAGTTCAAACTGGAGAGCCTAGACCGAGATGCACAGCCTTCCAGCAAGCGTGAGCTCCTCCGGCAGATGTCTTCACCGCACAGGTCCAAAGGTGACTCCCAAGAAACACTCAATCGCAAGGTCAGTGGAGACACACAGGGTGTTTATCAATATGCATACTTCACTTTTCTTATCTTCTCGCACACCCGTTTGACATTATCTTCCATTGTTGAAGTACAGTTCCAATGCTCAAGAACAGAAATACAGAGGAAAGTAAAAATCCCCGGATGTTATTCTTGCTCAGCCTCAAATTTCAATGCTGCATCAGTTGCATCCTTACCAACAAGAATAATCCCATGATTCCTTGAATCGTAAGATAGCAAGAAAGCTCTTTCCAGGAACACAAGTATGTTCTTTGTGTTCTTGGCATTCATAAACACCCACACAAATACCTTAGAGGCCTGTGATATTAACAGGCCCTGTGCCATTAAGGTGCACACAAAAGGACAGAAGGACAAAACATTGATTTTATCTACAATATGGGGGGGGTGGACCGTTTCCAAAATCCAGTTTGCAAAGACGCCCACAAGCAATGCTGGTAAATATTTTAAAATGAGCAGCAGGTAGCAGAGGTTTTAAAGTATTTCAAAACAGACAATAGGTTCCAGTTCAGGGAAAATATTGTACCACTGCATCTGCAAGTAATGTGTTTAAGATCATAAGCAAAATGCACAGAATCTTAATAAAATTTCTGCATTTGAAATTTGTTGTAAGCCCTGAGAATTTGATAGTACAGGGATCCGAACTGATACCACCTTTGTAACTGAAACATCACAGGGACAGAAAAAAAATGTATGTCGAAATAGGTGACGTTATATTCTGGTGGACTTTTTCAGTATTAGACTGGCCAAACAGGTTTTGCCTAAGTGTCCCTAATTGCCAAAGATGTGCCTTTAGCCTGAAAAATGGTCCCCATAACATCAAAGTAACAGATTTATATCACATTGTGGGGGAAATTTGGTGCCCACAATGTAATATGAACATAATTCTCTCTCTCACACACACACACACACACACACACTAAGTGCACGGTTGGCCTTACAGATGAGCATGCAGGAGTATGAGCTGATCAAGGATGAGGACGAGCAGTGCCTGCGCAAGTATCGCAAGCAGTGCATGCAGGAGATGCATGAGCGCCTGAGCTTCGGACCCAGGTTCGAGCGCCTGTACGAGCTGGAGAGTGGGGAGGCCTTCCTGGACGCCATCGAGAAAGAGCATCGTCTCACTGTGGTGGTGGTGCACATCTACGAGGACAGCATCAAGGGCTGCGAGACTCTCAACCGCTGTCTGGCCTACCTGGCTGCCGAATACCCCAGCGTCAAGTTCTGCAAGATCAAGGCTTCGAGCACCGGGGCGAGTGAGCGCTTCTCAGACAACGTGCTCCCCGCTTTGCTGGTGTACAAGGCGGGAGAGCTTTTGGGTAACTTCGTGTGTGCCACCCAACAGCTCAACGAGGAGTTCCACGCCGTGGATGTGGAGGCATTCCTGAATGAGTACGGCCTGTTGCCAACAAAATACTTGACGGCCAAGGTCAAAGATGAGGAAGAAGCTGGTGTGGAATGAAGCCGTGGTTTTTCAAGAGGGTGTCTCAGAGAATGTTCCATTACTCTTTTTATAGGGCAATGCAGCAGAAGCTTTGCTGTCATGAGACCGTTCTCTTTCAACAAGCAAGGTAGGGGTGACCTTTCTAAATCAGAGCCCCTTTAATGAGCGAATACCTCATCAATGAAATGTAAAAAGGATATTCACGATGCTTCCTGAATGTGAACAGCCTAACACTACTCATTATTCCTTTCAATATTCACTGATAAATAAGTTATAATAAATATATAATAAAGTCGTAGAAAAGATTCTGTGCTATGAGAATTTAATTACTGATATACAGTATGTATGTGTGTGTGTGTGTGTACAACTTGTCAAACTTGTTTCTCTCTTCCGTAGAATTCTGGGATGACATGCACAGAGTGCATTTAGCTGAAAGCTTATATGCCATTTGTAAGATATTTCAGGAGTGTTTCCTTTGAAAGTGATTCAGTTACTTGACATTGGTGGACTTGGTGTTTAAAACGCAGCTCATCGCCATGATGCATACTGTATGATTCGAGGTGTGCATGTAGCAGCAGAACCACACTTGTAAGAGAGCATAACCTGTGTTGTACGTGGGTGTGACAGAAAGGTGACCTGGCAGTTAAGCAAGTTGATGCACGCTTTTACATTGCCGACTTTTTGCAGTCAGGGTTCATGTAGTCACAATTTAAAGATTAAGCCTGTTAAATAAGAGCATGTATTGCCACTAAAATGGTAATGCATGCCAAAAAGACTGATAATGACATATTCTAAAATATTGCAGATCAAACTCCGGACTGAACCTATTTACAAATGAGACAGTGGTATTTCAGAAGAGAATAATTACCAGTCTTAATAACTGAAAATAGAGCTGACAGTTAAATTTGAATCCCAGTTCTTAGATCTGAAGAGTATGTTTCGTCTGCTTATTTATCATGCCTCAACAGAACTGAATAAAACTGATTAACAGCATGGTATGTACTCTACATCCAAAGGGGAGAAAAAAACACGTCTCTTCTCGTAATTTAAAAGCGTGCCTCTCCATCTGTTTCCTTGACGAGATCACGCCAGAGACGCGGCTTGTTTTGGACACGCATTACAAAGCACTTCAAGTAAACCCCTGCACTTATGCCAAGTAGGTTTCGTGCAATGAGTCTCCCCAACACCCAGCGCAAGAGCGTGCCCCAACAACACCCCACCCGAGCACCACACACACCATCCGAGCACCACTTCAGAGTAAGGCGGAAGAGCCAGGACCTAAGCTTTTAATATATTTGCTGCATTCAGTCTCAAAATACCTTAGCGTGTAACCACTGGTACACCAGTCTGCGCATCGGATCTTCCGTAATTCAGGTATGATGCGTTATATTTAAAAAGAATATCGCAAGCCATCAGTCCAACACTAGAGCAATTACAATAAAATCAACGATTACTGAAAAAACAGTGCACGCATTTCTACGTATTTTACAGTAACAAACAAATGTAATTAAGTAGATATTTAAAGTCTGATATTTAAAGATGTGCTGAAGAAGGGTATCACTCAAGTGAGAATTTAGATTACTGCAAGTGATGTGCTTCCGTTTGGTACGAAGCCATCTGTCCATGGCATATGATTCACAGTCTGTAATTGATAAGTTAAGTGGCAATGACCTTGATAAGCAGCTAAAATATGCATGCAATGCCTTTATCGTCATTGTACAGGCAGCCAAAATAATGATCTTCAATCTTCACTCATCTTCCCTATTACAAACAGACAAACATATACAAGTGAGAGTGAAACTGAGGGTCTGAGCACAAGGTCAGCCACTTTTCCGGAACGCCAGAGCGAGTTTTAGGGGTTAGCAGACTAGCCGATGGGCCCAGCAGCTGTATGATGGCTTTCCCAGCTGCGGGATTCAAACCAACTGCGAACGAGCAGAGCCACACAGCACAGGGATAAATATAGAAATCAATGACACGGTACTGATATCTTCAAAACATTTCGTGGAGGGGGGCTGGACAGTCTTGTTCAGTCCAGTATAGGAGGACTAATCACCGCACTGGGATCCACACAGACCACAGGATAAGCTAACTTGTTAGCCACAGTGTCCCCCCCCCCACTGCACTCGGGCATTGGGATCCATACAGATCACAGGATGGGCTAATCTGTTGGGCACAGTGTCCCCCCTTCACTGCACTGGGAACCACACAGACCACAGGATGAGCTAACCTGCATTTAAGGAGTTTCACTCCGTGCCATTATTAACGGCTCAAAATCCAAAACCTTTTTGGCAGGATCACTGGGAGCTGGCCTTTCTCTCGGA
>JAODUD010000033.1:14692376-14718261 GCA_026784285.1 Stomatorhinus walkeri | reverse complement strand
GGTGATGGAGCACAGTGACATAGCTGAGCTGCCCAAAGCCACCCGGGATAAATTAGAGAAGTTTTTCTGCGAGAAGCAGTCCGAGATAGACTCTCTTAAATCGCGCCATGAGCGATTCAAGGTGGACAGTGGTAAGCTTCGTCGGAAATGGCAGTCTTTTAAACATTGCGCAGTTAAGGAAATTGTGGAGAAGTAATCAGGATAGCCGCCTTAGTAGGCAGATGCGTATTCATTCTTAAGTTATATGTTAGTCCTCGTTTGCTTTAAATGATAGACGGAACATAAATCACATTCTTTAACCAGTAGCTTTTGATTAAATTTGTGGTTACATGAATGACAGCCGTACTAGCGCTAAATAATAATCAGCCTTTGGGCAAAAGTGCCGGTAATACCAGCATCACCCACCGACTCCAAGTTGTATATATTTTGTCTTAATTGTGTGGAGCTTGATTAGATTGAAAATGTCACGTCTGCTTTATATAACGCACAAGACAAACCACGCGACCTAATAATAATATTCACGTCCCATCTCATGAACCCAGGCCTTGCCGTAAGACATTTTTGTCCTTGCTGATTCTGGTCGGCTTGTTTTCTTCTTCATAACTAGTTAGTCACCCTGGCCTTGACTGTCGTATTGACTGATTTATATTGAATCAGTCTATATGGAACTCGCTTGTAGTTCTGTTACGCAGATGCCGTTATCAATTGTTTTTCTGTTTCATCTGTTAATTAAAATCTTATGTGGAATCTTAAGAGCAACAGAACTTCGAAGCCGAGAGGCATCTGGCTCAGTGTCGGGATCAGCTCTTGTCCCAAACCCAGGAGAATTACAAGCTCAAAGAAGATCTCGCCAAGATTAGTAAGTGCACTTGGTTTTCTGATTGTCGGTCGGTTTGGTTTACTTTTTTAACATAAGTTGAAATTATGAAAACCTTTGCATTTTCAGATGAGAATATGAAGAGTCTAAGGGATAAAGAACAAGAATGTGAATCTCTGCAGGAGAAACTGTCACTACAAGAGGTTAATGCTTTGGATTTTTAATGCTTAATGTAGAAACTGGTGTGGAAAAAATGGGCACTAGTATTAAATATGTAGCTGAACTGAGTTTTTGTGCATGTGTTTTTGACTCCCATTTTAGTCCCAATTTGTGAAAACCAAGTGTGGGCTTGAATCTGAAAAACAAGAACTTGTTCGAATGCTTGAGAAGAGATGCCAAGAAGTGGAACATCTTAGTGGTATGCATGTCTCCTTGCATCATCATACCAAAAGTCTGACCATTTTCAGAGAGAGGAGCTGCCTATCCTTATGTAACAGTCCAAACACCTCTTATGAAGGGTTTTAAGTTTCTGGAAACCATGTGCAGTGTGTGTTTTTGAACTCTTTATAGAGGATTTGAAAAGGGTTAGTGACAAATTTGCGGAGACCAATTCAACAAAGACGGTGCTCCAGTTGAAGCTGGATGAACTTCAGTCATCTGAGGTTTCCTTCAAGGTTAGTTGGACGTTATCCCCTCGTCTCAGCCCTGGGTTCTCACTTCTGTAGTTGTTCCCTTTGCCGTTCACGACGACGCTCACCGAACCAAACGGTTTTGGCTCTCGGTTCAGTACAGAGAGAGGAGAATGGAACAGGAGAAGGAGCTTCTGTTAAGCCAAAACACGTGGCTGAACACAGAGTTGAAGGAAAAACGTGAGGAGTTGCTCTCACTATCCCGGGACAAGGGCGGCGAGATCCTTCAACTGAAGTGTAACCTGGAAAGCAAGGAAGATGAGGCAAGTCTCTCAATAGAATTTTGAACGTTTTTAAACATTACTAGTCCTTTTTATTTTGTATTTACTTTAATTGTACTTTTTAATCCTCCACAGGTCACCACACTTCAGAGCCAAGTGACCGCCCTAAAGGCGTCAAGGGAGAACCTCCAAAAGCAAGCAGAAGATTTGATTAGCAAGCTGAAAGACGTAAGTGGCTAACTGTCTGTGACTGTCTTGAAACAAGTGCCAGGCCTTTGGTCTAGACTGTGCCCCTCTTACTTAGGAGAAAGAAAAACAGGCGTCAATGGAGGAGAAGTTTCGCAACGAACTGAATGCACAGATTAAACTCTGCGACTTGTACAAGGTAATAGGAGAGCTGGTATGCTGTACGCCGCCTGCCGTGTTTATGGTCAAGTTACTTTGGGAAATGCTGGAGGCTGGTTAAGGTCCCATTCTGACTCTTCTACCCTGTGGTGCCAATGTCCCTCCAGAGTGCGGCAGCAGACTCTGAATTAAAGAGTGACGAGCTCAGCCAAGCCGTGAAGGAGCTGCAGGGGCTCCTGAAGGAGGCAGGGGGTGGTAGGTGGTCTTTTAAGGGAGCTTAAGAAAGCACTCTCCTAAGGTAGTGGGTTTATGGGGTTAAGATGTGGTGTGTGTGTGTGTGAGAGAGAGAGAGATGTGGGGGGTGCGGACACATCATACTAAAACACTTTTACATGCTTGATTGGTTTTTGGTTCAGTGTCGTGGCATTTTAAATTACATGTTTATTAATCAGGAAATGTTTAGTTTACTTCCTATTTTTACAAAACTAGTAACAATACCATAGGATGCATTCTGAATGTAGCTGAAGTGTTTACTGATTTCTGTCTTCGACGCAGCTAACAAAGGTGTGGAGGCAAGGCTGCTGGAAATGGAGAAGTCTAAAGATAAATTGGAAGCTGAACTGAAGGAAAAGATCCAGAGTTTGGAAAAAGAGCTGGAAAACGCCAATGATTTACTGTCTGACCCCAAGCGTGGAGGTGCGACAATTGTTCATAACTGGTATTTTTTTGGATGTATGTACAATAAGCATCAGTGAGTATGTGGAGTGGCTCATATGAAGATCAATCCTACCGTACATTGATTTGTACCTGCAGGATCAGCATCATTCACAGAACAGCTGACCACGATGTCCCCAACTGCGGCAGCTGTGTCAAAGATGGTTAAGCCCGGCATGAAAATAACAGAGGTATCGAAATCGCTTCATTAACCCGTGTCATTAAATGAGTGTCTGGTTGACTTGAAGGCACCATTTGAGCCCCGTGTCACCTGACTTGAAGGTGTACAGTGCTTACATGGAGGCTCAGGATCAGCTGCAGCTGGAGCGCATGGAAAACAAGAGGGTGAACCAGTACCTCGACGAGATCTTGAAGGAGGTGGAAGCCAAGGTGCCCATGCTGAAGCGCCAGCGCGATGAACATGAGCGAGTTCAGAAGTCCGTGGCCAGCTTGTCTTCTAGGCTGGAACAGGCCATGAAGGTAAGGTCTGGTCGCGCGGAGTGAGAATGTCAGGGATCTCTGGATCTTCATAAACGATTGAATACTGAGTGTGGCTTGATGTTTCAGGAAATGCATCGCCTGCAGAAAGAGCGGGATGAGGCCGGCAAGCACTCCTCTGTTTTGGAAAGGGACAATCAGAGGCTTGAACTACAGCTCGCCGACTTGTCACAGCAGGTCCGTAATTAAGAGTTAAGTATTTGTTAGGAATTAATCTTAAATTGGGTTGTAAAAAACACCCTGGTCTCTCGCTGCAGGTCCGTGTCCTGCTGATTGAGCTGGAGGAAGCACGCGGGAATCACGTCCTCCACAATGATGAGGGCGCCAACTCCTCCGACGTCAGCAGCACCTCAGAGGTCATCTCCCAGCACCTGGTGACATTCCGCAGCGTTGAGGAGCTTCAGCAGCAGAACCAACGTCTTCTGGTGGCTCTCAGGGACCTGGGAGAAGCAAAGGAGCAGGAGGAGGTGGAGACGACCTCTTCCAGGTAGTTTCTTCTGATGTTTTGGTTTAGATTAGCCGCAAGGTCCTTCGAATGACTACCTGCATATTTCTGCGAAATACCAGTATAGTTGTCCCTCCAGATGCACAAATTTGATACTCAGTTTCTCTTATTCGTGTGTCGGCCATGAAAAACTAAATGGTAATATTTCTGGAGCTTGTCGAAAAATGGCAGTAGACTGTGGAATCTCACATTTCTCACAATAACTTTTAGACGTCACATTGCCATTAATTTGCATTTTTAATAATGGTTCCAAAACGTAGTGCTCTGTCCATCTGTACACGTACATCTATGTCGATAGCAGTACATACAGAAGCATAATTTAGATAGTTTGTATCTTATGTAAAAAGGTATACATACTGTAGGAAATAAAGCAGTCTGACATTCATAGTGTAGAGTACTATTTGTTTAGAAATTGGTATTAGACTTTTTGTTATTGTTCGGGCTAAACGACTTCTGAGTTAAGGTCAGTAGTACCAAAATATTATTTGCAAATTTTCGTGTTTGTGGGTACCATCTGTCTCAAAGTGTCATGCATGTGAAGGGATGACCTGTAAATACTTTGGTCATGCAAAATTTTAATTGTGGGGACCACTTTCCCTCATTTGGCTAACTTTGGCACCAAGATTTATGCTACACTTTACCATAGTATAGGCCGAGCCCTGGGAAGTCCTTCATTGAGAGTATTGAGGCTGCTTTAGTAGCTATGTAGCTTCCTCGGTCACCTGAGGATGCTCCTCGCAGGGTGGCGGAGCTCGAGGTTAATCTGGAGAAGGCGCAGCGTGAGCTGGAGGATTTGCAAGAGCAGCGGCGTCACCAGATGCAGCTGGTGGAGTCCATCGTCCGGCAGCGGGACACGTACCGGATCCTGCTGGCCCAGACCACGGGGGTCAGCTTCCCAAACCAGGGTGAGTTTGACGCCCAATGTGTTGGGCTGGGGCAGTTAGTTTTGGCGCCATTTTGGTGCCAGGATGTATTGGATCTATATATGTGTCACCAGGGGTCGAAAATTCAGGTTCCAGAGTAAAGTTAAGCTGATGTAGGTTGCTGAAATAAACTACATTAGAGGATATTACCAATTTGTCTACGATACAATACCACTGTCGATATTCAACACATCAAGATTATACACTGATTGTGTACTGATTGGTAGCAGTTTAATATTGAAATATTGGAATAGCTAAAACTTAAAACAGACCAAATATAAGTACCAGGCAAAAACAGCTTATAACTACCAAGGATGAGTCAGTATTTTGAATTAAATTATTGCGCACATCAAACTCACCGTTACATTAAATATTTCTGTCTGCATCCGTACAATGCACATTTCTGCTTTAAAAAATGCAAATGTAGAAGGGGGGACATGGAATGACATTTGTTTTTAACATTTGAGAGGTAGACACTACACATTACAGTGCACATAGCATAGGCTGCAAAAACAGCATATTTTTATGCAGCATATTAAGGATAACATTCAACTAACTCCATCTGTTGGTGTCAAATGGTACTGCAATAAATTCTTAGAAATTTCGCTGAGTATCAATTAATTGCAGTATTGATACAGCTCTAGAGGGGTGGATGAAGAGTGAGATTCTGCCGTTCTCACCCGTATATATTTTTATAAATAGATAATTGTGAATTGGAGCAGGTCTTGTGCGTGACTTGCCTCTGGTTCCAGGCACTACTGCCGCTGAGCCGCCGTCTCTGACCTCCACGCCCCGACGCTCGCCAGCGGTCACTCCCACTATGACCACGCCCCTGCAGCCTGCTGGGCCCGTATCCTCAGAGCTTGCGGAGGCCAGAGCTGCTCTTAAACAGGTGATGCTGCTTATCTCCCATGGGTGAATTGATTTAATGGGGAGTCTTAGAAAGAAAGAATCAAGTTAAGAATGTATTGTATTTTATTGGTTCCTGGAGCTAAATTAGGATGTTATAATGAGCACCGACATTCATATGGGGGCAAAATAAACTGAAGGCCTGAAAATGAAGGTGAGAACGTAGGAGTACAGTATAAGCCTGACTTGTTTGAGATTTAACCTGAAAGTACCTTGTCATCTTGATCCGTATGGTGAACTGGTCTACTTTTGATATATGGATTAGATTATTGTGCTTTTGTGGCGGTGGGTTAATGAAATGGTGATGATTGAAAACGTTTCCGTGTAGCTGCAAGAAGCATTTAACACGTACAAGGATGAGAAGGCTGAAAGCGAAAGGCTCCTTGGGAGTCAGACCGACAAGCTGCTGGAGCAGGTCTCTGACCTGCGCTCCCAGAATGCCAGGACGTCCACCCAGCTGGAGTTCGCCTCCAAGCGGTAGGCTGCCCAGTTTGACACATCTTTCAGTGATTTCCTGACCCGCTTCACACACACAGGTGTGGAGGACTTTAAGTGTGAATTACAACCCAAAAGCTGGTAAATCATGCAAGCCATCTTTTACTCATTGGGAAAAATTCCCATACTCTCGACAGGCTCATTACAAGGTCACTAGGGTGGCAGAACTGTGACATCAGGGTCGTCTTTTTAAGACTCATGATTCCAGCCATTCAGTATGCTTTTGATATGGTTGGCTTGAAGTTACTGGAAATAAGGTTAGGCAGTGTCTCTTTATTGCAAATATATCTAGCTCATACAAAATATCATTTATAGCTCATTGTTTTAAATGTTCAATATTCTGCTTAAGGGTGACCACTGTGAAGTAACAGAATAAAGTGTAAAACACATGGATCATGATCAGGTATATTGGTGGTGTGTGTTTTCAACATCGCTTCAGGTATGAGATGCTCCAGGATAATGTGGATGGGTACCGGCGTGAGATCGCCTCGCTGCGGGATACCAACCAGAAGGTGACCACTGCCAACCAGAAACATGAGCAGGTCATTCATACGCTGACGGAGGACTTGAGGGAGGCCAAAGAGAAGCTGACCGTGGCTGACGTGAGTATTTTTTGTTCCGGTGGCACCTTAATTACTTGCAGCAGGACAAGAAATTCTGTAGAATTTACACACAAGTTTGACATTATAACAGAGGCTGCTGTTGAGACATTTTTTGTTTTCATTAATTAATTTACTTCTTGATGAATTTCAGGGTTATTTACCATACTTGTACACCGCCAGGTTCTTGAGCTATGTAATTTCCATAGAGCCGTTATGAGAACCTCAAGAAGGAGAGAGACATGTTGAAGATGGTGGAGGCGCAGTTGTGTCAGGAGAAGGAGTCCATTCTGGCTGAGCAGCGTGGCCAAAATCTGCTTCTGACCAACCTCCAGTCTATCCAAGTAAACGCATCTTCAGTTCAGGATTTTAAATCGTCAAGGAAAACAACGTTCTGTTCCGCTTTCATGATCCTATGACTTCTTATGAAAGGCAACTTTGGAAAAGGCAGACATCGAGACCAGGCAGCGGCTCAACAACCAGATTGAGAAGCAGGAGCGAGAGATCACCCAGCTACAAAAGAAGCTGGAGCACGAGGTGGAGCAGCGCCATCTGCTGGCTCGCAACCAAGATGTAAGCAGCCCTGCTGTAGATAGGCCTTAGACTCCTGTGCGTTCCCAGACCTTTTGTCTTACACTTGCATGATCTTGGTGTTAACAGCTGCAGTTGATGGATGCAAGGAAGCAGCTGGAGGTGCAGTCTGCCATGCATCAGAAGACCAAGGAGCAGCTGAGAAATGCCGAGCAGGAGATCCGCACCATTCGTGAGCAGCTCTGCAGTGTCGAGAAGCGGGAAGTCTCTACCCTCTCACAGGGAAGCCACAAAGGTGAGCAAGACATGCCACTGGAGGTGTTTTGTAGAACGTGGACTTTTTGTGTATAATTCAAGTAGAGTTGGCCAACTTGCCTTTGTTTCACTTTGGCCAAACACTGCTGAACCATATTAGAAACCTCAATATTCTAATAGTGCAACCAATTTTTATCATCAATCAAGTGGAATTTGTAAATCTTGTCTTCTCCCAGGGCTACCGGTGTCCGATCATGATGTGGAGGATCTTCAGAGGTGCCTCCAGCAGGCAGAGGAGCGGGCTAAGGACCTCGAGGAACGCTTAAACAGCACTACCGCCAACATGGAGCAGTATAGGGCCATGATCCTCAGTCTGGAAGAGTCTCTTGATAAAGAGAAGCAGGTGGGGCTGTATTTACAATTCTGCTTTAGTTTGTTCAAGTGTAGTGATGTAGGTTTTGTTTGGAGCTGTATTTGACCCTGTCTACACACAGGTCCAAGTTTCCTTTTGTTGTTTTTGAAAGATCACTCAGCAGGCCAGTTCTACCATCGAGATCCGCTTGAAAGAGTCTGGGGAGTACCAGAGGCAGCTGGAAGAGAAGCTGGAACGGGCCGAGAAGGAGAAGCAGAACCTGCTGGAGGAAAAGAGGAAAGCAAGTGTGAGCATGGAGGAACAGGTAGGTTCCCCAGACTAACCACCAGGACTTCAAGCCTGATTCGTACTTCACTCGTCTGCATGCCGTTGTAGTCCACATGCAGCGTGTTATGTAATCAACACCATCTACTGTCTGTGCAGACGGTGTGCGCACAGTGCAGACTTCTAGTCTAGCAGACTTGTTTGAGCATTGACTGTTTACTCAAGAGATTGGTAGTGCATTACTAGCCGTTTCCAGTAGGTGGAATCTGTTGGTGTGGTGGAATATCATTGCTGTAAGCATGCATGATCGCAACCATACGTGAACATGGAGGAATGTAAAATTTTCACAAAAGACCACGCGGTTCACCATGCATGGACCTTAATGGCACACAAGAAGGGAAGTATGAACTAGAGTTTAACAGAAGATCAGAACCTTCTTGTAGATCTGTGTACATTTCAGTGACTGAAGCTGTTACGCGATTGTTCTCCTGATCCTTGTGTTAGGTGGTTGAGCTGAGGAGAGATCTGAGCAGACTTCAGGTGGAGCTTCAGGAAGCCATACAGAGAGCATCCCTGTTAGAAAGCCACCAGCAGCAGGCCGTCGAGGACAGCCAGCAGCAGGTATAGCTGGAGCTTCGGCAGCTGCGTCCAGGTTACCCTTGACGCATGCCACGTCTCAGACGGGAAAGCGTGTCTTTGGAAAGGAAAGCTTACAGACATTTTCCACTCTGACGTTCAGTGTTGTTGCAGGCTAAACTTGCCGCGGAGGCTCAGGAAAAATACGAGCGGGAGATGATTCTGCATGCCGCAGATGTGGAGGCCCTCCAGGCGGTGAAGAACCAGGCCCGGCAGCTGGCCCAGATGCGCGAGCAGCTGGAGGAGAAGGCGCTTAAGGCCAGCACACAGCTGCTCGAGGCTCGTGTGTCTTGGGAGGACCAAGAAAAAATGCTCAAGGTGACTAGTCCAGGATTCTTTGATTCCTTCTTATTCATTGGGTTGTTTCTTTATGTAGCTGTATATTTTCTCTTACCTCACTTTTATACTCACATCCACAGGAGGAGGTATCCAATCTGACATCTCGTACAGAAGAATTGCAGAAGCAGAATGATCTACTCCATGAGCAGATTGAGAACCTGAGCAGCAAGTTGGCTGCCTCTGTCAAGCAGGCTACCCAGGGGAGTCTGCTCGACCTCTCCCTGACTGAAGAGGGCAAGTCCCAGGACCAAATTCTCGAGATTTTGAGGTGAATGTCCCTTTTGAATCTTTTATATCTTTTCTCCAGGCATTACTATGAATGCTAGTTATACAACTGGTTTATTCCTGCCTGTGACTAAAGTCGATGAATGTCAATGCTTCTTGCCTGAAGGTTTGTACGAAGAGAGAAGGAGATTGCCGAGGCCAGATTTGAAGTTGCTCAGGTGGACAGCTTGCGCCACAGACAGAGAGTGGAACACTTGGAGAGGGAACTGAAGGAGGTGCAGGATAGCCTACATGCAGAGCGTGCTAAAGTTCAGGTGAGGAGCCTGCCAGTGTGAACTTGGTCTAATTTTGGAGCTCAGTATTTACGTAATCTAGAGTTTGCTTTTGTACGTAAGCGTGCTGTGCTTGGGATCCCTTCCATTCAGTATCAGTATCTAAATTGTACAGGTCACATGTTGCGTGTTCTTCGGCAGGTAACTTTGAAGACCTTGGCGCAGCACGATGAGCTGATGAAAAAGACGGAGACCATGAATGTTCTCATGGACACCAACAAGATGCTAAGGGAGGAGAAGGAGAAGCTTGATCAGGATCTTCAGCAGGCACTTGACAAGGTGCCTCCATCGATATGTTCATGTATTGTGATTTGTCTGAAGTGCTTCATTTTACATAATTCTTTTGTGCTGTGAAAAAAGTGGTTCAAGCAAAACGGTCTGTTCTTGAATAACTTTAAATATTCAGAATGATTGCCATTCAATTTTTTATGATCTACAGGTGCACACACTAGAGGCACAGATCATGCCCCTGAAGGAGTCTAACGCAGAGTTAAGTGAGAAGAGTGGCGTCTTGCAGTCTGAGAAGAAACTTCTGGAGATGGACATCAAGCGCTGGAAGGCCCGGACACAGGTGACCAGGACCCCTGGCAGACCCACCTGGTAGTTATATCTGCGGAAGGTAATGATTGTGTTTATCCTGGTGTTAGGAGCTGATAAGCCAGCAGAAGGATGCTGATCCTGAGGAGTACAAGAAGTTGAACGCTGAGAAGGAAGCCCACCTGAAACGCATCCAGCAGCTGATGGAAGACACAACCAGGCTGAAGACCGAAATCAACAGGTGGACCTCCGCTTGGAGATGCGGCTCTCCTCATGTTGCATTTGCATTCTGTATTTTTGGGGGGAAATCGTGTTTTGACAGCTTTCTTTACAAACAGGAGCAATGCATCCATAACCACCCTACAAAGCCAGGTGCAAAACCTGCAGGACAATTTAGGCAAGGTGACCCTGGAGAGGGATGATCTAAGGAAGCGTCTGGATGCCAAAGACCTCGAAATGCAAGAGAAGGTCAAGACCATAGTGCAAGTGAAAAAGATCGGCCGGCGATATAAAACCCAGTACGAGGAGCTCAAGGCCCAACATGACCAGGTAACACGCATTTCTGTCTTCCTTCACCCATCGTTTTTGTGTCACTGTGAATAATTCAATTGTGTTCTGGTTAGCTGGTTGCTGAGGCAGCTACCCAGCCAATTCTGGAGCCAGAGAATGAGCAAGCCTCTGTCCAGGAGATCCAGACCTTGAAAGAAACGGTCAGTCAAGCGGAAACTAAGACCAAGGAGCTTGAGGGCCAAATGGAGAACCTGCAAAAGGTAAGGGAATGTTTACATAAAATCCAGATGGGTCATGCCTCAGTAAGGGAGTCAAGGAAGGCTTTGGATATATTCTACCATGGGTATTTCTCTTTATATTACGATGTAATGAGTTTATTACTTTGTCCCACAGGCATTACTGTACAATTGTTAACACAAAAGTTCAGGTTATAGTGTTACACGGGCTCAGCAGTCCGTGGTCTAACCCGGTCATTTTGTTCCAGGTGGCAGGTGAACGAGAGGCAGAGGCACGGAGCTTCCAGGAGCAGGTGAGCAAGCTGCAGCCTGAGCTGGCCCGCCTCCGGCAGGAGCTGCAAGAGCGCGCCACTCAGGAGGAGCAGCTGCGGCAGCAGATGGCAGAGAAGGAGGAGAAGACCAAGAAGGTCATCTTGGGGGCCAAGCAGAAGATCAGCCAGCTCGTAGGCGAGTAGCGGCCCCTGTGAAGCATGCCAACCCCTCACCCCCAACCTTATCTCGTTAGCGCTGGTTGCTGACAGGAGGGGTGTCTATGTTTGATTCAGGTGCCAAGGAGCAGCTGTTAAAGGAGATGGAGGAGATGAAGCTGCAGAGGGAAGAGCTGGAGGTACGTTTGGGGGCGCTGAAATCCCAGTTCGAGGGCCGCCTCTGCCGGCAGGAGCGGGAGCTGAGAGAGCTGCGAGGCCAGCAGGAGCGGCACGGCGAGCCGAGGGACGAGCCCCAGGAGCAGGGCCCCAGCAAGGTATCGTGGGTAGTGATCCTGGAATGAGTCCGTTCAGTTTGACGGTCTCCATGGTGACACCAGTGTCTCCCTTTCTCTTAAGGCCCAAGAGCAGCAGAGGCCAGCTGAACAGAGGCAGATCACCTTGAAGACGACTCCAGCTGCCGATAGGGGAAGGTAGCAAGTCTTCGATTGCGTAAAGCCAATGTGAATCTTGTTGCTTCGGAATCTAGCATGCAATGATGGGCGGTTTTCTGCACCATAGCGCCAACGTTTCTGAGCCTCCCACGGCAAACATTAAGCCAACGCCCCTCGTGGCCACCCCGAGCAAGCCTCCACCTATCCCTGGAAACAAGTCCACCCCCAGGGCTAGCATCCGGCCCATGATCACTCCGGCTACCGTGCCAACACCGACTCCGACAGCCACCGTCATGCCCACCACTCAGGTCGATACGCAGGAAGGTGAGTCCATTAGACTCGGTGACACAGAAATCCAGAGGCTCATTCTTCAGACTGCCTTCAGCTAGTACAGACGTTGTAAATATTTTTAGAACTAGACCTGAATATTTTGAGAGCTTACTGCCATTTTCAGATAGTTTGAAAGGATTGATAAGATCTGTATGCTAACGTTAACTCGGAGCATGTTGCGCCAACGCCACCCCGGCTTCTGACTTCAGCAGCGCTGCCGTCCGAGGGTCCAGTGGAGCACGTCACCGTCTTCGGCAGCGCCAGCGGGTCTGTTCGCTCCACCAGTCCTAACGTCCAGAACACATTGCCGCAGCCCCTCTTAAACATGCAGCCCCAGCAGCAGATTCAGCAGACCTCTCAGACGCAAGCCACCGCCTTCGTCCAGCCCACCCAGCAGACCCTGGTTTCCCTGGAGATCACTGCTCAAGAGGCAACTTCATCCCCGGTGGAGCCGATGGCCAGTCCCTCGGTGGAGAGGCCCTCCACCTCCACTATGGTCTTCGGTACAGGTCCGATTCCTTTGTCTTCTCGTTTGGAACTGAGCGAGCAGTTTTGAGTTCAATCTAACCTTGCCTTAGCTGTGTAGTTTAACTGTATGTGGTGGTCCTCGAAAGGTTCAGATGTAGAGGTCACATTTTTGCAGTAAGTAAATGAGCTCATTGTTCAGTTTCAGCCACGCCGGGCAGCACCATCTCCAAGAGGATGCGTGAGGAGGACCTGGAGGGTATATCTGACAGCACTGACGCCAGGCAAGAGGAGACAATGGAGCTACCCAACTCTAAGAAGCCCCGTATCATCCAGAGAGTGGGCCCTGAGGTGAGTTCCATACCCTGCATGTCAAATCATGAAAGACTTTGGCAGGACCAAAGCAGATGTTATCAGAATTATTGGACTTGCTAGACTAAGGGCTCTAGGGTAGTAATTCAGTACGTAATTTGAGTTTTTTTTTTGTTTCCTAGGAAGAAGTACTGGTAGATGAAGGCATGGTGGATGAAGTTGAGGTTCCTATGGAGAATCGTGAGGCTTCTGATGCTGGCCAGGTGAGGCTTGCTCTGGTGTGACCTCCAGGTGCAAGGTCATGGCGTCCAATGTTTTGGAATAGCCCTGAGTCCAGCATATCCATCTGGGCATGGCTACAGGTACCTACAGAGGTGGAATACCCCATGTTGGAGGACGGGGACGAACAGGACGGTGACTCTTCACAGGCTGTCCCCGTGGACCAACCCACCGAGGCTCAGGTCTGCCCACAGGACCCAGTGGAAGAACAGCACGATGTTATTGTCATCGTCTCGGACACTGACAGTGAGGAGGATGAGGAGGAAGAGGAGGAGGAGGAAGAGGAACAGCAGGTAAATTTGTTTACAAAACTCAATGAATGAGGTGTTTTCGCCTTTAGGGATTATATTCTGAACCGTTGTCTGTAGGACTATGAGGAGGAGGAGGATGATGAAGATGATGAGGACGATGGGACTGGCATGGGTGATGAAGGAGAAGAGAGCAATGGGGAGAGTGGCAGCGGAGGGGGCTGTGATGAGCCATACGAGGGAGACTATCTGGAGGTGAGCTGCTGAACTCGGCCCTAACATCCTTCCAGGTTTTCATGTTCGCTGGCATGTAGGTGATTACATACACACGTATACCGTTACAGACTTTACTGGGAACGGCAGTTAAAAAAAAGAGAATTGGACTGAGTCACCAATGGTGGACGGCAGTGAGACGCTACGTAAATGGCGTCACTGTCCTGGAGGAAGGGAGGGAGTGTGTGTGCTTTAAGGCTGGAAGCACATGGCATCCCATTTCCATGAAAGCTCACGCTCCGTCACAGATGTGACTTGTTTTCGGGTTTTTCCACATGGGGTGATTTTATGAATTGCGTGGTCCAGGGGACCGAGGCCAATGACCCCGGCATGGAGAACGAGGAGATCCTGGGGGCTGGGGACTCCATCCAGAGGCTGGCTGACACCCAGACATCCAGTGGTAATTTTAAACAGTTTGTTTTTCCTGGTGCTTCTGATGGGCGTCGGTCTGTGGGCGTTGGGGCTTGGATGAAGTCCAGCTTTTCCTGGTCTGATTGATTTTTTTTCTCTCGTAACATGAATTAAATTTTAATGCATCCCAGGAGAAGGAAGCAACAGCAACATAGAAACCTTTCCTACAGAGTCCCAGCCAGACCAGCAGCTGAATGTTGACCGGCAGGTGCCCCGCCCACCTCAGTCGCCACGGAGACCATCTCACACCCTGCCCCCCCGACTCAATATCCAGGTCCCCCCCACCCAGGAACTCGGGCCGCCGCCGCAGCAGGTGTGTGCACATTTATCTAGTGTCGTACGGTTTCTTATATACACTCACGGCAGCCTTTCCCCCCCGGAAACGTGCGTGTGGGCGTCGGTCCCTGTGGGCATCTGTTTTTCATGTTTTGAACACCAGAGCTTTTCTCTCCTTTAGTGCATTCCCATTAGACGTCAGTTCCCCGGGGGGCGTGGGACACAAGGCGTCCCTCCGGTCAGTAGCAACACGGTGAGTTGCCCATCCATGTGTATTGGGAGAACAGGGAGAGTCCGAGCCCACCCTCCTGTCTTAAGGCGTCCCGTCTGCTCTATGCCGTGCAGCAGCCCTGCTTCGATGAGGAGGACCGGATGGTTCCCAGCACCCCCACGCTGATGCTGCCCCACCGCAGTGACAGCTTCGCCGAAGCCATCCAGTAAGCGAATTAGCCGGGCCGACTTGAGCGCTGTCGCGTCCGGTGCATGTTCAGGCGTCCTGAGCACTCCTGACTCGGCGCGGCTCCCTAACCCTGCCGTTGCCCGTCAGCAGCTCTCCTCAGGTGGCCGGTGTTCCCCGGTTCCGGTTCGGTCCGCCCGAAGATATGGCCCAGGCTGGCTCGGACCTGGGACAGCTAGCTTCGCAAGGAGGTATGTCGTCGACTGCAAAATCAGGTCAGTGATGCAGTTTGGTGTAGAAAATGAACAAAGTCCAGGAAAACCACCGCAGTGGTTGTGTAGATGTGTGCGAGCCTGCATTCCCTGTGATGGTCTGACCATCGTTTAGGATAAACCTATAAAACCATGAACTGTTTCACTTTATAATACCTGTACATGTTTGCTATCTTCTACATTTTCCTAGGCATGCATTTACAGCATAAATGTGGAAAATGACATATCTTGCACTGTGCTGGATGAATTGATCTCCTGAGGATTGGTTACATAACGGGGAACTAAATCCACAGTGCCATGGAATTCTGGAACTTGAATTGGGGCTGTGAAACCAGGCAATGTCAGCCTATGGGAATTAATTCACCAGGTTACTTGCATTGCATAGAATTATGGTTAGTGAACCATCCAGAAGGCACAGGGGTTCACTGGAAGGAATGTCAGTCTGTAACCGGGGCCAGCGCAGAATCACAGCCTATGGGCAATTTATAGATGGCAGAAGCTGGAGTGCCTGGTGGAATGGACTCTCTCTTAGCTGTATGTGAACTGATATCCCGCAGGTTAGTCACATGTCCACAGCTGTTCACCCTTCCTTTCTCAGGTCTAGGAATGTATGAGAGTCCCCTATTCATGGGGGAGCATGAAGAGTCGGGGGGGCGCAGCGTGCCCACCACCCCGCTGCAGGTGGCAGCGCCAGGTGAGTCCCGGCTCACCTGTACATTTTGGAGCTAAAACTAAACCAAGGTCTAAATTTTTGCTGGCACTTTTATTTTGCTCTTTTTTTGCCCCGTTTCCTTCACTGCGATTTATTTATTTTTTTAAACTACACATACTTTTTGTCTCCCAGTGACAGTGTTCACGGAGTCCAATCCCTCCGACGGGTCGGAGCATGCCTCCCAGTCTGTTCCCATGGCGACCACGTCCACGGCGGGCCAGCGGCCCCATGGGATGCCCAGCCCGAGGGGCGACGCAGACGAGGCGCTCTTGGAGACGGAGAGTGACGGGTAGGACGCCGACTTGCGGCTCCTGTGGTGAACGACGGCGGGTTTATCCGTAATGTGGCCGAAAAGCCGGCACAGCACAGGGGTCTGTCTGCAGCATACAACCCGCAAAAGATGAATCTTGTTTTCAGCAAAAGTGATTCACATAATCTGACCAAAAACACCCAGTCTTAGGAGGGACACAGTGAAGCTTAAAATAACTTTATGAAACTTTGCAACACTGTTCCAGACTGTTTTTAATAATCATTTAAGTGATATTTACAGTACTATATAAAACCTTTTATGTGAGCAGTATATAGTGTTTTTCTAAGAGCTAGTTTGATGGTTACACGACTGCAACTTTAGTGCCCAAACTTCTCCTCATGGGTGCTCTGCCTGTTTAAATTTCACCACCAGCTCAATTAATTTAACTTTAACTTATGGGGCCGGTTTCCCGAACAAGGATTAAGACTAGTCTTGGACTAAATTGCTGTTTCAATGGAGATTCAGCATTGTAACTCAAAGCTAGTCTAGGCTTAGGCTTAATCCTTGACTGGGAAACTGGCCAGTGGGGTATTGATTAACCAAGCATGGTAGACTAGCGGTCGAGTTCAACCAACATGTGCATATATAGGAATGTAAGTGCTTACATTGGGGAGCTTTGGCAGTTTCTGAAAAACATAAGCAAAATATTCTTTAGCAGACAAACCTTTATCCTTATCCCACTAAACCAAGGCCAGTGGAAACTTTTGTTGGCACCGCTTGTTACTGTTATCTGACGTCACAATTGATAAATAATCAAAGGATAAAGACGTATGATAAACAAAGGGGGTAAACACAAGGCATTATATGTGGTGGTTTGTGAAAATTCAAGTAGTGCAAGTGCAGAGAGAAGACCCTGCTCAGTACAGAGAGCATCCATTATGCGTATAGTGTCAAACGCTATGCAGAATAAATTCTAAAATAAAAATGTGTGATGATACCACATCAGTACAGTTGTCTGCCATTCGATATTTTTTTAATTTCCCAGTGCGGTTAAAAGTCCTTCAGCATCCATTGTCCATGACATCAGTCACTGATTTTTGGTCTATTGACTTTGAGCCTTTGTTTGTACATGGGAATTCAAAGCAGCACAGTCAGACTTACCAAGGGGCGCATGATGGGGAAAACTGGCGCGCTTGTTGGAACGCGGTGTCAGTGATCGTGTTTTGTCCTTGAGGCTGTTGCGATCCACTTTGTACATAATTGGGAGCTGGTGCAACAAGCAAGTATGATTAAGATGATCCAGAACTCTTACAGTTGAATCCAAACAAGTTTTTCAAAAGCAGAAATGTGTTGGCCAAGCTCAAGTTCACGGCAAAGTCTGGGACTTTTTGGTCAATCCAGGTTTCCCTGAAGTAGATTGTCCAGCATTGAAATCCTTTTGGTTTTGGAGGAATAGAAAAAGTTTATGAAATGAATGTTTGAAATGAGCATTGCTGGTAGAAATGGATGGTACGGTCACATTTTGAGTGGGTGCTAGTCCTCCATCGTTTACCTGGTGTAGGTAAGCTTATTCCAGGTTTACTCAACACATGTAATTCTTCTGGAATTGCACATGAACATACCGAATGAATATTTGCAAACTGCCTGTGGTGTAATGAACCTTCTTGACTGTATACACCAATGAGAGAAAACATTATGACTTCACCCATGTAAAGTGAATAACGTTGGCTAAAAATGGTGTGTGTCAAGGTCTGGGAGATATTAGACAGTAAGCTAGTGTTCAGCACTCGGTGTGTTGAATGCAGGAAAAAATATGAATGGTACAAACTTACCCTTACTGACAAAAACATGTACAGGCTCTTCTGCTGTTATCAGTGCAACCCTTCCAGACGCCATCTTGGATATTGCACACTATTGTACGTTGATGCGTCAGCATCCTCCCCATGGTGTCCAGAAGCTTCCAGAATAAATCTACCAGGACCAAACCCTTAAATGGCTTGGACTCTAATTTAAGCGTACCTGACACCTATACTGTGCTCTTTTGGACAGAACCGGTGCCGAGTCCAGTATGGAACCCGAGAGCCAGACAGAGGTGGAGGTGCTGGCCCAGCCGTCGGGCAGCGGTAGCCTCTCCTCCAGCAGTCAGGATCCGCCCTCCAGCTCCTCAGGTCAGTTGAGGGGAACTGGGGACACCTACTCTGCTGGAACAAGCTGCACTGCTTTTAATTTGGATCTATACTCCCTTTGTGTAACTCCAAATACACTCTTCATTATGAAATTTTAATGGGAAACGGCTGCAGCTCCACCGCACCTCCCAGGATTTGAGCTAAGTCAGCGTGCAAGAACAGAGCCGCCGTGATTCTGTGGACGCTCATGGGAAACGGGAGTTCTGCCATGGGGGCCGTGCTGGACGTTCGCTAAGCCCAGCCCTACCCTTCCCTACAGACCCAAGCAGCAGTAGAAGCCAGCCCAAACCCTGGAGAGCCCCCCCTGGGCGCCAGCTGCAGCGCTGGAGAGAGCAGAGGGGCAGAGGCTTCCGGAGAGGTGAGTAAGGACACTGCTGCAGCCTGCAGGTTTTCGCACTTTTTAATCAATATACAAAAAAGTTAGAACTCGTACATCAGAGGACAGCAGCAAACTGAACAAATACACCTCGATTTCCTTTATACATTTTTTTTTAACTTCTGACTTTGGTCATTCATTTATTTTATTTAAAGCTGCATATATAATCTTTCTTCTGCAGGTGTAATGGGAATAAGGGGTCGATTCGCCAGGTGAAGCATGAGATGGATCCAGCCGTGTTGCCATAGCCCTAGGCTGACTGTAGTTCATAGTATACTGAGATCTTGTTTTTGCTTCAGGTGTATGTGTGTTTTATTGTACTTTTAAAGGTTTCTGAATAATCCCTGCAAAGCAGTGTAGTGTTTTTATTAAAAAATTAAGAATTTCAGTCTGTGTTCATTTTTCTTTTCGGCAAGGAAATTCAGGGACAGTTGAACCAGCTCTTTGCGGAGTTCTGAGATCGTGAAGGCTCTGGAGAGGCCAAGGCTGGTCGATTGCCGTCGACCTTGATGTTGTAATATTTTGCTGGAGAAGACAAGAAAAAGTATTACCTTTTTGATGACGTCTCAAACTGGTCAGACAGGTAATACAAACAAGAAATCTGGGGGTTGGACAAACAGCTACTGAGTTCATGGTAACGTGAATATAGACTTAACACATAAGGCTTTCATGACATTGCAGCCTACCAGGGTGTTTCTTTAGTGACAGAATGACTAGACAGTTGGATCTCTGAGTGGGTGAGCTGACTTCCTATGAACCTCTCAAGCATGGTCTGTCAGTGTAGACCAGAAAGCCCAAGGGCATCAATATGTCAGTTTAATAATAAGAAAAAACCCTGGTCTCTATCCAAAGCTAATACTCAACAGAGCACTTACTCCTTGAAAAGATGTAGTAGTCATAGCCGTTTGGTGTCCTGGGAGTGGGTACAGACACGGCAGATGTCACCAGAGTAGGGAATCCCTTCCATGTGATCTTAATCTCCCTTTCAAGGCCGTCTTCTGTAGAAATGAAAGAATCGGACGATAATCTGACGAAACTTTTGTCTATCCAACAATGGGCAAGGATGAATAAATCCTAAACGACTTTGTACAAGTGTTATTTCAGTCCTATTCTTTGCCTCTGTCACTTGGACATGTGACATGTTTCTGTGGTTTCATGGACACTGTAGGTTCTGCCATGTTGAATCACATGAATGTCACGTTATACATTTATCTACATTAACTTTAAAACCAAGAAATGAGGTCCACCTGTACCTGCTTGTCGGGCATGTCTGCTCCTGACAGTGACCACCATGTACCTGGGTCTCTGGCTGCAGGTTGGGCTCGTCCCATATTTGAAGGCGTATCTCTGTAGCAGGCCTCCTAGAAGTGAAACCACAGGGCAACAGAAGGTAAAACACTGAGGCCAGTGTTAAATGTACAGCGGTTTGGGCAGCGATGAGAAATTACCTTGTTTGAAGAAAAACACAGACTCTGGTCGCCGCCCGTATTCGGGTACGGCCAAGGCAGCGGTGATCTTGCCAGCCAGTCCCCCGAAGCCCATGGAGATTGATTGAGGGTAACCGGGATCCACGACGTCATTTTCAAACCTCCAGTAACTGTTCCCCTGTGAAGCACAGATAGTGTACATAGATCAAAGTGGTTTGCATTTATTGTTGTTCTATAGATTAGGTTAATATTTAACTATGACTTGTCAATGGTTGTATTTCTACAATGGTTGTATGACACGGGGAAACTGTAAATGTACCTTGAAGAAGTAAGTCTTTCCTTGGCAGTTACAGCGGGTGAAGACCGTGTCTATGGGAGATGGGATGCCCCAGACCTCTCTGATACTACGGGCGGGACCCGGTACCCTGTTGTCATCCAGCATCCAAAAGTAGTGACCTGATAAAAAAAAGAAGTATAGGACACATCAATGGCTGCATGTATCCTGTGATCAGTATTTGTCCATTTTCAGTAGAACAGTTAAAACAAATGAATACTGGTGGATGGAAATTGGAGAAATTACTGCGATATGTTACCCACCACGGAAAACAGCAATTGTCCCATTGCGGAGAGTTGTGAGCCCACTGATGGGTTGTCCGTTGCAAAGGTCAGTGTCATTGCTGTTGTCTGAAAATGAAGTCAGGAAAATGGTACCAGCAGTCAGGAGAAAGACACTTAACTGGATGCAGATGAGCTAATACTCTGCATTTTCCAGAAGCATGGAATATATTTCCACCTTTTAACATTCAATGTCAGAATTTGATGCAATTAGATTAAGTAGTCTCCTGATGCAGTTTCCCAACCCAGTCCTCGGGGCACCCCAAACAGTCCACATTTTTGGTCCCTCCCAGCTCTCAGCCAATCAGGAACACCGAATACCTGGTACAGGTGCACTGGGAGCCGAGAGGAAGCGAAAACGTGGACTGTCCGGGGTTCCCTGAGGACTGGGTTGGGAAACACTGTTCTAATGTTTCAAGCCAAAGAAAATGATCAGGAGAGGATTTTACCTGCCAGGTAGTCTGAGTCGGTGGAATTGCCGGTGTTTAGGGCCTCTGTGCCGTTTGTCTGCATTTCAGGTTTGCTAGGCTTCCCAGTGGAGGCTACTGGGTCTACAGCCATAGTACTGGGGTCCCCAGAATCCCCTCTTCCATCCTGATGCTCAGCATCAGCTGTGGCTGGCTGGTCAGCAGCCGGACGTTCGGGCTGACCAGTGTTGGCAGCCACATCATCTGCAGACGGTGTGTCAAGCATAGAGGGCACAGGTTCTGTCTGAGAATCCACTTTGGCGGGTGGGGTTTCGGGGAGGGAGGTGTCATTAGAGGCGTCACCCGGAATGTTCGCAGTGTCCGGTGACACATTAGTAACTGAGCTTCCCGGAGTAGTGAGCTGTTCGGGTGTGGGGGATATTTTCTCATTTGAAGGCGTGGCCTTGGGGCTATGTGTAGAATTGAACTCATCTGAGCTCAAGGGAGCTAGATTTCCATCATTAGAAGAGATGGAGTCTGGATTATGTAAACTCTCCTTCTGTGATAATGTTCCATTTGCAGGATCCTCAGAGTTTGTTTCATCTAACTTCTGATCAGTTGGTGGTGTTCCTGCTACAGATTTTTCAGAAGATGGAGTGTCCGATCCCTCTGTATCTGATCCCTGCATATCTGCATCTGTGGGATTTTCTGTGAACACAAAGTTCCCTGACCCAAGAGAAGGATCAGGAGTTACCTCCTCTATGCCCTCAGGGACGTGACCTGAGGGCTCAGCACTGGGGGAGTTCTCACCTCCCCCAGAGCTCATATTGACATCAGGGTCATTCCCTTTAGTCAAAAGTTCAGGATCAGAGGCTTCATCAGCAGGGATCACTGTCATAATGGAGAGGAAGAAAACAGAAAATCAAAAATTTTAACCATAAAGTATATGGAACGTAACTTTCCAAGAGTCAAAATGTCCCTGCTTAATACTCTGTGGGGTTAGAGGTGAAGGTTCTAATGCCACGTCTGCTCTGTGTGGGTAGAGTTTCAATGTCCTCCCTGTTGTGTGTGTTTCCTGTAGGTACTTTGGTGTCTTCCCATAATCCAAGACATGCAGTTAAGATAACTGGTGCCTATAAATTGCCTAGGGAATATTTGTCAGGTATCCTGCAGTGGACTGGCAACCTGTCCCAGGGAGCTGGGATGGAGCAAAAATGCGGACCATCTGGGGGTCTACGAGGATGGGGTTGAGAAACACTGACCTATGATGCCTGGGACAGGCTGCTGGTGATAAGTGGTTGGTAGAGCGATGATTAGCATTTCCATGCGTTCAGAGTTTTATATCATTAATTTGTCTTCCAACCACTCATGGCACTGAAAATTCTTCAAAGCTGATGTCAGCTGGTGGCTAACACTGTTTTTTCACCTAGCATGCTGATATGTGTGACACGATATTTCTAAGCATAAGGAAGTGGTCATTTACAAGCATAGCAACGTATTCGTTACCTGTGGTCTGGGCCGTTGGATTGCCGGTTGCAGAGATGGTAGTCACATCTCGGTCACTGGAAAGAGTAGTTGTTTCTGGAGAACTTCCAGACTGGTTTTCCTGAAACGATCCATCCCCGTCCCCTGAAACTGAGCTTGATTCCATGCCAGAGGTATCTTGGAGGTACTGCTCAGACTGCTGAGGGACAGCCGTGCTTTCAAGCGTCGAATCCATTTTGGGTGTGTTCGGCTTTGGGGGCTCGTAGCCTTCGTCGTTCTTTGGACTGGGAGTGGATCCGGCGTCCGCAGATTCCACTGCATGATCACATAAAGTAACACTGATTACTGACTTCTCCGATGGGCCAGAAACGTCGGCCGCCTGTGGAAAAAGTCTCTTGGAGCTCCAGCTCAGAGCACATGTGCAGCCTGACTGCCTTCTTTGAACCAGTGGGTCAAGCAGGTGAGTAGCTCAAGATCCCTCAGTAAATTACAGAAAAATAATGACTAAGTAAATCCCAACAGCTTTATAGGCTCTAAACTGAAGCCATTTCATGGATTTCATAATTAAAAAGAAAATTTCCAAAATTCCCTCAGTCCATGGGGTACACTTTGGAAAAGATTTCTGTGGACTGAATGAGTTTTGGAAACTTGGTGAAAGTTCTTCGTTGGAATACATGAGGACTGGGTGAGTTTTGGTTCCTGATACTGACATGATGAGGAAGGCAGATGGTCTCATCTTAAAAACAAGCTTGAGTTTAGAAAATTTGCTCTACACTGCTGGACACACCTCTTGTGTGCCCTATTGTATAACTATTCCCTGAAAAAGCTCCTCCGCAGAAATACACAAGGATAAGTTTTTTCTTAATTGATTAAATAAGTAATTATAATGGAAAAAATGCATCCAGTATTATTAATTTGCCCGTCCCTATTAATTTGTCCACTGTTTATATATATATTAACTCATATTAATCATGCCAGAAGTGAGCATGCATGACTTACTAGAACACAGGACTTACCTTTACCACAGTTCCCCACATAATCAGGGCAGCACTGGTTATATTGAGTACACTCAGCATCACAATGGCACTGTCTGCCTCGCTTGAAGGACTCACCGCATCGCCCTTTACACGAGTCTCCTGCAAATCAAACCTACTCTCTAAATTTCTTACATTTATATTCCTTATGCTTGTATTTACCACATATTTGATATATTTTCAGGTTCAATAGGCCAAGGGAAAACTACACCCACTGCAAACATAACCTTCAACTATATAACTGTACGCTGTTTTTAAAATGATTATTTCCAGTTCTAACTCTCCCATGAACCCGAAAGACGGAGAAAGCTGAACCTGTTTTTGCTGATGGTGAAGTTTCTCATCCTCCTCCAAGAGAAACTCTGTTCTACCATGCATGCAGGTATTAATCGGATTGCTGTCTAATGCCAAACAGCGCCACACAGGACGTGTATAAGCCGTATAGCTTTTTATGCGGTCATTTGTGCACGATACTATCAGTGCTACAGCCATATGATGTGTTCAGGTGGCTGTTCATTCCTTCACAAATAAAAACCAAAAGAAGACCGTTACCCGTGGTGCACAAAGATTCATAATCCCCGCAGCATTCATCGTGAACGGTGCAGCTGTAGTCGCAATGGCAGCGATTGCCGCGATGATACGATTCCCCACATCGGTTTCTGCAGCTCACTGTTAAGGGAACGACATATTCATTCACCATAATGCTAAACCTGCAGCTGAAAACTTCTGTTGAGCAACCAGTAAGGCTTCCGAACATGGGTCTGTTTGTGTTTAATCATTCAACTATGCAAACAGTAATTCGTGTCTAAAATGTTCTTAAGCTCTATACAGTACATTGCCAGAAGAGTATATTGCACTTACGTTGTCCGGTACACAATGAAAGAAGATACATCAACACCATAAGACAAGGTGGTACAAAAGTGTGGGCCATTGCTCTAATAGGGCTACTGTAAGATAAAGACAGTAAAAGAATATTTTTAAATTACATTCAATATATTACCCGTTACTTCGCATTGTTCTTTATAATGTTATAATTATACTTGTAAATCAACATTCAAATTCATATGTTGTACTAAATCAATTTAAAACAAAGGTAAATTAAGAAATCTTACTTCTTGTCAAGTGAGCTCCTGTGAATCTAAATGTTCTTTGGTGGTAATTTATATAGTGAGGGCTGGATTTTTTTCATTCTGGGCTGGTTCCTCTAATTAAAGGATCCTACGCCATAACCGAAGGCAAAAAAGAAAGGTAGACGTAGGCTTCCTGTTTTTACTCATGAAAACTATTAGTAATACCTGGACGAGCACCAGCGTTATCTGCGCGAAGAGTACGGGGTAACATCACATGCTGACTCCCGTGTTAAATGCCAGATATACTGAATGTTCCTCAGATCGAGTCATTTTTACACACGACAATTCAATTAATATTAACGCCGTATTTAAACAATCTGTTTGGAATTTAAAGTATATACATTTGTTCTCATCGTTTATTTTAATTTAAATCCATTTCAGAATTGCTTTAAAGAATTACACGTCTGTGCCAATAATTTACCAAGACATTACACTGTCAGTGAACTGATCGAAATTGTCAAAATGGAATTCTGACGTAATGTTTTAATGTTTCTCACACCGGTGGTTTATTCAGTTTTGTTTCCTACTGGCAGGGATTCCTGCAAGTGGGTGTTCCAGAGGGGGTGCACACTTTGTGCCAATTTTTATGCGATGAACGTTAACAAAGCTCTCTATGACTGACTTCAAATAATTATTCATTTAAAGCTCAAACATTTTGGAACGTGGAAGAAAACATGAATGCAGCAGGGAGCATAACTTATAACACTCATCCCCAGTCATATGTTAATAATCCTCCCGGGAGAATTATGTGATGTCTGCAATCCCCTATTCAACTCCTAGAAATAACAAACTGTTTCAGACACTGCCTGCATAATGACGTCATGGCTCCTATGAGGTGTCGAGGCAGACCTTAGCATTTCATGTCTGATAAAAAGCATATGGAAGAATACCCCTGAAAGATATTTGGAGACTTACTATTTATAAACTTATTTTACTGAAGTAATGTCTCTGAAAACAAATGCTGACCTATTGCTAAGACTCTGTCCTCAGTAAAATAGTTCTAACAGTCTGGAACATTTGTTCAGACAGAGACTAGTTTAAAATGTAAAATTAAGGTCAAAATATTTCCTTCAATACTTAAAAGAAAAGTATTGCAATATTTATGCAATATGCCTAGCTAAGCTAAAAATAAATAAATCACAGGGCCCCGATGGCATCTTACCAATAGTATTAAAAGAGATGAGGGAT
>JAODUD010000033.1:14666860-14681426 GCA_026784285.1 Stomatorhinus walkeri | reverse complement strand
GCAAAATGATTGGGTTGGAGGGTGAACAAATGGTTGATCAGTTCAATATGAAATGTGTATGTTTACAGCCTAGCAGAATCTCCAGTGGAAGAGAAAGTTGCAGCAAGGTGGAGTAACTAGGGAAAACCTAGGTGCGACATTCGATGCTAGTTACAGATGTCTTCGCAAATTATGTTACAGATATGGGCACTTTTCCACTGCACCAGGTACCGAAACTTTGGTATGGTACTTTCCCGGTGTACCAAACCAGCTAGGATACTTTCTTGGTACTTGGACTTGGAACTGCATGTACATAACATGCAACGTTGGCATTAACATCACACATGGCCCAGCCCTATAATATATTATAGCCATTTTCTCAAATTCAGTACAAAATACCCCACCTTGCATTGTGATATCATACAACTAAGTACCATATTTCAGGTACTTTCTGCAGTACCAAATGCATGGTACCTGGAGCAGTGGAAAAGCACCCTAAGTTAATGTACAGATAATGATACCAACGGTATGGTTTGGGATTCAATATGGTGACATGCCACACCTGAATTTCTGGAGGGATAAACAACCCCCCCAAGGAGGCTAAGAAGTCCAGCCCGGCCAGCATGACGTGGTCAGGACACGCCATGGACAGCAGGAAGCTGAGGCACGTCAGAGCCTCCAAACGAAACAACAAAACAGAAATCCTGGACTGCACTTATAAACAGGACACATGACAACGACAGAGGAAGTTCATTGGTTCATTGGGCACCTGGCAGATGTCACTGGAGTCCAGCTTTTGTATTGTAACTGCAGAGATTGAGAAGAGCAGTTTCAGAGTCTGCTTTACTGCAGGGTACTTCTGGACCTGCAATGTCAAAGTTTTAGTCGCATACATAAAGGCACAAAACACATCATACTCTTACTCTACAAATACACACATGCACACTTCATAAGATCCCATACCTATGTTATTTAAAGTAGCCACTATAGTGGCCTACAAAACTGTGAACCTCAACCCATCTCTCACCTGCTGGGCGCAGATACGAGGCCACAGCCGTGTGACCAGCCTACTAGCAGACAGCAAGCACTCCGGAGCTTCCTCTCCAGCCACGACCAGCAGAGAAGAGAGCACCACGTTCTGCGGACAAAGAGAATCCCCGCTACAGTCTGCAACCTCCTCCAGCGCGCTGGCCTCCGGATTGCCCTTTCCCATCCTCACCACTTGCTCCAGGTCCCCCAGCCTGCACCCCTTTTCCAGCCAGCCGCCGACGACATCGCTGGCCAGTGCCACCACGTCCCGCTGCACACGCTTTCTGCCATCCTCCGAGAGGGCCCTCAGAAGGACGTGCCGCCACACGGGCTGGTTCTCGGCCAAGCCGGGGGGAAACTTCTCTATCAGCTCCATCTAAGTCCAGTTACAGCGCGCCCCCCCATTACTACAACCCTTCCCAAAGGTTCCAGAAGCTTATGCATACGACTTAACCCTGGTTCTTCTGACCTGGTGTTGTGGCGTCATCATAAACGACAGTCGTCTCAGCAACAGGCCCAGGTGGATCACATGGTGAGACTCCCCAGGACAAGATTTGATCTGTTGTGATTGTGAAATTATTGTCCCTTTTTCTATAGACAAACATTTGCACCATACAAATGAGCACTGAATAAGCTGCATGTACATAAACCACCTATAGCTATCTGTTACGGTTTCTTCTTACATGTCATATTGGTCATATTGGCGAATAGGAGAATTGGACCAAATATCCCAATTAATGTCTGCCGTCATAAAAATTAAAATGACAGTTGATTCCGAGCCCGTTTGACAATCAAAAAAAAAAAGAATCAAGTGTGTTTGGGGTGGAGATTAATCTGGCTACAGCACGAGGCAGCCAGAAATGGGGCTTTGCTGTGCTGGGGGTCAATGCTCTCCACGTAACGGACAGGTGTCTGATATCGGATTATCTGCCACCAATTGTCACCTTTGGCAGGGAGCCTGCAAGTTGCCAGGCACTGAGGCACAGTGTGTCCCTTTACAAACGCGGAGAAGAAGGTCACCCACCCGGTGGACGGTACTCACCAGGTGAGCGGCGAGCTTCACGTGATGCAGGCACAACTCTGCTGTGCCGAAGCTGCGGGGACAACGATGCAATAACTGCCATTTTTAGAGTGACTGTGAAGCCGGGAGCAGCAGGAGCTCGGCCTGCATCCTCATTCTCACCAACATCTACGACAGCCTTTGGAAGCATCTAAAACAGCGGCTCTCAATTGGTTGAGCATAGAGTCACAACCCAAATTTGTAGCATTCTGAACAAAATTTCACTAAGCAAATACTCTATAATAGTAAACAGACCATCACTGGCATGTAGTGTCAAAAAAACAAACAAAGAAAACAAAAACTGACTGAGCATTTTTTCCCACCACACTTTCCACAGCACAATAAAATGGTCCCACGACCCATTTTTGGGTTTTGTCCAACCACTTGATGGTCCTCCCATCTAGCATACAAATAAAGGGTGGATCACCTCTCACAATATTTTTTCAGATTAGTCTATTTTGACATTTTTTTTTTACTATTTTTACATTTTATCAAATTTCTCCAGCTTTGAAAACCTATACATTTGTATACTGATGCCGGAGCAGTTCTGGTTCTGGCATAAGTCTCCGTTCCGGGACTGGAGCCAAACTCCCGACTGTGAATGCACATCCCTCCCTGTTGTCCTTACACCTAGAGGCACGATCATTTCCCCGGAGGCCTCAGAGCTGGAAGCAGACTATCGGAAAGCAGACCATCGGAAGCCCATCAGCCCCAGTCACGCAGAAGCAGCTCACCGAGCCAGGAAGCACCAGATGTCGGTTGCGAGGAGGGCAGTCTGGGTGTCAGGCTGAAGTACTGCCTCCAGCAGGGAGTGCTCCTGGGAAGGGGGCGGGGGGGTATATTTTTTTTCACCAAACCTTCTAATTCACAGTAAACATTCTAACAGTAAATTGTGTTATTTTTTGAGAAACTGCACTCTTACATATTCCCAAACCTTTGACTGTCTAAACCTTTTGCATAGTACAGTACATGAGGTACACTGGCTGTCTTTCGAAGCCCTTACTATATTTGGGAAGACGGAAGCTGGAAGAGCAGCCACGCAGGCACACAGCTGGATGCACACGTGCTGGTGCAGAGTCACCTGGCTCTGGGCCTGTCCGTTCATCATCACCCCTGGGACCAGGAGGGGCACGGCTCGCTCTGCGGAGCACCGACGGAAGCTCCGCAACACTGCCTGGAAGACAGAGGGCCTGGCGGGGCCCGCCAGGAGGTGAAACTCAGGCCAGGACAGGGCGGCAGATGCAAAGGGCCGTTCCCGCGGTGACGGCGGGGCGCGTACCTGGGCGTCTCCTCCGGGAATCGGCTGCCTTCGCACCAGAGGCAAAGTACCTCCTCTGGCTGGGAGTGCAATTTGGTCACAATGCAAACAAGCAGAAGGCAGTGTGGGAACAGGGTTTCTGGAACCAACTCTGAAAAACACAGACATCATTAAATAAAATATTACAGTATTAAGAACCATTTTATTATCATGTTACATATTGTGACAACTCACTATGCTGTAAAGGGACCAACTATTTCATGATTTCTTGGAACCAAAGGTTTTTTTTTTATATACAAGTGATACTAACAACAGACGTGATTACAATCATACTGAATGGAAAAACATAATCTGCACTCCATGACTTCATTTTCTCTCCTTCTGGGGACATAAACTCTGCCCGACAAGGCTATTAAGAGAACTCTGTGCTTCCTGCGTGATGGTCAGTGTCTAGAAGGGACCTGAGGAAGTGTCAGCCTGGGTCAAGAAGGGACCAACCCTGCCCTGGAGCCAAGACGACCTCCACAAAGGCTCTGCAGGGAAGCAGCTGAGTGACCAGGACATCCACAGCAGCCAGGATCCCGTTGCTCAACTCCAGGCGATGGGGCGTCGCCATGGGGGAACACCAGAGGCTGGGGGGCAGCTTACTGGAAAGCATGATAAAAACCCCCAAAGGAACACTTATTACCAAATAAATAACCAATAATAATAAGCCAAATCGAACAACATAACCGACTAAATACCTAAAAATCTGGAGGTAGAGATGGTGAAAACGGCCACAGGATTTTGACAGAAAAGCCTTGAATTCCTGGTTGAGAAAGAACAAGGTACAGTCACTCACAACGCAGAAGTGAAATGATCAGGTAAAATATTAGTGGCCTTAGTCCCCCTGTCACCCCTATAGCTTTGACATACAGCTGAAGGTGCTCATGTCACCTCCAAAAAATTTACGATAAGATAATAGATTAAGTTAAGATGATAAGGCAACACTGATTAGTCGATTAAAATACTACTAAATGTGGCAGAGAGATACAAAGGATTTTGCTTGAAATACCTTAACGTAGTGCACCAACATGTTGGCAAAAAAACGGCACATTTTTGCCGATTTCTGGAACAACTTGTACTCAGGACATTGCGCCTCCTTTAAGAAAACAGGGGCAGTCGTCAACAACACAGCAAACCGTAGATAAAGCTTGCAGTCTAGAAACAGGCCAAACAGACATGGACTGTACATGCAAGCCTGCTTGCTTCATTTCTTCAGCCAGCTCACAACAGGAGTAGAAGGAGGCGAGCAAATCGTCACACAGACGAGTAACGATGTCACCATGACGGAGATGCTCCTCCAACAGGGCCTGGTGCTTGATGCTCTGCCTAAAATGAGAAATTAAATTCAAAACGAATCTTTACTTACCATTTTAATACAACAGGAACACACGTTTAATCAATCAAATCTATCCATTCAGAAGCCTGGTCAAAAAAATAATTAACACTGATACCTTGGAGGTTGAAAACGACGTGCTTGTGATTAAGACCAATCAATTTTATGCATTTTACTAAGATTATTACTTACTTAATGATAAACTTCCAAGTGTTGGCATGCAGTGCAACATCCAGGTTTGATATTACGGTGCATATTTCCAAAAGGCTATGTATTACTGTAAAAGAAAGGGTTATTAAAAACAGCTGGCATTATTTCCAGTGATGAGAGTAAGTAGTTACAAAACAGTTACAACCTTGCACAAGGCTGGGGCCACCCTGGGTGGTAAAGCCAGGGCATGTACACATATGCCCTCACAGTCATACACTATGAGCAAACCAGAGACGACAAATCAGACTAACTACATGCCTTTGGACTGCGGCAGGGAACCCACGCAACACAGGAAGTGTGTGCCAATTCCAAAAACAGTCTGCCTGTTTTGTCTCCCCTCACCCACCGATGACAATATCAGAAATGTCCTCTTCAGAGATCTTGTTCTCCACAGCTGTTTTGTCCAGCAGCTCCATCAGACCTTTCTGGAGAGTGTATGCCTCTTTAAACAGGCCCTGAAGGAGGTCAGCGACCACAGACAATCGGCCGCAGTATGCAGCTTCACTGTCCTGCAAGACGGAGGAGAAACCGTCACAGAGAATAAAGAAAAACTGAGGTTCGGCAATGAATCATCTGACATTTGTTGTACGCAAAATCAACATGTTAAATACATTGTCGGTGCTGAACCTGAAGCTGCTGATTCTTAGCAGGGTAGGAACCTTACCTTACAGTGCTCAAAGGTGTCCTTCAGAAGCTTCAGAACGCAAGATGGTAAGGACCGAATTGAGCCCAAGGTCAGACTTTTCTCAGGAGCACAGAGGAGACGAATGACACCTGACAAAACTTCCAGCACTTGGATCATGAGCTGTAGAGTGTGTGAAAACAACTGGTAAACTTAAAACACTAAAGAGAATATCTTCTATGTAAGAAACATACCATTCAGTACATTAAAACAATGTTAGCGCTCTTTTTGTGACAATCCCAGAAGCTTTCCTGTTAGGACGAGAAACTGGCACATCACACAATTTCAAAAAACTAAAGTTTAAGAAGGATATTAAATATAAAATGTTCGACTCAATACTGTATAGATCTTTCTAAGATAGCGATGTTATTGAAAAAAGCATCCTTTACCTGGAGAACATCCCTTAGATATGACCGCAGCTCAGAGTTCTGACTGGACAGTACCCCAATTTGTTTTGAAATCTCATCCATTAAACTACTGAACACCTTTACCACCTGTAGGAATGACATCAAGATTCACTGTGACGTTGACCAAGTACTCCTGCGATGCAATCAGCCTAGCAACTTAAAATTATTCACCTTGGGTAACACCTTGGAGAAACACTCTTCTTCCAGGTCAGACACTCTGAGATGCGGAAGAAACATCTCAGAAATTATTCTGAGGATACCTGAGGGGATCCGGTAATTATTTATGGATGATGGACACAGCATGCCTTTGAAAAACACCAAGTGACAAATACGAAGGGAAAGTAGTTTGACAACACTTACGTATACTTTCTTCCCAGTTGTTGGTGTTTTGATACATAGAGTATGAAGAGTCAAGAATAAAAAGTTTGGTTTTGTGTTTTATAGTACGGCACAACATTGGAACCTATGAACTCGATGACGAAGGGAGACAAGCTAACCAGACCACAAGGTGGTTTAACGTTTTTAAATGCTTAAAATCCCTCCAGGTCCTACTGTTCCTGCAATGACATATCTGTAGTCAAATAAAGGATATGACCAGCTTTGGTAGGACAGACATCAGCTCCTGGCCACAGGTCTCCGGACTCCAGGAGGTCACCTCCTCCAAAAGTGTGGTCTGTGACATTGTCACGCCTTCACACGCCTACCAGTTTCTGCAAAAAAAGAAAAAAAAGCGGGGGCGAAATCAATATTAAAATCAAAAGATCAAAAATAGATTCTCTGATAATATTTTCCCATCAGCCGATCAAACTGCCACTTTCAAACTTATTGCTTCTCTATCTACTTTGATTCAATCCTATCACTGACTACGCAATATAAAAAACTTTTCTGCTTCTCTCATTTAAGTATTTTGTGAGTGTCAAGACAGATGGCGGTAACAAAAAAGAGCCTTGTTTAGGGCTCCAAGCTGCTTGCAACGTCGCCTACTTAGTGAGTTGCAAAAACAATATGCCAGAATATTCTCAGTTACAAAAAACCCACCTCGTATGCTATATTAATTCTCAAAAAATGACTTCGCCAACGCTTCCTGGTATTTTTATAACTACATTCTGCGATAACAGCAGCTCAACTTTCCAAATTTGCCTCCATTTCGTTTTTCAGTCACTGAACGTGGATTAAACCATTATTCCAGAATTTAGGGGAAAACAATGGAACCTATTGTACCGTAATTATTATGTAATTAATAAAAAATTGTATACAATATTTATACATAACATATTATTTTATAGATTATAATACTGGAATATTTATAGTTTTGGCAGTGGGAAACATTTACCCAAACTGAATGTTTCTCACTTTTGGTTGGTTCCAGAGCGTGCTTTCTGTTCAGTGTTTTCCGTGTCACATGGTGTTTACGTCATAGTGGCCGAGAGTGGCTGTTGTTCCAGTACCGAGAACGAAGCCTTCAAATAAGTCAATACACGAAATAACAAATTGGATTTAATCTATGAGATTGGTGCTACGATGTTTTTTTCTTTATGTTGCTTCCTCCCCATATAATTAATCACGACCTGTGTCAGTATGATTAACGTAACCACAACCATAATATGAATATTTATTGCATCATATTTTAATACCATTAATATGTCAACGTTTTACTTTCTTCTGAAATGTGAGCCGTCATACCTTGGGTTACAAGTCTTTGTCCTTTGTGTTGTGCCACTTACTGCCATTATCGAATTACTTCATTGATCTGCAGTTATTAAAATACAAGTATATGGTGTTATTGTGTGCTGTCCCAAGAAAGATGCTCAGAAAAAATGAATACAAAACTCATGTCATGTTTCTTTTGAAAATATTTAAAATCAAAACTCAATTTTCCACAGTCCTGGCATAAGATCATGTTAGTTGTATTTGCTAATATCTAAACATCTTCAAACACTATGAAAAACATGTCCAATATGTGTTTTTTACTTCAGTTATGTTGAATCATTCACTTACCTCTTATTGTGTAATTCTGTGTTAGCATAATATTTTCCAAATTGTGTTGATCGTTCTTGTGATCCTGTACTGGAGTAGCAGTCGAAATATGGATGGATGGATGCATGGATGGATTGATGGATGCTTAATATAATTTCTTTCACGCCCTTTTATCTTTGTCATTAAAGGTTACAATATGGATGTTCTTGATACAGAAGATAAATCTTGAATTTTATCTCTTTCCATTGTACCACTTTCTCAATATATCTTGCAATAATGTACTCAATTAAGATATGAAGATACTAATAAGAGAGTTGCTGTTTACCGTGATTCATATTGAGAGCTTAATGTATGTTTTGGACTCTTGGAATAGTGGGCACTTTTGGAAAATACATATAAAATAACATCCAGCAATATTACAGAGGTACATTAACATGAACAGAACCCCCAGTACTATAAAAGTGCTGGGGAGAGTAACAAAAATACGGGGAAAATCGTGTCCCATCTAACTTTTAGTGAGCATTTACAGGAACCTTCTGAATTTGTGGGAAGAAAATCATTGCTTGACATAAATTTATCAACAGCTGCTGTATTTGTTTTTCTGTGAATTGTGCTTCAATTGCCTACAACCAATTCAGGGAAATGAATACACAGGGAAAAAGAATTGCTCTGTTTTTCCCAGTCTCTTGCATGGTATGTCAACTAACAATGAATGTATTCTACGACAATCCAGTGACCTTTCCCACAAACAACCACCAGATTCACTGTGACATCCATCCATCCATCAGAAAAGTGCTATTTTTAAGATACTTTGAGCAAATTCTATATCCCAAACTTATAGAAAGATCATAAATGCTTTTCATTAAATATTTAAGAAGTTGTGCACATTGTTAGCACATAGTAGAGATGTAATTAAGCTCACAGCACATATGTATGTATTTCTGTCTCTATTTTCACGTTTGTCAGATGCTTGGCTTCAAAGTATAGGCTCTCCTGAAGAGGAGTAAATATGTCATGTTTATTATCATCTGCAGTCAGCAGGGACACACAGTTCTTAAACCAAATGGTCCAGCTAAACATATACCTGAGTGCTATTCTTCTGGCAAACATATATGTACACATAGACCTCTAGCAGCACAATTAGACTCAAGTCTGAGTAGAAACTCCCAAGCACAGAGAAAAATTGGAATGGCCAAATATTTTTATTTGATGCACATATATGAACAAATGATTGGACTTCTGCTCTTCTGCCAGAAAATACCCAGAATGATTTCAGAAACAGAAATTAAATGTCTATAAAACTTCTCTGAAAGTTGAGACTGACATGTGGCCATTCTGGCTTCCATGATGCCACTGTACATATGTAATTTATATGAAGGCGAAAACCTGATAAGGTAGCGTGCCAAGATCGAAGCTTTCAAAGGCTGAGCACATTCCTACATGATACATATTGCATACACACACGCGTAGGGAAGATTTATAATAAATAAAGCAAATGTTAATTAAAATGAGAAATGAAAAAAGAAAAATGAAAATGTTTTCTGTAATGCGGACAGGGTTTTCACCATTTTGCAGAAATGATCCCCCCCCCCCAAAAAAAAAATTAAACAATGATGATTTTTGACAGCTGGCATCTAAGCAATTAACTGTGACTTTCAATGCATTTCCGGCAACTTCCATACCATATATTTGTGAAGTATATTACACCATCTACTTTTTATCATCTGACCAGGTGATTTCATAATCTTTATAGGCCACCTTCAGCTTCTCAACGGTTACAGAATGATCTGCCTTGCCATAACCCTAAAAAAAAAAACCAGATATATTTGTTAATTTGTGTAATTATGTAAAGGAGCAAACCATAACAGGGAATTTAATCTATTTTTTTTATTCGTTCATTAAGTTTGAAAGTACAGTACGAGAAGCCCACTTACAGTAGACATGCCAAATACTCTTGAGTTTTTTCTCTTTGGAGTTGTGTTCGATCTTCCCTCCCCCTAGGCAGCTACACTCCAGCCCTGCATCCTCCATCTCTGGATTGACCTTTTCAAATATGTGATCTAAAACGGGGAGGAATTGCGAGAGATATATATAAATAACCATATTATTCTAGAACTTTCTCACATATATTATCTAAAAATTACTTTAACATAAACAAACGTTTACCAGTTAGGACAAATATCTAATCATTTCACCACTTTGGTCTGTATTTCTGGCAAAACTTCACTCAACGTTCTGTAGTGAAGTTATTAACGAAGGCGTGATTAATGGTTACCATGTATCAAGCTGTAGCAATCGACCATGCAGCTATATTTACGAGCCGTATTAGTCGAAAGGCAAGTTATATTTAGTTGCAATTTTATCTGCCAGCTACCTCTTCACTCGAAATGTTACTTTCGGTTTCATTACCTTGCAATCTAATATAGTAGATTTTCAAATATGTCGTGTGCATTTCCTAGTCGACTAGATGTTTTAATTGCAGCATGTATTATTGTAACTATCTATTATCAGCTCTGTAGTGGTCAGGCCACGTTTACTTAGATTTTAAAACTTACTGTGATATTCGGCACTCTTCGTGCCTCTCACTATGTCTTTTTGTTCTGATCCATCTTTGACTTTCACCTTCAGTAATATGTATTTAAATTCCCCATCAGGGTCAATTTCTACATCAGAAACTGCACTTAAGACGGCCGCCATGATTTTCGCTAGAGGACCTACTTCTATCGCAAAAAAAAAACAGCTTAAACGTCACATTTAAAGGAACAGCGCACGAATAGTAATAAAAAGAGCAATAAAAAAGTAACAAAAAATAGTAATAAAAAAAGTTAAATGTCTTTACAGTGGAGCTTATTGCAATCCACTGACCACTGCAAAGGAGTGGATTTCACAGCACGTTTTAATGATTTTCGCTATCATCTCCTTGGATATCCCTGCATTTTTCCTGGAGTGTAGGGTGACCAGATAATTCATGTCAGAGTGTAGGGTGACCAGATAATCCATGTCAGCGAGGACACTCTGAGCTAGGACAGGAATTGTAAATCACTATTTCAATTAAAAGGACCTGGATTTCACTTGAGCACTGAGCTCTCGCTGTGTGCTGATTGGTCAGTCTCCTATAATCATGCATGTGTCAGTAATGTTAATGTGAAACAGCTGGATGAGTCTTTCAGTCAAGGAATCGAACCAGTCAAAGCACGAGAAGAGCTGAACTATTTAGCAGAGTGCAGGAGGCTTTTAATTTGAAAGTAGTTTGTAAAACCCGAAGTAGCTCAAAGTTTCTTTCCTGACATGGATTATCTGGTCACCCTACTGGAGTGTGAACACTTGCGGTTTGTTAACAGGGAAATCTGCAAACTGTGCTTCCTGCTGGCCCTCCAGGGCACCAAACTGGAGAACCCTGTTGTAGAATGTGGTTGTATGTGACTATGTATGGCCTGCAATGGACTGGCATGCAGTCCAGGGCATCCTCTGTGGTGTTTCCTGAGCTTCTTGGCTAATATCAGCCAACCCATTAGGCAGGGGTCTCACACCCCAGTCCTGGGGGGGGGCTGGAGCCCTGTGTAGCTTAGTTTTTTCCTCTTGTCCAACAGAAGTGAATCAACTCAAGACCTGTGTGGTAGTTAGGTAAGTAGTTGAATCAGGTGATTTTAAGGAAGGTGAACCAAAAACTGTGCAGGACTCAGGCCCTCCAGGACTGGAGTTTGACACCTCTGCCATTAGGCAACATGAGTGTTTGGCATTTTATCCTGTGGGTGTCAAGCCCAGGTTCTTATACATTAGTGTCGGGGTCAGTTCACACCATTGATTTTGAATAAAGATACTCAAGTATTTCCTACCACTCTTGAGCTACAGTAACACCAAACATGGAAAGGATTGAGCGTTAAGCACTGCATGAAATAACATGTGGAAGCATCCTGTGATTTTATGTTAATTCCCAGCCAATGGAGGAAGGCAAGTGGAGTTAGTTAAGAATGGGCAGAGCAGTGGGCTGTAGAGGAGAGAACGCGGCATAACAGGAGAACATCACAGCAATTACCTTCAGGAGAGCAAACCACAGTAAGCCATCATAGATAAACATGACCTCCTCATACGTATTCACTGGCATTTTCAGAGAGGTGCTATTTTTAAGATACTTTGAGCAAATTCGATATCCCGAACTTATAGAAAGATCATAAATGCTTTTCATAAAATATTTAAGAAGTTGTGCACATTGTTAGCACATAGCAGAGATGTAATTAAGCTCACAGCACATATGTATGTGTTTCTGTCTCTATTTTCACGTTTGTCAGATGCTTGGTTTAGGAGAAAACCTTCGCCTCTTTGGATTGGTCATTGTTGTCTTGGTTGCCCTCGACTACGGTAAGCTGTCAGACAATGCAGTAAAACTGCATCTTTGTAATATTCATATTATAGTCATATTCTGACATTCATCTATGGATATTTTATTTAAGAATGCTTTTTGGAGCTTTTCATGTGTTTAGGCTCATTTGTGTTGTCAGAGATCTTTATGGAGAAGCATTTCATTTCCCATTAAAAGCATCTGCTCAGCATCTCAGTGGGTAACTGTTTGCTCGCACCTTGAGGGCAGGGATACGAATCCCACTCTGACTCTTTTTGATGTGGAATTTTCTTCTCCCTGAATTGTCACCTTGGACTCCACTAGCATTGTGAGTGGGTAAGGGGGCAAAATTTGCAGAGATGGGGTATAATGTTCCTTGAGTATATACCAGTAAAGTGCTGGGTCCTCTGAATCAGCCAAGGTAGTCATGTGCCTCCGACGCCCCTGTGTTCGGCTCCAGGCAAGTCTGTGCTGAATAGGCTGCTGGGAGATGGATGGATGAAGGTACATTGACCAAACAAATTCTCTAATAATCTGTGTGTGGTGTGACACAGATATGGTGGCTAAAACCAAGGTGGAGGCTTGGACCTATCACCACAGCACCAGCCCCAGCAGGGACTGGAATTCTGCCAGGCAGTTCTGCCGCCAGCATTACACAGACATGGTGGCCATCCAGAACCAGAAGGAAATCGCACATCTCAACGAGATCCTTCCGTGGAACCCGAAATACTACTGGATCGGCATCCGGAAAGTGGGCAATGTCTGGACGTGGGTTGGGACCAATAAGTCCATGACTGAGGAGAGTGAGAACTGGGCAACCGGAGAGCCCAACAATAAAGGAAGCCAGGAAGACTGCGTGGAAATATACATCAAAAGACCTGCAGAAACTGCCAAGTGGAATGATGAGAAGTGCACTAAGGACAAAGGAACCATTTGTTACAGTGGTAACCCATTCCAGACAAAGTCATCAACAGCCCGACACATTACATTTAATATAATTAAATACAACAAGCTATTACTTACACCGGTGTTTCTCAAGCTGGTCCTCAGGGACCCCGAGCTCCCAGACAATCAAAGACACCAAATACCTGCTACGGGTGTGTTTGTAACTGGGAGGGAGGGAGGGAAAATGTGGACTGTCTGGGGGTCCCCAAGGACTGGATTGAGAAACACTGACTTTAACTGCTTGGTTGGTGGCACTATAACTTACACTGTGATGGAAGCATGATTAGGTCATAGATATCACAGTGGTGCAGTGGGTAGTACTGCTGCCTAACACCTGCTGGGGTTAGGGGGTTAACATCGACCCCCACTCTTTGTGTGGAGTTTGATCATTCTCTCCAGGAAGGCCTGGACTGACCTTCTGCCATACCAGGTACTTTCCCAGTGGGCCGTGGGGTGGGGGAGGGGCATAATTTATCATGGGGGACCCTGAAATGCAGGGCCAGTACTGTGGCCAGATTCTCCTCCTACAGTCTCAAGTCACACAGTTAGGCTAACTGATGGCTCCAAATTGCCTGTAATGTGTGGCTGTGTGTGTGTGTGTGCTCTGTAATGCACTGGTATTCCATCCAAGAGGGTCCCCTGTCTTGTGTCCTTACTGCCTGGGACAAGGTCCAGCCCGAGGCCACCCTATACTGGATATAGGTTGGGTTGGTATATTATTTATCCAACCATTGATTTTAGTTAATTGTGACAGCATCAGTAACGATTGGCCAAGCATTGGGAGCATGAATATCCATGACCAAATGGTGTCTTTTGATGAGAATGAATCTGTGATTGTGTCCCCTTTCTGTTAAGCCTCCTGCAGTCCACATGCCTGTAGCGGCTACGGAGAGTGTGTGGAGACCATCGGAAACTACAGCTGCTGGTGCCAGCCAGGCTTCCAGGGGCCGCACTGTGAGGAAGGTCAAGAGCTGCCGACTTCTCTACCAAAGACTTACATCTGAAACAGCCACTTAACTGTCTCCAGTGGCTGTTTTTCATCAAACAATACACCTTATTGACAGCCTATCAAAGTTTCTCATTTTTTATCCCTTTAATTTTCTATGGTCACTATATTGTTATATCATCCGCCCCTATTAGACGGTATGTTCTGATACAGCTTGACAGCAGAGAAGCAGAATAATTTGCATAGAATGCAGTGATTTTAACACCAACAGAATCTTGCACATCAGCTTGATGCTGGTGGAGGGTCACTGCTGTAGAAAATGCACCTGGTTGAGCATCTTGTCCTGACAGCACGTC
>JAODUD010000033.1:14639668-14652610 GCA_026784285.1 Stomatorhinus walkeri | reverse complement strand
GCTTCAGATATGAGATATGTACTGTACTGGGGGGTTGGTAGCAGGAACCTGAGCTTCAGATATGAGATATGTACTGTGCTGGGGGGTGGGCAGCAGGAACCTGAGCTTCAGATATGAGATATGTACTGTAAGCACAATACTTAGGCAGGTGGTGTCTATTTCTATGATGTGCTTTACTACATTAACCCTAAAGCATGACATTATTCACCTCCCTTTCTGTAGGTCGCACAAAAAAATTGTAAGTCCATTTTTAATGTGATAAAAATGCACTCGTTGAATAACAACCAAAAAAAAATTTAAGTCAAAATATGCCTGAAATTTAATTAGAAATTATTTTAATTTACTGTTCTGATTTCTACTACATGTTTCCAAATGCGGTATCCTAACATTTTCCTTCCCTTTTTTTCAGGGACGAGTCTCTGTGGGTCGATCAAGAAAACCCCACCTTTGAGAACTGTTAGAAAAATCAGATGAAATTCCATGCTGTTCATCAAGATTTTGTATTCTTTTGAGTTTACAGCACAGATTCAAACTATTGTTCTGACTCTCTCCACTCATTCATTACACAGATTAACTTTTTTTTTTTAGTTGTACAATAGACGTGTTACCTTTTCTGTTAGGTGTTCAATATATAGGCCTACACGTTAACTTTTACGTTAGGCGTATAATATTGCATACGTAGGTCAATTTCTTTCATACAAACAGTTTTCAATAATATTTATGTTAATATGTAAATCGAGCATTTATGCTTTGCATTGTGTATCCGGAGACATTGTGTTTCATGATATAGTAATAGATAGATATAGTGAAACGTCACCCCAGCGATCTAACTGACTTTCGCTTGGAACAGGAGTCAAGTGCGGGCCTCCCCAGAGGCAACCCACAGGCAGCGCCGGACGGGAGAGCGAGTCCCGAGCATACTGTCCCCAAGCATGAGACCCGCGAGTCCCGAGCATACTGTCCCCAAGCATGAGACCTGCGAGTCCCGAGCATACTGTCCCCAAGCATGAGGCATGCTCCCTACCTGCGCCGGACCTCAAGGCGGCCCGCGTCTTGGCAGCTGCCTCCGCCGTCTCCGGCGGCCGGGGGCCGGGTCAAGTGGTGACAGATGAGTGCGATGGAAAACCTGAGGGAGCGGGTGGCAAATGCCAGCCGTCTCGACGGGTCGCCCGTCACCTGTCACCTCCGCTAAGCTCCGCTACCTCGGCCACCGCCGCGTCGCCGGGGGCTGCCAAGACAGCGGCCGGGCGCGCGGCGGACGGCGTTTCGAAGGGTGACGTAAGGGGGAGGAATTAGCGGAATCCTGGTGTAAAAACCTGTCTCTCACATCTCGTAAGCATGTGCCATTTTTAAAATAAAAAATGTATTCCATAAAGTTGCTCTTTCGTCATATGTTGATTAAAAATGCTTGCTGTAATTTAACGTTAACGGAGAAATTTGAATTAAAGAACAATATCTTTCAGAGGGACGACATACAAAAACGGACACAGAAGCAGAATGTCGATTATATAAGAAAAACACTAACTTTGGGATGTAGCCTATAATTTACTTAAAACAACGCTCGGTTTATGGTATGACGTTAGTAACTAAAGCGCTAAATTCTAAGTACATAAACAGAAAGACGCACTTAGTATCTGAAAGTATAAACGATTAAAAAAAAACTTAGAAATGCATATTCATTGGTTTAGCCTTGCTCACACATGAAACGTTCTTAAGTATTTAGCTACTAATGTTTAATTATGAAAATATCCTGTTGGGACGTTTTTAGAAAATGAGCTCATCTGTTTCTGCTCTGAAGCAGCATGATGCCAATTATAACAGTTAAAAGACAGAGGGTTTGTGGCCCAAGGTTGGCACAGAAAGCGCAATAAATTACCGATCAACAGACGGGGTGCTCTTTGGTTATTTTCAGAATAATAATGATGTTATTGCTGCCCGCTGTGCCGGCGCACTATTGGTTTATTGCGATCCAGACTCGCGCATTTCCCCTCGATGAAATCTCTAACGCCGGTCAGCTTTCCGGGGCAGGTAGCGCAAAACAGCGGCTGAAACAGCGGCTGTAGGGCGGCCGCCGAAAGCGTTTGAACGCGTGCCAGCCGACGCCCGGCAGCCGCCCCTGCGCGGGTGATGGACGGAAACTCCGGGGAGAAAGATGCCCGTCTTCTGCATTGACCTTGGATTATTTTTGTGTCGCATATATGCACATATACACCACTTTGACATTTGATTAATGGCACTAGCATTTCAGTGATTTTGTTAAATCCATTGTGCATTTGAGTGTTTCGGGTTCATCCGACCGCTCTACGGCGACCTGGGCTTGCAACGCCGCAAATGACAGACGATCAGATTGCTCCTGACCGACGAATCGCGGACTTTACCTTTAAAGGTCCGGTTGCATGCTGAGAAACGCGAGATGAAACGAAAAGTTCACAGCCAGGGCAGAGAGCGCCCGGTGGCTTATTGCGGACCCTCATATCTGCGTGTCATACCGGGCAGTTACTCTGCCATAGCTTCTAGTCCTGGTTTCTGAATCCCGGTATTACGAGCGCATTCCAGCGGAGAGATGCAGAGGCTAACCTGGGTGGTCTCTGCATAGGGAAAAAAAGGTAAAAAAAAAATGCAGGTATGTCCTTTGATAGTAAGCCGCAGAGTTTTACCCGTCATGATCACAGGAGGGATGTGATCATTACCCATCTCTTTTGACATCAAAGAAATGGTCAACTTTGACCCTTGAACCGAGGATGCCTCCCTGACTGCAGAAACTACTTTGATGATAGGAATTATGTTACATTATCCTAATTATACTTGAATATAATGTGCGTGTATTTGTGCTGAGATGGGCTGGCATCTCCAGTCTTGTGTCCTGTGCTCCCTCCCCCCTCCCCCCATGACTCACACAAGCAGTTATAAGGTGGATGAATGATGGACGGACATTATGCTTGAGTGTGTTTGTCCTGCGATCGACTGGCCATTTCCTGCCTTGGCCCTGGGACTCTGGGCCACCGCCTGCCCTGTACTGTGTAAGTGGGCATCCAAGATGGATGTAAAATTATTATAGTAACACATTTCTTGAGCCAGATTTCCATTAGATATATTTTATTGAAATGTGAGCTGAACATATGTAACAAACGTTTTGACGTTCTACTAGTGATCATAAAAAAAAGAGTATTTTCACCGACACTGGAAGTGTGAGTAAGAGTCGCCTGCTCTGGGCCAACATGGGGAGTCGCATACGGAGCAAAATGATCAGATTGGGCTCCTGACCTTGGACCGAACCCGTGCTGGTATCTCCATTTTCTGCGCTCCGTTACGTGTGGCTAACCTGCACATTACCAGCCTGGTGTTAGATTACCTGCACTGCGAGCCCCGCCCCCCCACCCTCCAGGGCCAGCCGCTGCCCCTCCAACTGTGACCGGCACCACGCTCTCCCTGCTCTCAGGTGACTCTGTGGGATGCTACCTGACTCTCTACATGCTGGGGGGGGAGATTCCAAAGGGCACATGGTCCAGCTCCCCAGCTTTTCTGTGACTTGCCATCCAGCCCAGTCAAGACTGACGCTCATTAAATCCCCGATTCCACCGGCCTGCGGAATGCTGGGGGTTTGGGGGTGTGATGGGTTGATTTCCCAAAATAAACAATATATTTTCAACCCAAGCCATTTTTACGACTCCTGACATTCAAACATTCTGATGACATCTGAAAAAAAATGAAAATGGCTAAATGTATCTGGTCCATAGCTTGACACCCATCCTGACCACTGGTCAAAAAGTTTTACAAGCAGTACCTCACCCCCTTACCCATATTTACAAGTTTTACTGGTCCACGGTCATCAAAAGGCTGGGAGGTGTTACCATAAACTATCAGTGCTACCTGTGACTTAATGATCCAACTGCCCCAAACCTGCCTATAGCTAATGTCGTACAATGTTTATAAATACAGAGGAGTTATTTACAGCATATGCCGTGTTTCCCTCCAGCGCTGGGTGAAACGTTTCAAAATCGCATACTGGGGGCTTCGCAAAAACGTCTGTCGTGGATCTCGTGCGAGATCCTTTCAGTCTGGTTTTATGGGTTTTCACATGGGTTGACCATCCCTGGTGGTTGCCGTCTGCGAGCCGCTGATGAGACTTTTCTGTTCCGTACAACAGAGGAAAATGTTTTTCAGCCTGATAACCCCAAAGCTTGGGCCCGAGAAAGGTGCACTCTCTTCCCCAATCGACACTGGCCACCTGCCCCGGGGCACTCAGGCGGCAAAGTAGGAGTCTTGCATGGAGCAGAGGCGGTCAATGGGGTTGAGAAGGGAGGGGTCGTGGGGGGACAGGCAGTCGCCAAGGTGACAGAGGGAATCAGCATCCAAGCAGTGGTATTCACTTCCTGTGGAGGGGGGGGGGGGGATTTAGTGAGGTTACCGAGCGTCCAATCAGAGGCCATAACGCATCAAGCTGTGTGTAACAAGTATAGTAAGACACTGTACACAAACATCCACTTAATGCAGAAGGTTCTTAAAGAAAATGTAAATTAATATGACCTACGAGTAGTGACAGGAAGTCATTAAAATAAGCGTTTGGGATACAGGCAGGCTACAAAAGAGAACCATCTCGTAAGTTTGACTTTAAGTCAAATTTGTAGGTAAGTCAAATAAATAAGAATACAGTATTTTTATGTAACAGGCTGTATGGCAGTCTGTTTGTATGTATGTACAGGTTGTTCATAACGAGGGGACTGCCTGTGCTCTAAATTAAAACCTATATTGAAACTCTCAAAAATAAAATTACCTTGCGGTACATTTTATAACTGGTTTGGGTTATGAAAAAAAACATTAGGTCTACTTTTTAACTATTATAAATTAAATAGTTACTAATAATTTGATAATATGCAAGTAAATAAAAAGATTCCCCCATAATCAGATTCACCCACTGGTTTATATTTTCAAGTGATTTAGAAGCTGTTTTGTAAATATGATAATGTAATACATTTCTAAATATTTTTGTGAATGAATATTTCTATCTATTAATATATTATCCAATGATTAGTAACAGTTCATTAATAGTTAAGGGGCAGACCTAAAGTGAAGTGTTACCAAACACAATCATAGTATATTTGTCCAATGTTTATTTATCAGAATTTAATACCTGCATTTTTATATATAAAATGAAAAAGTTGCACGTTGAACATGCAAAAAATACTCAGTGTTTAGTCAGACTGCTGATGAGAGATAAAGCTAGTGAATGTAACGTAAGGCACGGTGAGGGTGGTTAATTACCAAAGGGGTGCATGTGGTCTCCAGGCATCTGGGGGGGAGTGAGGCCTTGTCGAAAGGGGTCCACTTTATAGGCCTGCTGCTCCAGAGCAATGATCTGCTGCTGCTGCAGGCTGGAGTACGAGGTCAGGCTATCCATGCTGGGGTTCAGGCTTCCACAGGGGGGCGCTAGAGAAGATGGCACGACACACATGTCAGCCAGAGTGCGGTTGGTACACTGAAAGGGGAATGATATTCAAAAAGGCCTTGCGGGGGTGGGTGGGTGTCCATTATCCCACAGGAGGACCATCACCGTGTAAGACAAAACCCTGTCCTCTAACCCTAAAAGTATAAAAACACTAAAATTAAACTAAAACTCAATTTTTATACTTAAATAAAAGTACAGATACCACACCAAAATTCCACTCAAGTAAAAGTAAAATATTACTCAAGTAAAAAGTACATTAAGTATCAAAAAGAAAAAATACCAATCTATTGATCTTAGAAAAAGCAGACTTATATTTTATTTTGTCAGAGAAGTAGGCTTAGGCTACACACAAATCAAGACAATGCAAAGATTTGCAGCGTACAGCAAACCTGAGCACCACTCTTGGCCGAGATCTCTAAAATAGTAATAAATTAGAAATCTTGTGCAGTTAACTTTTTAATTCACTCATAGCCAAACACCCAAGAATGAAACCAATTAATGTGAAAAACTGCAAAATATTTGACTAATTAAACGATCAGTTCAAAGTTTCCACTCTTTTGTTGTTGTTTTTTTGTGTGATTTTTGCAGTGTGTTTTGGGTCTTTGTCAAGGTGGTATGAAGTTTAATGTGATATGGTACATGGTGTAAAATGTTTGTGAACCACTGCTTTAGGAAGCTCACAAGATTGTTTAAAATCACAATTAAATTGGCCTGCTGATTGTTTTCCAGAGACTTAAAAAATAAATAGACAACACTGCTAATCAGCACCATTGTGAATAAGCTTTAATGCTGGCTATTTAGCGGATTACCCATATATCCATTATCTATCCATATATCGTTTTTCATATTTTTCTTCATATTTATATTTCTGCTTAAAACAATTTAAAATAGTGTGTGTTATTTTTTAGACATGAACCAGTCCTGCACGATTGTCCCAGTCACAGAGCACCAGGAAGTAGCCATAGTGAACCCAATATTTAGCCTAGCAACTGCAAAGCTTCCTCAGTTTTTCATTATGATAAATATCTAAAATGTGTATATGGGTGTGAGTGTATGCACGCGGGCACGGGCGTTCGTGCATGCTGTACACCACTAGATGGTGCTCTCTGTACAAAAAGGACTCAAAGCATGCACTAAAGTAAACCAAGAGCACCATTTAGTGGAGTCAGAAAATACAGCAAATGGTTCATGAAGCGTCATTTTGACCATCAATATTCCAGACTCTCTGCAATCGACAAGTTTCCCAAAGCGAATTGGGTATTTTTATTATTATCCATAATGCATATAATTACATTACTGGCCATTAGTATGACTATTGCTATTATTTAATTCATTTTGAAATGTAAACTGTAAACCATTGTAAAGGCTAATTTAAACTACTGCATCGAATCGACGCCCTAAGTATGACACAATGCCATAGCAAGGATGACGGCACAAATTTCACTTATCTCCATTATGTTTATTCGTACCTTAGAAAACTAAAAACAATAGTACAGACACTGACTAGAAGGAAAATGCATGAAAAGTGAAAAGCGTAGCGGCTCGACATTTTCCCAAATCTGTGTACGAGAAGTTCAGATCAACACAAATATAAACAGGATTTTAAAAAGCCACAACTATGTCCAACATATCTTAAAGTGGAAGCAGACGTATAAGCCGAAGAGATATCGCCGAACTATATTAGTCTGAAAACCCGTGCACATAAAAACCAGGTGAGTGTGTGATAAGAGCACGCAGACCGGCATCCGCTAGCGGAAACCCATTCTCTCGAGGGCGTATTTCTGCACAAATATGGATACTAATAACTGTTACTGGTTTCTGTATTTACTATACTGCACTTTTCATCGTCATTTTAGAGCGTGTTTTTGTCATGTATTGAAAAGGAGAAAGTTTACTGTCACTCATGGTATGTAAGTACACTCCATGGTTCGAATTACGGGGAACATGTTAGGGCATCCTAACCTTAACCATAATTAACCAAACAATTTACAAGAAATCTCGCATTTTTGCACCGCAAAGTACAGTAGGCTGTGTTGGATATGGCCTACAACCACACCAGGTCGCAGCGAGACATACTTGGACCTCGTTCTTACCGTCGCGGCTCCAGCACATCCCTTGAATCCTGCATAATGGTAATATACTTGTATACACTTAAATATTTATGTGTACTATTGTGTGATATAATGCATATACAATCCGTATATAATTAGGCTAAATTAATTATTGAAATATTGAATTAATTGTACATTTTCTTCCAGATGTTTCCCTCTAATAAACGTCAAAAGTTTCGCTTTTTTACTTGTTCGGCTCCCTAAAATCTGCCGTTTTGCGTTTGGTCATGTGGAGGAACTTTACGTAACACAGCCTTCCCAAGCATGGAGTGAAAAATGTCCGTGGACAATGCGGTAATGGGTTATTTACCGATATTTTGGTGTTTTTATTGCCCAAATTGCGTATCTATCACTTACAAGGTGGCGGGAGAATTAAATTTCAGTACGTGTTTTTTTTAATCGACCCCTAAGTTTATTATTATAAAGCTAAATGCAGTGTTTCTTGTAAGGATACACTTGCTGGTTAAGTGGTTAAATGGTTAATTAGCATTAGTAGATACTTTCCAAAAAAAGTGATCTCTATTGCTTGGCCAACTTTTACCAGTGGATTGTAGTTTATTTTGAAAAATGACTCGCAAGTCCACCCAATTATATAGCAACTGCGTTAAAAAATCCTGGTGACGCCTATACTTAGTCAAGATTTTAAAAACAACCAAAAAGAGTATTCAGGCCTTACTACAAAAACCAAATAATTCCATAAACGATACTGCGGATGAATGACAGGTAAATGTTTCCTTGGAGGAGTAATTTAGGAGACTGATTCTAGTTTGACTATGACAGTACAACGTGGTACTGTCTCAATCAGATATAACTATATACATGTTCTTATGGAGAATACAAAAAGTGAAATCCGTTTGGCCTGAGTGCCATTGTTACATGTTCTGTCTGGAAGGGCCTTGTGCGGACGATACCTGGCTGTCTTTGGGGGTTGTGCTGATCCTGAGGCTGTTGCTGCTGCTGTTGCTGCTGCTGTCTCCTTGCCAGCTTCTTCATCTGAAACAGGCAAACAAACAGAATGGTCCAGAAAAAAATGACACAGATCCCTAGCCAGTTACACAGGCAAATAAACATACTGTTATCAATCCACTGTTAATTGTTAATGCCTCTCTTTTCATTTATCTCGGGCATTTGAAAGCAATGCCATCAAAACTATATTATTTATACATTTAAATAGGGCTGGGCGATAGACACAATACATCAACTTGTCATCATATGAAATTAAAATGAAAAGAAAATCAGAAGTAAATCCTCTAGACGAAACATTGCTTGATAGCATGGATCAGCCAATCACATCACAGAAACAAATGCAATTCCAGCCAATCATATGGTAGTCATAAGAACAGACAACCTATGCCTAACAAATGCATAGCAAGGCATTTTTCATGTTCTGAGTCTGTTTAAGAGGGATTCTAAGGAAATTTTAAGCAAAAATTGAGCCTTGGAGTAAATGACTTGAATTACATTTTGATAATTATCGATATTAACTGATATTTTTAAAAATCATGATAAAATATTTTGCCATATCGCCCAACCTTACATTTAAATGGAAAAAAAATCATGGTAACGCTTTACTTGAACCTGTCGTCTATAATGCTTACCTTAATAATGCATTATAATGGTCAGTAGAAGAATAAATAAAACATTACAGCATCTTCTACTAACAGCCATAAGGCATTATAGTGTTGATTATATTACTTCATAAGCTCCAATGAAGCTCTCATCCATAATGCACTATAGATACCTTCATAATGCATTTTAAAGGTCGGTATAAGGATTAAGGATGCTTTGTACTGCATTATGAAGGTATCTATAGTGTATTATTGATGAGAACTTCACGAAGCATTCATAATGCATAATAAACATGGCTATAATGTATGCCTTTTTATAAATATTTATAGATTTATAAATATATAATGCTTTATGAATGTATTATAATGTGTTGTGAATGTGTTCATAGATTCTTATTAGACATGGCATTCACAGAAAGTGTCATAATTGTAGTTTAATCTTATAATGTGATAGAAAGCACCGGAAAGATCTGCAGAGGCTACAGTCTCACTAGCACCAATAAAATAGTCCCTGTGTTTTTTTTTTTGAATGAAGGTAATAGGATAAGCTGGTACCTTAGCTCTTTGGTTCTGGAACCAGACCTGCACGACTCGCACACTCAGCCCCGTCTCTGCTGCCAAGGTCTCCCGCACCTTCGCGATCAGAGAGACACCGTGACTGTCGGAGCCTGTGTGCGGCCTGCGCCCAGCCATCTGCCTTCACATAATTCGACTTGGCAAATGGCGGCGTAGCATTGTGTGGCGTACCTGTAGCTCGGGAGCCCCGATCCAAACACGCCTTTGCCAGCAGCCTCGTCGTGTTTGATTATTTAGCTATTTAAATGCTGGCTCCCAGTAAAAATACTCAGCAATAAAAAATAAATAAAATCTGTGGGTAGTCTTTGCCATTTTGGCTTATCTGATTGTAAGGTGGGTGGGGCTTGGACCTCCTGGGCGGGGCTGGGTCAGGAGCTGATGAGCCTATTCATTCTCCTCAACCATCCCTTATTGCAGATAATATCAAACTGGGCTCTGTTTCTTTCTCAGCCTGAACATCCACCCAAATCTTGATAGGTGGTGCAGCCGCCAACTGTTGTCCTTCCCCATCTCATTTTCTTATGTGTTTCCCTCGTGCCAAAGCTGAAATCTTTTACTCTACTTCCTTTCCTGTTTTTGTAAACCCATCTCCAGCCCCCTACCCAAACTATGTCCCTGTTCCGCCCCCCCCCCATCTCCCCCCAGCCCAGACTGGGTCATACAACTGAACTCTTTGGCTCTCACCCACCTTTCGGCAGGGTTTGGAAGAGACCTCAAAGGAGGCTTTGAAGGCCCGTCTTTGCTGGGTGGTCAGGATCGTCCTGGGGCGCTTGGGGCGTTTGGGGTCAGCGTCCTCAGCGCCACTTCCTCCGCAGGTCGTCTTCAAAGGGCCGTCCTCTTCCTCATCACTTTTACCTGGGACAGTTAGATTAGATTCGATTCAACTTTACTGCCATTGTGTTGAGGACAGATACAGAACCAATGAAATGACATTAGGTCAATAGTGAGAAAAGGTGTTGCTAACAACATGGCAACATGCTAGCTCGTCGTTAGGCAGCTTGCTAAAGGGAGTGGGATTATTTACACCTTTCCTTTCCCCTTCAAGAACAATGAGCCCAGAATTTGGGGGGCGTGAAGGTGTCTCCTGCGCAGTGGCAGCCCTTGCGGTGAGGATGCCGCCGCGTACCGGAGTCGGAGGAGGCTGGGCTGGCGGGCCCCCCGCAGTCCCTGGCGCAGAGCAGCCGGCCATCTCTCAGCACGCACCGGTCGCCCTTCCGCAGGCGGCGCGCGCACACGCAGCAGCAGAAGCAGCGCAGGTGGTAGACAGACTCGCGGGCCCGCATGACCAGCTCCGACGGCCCAATGGCCCCCGAGCAGCCTCCACAGCGAGCTGCAAACAGGCTGGGAGAGAGGGACAGCACCAGAGGGACAGAGAGAGAGAGGTGGCGGGAGTTAGCGGGGTGCTAGTCAGCCGGTGACTTCCATTCAGGTCTGCTCCCGCCGTGTCCACCGGGGCTTTCTTCTAAATATGAGAGGTCCAGACAATAGGCTGACCACAGAGATACCGGCTCAGGTAGCCGCTGAGGTTATGGCCCGTGTCCGCGGGAGAGTAAACAAGCACAGACAGGTGAAAAAGTCAAATCTGGACAGCCGACTGCGCCAAGTCAGAGGGCCAAAGTGCTCCAACCCTGTACTCTTGATAGGAGCCTACTGTTATACCCTTAGACAAGATATCTAAATTCCTTTTGGAAAAATAATGGTGTAGAGTCAAAAACTTTCAGGCAGGTAATTCACATTGTATAAAAGCATATTATTAACGATTTAGCAAAATAATCCTTGCAGAAAATAACATCCAGTAGCAATTAATCTCTACATAACTCTATATAACATTAAGCTTTTTTTGAGTCAAGTTTGAGTTGTAAGCCAAGCACATCCACTGTACTATAATGATAATAAAGTAACGTGAAACATTTAATGCACGTATTATATGTTTCTCTACCCTGGACGACACAGAAAAAAGGCACTTCTTACAAACACCTCTTTCTCTCTCTTACTCACAGGCTGTGACACACTTTCAAACATCTAGCAATTTTGGATTGAGCACAAAGAACATTTCCATGGGGTGGTAATCTCTGTAGCAACAGGCGTGATGAAAAGAGCGCAAAGAAGTAGCCCCTGACGAAGCCTGTCCACGCACACCACACCGCCGTGTCAGGCTACCCACATTCCGACAAAGCACTTCCCAAAGCCACGTCTTACCCCACATCCCACCCGTGCCCCCCCACACCTCCCCCACACCACTCCACAGTTCCCATTCGGAAGCTCGTCCGCCGGGGGAAAAGTCGGAATGTTGCTGAGTCGTCCCTTTCTTTGGACTGTCTGGAGAGGGGGTCCTTGTTGACGACTTGCCCCCCCCCATCCCTCCCTTCCCCCTCCCATCCCACCCGACTCCGCTACACACCCGTAGAGTGGCAAGAGTACGTTTGTAGCGCCTGGCAACCACAGTTGGGCTAAGTCCCCTAAACTATGAGTGATTTCTGGCTGCGGTGTATGGGGTTGCCGTCCCGGGGAGCGGAGAGAAAAGAACTCTGCGTGTCATGGCTCCAGTCGGAGGAGAATTAGGTTTCCCATGGGGTAGGCTGATCCACTGTATTATCTTAACTCTACTTAACTAAACAAAAACAAAAGGAGGGAACATACCCTCATGTTCATTGTCCTCTCCTCAATGGTTTCATATTTGTTTGTCTTCTTTTGTTTGTTTCGATCGTCTTGTCCTCCTCCTCTGTCTCACAGTTCACAGCCACGCTGGCACTAATACGTTTTAAGTGTATCTACTCTGTTAAACAACTGTTAAACAACTATTAAGCCGTTTTATTGAACGTTTGAGCTAGTAAAAATTAAACCTTGCGTTTGTTCTACTTAAGCGTTTGTCTGTAGGCATTTATTTTTTTAATCCAAGTCCAAATCCAGTCTGTGGATCAAACAAATACACCCCCTCAAGTTAGTTTTTTATTGCGTAATAAATATCCATCTAAAGATCCCAATAAGTACTATGTTTAGGTAAACATTGTGGAGGCACCGCTGGAGACTCACAAGGTGCATCTTCCCAAGGAGCAGCATTGTTGTGACTTATTAGTGTTGCTGTAGAGTCGCCAAGGAGACCAATTAGAACGCTGCGAACGGCTGATGTGAGCCAGACAGACGGACTGACCGGAGCGATCTGCATGGGAGGGTCCACGGCATGCCGGTTCTCAGGAGAGGCTGACTGAGCCACGACCCCCCTCCCCCCCCCCCACCCCAC
>JAODUD010000033.1:14617304-14639568 GCA_026784285.1 Stomatorhinus walkeri | reverse complement strand
GGGAGTCTCGCGTTCACGTCTCTGCCAGGTTTACACCCTCCGGTCCCCAATGATCAGCCCGAGGAAAGATCTGGCGCACATCTGAAGCTGTCAGGAATAACCATTTCACCCACAAATTTATTATTTTATAAAACAAGCCAATGGGTTGTGACGTAATGGGTTGGGACAAATTTTCATTGCCTAAAAACAAACGGACATGGTGAATCTAAATAAGACCCATTAGGGGCTAGATATTAAGGTGAAATCGGTGTGAATGGTTTCTCGCTCACGGCTGGGCTTCCAGGGACGCTGGATGCAAGTTCAACTTTAATGAGACTGTAACTCCAGCAGCTGAAACATTTGGAAGTTGATAATCGCCGTGTACATTTAGTCCACAGTGACAGTCAACGGTAAAGAAAGTTGTCCTATATCTTATTGCGTATCGCTGGACCCCAGTAAAAAGCTAGGGGGCAGTGGGGAGGCAGGTTTAAGCAGTGGACAGGTTTTTGAACTGTATTCGAAGGTTACTGCTCTTGGACCCTTGAGTACGACCTTCTTACCTTGAAAGAGCAGCGATCAAGGGTTTCCATTCACGATTTAAAGATTCCCTCTGACGAGTTGCGAAGGGTGACTGCCAGGCCAGTGGGTTTACGACGGTTTGGACTAAGTTACCGGAAGGTGCATAATTGACCCATCTAGCAGGCAGGTACGCTGGCTGTCACGGGTTGAGCAGTGCAGATATGGGTGCACTGTATTGGCTGCTGTAAACAAGCTGTACTCGCGGTCGGAAGCCAGCTCTGGGGAGGCAGCTGGAGGTCAGGGGAGGAGGCCGGGTGTCATCTCGGCCAGAGGTGCCAGGGCAGCGGGGTGAACCGTCGACCCCATCAAAAAAAAAAAACGGGGCTGAGGCGAGAGGAAGACTGGCGATGTGGCACTGGCCAGGTGGCTTTGGCAGTGGGCACGCGACTAATTGGTTAGGTCAGATAACTCACGGTTGGATGGGCAGAGTCCCACCGCCGTCCGCCGGCCCGATCCAGATGCCACAGCTCTGCCCGCACACCGGAGCCTCGTCAAAAGCAGCGGTCCGCCAGTGCCCAGAACATATGGCGCGCTCCTGCTGCCCTGCCCCAACGAAGACGCCCAGGTCGGCAGCAGAAAAACCAGCCCCTTGCCGACACGTGGGCCGCCCTTCTATAGTTGTTGATGAACCGTCGTACGGATCATTGTGGGGCTGGCGGAGCCCACGCGGCTGTCTGATAATAGGAAGACAGTAAACCATCCCGGATTTATCCAAAGGTGGAAGTGGGCTACATCCCAGAGCGGCCTGTTTCCAGGTGTACCATTTGGAAGAGGTGGCCACCAAATCACACAGAAATAATGGGAGCCGGGTGCGTGGGCCACGCATTGTCTCGCCTCTGCGCTGCACTCTCGGCGCGAGGGGAGCCGGGTGCCACGCTGACGCGGCCATATGCCGTCCCCAGCTTGCCGTTGCCACGCCCGGCGGACTCCGCTAATTTAACACATCTTGACAACGTGTCAGTTGAGCTCTCCGGCAGATCTCTCCCTGCCTGTGGCACTGTTCGCACATTCCTGGGAGCACTGTGGCCCTCCTTCCCGCAGTCACCTTGTCTTCCCGGTTGCTCTGACGGCGGCTCTGCCAAGTCCCTTGGACCACAACACACACACACACACACACACGGCCCTCAGCTCACCACACATGCACAGAGACACACGCGCGTGCGCGCGCACGAGAACGCAGGGGCACACACACACGTCGCAGGCCTTGTCAAGGACACGCCGCAAAGAGCAGCTCTTGAATTGTTGATGGGCAAGATTGCCACGGAGCTAGGACAGGTGCTGTCTCATAGCAGGAAAGTAGGGAAACTTTTTTTCCCTCAGTTTTCCTCCCATGGGAAAAGGTGTTTGAATTAATTTAAGTATATTTTCTGTGAATGGGACTCTAAATGCACAACGGTATGTAGAGTGACTACGAAAGCAATATACGCTTTATGGAAAACCTATCAATCTCCTGTGCTGTGTGCAACAAACACTGACAGAGAGGTCAGTCAATGCAGGTACAATGCTAAGCACAAGGCCCTTTGCTAGGCATGTGCAGTAATACAAAATATAAAAACCTATATTTTCGTACTTCTAGTGTAATATCAATACAACTGATTTCTTTGTATATAAAGATAAGGAAGGAAACTTTTAATTTCAAAGAACATTTTCCCGAACGTTGTAAATACATTATTTTAACTACCGCACCATTCCGCTGTTTTACTCCAGGTTCTGAACCTCACAGACCGAGCATAGCTGATGGAATTCAGAGAGTCGATGCTTATGTCCCTTCCCAGGACTGCTCATGTGGTGCCACCTCTTTAAAAGAACAATAGGGATTAGTGACTTGTCAATTTCGAGAGCCAGCAGTCCCGTCCGCAACCTTTGCTCTGTCTGGAGCGCTCCCGAGAAGGCGCAAAGCAAGAAGGGAAACGCGCCCATTCGTAACAGACAGCTCTCTGGCAAGAATCTGAAGAAATATGTCAAACAGCTGAAATATATAGGAGGGTGCATACGACATATTGTGATCGTGCTTCGTTAATTACCTGCCGCACTGCTCAGCGTTTTGTAGTCTTAAACCGTAAGATTCGTGTCTTGAATTTCATTTCTCTATTAATTGACATATAAGGGAGACGTTCCCTTATATAACGATAAACTTTAAATAGGCCAATATGTAACACTTTAAATATGTTTTCTTTACGCAATAGGCCTACGTTGTATTTCTCACAATAAGAAGCGAACAGACGGACACTTACTTCTCGTAGTCGCGCTTGCAGTAAAGTTTGTTGTCCCGCAGAAAGCAGCTGTTTTTCAGGGGCTCCCTGCAAGCCGCACAATTGACGCATTGTTCGTGCCAGAAGCCGTCACTTACACGAAGCAGGTATTTATCACGGATCAACTGGTGACATCCTTCACACACCGACTTTTGGGGCAAATCTGGGGGAAAAAATTGTGTCAACAAGGAGAAGAATCGCACGGCGTTTGCTGTTTTCCACCTGTTTGAAGCTGCAGTAATTATAAAGAGCTACTGCGATATTAATTTTTAACGAAGTGCTTAATAGATATTATATTAAAATAAAAATGAAGGCTATACTGTACCGAACACAAAGCATACAATACATTTAAATAATAATGCAAACCGTAAAAGCGGCGTAAATTCAGACCAGTGTAAAACACGGTTTGGAAAGTATTTTTAAAAATAATGGATAACAATAGGCCTATTTTTCATTTTTAATCTATTTTAAACTAATGAATATATTTAATTAAAGAAGAAGCGCAAAATGGCTTAAATATCCATGATTGAATTTAGCTAAACAAAAACTGCAAGATATTGAAACCATGTTTTAAATAACAGGCTACAAAAATCGTTTTCGATTTTCGCATCGCAGTGAAAAAAGTGGCAGCACTCAATTTTAAAATCTGATCGATTAAATACCAATTACAGCTGCTGATTAATTTTTACTCACCAAGCAGGGATGCTGGCATATTTTCTTCCATGCTATTACCCACCAGCATCTTCTGTGAGATTAAAAAAATATATATGTTGAAGCACCACATAAATTACGACAGACAAATGTTACTGGATTCAACAATACTAAGAATTATATCGGTGCATTATATTAATAACATTTACTCAAGCATTGGAGCAAAAATGTATGCATTTATGATCGCGATGAATGTATTTATGATAATGTACTATAGTTATATTCATTGCATTCTTTACATTAAAACGAAAAAGTAAAACAAGTCAACTTGATAGTATCACCTGCAAATAATCCAGCCTTCCAGATACTTCTTACTATTTTTTCTTCATTATTTACGACACAGTTGGAAATGAGAAAACTGAAAAAAGGTTTTGAAAAAAAGAAGGAAAAGGGATAAAATTTTCTTTCTCTGGCTGCGACGAGCGTTCCGTAGGTCTTCTCTTCACTTATTGATCAGCGACCATTTATTTAACCCATTAGTCCACCAGAGCGGTGACTGAGCATCTCTCTACCTTGAAGCACTTTGAGGGTCGCGTCTTCATTACGGCACCGTCTCGCCGCATCTTCATTCTCCTCCCATCTCTGCCGCGGTCACCCCTCTCCATAGCACTTCAGACTGAAACTTCAACATTAGCGATGCTGTACAGACATGATATTATGACGTGCGCTCAGCTCACCATTAAACATACAAAATAATGCAAGATCACAAGTAAACATACCCTTCTGTGTTTAGTGATCTGGAGGTTGAGAAATCTTCCAGGTAGCCATCATGAATCTACATCTGAGACATTTAAAAAAAATTTACTCATCCCAAAATGTATGCTATCGTGAAACAACAATTGCATTACTTTACTTTAGTTCCAATAGAGTATAATGTTTTACTATAATAACTGCAACAGCTGTAATAGAAATAACAAAAACAATAATTATGGTTTTTTTTTGCGATTCTGGCTTCACCGTAGCAAAAACTGGTTTAGTAGGCCTTTTACGGGACTTTTATGCATTTTTAAATGAAAGTGTAGCAACGTTTTTCTTGAACAAAACCGGGTGATTTATTAAATTGTAGTGGTCAAAATATACTTCCACCGGTTAAATTCTCTGAATCATTTATCTGTTTCTGTAAGCGTGTTGGTTACGTCTAGAAGTCTGAAGGACCCACAAATTAAACAATCGATTAAGGGACGTTCCTATACATTTATAATCTAATTTGTGGTATTTTCTTAAACTTGAATAGCCTGACGTTTGTCCTAAACGCAGACGTTTTAAGAATCTGTTTGATTACACAATGCACGTCTCCTTACATTGCACATTGTGTAATAGTGTATATAAAAACTCCAGGCAAAATGACTATCAACACAGGGAAACAATTAAATTTACAATTTTTACACGGCGTTCATTATGACAGGAAACATCTAGCTTTTGTTGCATTAATTATTCCCTCCCAAAAAAGTTGCGCATTTGATTATTTCAAATTTCCCGGTCTTTCCGCAAGACTGGTAGCAAAATCTAATAACTAATAAACTAATAAAACTAATAACTGAATCATATATTTAAATGAAGTAAAACGTTGAAGTTGATGCTTTTTGATTTACTAGAGCCGCAGAAATCTACGTTTGCCTCCTCTACAACCACGTTCGCGCCGCAGGATCCAAAACATTAAAGCTTTCAATCACGTTTCGTGGAAATGGAAGCGAGCTCTTTATTTATCCCATAACCAAACCTGACACAGGTTACTGCTTTGCATAATTTCCAAAATTAAATTTACATTGCTGGTACGATTATTAACGCCTGCCGCCTTAATGTTTCCTCTTGATGACGAGCCAAGAATCTAAGACAATTGCGGTTCATTTTGCATTTTGGCACATTTGGCTATTTAAGTTTCGCTAGCAGACAAGGGTATAACTAAAAGTTAAAATAACGAACGATAGCACTGCAAATACGCTGGGGTGTACTCCGTCAGCGAATAAAAGTGGCACGCTTTTGAAGTGATTTTCCCACTGGCGTGGGAGTGTGTGAAAGTGGGGTGCGTATGATGCTTCTAAACTCACCCCGGGAGGCCCAGGACTGCCTCATTGACAGATGCCATCCTCGGTGATGTAACCAGTGTCCCCATTGTTCTACCGCCAGGCTGGTGTCACTGGTAGTACGCTCGATGTCAGGGGAAAACAGGACCGCAGTTCTCCAATAATGAGCTTTATGTAGCAACAGGCTCTTACTCGCTGTCAGTCTTCTGGATGAAGTGACCGCATGACCGTCGGTCTTCAATCTTCTTGACTCGTTTTAGGTCTTGAAGCCACGACGTGTCGTGCAAATGACCCCGTGGAGCAAAGTTTTGATTTCCCAAAGTCTTGATCGTGCAGCTAACAAACCGCTGGGGGGCATTCTATCACCACTCGTTTCTTTTAGACACAAGTGTGAGCGACAGACCAAAGGCAATATTATGCCCTCTGTCGGAGAGCGAAATATGAAATTTACTTCACACGATCTCAGAACATTATTTGGCATTAACATCACGCCATCTACCGTTACATTACAATAAATGTCTCAGCGCCAATATTTGTTTTCACAAAGAGAAGCAAGCACATCCAAAAAGTTTAAATAATTTTATTGTGACACAATCATGATACATATTCCACAACGGTAAATACTGTCCAGTTCCATCTTCCATTTGCTTATCCAGAGCAGGGTCACGGGGAGGCGGGGGCTCCCTGGAATGGGATGCCAGTTCAACACAGGGCATACAATCATAGACTATGGCAAATTAGAGATGACAGTAATGCAAACTCCACACACACACAGCAGGGGTGGGATCTGACCCCCAAACTTGGAGGTGAAAGGTAAGACTACTACGCACCACGCCACTGTGCTACCTCGTGTTTAACAAAATTAATTTTAATACAGGGTTCATTTCATAACATTAGCTTCAACATTGCATTGACCTGATGTCACGTTAACTATTTACAGGAAGAAAAGTTTTTACAATTCTATGAAATTCTTTTCAGCAAAACCTGTTTTCCCTCCTAAATGTAATTTTGCATTATTAATTATGCCCCGTACAAAAAAATAGTTTACAGCTGAGGTGACTTAAACCTTTACATCAATTACAGCGATGTGCATAATATTTACAAAGAGCCCAGGAGCCTGTGTCACGTAGCCTGATGCGGAGCTTCCAGCATTTCCATAAGGAAGGTGTCGATGGGGGTGTCGCCGATCAGTTTGAAGAAGAAGAGATGCTCCAGACATTTCAGTCCAATGGAGCGCAGGGCGGGCAGACGGAGCAGCAGTTTGGCAAACCTGCAAAGGGGGAAGAAACTTGATGGTATTTTTAAAAAGCAACGCTATTCCAATATTTTGAAGTCTCTGGGATAAAATCTGCTGAGTTTACCTCCTTCCCTTCCACCCTGCTCTTGGCAAATTTTATCACCATGATTTCAAAATACCGTGGTATAATGTACTACTTTAAATCTGCCCTAGCCTACCCCAAAGTATTTTCACCCAAAACACTAAAATAACTTGGACAAAAGCAGCTTTTTGTTTCAAAGTGTATTCTGTACATAGTACGAAACCACTGATTTACTATTAGTTGGGTGACTAGCTACGTGTAACGACATTACATAATTAAATTACAGATATCCATGATTTTACGTCGGCATTACGTTCTGTATAACAGACCGTTAAACAATTTAGAGGGTGATCAAATATTACCGCATTCACTTAGAAAGTGTAGGCTACTCTACCCTGCCGTAGTGTAAGATGCCTTTAATTGCTGCACTAAGTAATTTAAATACTTTGCAGATAACAAATGATAAGTGAAATTTGGCCTGCCCGCTCTCTACCTACCGCCTGCCCGTGCATTTTAAAAAACAATGGACATCGTAGCGTCCGGCATTACAGATTTTATTTTTTATTGCACTTTTTAAGCCATGGCCGTTAATGTGAATGGATGTTAAATGGGGATGCCTGGCAACTGTAATCTATTACTCAGACAAAATGCGTAAGTAAATTACAGATAAAAAGAAAATTGGTGATTACAAAAGGATTACATCTGAATGTATTCTTTTCAATAAAAAACCTATATGTAGGATACAACATTCATTTTTTGCTGTGCATCTTTTCACCGTGCAGAAATGCCTTCTTCTGACAGATTCCCAGATGGCACGCCTCAGCAAAGCCGTTGGGACCTTTCAGATTTATTGCCCACTTTAAAACACTTGTTACAAAAGTAATCAGAAAGCAATCAAATTTAGTAAGTTACATTACTTTGATGAAGTATTCAAAATAATTTACTTTTTGCATTTTTGACGGAGTAATCAGTAACCTGTAACCTATTACATTTCAAAAGTAACCTTCCCAACACTGCTGCTGGGAAGGAAGACGATGCTGCGGGACACGTACCGACCAGGTTGCTCCGGGTATTTCTGCTTTGTGTAGGACTCCAAGGATGCATATACCTTCTCTCTCAGACCCTCGACCTCAGCTGGGTTGGACAGCCCCTTCGCATCTGCAAGTCGAGCATATTCATGTGACATCATTTCAGCAGATTTTTTAACCAGTAGCCATTGGTGACTTGAGACGGCTGGACACATGTAAGACTTAAGGTAATCGAGTATAGGAACTAAAGGAGTGCCATGACCACACACAGCACCTCGTAGGAATGATATGAACCAAAAGCTATGTTTTAGGGATTTGATGAAGTTATGTGGAAAGATTTTAATGCTCATTTCAGCTTGGTTTAAACTAAAAACCAAAAACACAATTAATATAACAAACTACTAGCATTTCATTTAAGAGTCTGTACTAATTGGCATTTTAGGACATGCCTTCCACATAGAAACCTGTATACATGGTGATGACCTGGGTTGAAGAGGATGATAGCTCGCAAGCATCCCAGCTCTGTCTTGTCCATCTGCATATCTTTCATCTTGGACACCAGTTCGGTGAGAACTCTGCAGGAAATGTATGAAATCTGTTTATGTTCTATTGTATTGGGCGTTTGACAGTAATGACCAAAACATTGTTCATGTGCAAAGGAGGATGTGAATTTCCACAGGCTGCCCTGACTGCTTTACACAAAAACAGGTTGATCACAATAGGTTCTTTTGGCTCTGTAGTCCAAAACTAAAACAATGTCTGGTTATTTCAAAAACAATGTTCTTATTTACAATATAACAGAGACACAAAGCCCATGTTTGAGCAGCATTTTTGAGGAGCACTGCATTTAAAAGATTCCCTTTGATATGTAGTCCGTGTAGGGGTTGGATAATAATTTGAGGTCATACCACCCACCCCTAATTCCATGTTTACATACACCAAAAAAGAAGACATGCTGCAAGTAAATATGCATCATAGGAGCAGGAGCAGGGGGAGGTTATAAAGGTGATAATCATTCATTTTTACTTTGAATGCAGGAACCAAATACAGTCAGTCCTCTTACAATGCAAGATATCGCACCACAAATCAGTTCTAATGCAACTGACATATTACTACCCATGTCTAATACAATGCAGGATCGCATTTGTATTTGCATGATTTTCAGTCTGAGAGAAAAGCACCATGTGAACTACAAAGTAATACAGGTCTTAGTGAGAAACACTACTTGCATGCAAAAACAGCTATCCTAGTGAACAACAGTGATGTCAGATTCATAAACAAATCTTTCTTTTGAACTGGCTATTTTCAGTAAATTGGTTTTCATATCTAAAAGAATCAACCTTTTTGTACATCCAAGCACTGCACAAGTCAAAATCTTAGATACTAAAAATCTAAGAGTATTTGACCAATTACAGTATCATATTAAAACAGGACAACTTTTTAAATTCGCTTACATTTGCTTTTTGTACACTGTATCCATGTTGCCTTCAGTACCCCTCCATATACCATAACCTATTGTATTTGTGCTGTGTGCATGCCTGGATGTAGGGCAGCTGTGGCTCATTATTCCTGACTAATGATAGCTAAAGCAATGATAGCTAATGATAGCTAAAGCAATGATAGCTAATTATAGCTAAAGCAATGATAGCTAATGATAGCTAAAGCAATGATAGCTAATTATAGCTAAAACAATGATAGCTAAATATAGCTAAAGCAATGATAGCTAATGATAGCTAAAGCAATGATAGCTAATGATAGCTAAAGCAATGTTAGCTAATGATAGCTAAAGCAACATTTCATGAACCATTTGCTGTACACCACTAGATGGTCCTCTGTGTTCAAGCAAGGGCTCAAAGCACTAAAGCAAACTAAGATCACCATCTAGTAGGGTCAGAAAATACAGTAAATGGTTCATGAAGCCTCGTACTGACCCTCAGCAATCGACAAGTTAGCGACTTTGGCACGTTCAGCTGAAGTGGTTAATAAACACTTAAGACCAGAGGGGATATTTATGATACAATTAATGTATCATTATTATTTCTTATTTAAAATGCACATAATTACATTATTGGCCACTAGTATCACTATTTTTATTATTTAATTTCATTTGCTGCAACATGCTAGGTTTTGTAGTCACATTCCCCTAGCCCTAATTTTCCCAGAGGATATGTGTATTTTAGTACGTGATTTTGGTGAATGAAAAGTTTTCCAGTAACACTGTAGTTGTGTTGCAGAAGGACTGACTGTATCATATTATCCATGCAAATTCTCCAGTTTCACTATGCTTGAACTTACTAGAAGGGAAACAAACCCAACAAACCCAGACTTTTCCATGTCCAGCCATGAGCTCTAGCTCCCCTTTGGGAAACTGCAAACCAGCCCAAGCATGCTTGGAGATATAATCCCTCCAGTCAGTCTTGACACTGTCTTAGGGCCTCCTCCCAGTGAGGGCTGGATGGGAACATTCTAATATTCTGTTCTTCTCATGACCTTTGTAATGAGCTTCTACACTGTGCGGAGGCCGTGCACACACCTGTCAAAGATGGAGCCCACCCCAGCGCTGTGGGCACTGTTACGGTGCACGTGCAAGCCAGTGGCCAGCAGGATGCCATCCTTCACACTGACGGAGCGGTGAGAGAAGGAGGCTATGAGCAGCTCATTCCAACCTAGAGGACAGATAGGCACAGCTGAGGTCAACCTAGCCAGCTGTGGCTAGTTTTGGGTCCTGCCCCTGGCATATGGAATCAACTGAGCTATGCTATGGCCAAAGCACTGCAGCAGCATAGGGCGCCCCCTGCAGGACAGTGAAGGATATAAAAACTGGAAAGCTGATGTAAATTAAAAAACAACTGCTTGGGAAAATAACAAGGGCTAAGGGTTAATTTAAAACTCATATTAATTCTCATATTAATACTCCATCTGAACTGAATGGCTTCACTGTGCATGCAGAAAACTGAATGCTGTTCTAAGCGTCAAGTACCAAATTGTGCACTAGCAAGAAAAGCCACAAAAGCACATACTGAGTTATTCAACTTCACCAGCAGAGGGAGCTGCAGCCTCACAGAAAAACCCAAGGCTACCCTCACAATGTGATCCCTGAATCGATTAACTGAAGAGCATATTTTTATGTTTTATATAGTAGGTAATTTTTGTGAAGTTGTCCATGGTTCGCTGACAAAGAAATGAAGGGCTCATTCGATTACCTACCTGCTCGGAGGAGAATGACTTGATCATCCAGCTGTAGCTCAGAGAAGTGCGGGATTCGCTTCGCCCACTCCACCAGCGTGAAGAGCTGCTTGTCTGCTGCCTGGCAAATGTTGGTAACAGGGTCATTGGACTGCCCAAGACAAAGAGAAGCAAAATGAGGAAACCATCCATCTTCCTTAACTGCTGGTCCAGTACAGGGTTGTGGTGAGCTTGGAGCTTATTCTAGGGAGCCCAGGGTACGAGGCGGGGGCACGCTGGACTGACTGCCAGTCCATCGCAGGGCACACACACACATACACACACACGCACACACACACACGTATATATATGAAATATGCCATCAGTTATAACCATACACCAGGAACCAGGATCATGTCCATCAGAAATATGACCCGAATAACTGAATAATATAAAAATAAGTTTCATTTTTTTGCAAGCAAATGGTTTTCAGAACATCAGCACTGGGTTTCTATTATGTTTCAATTAACACTGACTGTTAGGATAGTTATATAAGTGATGCCAAGACATTAATTAGGCTGTCAGTGAAAACGACGCCATGAGCAGTTTACCGAGTTGCCAGGACTACCCTCCACACCGCTTTCTGTTTTTGACTCCACAGCCAGCTCCGCAGCCAGGACCTTGTCCACAGGCATGTCCTCGTTGAAGCCACAGGAGGATTCCACCTCACTCTCACTCCTATCTTTTCCTCTCTGTCTCTCCTCTTGTACTGCTGAAGACACAAAACACCAGCTGCAGTCACATTCCTGAATCCACATGAAAAGACAAAGTGACAGCATGAAACAAATGGCTTTTTACAGCAGATAGCATAGACATAAATAGACAAATGTGTCTTCACCGAAGCCTTTGTCAATTAATCCGCACAGTTTGACCCCATTGAAGGAAAAAAAAACAATGAATAAACTTGACAACAGAATTCTGAAAATGGGCCTCAAATTAGGACTGATGCACTATAGGTCTCCAAGAGAATGTCTGCCTAGTTTAATTTTAGCTTGTAAAATGAGATTCTAATGAAAATAAAAATTTTAAAAAGCCTCATAAATTTTTTAATCCAACTAACTCATATCCTACCCCAAAACCTATCCCTAAATACTTGTCTACCAAGGATAAATAATTAATAAACAACCAAACCAAGCAATATTATTCGTAATTAGTGGAATAAAAGCTTCTATAATATCAGATACTATAAAGGTGTTAAAATTAAACAATTCCCACACTAAAACCTGAACTGTTTAGTTTCTTTGTCAGTTAAGGATGACTAACCAACCTGAAATGACATTGTGGCAGTGTTCTTATTAGTACATTCTAAATGTGATTTACACTGTCACACTTATATGCCTCCTTATCTCCATTGCTTGGGGATTCCCGTATCTCTGTTTCCTAGTTACTGTGGTCTCCTTGCCAACACTGCTGAAGCCAGTCAAAGCAGAGCGGCTCTCACCTTCCCTTTTCATCCCCATAGCCAGGCACTTCTGGTAGCGGCAGTACTGGCATCGGTTCCTCTGGCGCTTGTCGATCAGGCAGTCTTTGCAGTCCCGGCATGTATAAGTGAGGTCTTTCCTAATGGTCCTCTTGAAGAACCCCTTGCAGCCCTCGCAGCTGTACACACCATAATGCTTCCCTGCTCACAGGGAAAGAGGCATTAAGATGTACACGGATCTGGTGTGGGGAAACTGCCACACAGCATGTATCCGGAAGTCAGACATCTTTGTGGGCATTTCCAGACACCGGATTGGCCGGTGATACCTATTTTGGAATTTGGCACAGAGAAGAGGACTGACATGTATGTGTGGTGAGAGTCGCGTGCCGTTACCTGAGGAGCGATCCCCACAGATGGCACAGATGTGCTTGGTCAGGGACCCAGGACTGACACATTGATAACTATTTATGTTTCCAAGGGTCAGAGGTGGCTTCACATCATCCATGTTGCTGACATTCATCGAACTGATCTTAGGGGGCAAAGAAGGCACATGAGACGAGTGGCCATCATTTCGATCATGTGACCACCTGGGAGGGGAGCACATATTTGCTCAGGGTGCTACAATCCAAAGTACGTGACATGGTACTGGGGGGCTTAAAACCGCAGACATGAAACCAGAACGTTTTAGGATAGACTATACCATAGATCCTCTAAAAGATTCACTTAACATGGTCCCTCAGAAAATTATTCAGCTGTATAAATGGGTAAAATACCTCAGTATATTGGATAAAAATGATCAAATAAGAGCAATAAATACAAACATAAATAGAGGGAAACAACACAGCATTGCCAGCAATGGTGTTCTGTATGAAACACTCCTTTTGCTGGAGAGCAGATCAATGTCACGTTCAAAAGCACATGGGCAGTGGCCTCCATCTGTGCTGTCCCGCTGTCCCCAAGGAGCGGACTAAGTAGATATAATGAGAAAATAGCAGGCTGAGTGAGTAGAGTGGTGAACTCCAGCATGCCAGACGGGCATCATAAATACACAGGATTAAGCGCGCTAAGGGCTATTGTTTGCTACACATGGTTCCCATATTACCTTATGTTGCTGCAATACTGTACGTATGGTAAAGTAACATGCTTTTCTTTAGGATTCCCTTCATGTATGTAACCCTTCTATTTATCCTAACTGTGTGTCTGATACAGGGTTGCTGTTAGTCTGAAGTCTGTCCCAGGAGGCGATGGGCACAAGGGCAAGGGACACACTGGAAGCCAGTTCATCGCTGGGCAAATGCAGTCAAACAATCAAACTAGAGACACCAACTCGCATATCTATAGGTATCTGGACTGCAGGGGGAGGTAAATCCAGAAAAACACTTGGAGAACTTGGAACCTGCACAAACACTGAGCCAGCAGGGGAAACATAACCTGCAATACTAGAGGTGTGGGGCTACAGTGATGCCGACACAGCCAGCCGGACAGCAGTCTTCTAAAAGCACATAAAGGCCAACCTCAGCTGCAGGCTGCTATAGACCCACAATCCCAGCATTTCATAAAAATCCAGTGTGACAGAAGAAAAGGCCTGATTATGGCCTGAGGGTAAACAGAACCACGTGATGGGTGGACTATATTCTGGCTTAACAGAAACGACACCAACTGAAAACAAAGACAGCCACTGCGGTGGCAGCGCAGGGGTAACATGCAAGGAAACATGACAGGTGCTGGGTCATGACTGAAAGGGGGAGTGGGATTGGAGATCAGGATCTGGCCACATTTTCTGGGACTAAAGGAAACGACACAACTCAGGACTGGTAGAAACATTCAAGGCAGTAAAAAAGTTTTTATCTACAGGGATTGGATTGAGATTAAACAAATGGGGCCCTGTCCTATTTGATGTGTCAATTTGGATGCCAAATTGTCAGAGAAAAGGAATAAGGGCAGGTTCACAAAAAAAGACATAAAAACAGCAGTAGATTTCCTGAACGGCTCTGAATATGATATTATATAACAGCCTATAGGGTTACAACACAGGTAATTAATGAAATAAAAGCTTGACTTTTCTCCTGGCTAGCAAGTTGACTCGCTTAAAAGGAAACGCGTGGAAAGGCATTCATATAAGGCGTCATGCCGGATCACGTCACTGGTGCATTTTCTGGATGACATTTACTACAAAAGTAATAGAGTTGATTTACTGTGAAGTTATTTTCAATCTTGTGGGACTCGATGGGAGATGGGAGAACGTGTGACTCGGGAATTTAAAGAGAGCCAGCACCACAGAGCCCCCTGTCTAACTCACGAGGCCTTACCTGTGCACTGTTTAGGGTCCCAAAGTCGATTTCAAGAGTGGAAGGCAGACAGACGGACGGGGAACCAAGCGATGAGGTGATGACAGAGTAGGGGGAGGCTAACCCGTTCATGGGGGAACCGATGATGCCTGCGGGGGAGGGGTGGTGCCGAGAAGGGGCTGTCGAAGTGCTGATAACAGAGGGATGTCCCAACATGGAGCTCATGGGCGGCTGGGTGGGGGGTGAGCTCATGGGCCTAGGGGAACCTGCAAATTAAACCACAGCACACGGCCCCACAGTTCAACAGGAACCTTCACTCAACAGAAAAATGAGCGTCCATAACACTAAGACTACAGACAAAAGCAAGATACAAATACAGACCTTCCTCTACTCACAAATGAGATACGTTCTGAATCGCCGTTCATAACGTGAAATGTTCATAAGTCGTTATTCAACATCATTTTAACGGTATACGCAAGTACAAATAACTAGGGTGTTGGGAGTTCGCACGCTACGCTGCTGTGTGGCGGGAGTAGTGGCCAATCTTACTAGGCGGAATTGGCGCACAGAAAACAAAATTGATGTTGTGGACAGGAAACGGGAGGCCAATGAACACAATTTGGAATTACAGAACTCTTCATTTGTATCCAAACATAGAGTTCACAAAACTTCCCATTCGTTATTATCTAAATACCAAGAAAAACTTTTTTTGTCATGGCCATCAAAAAGTTCAGTGTACAATTTTTGAAACTTGCCTCAAACCACTAGGTGTGGCACCAACAATCAACGCATTTTAAATCATGTAGATCATGCACCATAGATGGTGAAATGGCAAAATGCTGAGCTGTACAATAAATTAACTTCTTGACCCTGTCTGCATGTTGTATGAATTCAGTTGCGGCCACTAAGGGTGTTCATTTGTGAAAGATTTGTTTGTGAGAAATGGGTCCCTTACTATGCAATCACATTCACTTCCCAGCACTTCCTTCTTTTCACTCTTCCGCTTATCCTCAGAAATATGAGTGCTGCTTCACTCCTCGACTATGGCCAGTGAGAGCCAGTAAGGCATGTAAGTTTGGGCTGTAAGTGAGCATATGATTGGTAGGAAACTAAACCTAGGATTATATATGGCCACAGTGAACGCACAACCACGAGTGAGTCAGTGAGCCAGATCATTTGGCTCAGAAATAAGAACCGATTTTTGTGCGCATATATCATTGAAATTATTCAATGTATTTACACATTTATAATGTATTTATACCTTTCAACCAAATGGGTCCAACTGTGTGAGTTGCTAGCGGCAGCTTTTGAAAATGCACCCCAGGACAAGAACGAGAAGCCCAGAAGGAGTGAATTAGTTGGTGAGTGAGTTGATGAACAAGAGTCACTCCACTCCTTTGGATCTCTTGTTCTGAATGAGAGACCCAAAGGAGTGAACAGGCTGGTGAGTGAGGCGGTGCATGAGAGAGTAGTACCTCAGCCATGACTGAAATGCATCATCTCCTGGTGTAGTATACAGGTGCAGTGACTTTCCATATTCGGCAAATTGGATTTTAGAAATGCACGACGTAAAATTATTTTAACTAAGGTTTGCTAGTGTTTGGACTCATTAGCTGACTATACGATGAGCTGTTGGGTTTGTGTTTTTAACAAACATGAGTAGCTAAGGTACAATGCTGAAACACAAACTATAATTTCATAACAAATATTATTTATATCAGATGACTTATTGGTGGCATTTAGCTTACTCCTAAACACTATTTAGCCTAAATAATAGGCAATTTTTGACATATTGGAACACAAGTGTTTCGGAACTGTTTTACGCAAACAGAAAGTGCCACTGAACAAGTTGGTGAATGAATCAGAACAAATATTTTAGGTAAACTGAATCAATCTGTGTCCCAAAAAAAGAGAAATTTCACCCATCACTAGCAGCCACATAGGTCAGCTTGGATTCTGTATATATTCAGTATTGGGATAGGACAGAGGGGGACCGACTGTACACATATGCACACAGCATGTGATGCAGCACCTCAACAGCACTGCCTTTCAACAGTGAAATCCCAATATCCAGCAGAATCTCCAGTCATCTTTGAACTGCGTACTCTAGTCTGGGTCACCTGGAGCATATCCCAGGTAGCACAGAACGAGATACCAGTTCATCACAAAACAGATACACAGCAGGCAATTTAAATATACCAATTAACCTAACTGCATGTCTCAGGACAAGAATATACAAAGAGCAACGTGCAAAGAGCAGATCTGAAATTCAATCCCCCAACCCAACCCTCATGAGATATCAACACTACCCACCTTTATCCAACTATTAAAGAAACTGGCGGGGGGGGGGGGATGATTAAGTTATACACCCTCCATTTACGGTCACTACCCCTTTTAAATTTTTCACATAGCAGTCTGTCCTCCAGGACACAATAAGCTGCCCAAATCTTTCTTGCGTGCGAGATTGTTTGGCGCTGAGTGGTATACATCTATTATCTTACAGTGTACATCTATTATCTTACATGTAAAACTCAGATACGATGTTACACAGAAACGGTCCCCCTGCTGGCTTCCTCAATGTTTGGCCTTAAATATTTTACACCTATAAAATAAAATTCCACTCTACAAAATAGAGGAAAATAATGAGTTATTTTCTTTTTTAGACGGAAATCAGCAAGTTGGGTCAAGTTAACCACCTTGGCATTTATATACTAAGAACCCAGAATCCCCCCCCCCTAGGTGCCCTGAAAAGGTTTCACATTTCAGCGCGGACAGACTGCGCGCATATCAGGCCGTGGTAGATACATGTAGTCCCTGCAGATGGCCGCACGGCGGTTGCGTAACTGAAACCCAAGCGGCAGGAACAAACGGAGCAGTCGGGTTTCTAGCCGATGGCAGGCTAAGATCAGCAGACCGGGACCTCACCGGGACGCAAACTAGCAGACTGCGGACCGGGACGTAAACTACAGACTGCGGACCAGCGGCGCGTGGTTTACTGCGGACATGAGGCGAGTTCGACTGCGCGTTTCATGCACACGCGCAAAAACTCGAGCTGCCCGTTGTCGAATTTTATTCGTAATTAATCACTGCTCAGACGTCATACTCACTTTATTGCCAAGGAATAACCCCGAAATGCTGTATCAAACAACCCAATATCGATAATATTGGGAACGGAGTCAAGAAGCTCTCGTTTCAGCTTTTTTGCTATAAATATTAAGATTAGTAATAATTACAAACAGCGTAGAGACTGAATAACTTTCATTCTAACGTTCTGTATCAGACTATTTTGTCGAACCCGACGGAATTCCGTATCAGCGCAAACCAAGCGACTTTTGACCGGAGAAGTCGTATCTCAAAGGTCAGTACTACCATCGTAATTATCAGGTTAAAAACATACCACATCTCGTCTCCGAACAATCCCTGGAGTTTACCTTACAATACTCATCATTACGTATCTGCTTTTATAAATGTAAATGTACTTCGCCGCAACAGCACTCCAGTGCGGATTCTGAATGAGAGGAATTCCTAATATGTCTGAGAATAAAAAAAAATAGCCCAAAACAGTGACCTTCTAAAAAATTATTTAGGCTGTTTTGCCCTGAAAACTGGGAAAAGTGACACTTTCAGCTGCTAATTTTGCGTTGCTTGGTTTACTTAATTATGAGTCATTATCACAAATGCTACACCAAATGAAAAGGGTCCTGAGCAGGGTGAGATGAGCAGTCACACTCATTTATTCCCACATATACACTGCAGGTACCCAAGTTACCTTCAGAATAATGAAGAAAAAAGAAACAAGGATAACTTGAAATAAGAACAGAAATTGTAGTTATGCACACTGCTCTTCTGCAACTCTTCCCCAAACAGCATTAGTTGTATGGCTTCCCCTCCACCCCAACACATTGCCCCCCCAAGCTTTCTTAAATGTAATCATTTCTTTCCTAAATGAGGCTGATGTCTGATCTGTCGTGCTGCTAAATCCTCTTACACCCGGTAAGTATATCCAACCTGTTTATGTGAAGGCTGGCCAGCTGTCCTTAGTGGGGGGCTGGGGACCTTGTCCATGTCAAGCTGTGATGCCCCCCCCCACAAGGCCCAGGACCCAAGACATTAAACCACACGTGCCTCTAATCCTTTAAGTACGGGCAGTGCTACTGTACAATGCAACACTTTTTGTCTTTTTTTTTTACTTAACGTTGCTTTATAGCATACAGTGTAACCCCCCTCCCAACTGCCACAGCCGTATATACATAAAACATGTTTGACAAAAATTAGACACGCAAGAGAGATTCTGGATGAAAAGTACATACTTCATCTTACTTCAACTTAGAATGAGAATAAATCTGCAGCAACTTTCACAAACATTCAGCAGTTAATACAGTTTTCACAATTCTGGACATGTAGAAGTCATCCTTTATTTTTTCTCCAAACAGTTGGAATGCAATGGTGTGGCCAGGCAACAAATCATATGTGACAGTGATTTATGAGAGTTTAAAGATGTGAAAGGATAACAAGAGAGTAAAATAAATTCTTTCTTGGCCATGTGACGAAGGTTTTTGCTCCAGCCTCATTCCTCTTGCACATTTTATCAGCTTCCTCTTAATTCAGTTTTCCCCCTGTTTTTAAATGACAAAGCATATTTCCATTTATCTCCAAATTAACTTTGTACGCATCTCTCTTAACTGTAATAATGTGGAGAAAGTGTTTTAGTTTAAACATTGCACATAATTATCTGGATAGGTTAATAATTATCTGATACACAGTATGCAGTTATAAATGTTTTTTTTCCAACCATCCATCTTCATTACTGCTTACTCATTGCAGTCACTGTGAGCTTGCAACATATCCCAGGAAGCACAGAGGACAAGGCTGCGGAACACCTCAAATGAGATGTCTGTCCATAGCAGGCCACATGTTTAGAAACACAGTCACACACTGTGGGCAATTTAGAGAGAGAAACTCCTCCGAGTCTTTGGACAACAGGAAGAAGCGTGTGTAACTCCAAATAGTACTCCAGACGCACAACACCAGAGGAGGAAGCAAACTCCAATCCTGGAGATGTGAGGTTGCAGTGCTACTCACTGAACCACCACAGCATTGTTAACTTCCTGTCTACTTACGCACACTAGAAAACCTGCTCACATTACTCCTGTCCTCCATGATTGGTTGCCAGTCTCTTCAAGAATCAAATATAAAATTATCCTCATCAGCTTCAAAGCCCTTCATGGTTTAGTCCCTCATTATCTGTCTAAGCTTTCTGTACACTCCTGCCTGTGCACTAAGATCAGCCGATGCAAACTTACTCACTGTACCTAAGCACAGGTTATCAACTATGGATGGCAGAGCATTTAGTGTAACAGCTCTTAGACAGCTCTTCCTCTTAGTCTCCGTAAGGAAAAATCTGTTATCCATTTTAAGCTCTTGTTAAAAAAACATCTATTCAATGAATATTATTCGTCTTGTATGTAACTTGCCTCCCTTGTTAAATGTGTTTTTGTAAAGTGTCCTTGAGTGTATGAAAGGTGCTATATAAATATATAACTTATTATTATTATTAAATACTTAGCAAAACTGTTATAAACGGGCATATATGTGGAAAGTACCTAATATAGGTACAGTGACAAGAAGCCACCGTCACCCCTTTTTACTAAGCTCTATTTTGTAGACCTTATGAGCTATATGCTGAAACATATGCTCTGGGAATGGGAGGAATAACTAAGCTTAAAATAGCATCTTGCAGATGACCGGCGATGATCTACAATCATGCTGATGTCGGAAGCAGTGTGTTGTGCACGAAAGACACCACCATGTTTGCCAAAGACAAAGGCATTTATGTTTAATTAGGTGACCACAATGGCCTAAATGCATCTGTGTGGTGAACCAATCCACCATATGTGCAAAAATGCACATAATTTACTATGAAAAGCTTGGGAATGCTTTGAAAGCCCAGTGAGCGTGATTCGTGTGTTCGGGAGGGGAAAAGTTAGCAGATCGGAAGGTAGGACATGGAATGAATTACATAACAGAAAGGCAGTCCCGGCAGTTTAAGTAGTCAGATTAATGTTTAACAAAAGAGGCGCAAGCTAATTGACTGACGCTTGTGAATAAAGGCAGATTTCTTCATATGAATGGGGCAGGCAAGCTACCCCTTTGAAGGGCAAATTTCAAAAGCTGAAAACTACAGTCCAGCAGCAAATACAGAGCATCTCTTTTAATGATCGTTAAATTGGCAAAAGGAAAGCCTCCACCAAATCACAAATGGGACAGTGCCGTGACCAGGGTCAGTCCCACGAGGGGTAAGACAGTATTACCATGCTTCAGAGAAGCTACCAAACGAACCTCTATCTGTACAGTTGAAGGGGTGGCTGAATGATTTTGTATAGCTGCTTTGAAGCTGGTGTATATTTTATGTACATTTATGCCCCAAAAGGCAAACACCTGATTGCAAAATGTAACTGTACAAATCAGTACCCTCTGAAGCCCCAAGATGATCAAAAGCATGTATGTGTAGCATGAAAAGCATGTTTCCTTGAATGACATATTGGTTAATACATTGGTATTGGCTTATATTTGATAAAAATCAAGACAACTGGATCAGTCTGGTGTGTCAGTTTTGGCCAATATTTCCGGTTGATATTTAGACGTTATCAATATTCAAATTTAGTACCACCACAGCTAAAGATATTACTAAAATAATGCAGATGATTGCGTTGAACGATCAGCCATTTTCCATAGTGGAGGATGGTGGATTTAGTTAGCTCATTCACCAGTCACAAGAGGTGTCAAAGCTCCGGTCTGCAAGTTGGTTTTATATGGCCTGTAACAGGTTTTTAATTCATTGTTAAATTAATCTTTCATTTTACACAGAGGATAAAAAATGATGTAGCATCATTCCGCTAATTGAAGTTGGCAAGTTTCATTGACTGTTTTTGGTATCTTTTATTGGTGGCAGTCAAAAATTTCACATCGGTGTACCACAATCTAAAGGGGTGTATGTCTCCCCCTTTCATAAAGACAGTTCTGTACCAGATTACTGACAACCCACATGTCAAATGGATCACAAAAAGTGGGGAGGACTCAGGGAGGGCTGGATCCTGTCAGGTCCTTTTTGACAGTCACTCGCCATAATACCAAGTTCATTTGATAGGACTGGGCCAAGAGTTACTGTTAACTAGCAGCACATGGTCATCCAGAAGATATCTCACCAGTTTAAGCATACCCAGGTGTTGCATGACGCCAGGGGTCACGGAAGCCAGGGTCGCGCGCAATCCGGGAACACAAGCCCCCATAAGAATCTGCCTGCGGCATACCCGCAGTGTTGGGCATTTCAGGTCCAGAAGCTACAAATCCAGACCATGGTTGTGATTCTACCAACCAGCTGAGTATGAAGAGCCACAGTCACAGAGTACTCAGCTGGTTGGGAGAAACAAAACCATGGT
>JAODUD010000033.1:14601533-14617204 GCA_026784285.1 Stomatorhinus walkeri | reverse complement strand
GTATGAAGAGCCACAGTCACAGAGTACTCAGCTGGTTGGGAGAAACAAAACCATGGTCTGGATTTGTAGCTTCTGGATCTGAAATGCCCAACACTGCATACCCGTCATGCAGGCCTTGGCGCTGAAAGCCGACGGACAAGCACGATGCGCGCCAACTGTGGGGCCAGGTGGTGAGTGGCGTCAAAGTTTCTACGATGACAGAGGACGTTTGCACTCTGCCAGGTGGCAGGAGCCCCCAAGGGATGAAAACAGAACAGACCACCACTGCCTTGCAAAGTCACATAGCGGTGAGTGATCAGGCCTCACATGCTGACCAGTCAAATTCAAAAAGAGTTGGTCTGCATCAGTCTAATATACAGACTGCAAAATATAACAAAACCTAATGATATATGACAGCATCATCTTATAATTTAGACTGAACACCAAGATTAAATGGCCAACAGAACATCTTTTTGCAATGTCTGTAACTGTCACCAAGGAGACCAGACTTGATGGCCCAGCACGGGCAAAGGTGAGGCCAGTGCAAAGCATCCAGATGGATGAACGTTGTGGGACAGGCTGTCCGCACCAGTGGCATAATAATGGCATCGGCCCTTAGTCTAGGGAAGATGGGAAACCTAGTGCCAGGGTGGGTTTACTCGTGTAAGGGTGTGCTTCAAAGATCCTCATCACAAAAGGGTCACGATGCAACCTGTGTGATATTTAGAGCCTGAAACAGGGAAATCGGCCCACCCGCCAAACTAATGCAACATACTAGCAGCACTAACAGGACATGAGAATCCTTCACTCGCTGTAAAATTGGACGGCAGATCCAGTATTTTTATATCACTCATAAGTTAAAATTCCATGTGCATGTTGAATGATGACAAGGACCTGCCATGTTCAGGAAAACACCCAAACAGCCTAACAGAAATGGAAGCCAACTGCCAAAATAATACAAATTCTTTTCCACATCTCTGAAAAATCTGTTTTATTTTCAGCCATGAATGGATTATTCAGCAATAGTTAAGCGTTAGGCAGTACTTTTCTAGTAGTTATCTCCAATAGTTATACACAGTGACTAACATAAAGAGGTATGCGATTTTTCTTTAAACACAATGAGTTACTGGCCGTTGAAAAAGGAAGAAACCAATATACAGGTCTTTCCCTGTGATGAACTAGCATCCCATTTAGCGTGACCCCTAACAGTGACTCCAGATTGTCCACAACCTTGTAGTGGAACACATTACATATATTGAATACTGGAAGAAATTATATATATTGAACCAGAGCCTTGTTCATTTGGTTACTCAGATCCCGACATCAGTAACTTTCTGGAGACCAGAAGAAATTCTTGTTCGTTTTTATTGTGCTATTAATAATTTGCAAATATAGACTAACTACCTGGATAAATATCCTTAAACGTTTCCTTTGACTGCCTAAGACTTTGGCACAGTACTGTATATAAAAGGTGGCTATAAAGATGAAATAATGATAGGATTTGTAGATTCACTTTGTACTGAATTTACTGCCAGCACCAGTAAATCAATATACATTCATGAGCCACATAATTATGTTTTGGCCAACGACACACTGCATATACAGTGGGGATCTCATAAGATTACACTGTGATGGAACTGAAAATTTCACCTGCTGATGTGTCTAATGTGTTTGTGGTGATTCTGATGTAACCAAGCTACTGCACTGCCTGTATAAAGTACAGCACACACCATTATGTGCATAATATATGATAAAGATAATAAATGTATAACTGGTTTATGCATTTACTGTACTTTTATCATTATTTTAGAGTACTCTATACTTAAAAAAAGTTTACTATAGCCTAGGTGTATACTAGGGTATACCATATAGATTTGTGTAAGTATACTCAATGATGTTCATACAGTATAATGACGAAATTGCCTAATGAATTTCTCAAAACCATCGTTAAGCGACACATGACTGTAATTAATTCTTTGTGTCTGTGTTTAGTGTTTCTGCTCGTAATATAATTTAAGCACTTTTGAAAAGTGACCAGACGCACCTTGAGTACATTTCTGTCTGCACTAGATGTGAACCACTACTTAAAGCGACCACAGCCTGTATCAGCAAACCGGCTGTCAGCAGTCAGGGAAGCATCCGTGTGCCACATTACTGGAAAGCCCTGTGCCTCCGGCCAGTCAGGCTCCATGGCCTTCACCGCTAGGCATAGCGGTGGGGGGGGGGGGGCGTTTGACAGTGGGGCTGCAGGATGGTGGGGTGGAGTCTGTGCCACTTACTGGATTACTGAGATTATCCTCAGATCAGTCTGCAGTTTATTGCAAGCAGAGCAGCTTAATATCCCACAGGCCACAGGTGTCAGTAAAATGAGTCAGAAGCACCTGTTGCTGTTTTAGATTTTACTCTTAAATAGCAGGTTTCTCTATAATCTTCCAATCTTTTTTAGCTTCATTGATTTTCAGGTTCAGTCAACCTCATCAATACTCTAGAGATTTGTCTACCTGGAGTTTTTTATGAATTGCTATTCACCTGAGCAAACGCTGTCCCTCGAATATCCTCTGATGGACTGTTAATTTCCATGCACCCTCATCTTTCTGTATAATGCGCAAAATGACCACAGAAATGTCAGCGATTATGTCATTTGAGAGAGAGCCATTCACTAAGGCACAAATGGATTAACAGGCAGTTCAAGAGTGGAATCTTTTTTTAAATAATAATAATAATAACAAGAGAAGGGGCTGCTTTATATATAGAGAGCAGCTGCAGAGAGCTAAGGGCCAATAAACGAGCAGCAGTGTTCATTTAAAAGAGCACATTAATGACCGTTCACAGTGCAAAAACATCTCCGCTTTGTGAAATTGTAATGCATACACAGAGAACACAAACACTGACAATAAACAGGCACATGAAAATACTGGCTTTTAACAAACAGCAAAAACCTGACCACCACGGTAAGAGTAAAGAGTAAAAACATCATTAGTTAACTGTTAACACACCATGAGCTCCCCACATCAGGCTTCAGCATTATCTAAAGGGGTGATTGTAGAGTGGACCCCCAAATGAGCGGGGCTTTCGGATGCAAACCTACTTCTGCTGCATTTTTCCCCAAACATAGTTTTAATAAATACTTAGATAACAGAAGAAAAACAGTGTAACTTGTAAATGCAGATGAAATGAAAAATTCAGCTGCAACTTTATTAATGGACGGGCTTATATAACAATGTAACTACTTCCTATAACGATTGCTATTTTGTGTTCCTAAATGTGACACATATTCTTTCTGCTTTATTCTGCACTCTGTCTTGCAATGAATAAAAAGAAAATTGCCCAGAAGGAGAGAAAAACCAAGCTTACATAAAAGCACTGTGTGGGCTACAGAATTAAATACACAGCTACTTTAGCAGTTCCAACAAGCCAGAAGCAAAGGCGTAGGTTTGCTTTCAGCATGTGTAGGGCCCAAATCAGCCGTGAGCCCCCTGCCCCACTAGACACACATACAGTACTCCCACAATGTTGGGAAGCACACGTCCCTACCGTCCATAGCCAAATCTATGCCCTTGGCCCAGAGGCAAACCATAAAACAGGCTGCACAGTGGAGCAGGCATGTTAAAATCGCACCCTTAGGCCTTAAAATAAACATCAGATTCAGAAAGAATTTGCTCTGAATTGTGAGGGAGGGGGGACGGTAATGTTATGCTTGGTAATGTCACCAAACACGAGCTACTGAAATATCACCTGTCACCCAGTTTTCAAGGTGAAGATGCAACACAAATGGACACAACTCATGTTCACAAAGCATGTTCCAGCAGGATGTGTAGCCCTTACCTTCAGTTGAATCCTTTGCCATATGAGCTGACCATACCACTTATCTTGCCCCATTTGACTGTCAGAATTAGATCATCAGAGTAAAGAGCTAAGAACCAACAATATGTAGACAAAAACTAATTAAATGCAGAACTTTAACCTACTAATTACCATAGATGGGAAATTAGGAAAAAAATAACCCTGGAATTGAACCGACTTCATGTCACAATAACAAAACCATTTACACAAACATAACATAAAATAGACCTCATACAGTGCATAAACCCAGTGGATTTACTGTATAACAGCATTCACATCAGATACATCATTATGGATTTATAATATACATTTTAAGTCTGGAGTTTTTAATGTCCTGTCAAAATGCTCAGCTATATATATTTATTTTAATTTTGTTTATTTATTTTTCCATATTTAAAAAAAATAATATTCTGTGGGATGGTACACCAGCTCAACAGGCAGCATTGTGGCTTTAAATCTCTGGGGCTGTGGGAGTGACCAGGGCCATGTGTGGAGTGCATGTCCTCTGTGTTTAGATGTCCTCTGTGTTTAGATGTCCTATGTGTTTAGATGTCCTCTGTGTTTAGATGTCCTCTGTGTTTAGATGTCCTCTGTGTTTAGATGTTCTATGTGTTTAGGCCTCGAGCTACTACCTTGTCAGGTGAACAGGTTGATGTAGTTTCATGTATGACCAAGTGCAGTCAATCGTATTGCTGTATTTCATCGCATTAAACTAACCCAGAAAGCTAATTATAAAGGACACTGCTGATAGTCTTTTGGAATTTAAACTTAATTTAAAATAACATCTGGCCATATTAAGCAGACTTTCATGTAACACTGAGAAATACACTCTTGATCCAAGTGGCATAATGGATTCAACAATCTGTGGTCATTTTCGGTCATGTCAACTGGCTTCACGTGATAGCTTTATATAATTTTACAACTAGATTTTTCAGTCTCAACCACCATATTCTGACAAATGTCTAACATAGCAAAATATTTTCACTACTGTAATAAATACAGCTGCTTGTAATGCATCCGTATGTCATGAGTAACATCAGAGTCTATATCAAAAAGCAAAGCTGCCCTACAAAAAATGTAGCCTATTACAACTGGACACAATGGAAGTTTTCTAGTTTCATTCATCCTTCTTTATCAGAAAGCTTGTTCCATAACATAATATACCATATACACCACTAGTTATGTGTATTACATACATGAATGTTGTTATAACTCATGCAAATTATACATGGGGTCCAGTTGAAGTACATCCACTATTTGAAAGACCATTTACGGTTCTGAGGTGCTTGCCACATGGCATACTCCAAAATTTCATTTCCTCCACGGCGACGCAGTTAATTCAGTGCGGAACACAATGCAAGTTAACATAGCGGTTTGGCTGAGAACAGTTTGGAGACGCGTTAGAATGGCCATAAATAACAAAAACGCAATTAAAGTGCCAACCTCTGACCCAGTCGGAAAAGGCAGAGCTGCGAGCGGCTGACTTTTCCACGGGCACATCCTCCTTGTCAAGAAACTGGGACGAGTACTCGCTAAATAGATAAGAAGACCGCGGGATTGACATCTCGTCTAAAGTCCACCGGCGGAGTGCCGCGAACGCCGCAACCCAACAGGGAAAATCCGACTTAAAACGCGCACGAAAGAGACGGTCAAAGACGCGACGGAACATCAGTACACTTACTTAGGTGCAGATATCTGTCGTTATTATCCATCCTGTGTGAACTATTGTCTTGAAAGTTGCGAGTGCGCCGTCACGGAGAGAAGCATCTCTCCGGGATCTTCCCTTCGGTCCCACTGAACTCTCGCAGCTACAAACAGGATGGCATACACGTGGGGCCCTGCAAAGGGGGTGGCGAAAGAGGGGATTCTCCCAATGACAGCATAATAGCGTTCGCTGGCGTATACTTAGCTACGACAAAGCAGCTGCAGTACGCCGGTGAGTTGTCGAACAAAAAAAAGAAAAATTAATATAAAAGGAATATAGGATTCCACGTTGTACATGATGCGTCCCATAATTACGTAATTTTCCTATAAAATGTTAAAAATTAAAATTAATTAATATAATAAATCAATCATGTCCTTTATTTAATGTACAACGTATGGGATTTTACAGTGCGTTTCTGAGATTTTTATTGATGCAATTGGTATAATTGGCCTAATAATAATAATAATAATAATCAAAGTTGCTTGAAAAACAAGCGTCAGAATTCGACCATGATTTCCAGTGTTTTCAGTGTAAATTCTCGCTGGAGTTGGTCTGGAGACCCCTTTGAAGTGCCCCAGATCTTTCTCCAGAAAAAAGGGGTCATTTAAGGGTGAGCTCTCAGTACCTCAGAAGGTTACGCAGGAGTCACCGGCATTCATAGTCTTGAACTCCGTTTTGTCGGAGCCTCCGTTTGGGATGAGCACTCAGCACAGTCCTCTTGCCAGTCTTTCAAATGGGAACGCGGCCTCAGCTCGCCTCGTAGTAAAACAGCCCATAAACGAACACAGGAGGATACTAACAAAGATGAATAGGTTTTTTTCCAACTCATTCCACACTAATCAGCCCTTTTCATTTGCCCATCCCATTAGTTAATGTAAATTCATTAAAGTCAAAGAAACAGACTAAAATGGCAATTTATCAATTTCTCCTTTGTATCACTAATGGAAGCAAATGGTTTGGGGCATTTGTTCATATTGTTATAGGCCTATTTTTTCTAGCTATAGATTTTCTAAATCTTTATGGACCCTAAAAGACATTCTTTAAATAAAAGGATAATAAATACCGCAGTTGAAAAGAATTGGCCTATTACAATCGTATACCTTCATTTCATTTATGTACAAATGTTTATAGAACTGGTGGCGAAACAGATAATAGTTAACGGTATGATCGACGTCATTGATCACGTTCCTAAACAAAACGAACGCTCATTCATACTTTGAACTGAGTGAATTAGCCTATGTCTTACTCTTAAGACAACACAATCTCACCCATTGCGCGAAATGGACGAAGTTAACTCACGAAAATCAGTGCAGTAACCGTTATAATATCGTTCACTTAAACGAAAGCTTAATTTCCATTGCAGCCGCTAGAGTCGCCACCAGCTCAAACCCAAAAGAACTCCTTCAGCCCCACAGTCAACGAGGAAGCCCCCCGCCGGCACTAATCTTTTGTATTCATAACACTATCCCCAACACACAGCAATCGCAACCCCAATCTCTCAATGAGCATAGCAAACTGAACCGCCTCCCAATCACACTCATGCTGTGTAAAACAGCACAAAACTGCAAATAAATAAATAAATAAATAAATAAATAAATAAATAAAACACACACGTTCTGCAAACGTGCTCATAATATTGGTCTCAAATATCAGAAAAAGTGACGCCTAGTTGTTATTTTCAGCATTTTATTTATATTGAACGGCAATCTTTCGTTCAGACTCCGTTGTCTCGCATTGTATAGGCCTACTTATTTTTCAAGATATGAAAGATCTTCCAGCACGCAAAACGAATAATTATCGGCTTCGTTACGATGAAGTGGAAGTGAACACGGGTGACCCCTGGAACTCTCTTACTCCGTTTGTTACTTAAACCGCAAAAGGCAAGACAACGTCTCTCGTTTCTGCGCACTATTCATTCTCTCCATCAGTCTTAAACACAATAAAATGCACCGTGATGTGTTATGCTGTCTAAAAATGGCTCCTGATTTGCCAGATTTTTAAAATAGCCCTATGTGTGGTCAAATAGTGGTTTATGTGTTTCAAGAGTGTTATACAGCAGAAAACAAGGGATGCGTGCAGTAGTTGTGGATTCCAATAGTGTTTTCTCTGATAAAGACCACCACACTACATGCTCACATCCAGCAGTGCTGGGATTGAGACAGTTACACCACATGTATCTCAAGATGTAGAGTAAGCAAAATTTTGTTATTCTTCTTGGTATGTGAGGTGATTTGCTACAGAGGGAAAAGAGCAAAAATTAAAAAGTGCAGTTATCCAAGTATATCAAAATTACATATACATTTGTGTCAGCACCACAGTTTATTATGTTTCTGAGTTGATTCATCCTAAAATATATCATTCCTCTTAAAGATGTTGATCACTGGTAATGACTGTTTCATTGGCTATTTTACTGCAGTGTAAATTTATTGATGCTGATCATAAAATGATTTATAACTTTACTTTTAATCTATTAGTGAACATGTGCTGTGTATCTGTTCCCCATGAAGAAAACCCAGTTGCCGTTTTTGTAAGATTTGTTCACATGCTGTGAATGTGCGGCGATAAGCCAAAATGTACACTCTGCTGGCACAGTATACAACTGTTAATCATTCACCATGGAACTGAATGTCCAGCTCAGTGGATTTGACCTCCACACACTGATTGTCCAGAAGATCAGCAACCCAAACCTCTGGTGAAACCAATAGAGACCACAGAGAGCAGAGTGACATTATATCTTTCTATGTTTCTGTACCTTGGTACTGCATGCAATATTCACATAAAAATGTGCTGGCATTATGTTCAAAAGTACTAAAATAATATAATTAAATCTAGCGACATGGATACAAAATCATCCAATAAACTACAGTGGTGATGTAAATTAACTTAAAACTGGTACTATGTTGGTTAGAATGGGACCAAGGAGGAACAGTTGTTTTTCATTGTCACAAGTATGCAAATTAAAAAGTACAACAATAAAAACAAACATTACTCATGCGGTCGCCTTTGGTCATGTAAATGCCTTTGAAACTGAATAGAGATGAACTGAGTGAATAACTGAACTCGGTCACCGCAGCCTGATCTGTCTGATCTCAATTTTCCTATACATAAGAGATAAGACTTGCAGTATAAAACATCCCATTTTACTATCACTGTTTCTGATGTAAGCTAGGAAGCCTTGAAACTACTGTAACGCATCTATTGCACCAACACATTAACTTTGTGTTTGGAAATATTCAACAATACACATTTCACATACTAAGTTATTGTTGATCCAAGCCAAAATACAGTCCACAGCATAGTGTAAAATAAATATTATATACATTAAATAACACTTTAGTACATTGACTATTTTATTGCATGGGTTGCAACATATCCAGTGTGAAATGTCTGTTCCTAGATTTTCTTTCTTTTTTTTTAGAATATGAAGTATTAACCCAAACACATGACTAATCCTATCAACAGACAGACTCCAGCAGAATTACTTAATGGGTCACTTCTGGGGGATCCCATGAAAGACCACCTCAGGTTAAGCTAATTCTGTGATTCAGACCTCCAGGCTGCAGTGTGACCAGCATGACCATTTAAGAAGCTGGGTAAAATTGAGCTTAAGAACATATCACAGGACAGACGCTGAGGTAATTACCTCAGGGAATTCTTGTTGCTATGGTGCATACACATTTACATAAGCTGGTTTCTTTAACCAGTTTAAATCTGTCAGTGTTACAAGGGGTATGCACACTAGAGTTTAGCTTCTCCATATGTAGGCCTACTTCTTAATGGCATGTTTCCTTTCGAATTTTGACTGACAATCTAATCGATAATTGTTTCTATGTCTTTCCTTTGAAAAATAGGTCTACTTGTGTTATTTCGGGACTTGGTGCGCTACTTGTACTTTTTGTGTTTTGGAAATTATTTGGTGTCGTTGATAGACCTATGGTCAACAGATTAATTATGTTAAATTTTATTTATAGTTTGTAAATTACATTGCCAAAAGATGAACATTTTAATTGCAATCTGAATTTTGTTAAAATACCTAGACTATACTTATAAAAGGTGTAGCCTACTTCGTAGATCTATAAATATTTATCATTTAAACGTGCTTGATATTGTACATCGCAGAACTAAGCGCAAATCATTAATGAACATTAAGTGGAACTAGAACATTAGTGAAAGGAATAGTCTGCTACCACCTAGTGGGTTGCTTGAAACAGTCACGGAATTATTTACAATACCCCAGTAATTATTATTTTTTGAAGTCTTCAGCAGTTTTATATCACTTTATAAATCACGTTACCTTTGATGTGTTCTTCGACATACCAGGTTCCTAATTATATAAACATACAGTTAAATGTTCCGCGTTATAATTTAATATTCATTCGTCTAGAATGTAGAATGATAAAATAGCACGTAACAACGTATCCATAAAAAGTTTACTCACTGAGATTACAACGATACAAAAGAGCCTGCTAGTTCAGAACTTTTTTCAACTGCGCTCATCCAGCTATAGCTAATAATATGACAGTGTAGTTTTGATTAAAACATCGGATCGGCAATACTCCAAGGATACATGAAGGCGTACGTGTCACCTTCAGCCACCCGCGCCGCTAAAACGGCGCAGATAATGTAACACTTCCCTACCCGGTCAGCGGAACCCAGCGGGTGCTTCTCAAAGCCAACTTGGTGCCATCTGTCTGGAATGAGAGCTTTCGGATGCGGCTGGCTCTGTCCGTGCCCCAAGCTTTATTAACCGGCCGTAACATTTTCGCTGCATGTGCCCTTATCGAAGACGACGGCTCCTCTGCTCTGCCAGAGCGCAGTTAAGACCTGTGAAGTCCCGATGACAAAGATGTTTTGTTTAAATTGTGCGCATATAATTCAGGTAGATTTATGATGCATTTTTAGTCGTTTTCCCGTATATATTGCAATCTACGTCTGAACTACAATAAATTCATATCTCACATGTCTCAGAGCTGGTCTGTGCCCAGCAATTAAGTAGGCTTACTTGAAAACTGATCTGATGCACATACCAAAACTTTTTACTAAAATCTCTTATAAGAGCCTCTATTACCATATTGTGTAGACACTACATATCTTTATATAGCCAAAATATAAAAAAGCCAAAACCCATTCTCAAGTTGTAGGATGTATGAGATAGCTTGATTATTTTCTATCCACTCTTAAAAAGTAAAACTCAGAACAAATATTTTGTTTTTTTAATCAAGCTTGGTATCTGCCAGAGGTAACAGCCCATGTCTGGTTCTGTTGGTGACAGGACAGATCCAATCTACGTACAGGAGCTCATGTCCGGTTCTGTTGGTGACAGGACAGATCCAATCTAAGTACAGGAGCTCATGTCAGGTTCTGTTGGTGACAGGACAGATCCAGTCTACGTACAGGAGCTCCGCTAGAAATTTTGGACCCCATGACAGCACATGATTTTGCATCCCAAATTTTGAATCATCCTAACCCCCCCCCTTTACGGCACCCCTGCCCATATAAGCAACATCCATCCATCCATCCATCCATCCATCAATTTTCTGAAATGATTTGTCTTATTCAGGGTTGTGGGTGTCTGGAGTCTATCCCAGAGGCAACAGGCACAAGGCAGGTAACAACCCAGGATGGGGCGCCAACCCAGCGCAGGGCACAAGGCGGGTAACAACCCAGGATGGTGCGCCAACCCAGCGCAGGGAGCGTGGCGGGTAACAACCCAGGATGGTGCGCCAACCCAGCGCAGGGCACAAGGCGGGTAACAACCCAGGATGGTGCGCCAACCCAGCGCAGGGCGCGTGGCGGGTAACAACCCAGGATGGTGCGCCAACCCAGCGCAGGGAGCGTGGCGGGTAACAACCCAGGATGGTGCGCCAACCCAGCGCAGGGCATAAGGCGGGTAACAACCCAGGATGGTGCGCCAACCCAGCGCAGGGCACAAGGCGGGTAACAACCCAGGATGGTGTGCCAACCCAGCGCAGGGCGCAAGGCGGGTAACAACCCAGGATGGGTCGCCAACCCAGCGCAGGGCATATAAGCAACAGAGCAACAGAAATAACATTTCCGTAAGAATTTTGCTTTGGGAAATAATAATAAGTTCATCTTTGGTCTATGAGACCTTAAGTAAAAAGTATATTGTTTTAATTACTGACAATTTTACATCTCTCTTCAGTTATAATAATTTATACTTTCCATACTTTACATTGTGATATAATGTTTTTTTATCGTATTGAAGTCCCATCTCTCCTCATGCTCCTAATGACTCTCCTCATGATGCTGTTTTTGTTGTTGATTTTTCTATTAGACCTCGATGAAACCAAATTAAATAAGTAGCAGTATAACTCATTATAACACATTATAGTTCTGATTAGGTGAAAGTTATAAAAATATGCATTTATTTTATTGGAATTAAATGAACTACAGAAATGTGTTTTTGAATAAATAAAAATAAATCCTCAACTTGTGATGTGTCAAGGTACTAAATTAAATACTAATTTAAAGAAATTAAATTACAAGCTCAGTGCTCTTTTTAAAACACAATACTGGTTTTTGTCACTGCAAGCAATATTGACAGTATGTATGGATATTTATTTGTACGCAAATGTTTATACCTTATTAATGAAGTCATAAATAGATATAATATCGGCTTCTCGTTTGTGAATATAAGTCACACATTTCGTACAGTTCCGTCTAGGGCTCCTCCAGTAAAGATGGTTCTTTGTGCATTTTGTCCTCGCGCCAGACCCGTAATTTCTGCAAACCAGACGCATGTGTACACATTTCATTAGGCACCGAGGGTCCATTCTAACCAGAAGGGATCGCTCAAAAATCAAGAAGCATAAACAGCCCTGAAAATAGTTTCTGTAACCGATGATTTGGGGGAAATGGCGTCAGATTTACTGTTACTTTTGCAAGATAAGTTAAATCAACCTGATGGGATTGGAGTTGTTCTGAGGAGAATATTTGCATCGATCAATATGAAGAGTTTGGTATGCCGGCGTCACTAAAAGTGTACTAGTTTTGTCACCTAGCTAGTCATCTAATTATCTATCCAGTAACAACATAAACATAAGGATATGAAAAAAATCTTCATGTCTGTACTAGCTCCTTTGGTAATTTTGTCTTTGTTCATTTGCTAGAAGGCAAATTATCGTTATCTTAATCGAGTGTTGTGTTAACAAGAAGAACCTTGTGGAGACTACATAGATTTATGAGTAATTTCATTTTTTTAAACTGAATATTAAATTAAAGAATTCGGATCTATACATTTCTGATCTGACAGCTTGTCGATATCAGAGCGTCTGAGATGCGTTGCTAGGAGATTTCTAAGCGCCTATCAACGAGCCCAACATTTTTGCAGTCGATTGGTCAGTCCCTCACAGTGGGCTGGTTTTGGAACACGCAGTCCTTCTGTGTGTGTCCTCGTTACAGAAAGGAGCCTATGGAACTTACAGAATTAAAAGCAATAAATTAACCTTTAAAAACATCTATAGCATAAATACTATTATTGTTTGTTTATCCACCCAAAGGCACTGGTGCAAATATGTTTTCAAAGTTAAGAAATTTTAACATTATACAAGTAAAAATATTATGGTGACTAGGGAAGTGCCCATTAAGTCCAGTGAACACAATTTCTTGTTGAGTATTTTTGATATCCTCCATTGCTCCTCTTGTCCTCATGGCCCAATTAAAAAAAAAAAAAAAAAAAAAAAATATATATATATATTTAAAAAAAAAAAAAAAAAATATATATATATATATTTGTATAGATAAGAACCTCTTCGATGAGCTGGACAATATATTGGATGCTGATGACCTGCTTTATTCCCTGGAGACTTTTAACCATGTGAGTGGCACTGTGTACATTCTGGGTTTTACATCAGAATGTAAAACACTCATGATAGATTGACCAGTAAAATGGATGCGGTTGAATGGCACAGTCATGAAAATTTAGGATAGAGGAAAAATGTGTGTATTAATTTGTATATTCAAAATTTGTATAACAGCAATTTTAATGAGGGTCACATCCATAGTTATGCTTTGTATCCTTTGTATGATGCGTCAAAGAATGTAACCTTCTGCATAAAACAGTATTTTTTTATTATTTATGTTTTTGCATTTTTGTTGTATCAACTTTAATTGCTCATTGGATAAATAAATCAAAGTAAAACTATTATTCCTTTTTATTATTATTTGAGTGCTTTAATAATTCAGCCAGACCAAATGCCCCTTTTCTGGTTATTAAATTGCAGTTACGTTTACCTTCTGAAGAAATTGGTTGACTTAACTAATGTATGTTAATCCCTGTCCAGCATGATCAAATTGCAGATCGGCTGTCTGAAAATGTTGTTGAGGATACATTGATAACTGGGGCCTACTTGCTCCTATAGGATGGTGACACTGAGGAACTGGACTTTGATGTTGATTTTCATTTTGGGGACTGTAACCCTCTTTATATGAAGAGCAGCAGCTGTAGTGCAGGTAAGATGACCCTATGGATGGTGACCTTGAAGCTGAAGGGGTCTGCCTGCTTTCAAGCAGCTGGAGTGCAGTTTTTAGGCCTGAAACATCTGTTGTAGTTTTGTTTGCTCCCAGTTCCCTGACCATGATGATGTTTCCATCGAAATATTCCAGTTTCTGCACATTGTCAACGGACTTTGTCACTTTCACGTGTGCAGTTACTTCATACATCCTTAAACTTTTCCAATCATTATAATTCTCAGACATGCACAGGAAAACATAGCAACTGACTCACATTTTTCCTTCTTTCTTTGTAAATCTATACCAATGTATTTATGCAAATTTGAGAATTAATACACGTGAAAATGATAAACACGGCCTCTATGTTATCTAAATTAGAGGTTTTATTGTGCGCCTGAATAATTCTTATAGTCTCATTCTTGATAAAGCATGGGTTAACTTTATCCTTCTTAATACAGCAGCACATCAGGCAGCCAATAACCTACTGATGATACAGAAGTGAATCCTGGAAGACAGATTTTTTTGCTGTACCAGGGTTATACCAGTGTCTGTGAAGAATATATTTAAATTTAATTCAGTTCAATTTAACTGAAGGTCAATCATTATGAGCTGTGTTTTATTATTAGTTAGAATGAATTCTTTACTCCCAAAATAATACTTAAGACATGGAACTTATTACACTTTTAGAGATTATTGGTACCCAATTTCCCAGCTCTCTTGACCTAGATATTGGTAAAATGGAGGGGTATGATTAGCAGCCATATTTAACATCTTGGCACCGTCCTTACAGATGCTGGAATGGCCATAGTCTCCCTAGCCTCATGTGCTAGGCCAAAGCCCCGTCTCTACCCCCAGCCCAGCGGGTTCTCCGTCTCCCCACAGCCTGCATGTAAGTAGAACCTCCCCCCACACAGCACATCCCAGATGGAGCCGTTGTGAGCAACCGCAGCCCGTACCAGCTGCTGCTCAGCAGCGGGGGGGGTGGGGGTGGTAGGGCGGTAGGGCGGGGAACAGCCTCCATGCCCCTGGAGCCCAAGTGAGTAATTAAAAATTCTGCATGTTGATTAACAGCTTAATCACCCTGCAACACATCATCAAAGTAATTACCCACAACCCATTTGAGATGTGCATCATTATTAAAAGGGTGTGGATAAATCAGTTGGTATTAACATAATTCTGGAGCCAGTGTATTTACGCCTCATCACAGGAAGTTAAAACTGCAATCTGCCCGATGACACTCTGCGCGTTTTTTTTTTTTTTTCCCATGAAAATGATCATGCTGAGTTTATAATTGCAATGAACGGCACATGTGTAGAAGTGAGCTAATTGGTAAAGCATGCTTCAGGCCTGGTGGCCTCCAGTCATATTAAAGTCACATGATCTGAGGCTGGTGACCCTCTGCAGGGTGAGAGCCGGGTCCCCCAGTCCCAGATGTTCCCTGTGTCCAGTAGCTGCTCTGGCGTCACGCCAGAGGAGATGCAGCAGAGACATACCAAGCGGGCTACCGGAGGTGAGGGTGCCTCCGCTGGGCTCGCACTGATTGGCAGATGTGAATCTAAATTTAGCAATTTCCAGTAGTGCGGTAAAGTTGTCACTGGACCTCGTTACAAGTGACAACTCTTCTGCACTATTGGAAATTTTGATTTTTTTGGGGGGGGGGGGGGGGGGGCGG
>JAODUD010000033.1:14557909-14569332 GCA_026784285.1 Stomatorhinus walkeri | reverse complement strand
CCTTGAAGGCTTTCTGTCAGATGGTGACATGGGTACAGAGTTCTATGCACCTTGAAGGCTTTCTGTCAGATGGTGACATGGGTACAGAGTTCTATGCGCCTTGAAGGCTTTCTGTCAGATGGTGACATGGGTACAGAGTTCTATGCACCTTGAAGGCTTTCTGTCAGATGGTGACATGGGTACAGAGTTCTATGCACCTTGAAGGCTTTCTGTGAGATGGTGACATGGGTACAGGGCACTATGCGCCTCCGGAAAAGGTTAAAGAACAATTTAATCAAAACCAGACTTCTCTTGCCTGGGAAACTGCATGTCTGAAGAATTTGCTGTGGTGAATTGGTTCTCAGAGAATGCAGTTATGTTAAATATTAATTGGCCTAAATTTAATATTAAGACCATACACTTCATTAACTTAAAGCAGAGGTAGCCTGTTTTAACTGCAAAGGGCCGGTGTGTATGCAGATTTTTGGGAAATTTTTAGGTCAGCTGTTCAAACTCAGGTATGAGGACTCTTCAGTCAATCAGTCCTCTAATTAGGAAACTAATTAGGGAGGTGCAGGGAAAACAAAATGGCCCTTTCTGGTCACTCCTTACTTAAGGGTACAATGCAAAGAACCAGGCTACACAATTTACTGTGTACTGTGCACAACACCATGCAATTCACAATACTGTGTATGCTATACAAAGTACGGTATAATACAGTAAGTAGTAAGAAAGTGCTGTATGGCTTAGGAACAATTATTGTGCTGTGATTTTAAGGTACTGTGTACTGTGTGTTCAATAAGTTGAGCTGGCACCATTGACCCTGTCTCTTATTACATGGTTTTTTGTTTGTTTCAGAAATCTAATTTCTCACTGTGCTTGCATCTGGTTTGTGTCTGAATGGAGCGATGCCAATTTGTGATTCAGCTCCACTCCCCATTCACTTTGGCCCTGTGTTCCTGGTGTAGCTCCTATCGGGGACTAAATCGCGATGGATCGGTCGATCATGGCAAACCAGTGGTATTCCTTTTCCAATGCAGCTGGTTCTTGCGAGGAAAACATTCTGATCCTTTTATGTATCCATTTTTTCAGTGTAGACTACCTTTACTGTTTCAGTATGTATTAAGATACCGTGAAAGGGGGAGGTCTTGTGTTTGAAACCCTCCTGGAGAAAATTTAAATTGTGCTGGATTTTATAAAGATTATCTATGATGAACCTCAAGCTGAAATGAGTAGAAATAAGATTAGCTTGCAACTGGTTTCAAAATTTTGTTGTTTATTTAAGGCTAGCTTTAAGGGTGATGTCAGAAACCATGAAGAATCCATTTGAGAACGCATTAAATAGCTAGATAAATTTCTTGTTCTCATAAGTTCTTCCATTTTTCCTTGGTGTTACAGATAGCGTGATAAAGGACAAGGGACATGAGGTGATGATGCAAATTGACTGTGAAGTCACAGACACCAGGATCCTTCACACGAAGACCTCCAGTGTCCCATTGTTCCTACGTATCAATCAGACTGGTTCCTCCTACCGTACTGGCCCGACCAAGTCAGGCTGCCCCTGGTGCAGGGGTCCTTATGGCTTCTACTTCACCAACGTTATAGAGATAAAAAATAAATGTGCTTTGCTAAAAATAAAAACTTCAGTATATTATTTTTACTTTAAGTGACACAAGTCTGTAAGTATTTTGTTAGTATGTATCATTACTCATTTATGTTTCTCAATCTCCTAATTTACTTCATTTTGACAGTTTTTTTGCAATTATATAAACCCAGAGAATGTTCTGTTAGTAAACTGAAAACGTTTTCATGTATCTGAATAGTCTTTTTTAAAGACAACAAATTCTTTGTAAATTATTTCCCAGAATCCCCATGAACACAGGTGGTTTTGTGCTTAATACTTGTTCTTCTCAATTGCATTACATGAATTATTGATAGTGTGACCATTTCAGGTTTGCCAGAGTATAATTGGCCCTTTAAGGCATTTACGAAATCCTAAAAAGATTATAACTGTATCAAACAGGGCAACTTTTTATAACGTAGCACAGACCCTCCTGTCAGGAAAGGCACAAGCCAACACTACAGTTGCACTTAGTGTAAATACAGGTATAACAGCACTGACCCTGCATCTACACAGCATACGCACACCCAGCATGCTGTTATTTAAATGAATTCTGCCAGTTCAGTTTGAAATTTCTTATGTCAGTGATTTATTCCTCAGAATTCACTTCCTGTTTCTCTTCAGTAAAACAAAAATAAAAAACTGTTTTTGCGCTGTGTAAATTATTCCATAACTCATGTCTTTTGCACTGTAATGTTTGTCCTGTCAAGAATGTTGCATTGTGAGATCAGGGTGAACATTATTTCATTTTACCCAAAAAGCATTTTACTGTATATGGCTGAGGTGACAATAAAGCTTTACTGAACTTGAATAAACATTGAGCCATTCTAGATCCACATAGACTGGTTTCTTCAAATGAATGAAATGATAAGGCCATAGTAATTGAGCAAAGATAAACTGAAAGTGACGAGAAAGCAGCTGGAATATAAAAATGGAGCCTTAAGGCAAGTCTGTTTGTCCTTTCTCTTCAAAACAGGTTGCTATTACAAGTCCCTTTAGTCTTCAGTACATGGGATCATTTGCACTCTATGACATCAAACGATGTTTATAGGGGAGCTGGACACCTAAATATGTCTAACAATATAGGAATCATGGGCTTGTGTTGTCTTACAGGTCCATTTGTGTTTTTTCAATTTCCAGCGTGACACACTGTTGCACACATCATGCAATGGGCTTAGATTGTAATTCCTACCAGAGGTAAACTGAGACGGTGGATTTGAGAAGTGGACAAATTCCCTACAGTACACAGATGTTGAACTTGTAAATCCATGGTTCCACTGACCTCCAATCTTATGAGGCTTATGTAATCCTTAAATTCTATTCAGTGAACAATTTGATTTATCCAAGCATTACCGCAGAAAGCTTGAAATCGTTTATGCACAGAAGCAGCAGTTTTATTTTACTTTATATATTCAAAGTTGGATTTATTTGTAGCGTTGGATTTGTAACCTGCAATGTCTAATTTGAAACTGTTTTAAAGATCTGCTCAGGATTAAGTAGGAGAAATATTAATAAAAATTGTAAGTGAAAGTCAAAATGACATAAAAGTGAAGGTCAAAATGACAACCATTAAACTATTCGCCTCCCCTCACCATATCACATATCCAGCACTGTCCGCTTCAGCAGCCTTGTGCATCCTGCTGGAATTTACAGTCCCTTTGTTTTATCATTTTTTGCCCCAGCAATAAACAGCAAAAGAAGTCTAACACAACAGCACAAACATATATATCGATTTTTTATTTCAGAAATTAAGTGCTTTTGTAGAAATATGGGTAACACTTTTCTTGATGGGGCACATAGTATTATGCTATTAATTAACCATAAACTAAGTCTTAGTTACATACAGACCTCATGTTAATTCATCATTAATGAATTATGATGCAAGTTTTATCAAGTTGTTTCTGTATTAATATTTGTTAATTTTGTGAACCTTTGTGAACTACTGAAGGAACAATAATGAATAATACAAGTTAAATGCTGATCTCATGTTTGTTCATCAGTCATGAATCATAAGCAATTTTATCCCAGGCAGTTACTATATTTGTTATATCTGTTAATTTTGTAAACCTTTATGAACAAGAAATGAGTAAAACAAGTGAAATAAATACTGATCTCACATTTGTTCATCATTAATGATTTGCAGTTATTTATCTCAAGTGGTGTCTGTATTTTTGTGATTTGTACTTCGGTAGTAACTTAGTTATTATTAAGTATCTGTGCTCCATCAAGTACAGTGTTACCATGTTATGGATACAAATAATGAACCTTGTGCCACACAATGTGTCCTGATTTTCTTTGTTGAATATGCAGGAGCTTAATCAGTTTAATAGTGTTTCTTGGCATACACATAAAAATATGCTGTAGAAGAAAACTAAAATATGTTTATTTCTTAATGTTTTAAAGTTTCCCTACCTTATGTCACCCTCAGATAAACTATTTGGTATTTCTACATAATGTTAATACATCTATATTATTTTATATTATAGTACAATATATACAGTATATACTATATTTGCATCGCAGGCATAAAATTGCAAAGCCTTGTCATGCTTCAACAGTTGATTAAATTTGCCAGTCATCCCTTCAGAGAGCAAGGGTGAGCAAGTATTTAAGAGTTCACTGAAAACCAAAAATAAATACACAGAAGAACACCGCAGAATTGGTAAAATGCCAATGCAGACTGATCCACAATCCACATAAACATACTTTTTCTCTTTTTGTACAGAAAAAACATCCTTGTTTTCAACATGGCTTCTTAGTAGGCAAATATGACATTGTATGTAACTTGATGGCCACTGTCCCATGCGTAAAGAGCTTGCTCTTTGGGATTGTAGTCAATCTGTGTGGTGTAGGTGTAGTTGTTTATGAAGGGAAGCCTAGGAATCATTTGAGTATTTGTGTGGGTGTCAAAAGCATACGAGATATTTGCATTCATCTGGTTGCATTCATCAATGGCATAAAGAACACCACACACAATGAAGCAGTTCCCATAGAAGTCCTTCCTTAGCCCAGTCCTCCAGGACGTCTCCTTTTGTATACTCAGGTCAACTGGATTCAGCTTGCTCAGCATGATCACTTCCTGGTGGAAGTTTTCCTCATCGACTGCCGGGTAGACCACCCACAATCCGCTCTCGTCTACTGCGAAATCGATGTCAGAGTGGCCCCTCCACTTCCAGGGTGCAGATGACTCAAAAGCAGCATTGTGAAGTACTGTCCATGTAGCCACGTACCTCCGTCGCAGGTCAAACTTGATTATGTCTCGGGAAAAGGCCCGGTTATAGAAAAATGCTCCATTGAACACTACGTGACCAGTGCCAATCCAGTGGTAGGGCAGTTTGTAAGAATTGGTGATGCGTCCTGCAAAGGAAGCAATGAAAGCATGTCTACAGACACACTGCTTTCAAAGGAGTACCATCAGATTGTTTTATATGCAGATACGCCACAGAAATTCATATATATATATGCGTGTGTGTGTATATANNNNAAGATCTCCATATTCCGAAACTCCAGAAGGATGTTTCCATAGTAATAGTTTGTGACGTAGATCTTGTCGTCTTGAGCCTTGGGATCCTTCATCCAGGCCCCCTCCTTACGGCCATACGTGTTGTGAGTAACCGGATCAGCAACAGTTGCCAATGTGTCTTTGCATTCTTCTGCAAAGAGCAAGGGCAGCTTGCCATTTAGATTATTTCCTCAAATGGGTCCAGCAATGATTTAATGCCAGTTAAACAATGCAAGGGGTTTTCATGGTTTCTACAATCCTCCATTCTCTCCTACATAAATGACATTAGATACATATAAAACAGATTGACATCGTGTTGCTGCACACACCACATGACAAACCACCTCAGGGATGAGAACCTGAGCGTGGCCATGCAGCAGGCGATGCCTCAGCACCACACTGGTCCAAATGGACCAGTGTAAGCTTTCTTCTGGTGGCTAGAGTGCCAATCCTGCATCCAACCCTCAAAATTTCCCTGTAAGCTGGAGGACCTCCTTGCAGGGCTAGATGTAGATTAACATCATACCCAGGATGAAGTAATTACAGGTTAAGGGCCTTGTTCACAGGCACAATGGAGGAGCATCTTTCCAGGCATTCATGGGATTCAAACCAACAACCTTCCAATTGCTAACACAGATCCCTAGCCTCAGAGCCTCCTCTCTCCTTATTGAGGAACTGATGAATCATAATGAAAAGGTGTGTAAATCTAAATCACTCTGTTGCCGTATGAAGGTGAGGGCGCCTGACCTACCTGAAGTTTGTTTGAGTTCCCGCTTTGAGTCACCCTCAGTCCAGCTGATGCTGTTCCTGTGTTTGTTTGGCACAGGCCTTGAGGTAGGACTGGCCTGTGCAGCCTCCGATGCAGTGCTTGGCTTTTGCATCAATCTCACCAAAGTGGTCAACACGCTGGCCTCCGTTGTGCTCCCAGTCGTTGGCACGGTGGTTGCAGGCGTGCTGGTGGTGGGGGCTGCTTGGGTGGGGGTGGTTATACCACCAATGGTTAAGGGAAGCGTGGTGGTTCTGAGAGCTTCTGTAGTCAAGGATAGATCATCGGCGGTATCTGCCCTAGAAGTAACATTTGTAGCAAGCACAGGTGGTGATGTGGCAAATGTGGTCCCCTCTGGGATTGCAGAGGTCACGGTTGGGCTCACAGAAGAATGAGACTCCCAAGTCTTTCCAACATCCGTGATAGTAGTTGTGGTTGTGGTTGCAGCTATGTTGGTCACTGGTCTTACCCAGGAGCGGGCATGCGAGGTCGATGGCTTGTGCTCGAGGAGAAGATCTTCAATAAACAGATCGACGGAGCCGTCACCACTCTCAACTTCAGAGTCCGCTACTGCTTGGAGGAGAGACAGCCACCAGGGCGTTGGCAATACAGACACTGTCTGTGACGTTTTCTCAGAGATCACAGCTTCACCTTTGCTCCACACAACAGTGCCTCCTAGTATAAAGTACTAACCTCTAATATTAGTTAAAGTACTTTAAAGTTTCAAATATTTTAGGTGCATTATCTCTATTTTGGGGGCGGCATGGTGGCCCAGTGGTTAGCACTGTTGCCTCACACCTCTGGGACCCAAGTTCAAGTCTCTGCCTGGGTCACATGTGTGTAGAGTTTGCATGTTCTCCCCTTGTCGTCTTGGGGTTTCCTCCGGGTACTCCGGTTTCCCCAAAGACATGCTGAGACTGATTGGAGTTGCTAAATTTCCCGTAGGTGTGCCTGTGTGTGTGAATGGTGTGTGGGTGTGCCCTGCAATGGGCTGGCCCCCCATCCAGGGTTGTTCCCTGCCTCATGCCCATTGCTTCCGGGATAGGCTCCGGACCCCCCGCGACCCAGTAGGATAAGTCGGTATAGATAATGGATGGATCTCCATTTTGCATTTCATAATGAAATAGCTGCCTTTTTCTTGTCTCTGTGAAGAAAACATGAAACTATAGTGTGATGCCCTAATAATAATAATAATAATAATAATAATGCACTTAGGAAGAATGCTTGGATTCTTCAGGGTCAGGGATACTTGCTGTAGAGAATATCATCTGATCCTGAACTGATTTCGTGGGTTAAAGCCATTTTGGTGAAGGGTGCTATCATACTTACAATTCTCCTTGGTGTCACCCTCCTCCACAACATTGGATTTATAGAAGGTTATTCCTCTAATGGCTGTCCCACTCGAAGCTGCTTTTTTCTGATAGGATGTCTGGGGTTCCTTCCTGTCCTTTGTGTGCTCCTTCGGTGCTTCTGGCTGACTTTTCTTCAGCTGGTGTAGACTGAGCCCTTGGTTCCCAACAAACTTTTCTTCATAATTTTTCTATCCATGAATATAACAAAAATACTAAACAAGTGACAGACATAAGCTGAAACTGTCATACATACAGAGTATTCCCTTTAGATTTGTTTTCAAAAAATTACATGTCCATTCGGGAATCACTCTGACTCATGTACTCTGGGGGGGGGGGGGAGGACCCTTGGCTGAAATAGGTTTGAGTTATTTGAGTATTTTGGAGCCGAAAGAGAAACGGGGAAAAATAGAACATCAACGATATGCTAATCAAAGCACGAAGTGCTAGCGGTGAAACTTACCGATCAAGACAAGGGCAGAAGTGCTTTCGATAAAATTCCTTGAGGGGTGATCAGTATCATGCCGAGGGATTAATTTAATTTAATTGTGTTCTGCTCACAGTTTGTCTACTACTTTAATGGATCATATCAGACACAGAAGATTAGTAATTAGTTACAGTTACTAGTTCGTTACTTTACCAATTACTGCATATAAAAGTAATTAGCTAATAAGGAAAGTAACTTTTGCCTTATTTTATTTTGTATTATTTAATTTGAAAAGGTAGCCTATTTCATTACACTATTCCTTACCGCCAAAAGTAGTGGAATTATTGTAATATTTACCAACACTGGTCTTATATCTTTATAATAATTCTTCTAATAATTCTTCTTTTGTTAGGCTAATTCATGTCAGTTTGCTTGGCAGTGAAACAGGTAGCTTATCACTAGACTCCAATGTGAAAAGAGCTCAGTAGCATTAAGCCTAAAAGTAGGAATAATCTATTACAACTCGGATGGGGGTAAACTTTGTCCATCCTGAAAACTGTCGCTAAAAATGCAAATAACAGATGTTGCCATAATTGAAGTGATCACTTCATATATCCATAAATGTAACATAGAAATTCTGTCTTCAAGGGGCCACTAGATTTGGGAAACCCCGGGCGGCTGCCCGCCTCTGCCTTATGGTTAGTCCGCCCCTGCCTGTACTTATACTTTATATTGGTAAAAAAGAATTCTGCAACATGACAAAATCACCAGTTTCACAAATCCAGTGGTCGGAACCCAGCGCCTTACCCCAGTATGTGCATAGGCTGCCGCTGTGTCTCCCAGATTGCTAACACGCATTCTCTTCTCCACCTGCTGATGCGACGAGTCGTCTTTAACATGCACCTGCTCATAAATGCTGCTCTTCGGGGGTTCTGCGTCTTTCATGTGGTTTTGAGAAACTACCTGTTTAAAGAATTAGAAACGTGGCATGGCTTAGCTGGGACTTTGAGTGGTTTCCCTCTAATCATGTTTGTGGGGGTGAACTCTGCAATGCCAGCAGGGCTGTGAGAGAACTGGCAATGCTTAATAACTCCAGTAGGGGACATCCATAGTTACGACTGAAAAAAATAAACGATGCAGTGCGACCGCCTTGTGGACTCCACACTAACACCAGAATACTAGGTGCTGCAGTTTCCAGTGTATTACAATAGGCTAAATTTGCGTGTATTTTAACCTGCTGTGGAAATAGGTGCTATTCATTCTTCTTCTTTATACCTTCAGTTTCAAATTAAAAGGTTAGAATGCTTAATAAATGAATGCTTTAACTACGTTTCACAATAAATAAAAAGCAACAACTTACCTTTTCTACATTTTCCACACGTTTAAGGAGCTTTGTTGTGGCAGAATGTAGTTTCAATAGATCCATTCCATAAAACGCAGCCTCAAGTAACTCCAGAACTGTTGAAAACTTATAAAGGAGACCACAAGTCGCATTCAGACATTCTTCGACACTTTGTCTTTTAAAGAATTTGTAAGGTTCCATACATCAGAAGAACAAAAATGTGACTGTGAAGTCATTTTCAATATCATCATGCTATTATTTTACCTTGATGCCATTTTCCCCCGCGACTCGGAGCTTCTTCAGCCTAAAATCCCCCTCGCAGGGATTCAGCGCCGACGGAGGCGCAATACAAGCGCACTTGCAGTCCTTTCCTATTGTCACGGTCTCCACTGTATAAAAATCCTGAGGCTGGCCGCTACCTTCCTCGGTGTGCCTGCAGGCGCTGCGGCGCAGTGGTCTGACAACACATTTACAGCTACAGTCAGAGCCTTCCGAAAGCGCTTTCACTTTGTCATAGTCACCCAGCAGCTACAACAAAAAGAAAACGTATATATGATGTGCCACTTAAAAAGAGACAGTTTTATTCTTGACGAATCATTTACATTTAGTGACAGAAACTGACAATACATTTTAGGCATTTATTTAGGCATATTTAATGAAATAGAGACTGAAATGAATATACAGGTTGCTTCTCGCTTTTTATAAACCATCCGAAGGACGACAGATATGGCACAGACCCTGTAATGCATTGAAATCATCATTATTATATTTAGAGTGTTTAACTGAGTGAATTTCCTCAATTCAAACAATGCCTTTCCAAAGATAACGCTTCCCCCCTCTCAGCAATGACACATCAGGGACTTCCTCTAATTATAAGTGCAAATACCTTCGATAAGAGGTTTTCTTGATTGTCCGTTTCTTCTTCAAGTGTCACACTATGGTCAATCGAGTTTGCTTTATTTCCAGGCTTTCCATCCTTCATCAAGTACTCCGAGGTTTCGTTAGGTGAGGCTATACTGCACGTAACAGCCGCGCACAAGAGAAGACAGAGGAACTGCAAGTCAAACATCATCGGTTCCCGAGGAGAACGACCAGAGAGACTGCATTTAAACCCACACCGTTTTTGTAAAGTGTTTATTCCAGGAAAGTATGCATTTTATAGCTTCAATTAGTATACACTAACTTGTTTCATAAGTCATAGTTAAATTCACAGGGCTTTTTGGTTGTAAGAGAATAGAGTTGCTATGTCGGCATCGGAGTCCGTCATGCCGTTTGTCATGTACTTAAGCTTGGTGAGCAGAGCGATTTCCAAGTACGGACAGTGCCGAGTACAGTAGGTGGGAAGAACCTGTTGGGATGAATTTGAAACAGGGAGGAGGAGTTATGCACACTAGAGTAAACCACGTATTCTCTTAAAATAACAATTCACAAGTCCTATCTACTATAGATTATATTTCCCGCATCATTTTTCCTGCTATAGCACATGCTACAGTAAAGAACAGGTTAAAATGTGGTTAGAATATCAATGCGTGCATTGTATTTTCATTTAATTGGTACCACACGCAGTAGATTCAAATTAAATTATATTTATAATAACATTTATTAAAATGATTAATGTGTCAAATGTTATCTGAATTCAGATGAACTCTCCATTGTTCTGATTTAATTTCTAGTACGCTTCAGAGTAAAATAACTTGCCCGTTGTTTAAAACCTATTGCTTACGGGGCCACGATGGTTTGGGATCTAAATGGTGTGGGAATCCAAAGGACACTGCTGCTCCATATGGCCATGTACTATTCGGAGTCGTAGCGATCCGGAGCCTGTCCCGGAGGCTATGGGCGCAAGGCAGGGAGGAACCCAGGATGGGACAGAACCCATTGACACCTGCCACAATTACGACGACAGGGGGAGAGCATATAGGAGCAGGCCGAGGCTCGCCCTGCTAACCAGCGCGCCGCCTCCTTTTGCGCACCTGAATTTACTTTGTTATTCCCAGTAGACCTACAGTCGAAAATTCATTACCGGTGTTACTACTTTAGTTTGCTAATACGTTTACCACAAGCAGACTAGAATGATCCTTTTAGTAGGTCAGCGATCATATTATTTTCTTAAGCATATAATGTGTAATATATTTAGATTATACGTTTTAATGTATGAAATTTTATTTTCTCCAAAACCAAGGAATCTGTCACAGGCACGTAGCAAGACATATTATTTTTCTATCTACTAGCGCCATCTGTTGGCGTTGTATGCTCATACCATTGACAAATGTAGGATAGCCGAATACATATACTGTAGGACAGCGGTCTGCAACCATACTTACAATGAAAGATATTTTTACAAAGAAGATATTCTTGGGGGTACTCACGGTTAATATTGATGGCCAGAAAAGGGGGGGGGGGGGTCCCTCGGTATACTGAGTGTGGTGGCCCCGCA
>JAODUD010000033.1:14464537-14487365 GCA_026784285.1 Stomatorhinus walkeri | reverse complement strand
AACTGGAGTACCCGGAGGAAACCCCACGACGGCACAGGGAGAACATGCAAACTCCACACACATGGAACCTAGGCGGGAACTCGAACGGTGAAAAACATTATTTTTGCATTTCCCTTACCATGCTATGGCTGTCCAAAAGGGGGCGCTAGGGGACCACACTATCTGGTGGAAATTGATCTTGATTTTAATTACTTATATTGAGTGTTGCGTTTAAAAGGCACAATAAATAATATATAAAATATAGATCATTATAATAGTTTGGGGGGAAATTAGCTTCTTGTGGATCCCCCCTCTCTCAATACTGTAAGATATGCAAATAAAAACATAAATTGAATAGGCTTCCTAAAGGGGATTCATTCATCACCATAAGCAGAGTCCAGCGGAGCATTCCACAAAGCAGGGGAGGTGTTCCACAAAGCAGGATGTCTCAGCTGGGTTCATTTAAGCTAGAAGTTATGATTGTCCAATAAGGGTCTAGGTAGGGAGCAATCCTATTGGAGAGAAATCTTGCTTTGTGGAACACCCCCAATATATCGTTACTATCTTCATTAGTCAGATAACTTAAGCCAAATGCAAGAATTGTCCAATAGGAACGTCACTCATCTCTGTTTCTTTTGAATAGTGTTCACGTGTAGCTTAAGTTATTCAGCTAGCCTAATTGGGAAATCCAGCTTTGTGGAATACCCCACTGCACCGGCATCACTTTTTATATTTAGGCCTACTTATTCTGCGTGAAAGATTTACATATTTCTTGATTATTCGTATTTTTAAAAAGAACTTTACTAAAATGTTTCGTTCTGTTGTTTTCAAACTAAAGAAGTGCATTAATGCATATTGCGCAGTAGTTCCTTCACTGTCCCGTACTTACTTTATGTGCATTTGCGCTTATGTGACAAGAAATTACTATACATTTTAACCTCTATATGCTAAATCGCACGTCAGTTGCAATATGAATGTTACATACACGGTAATTTGTTATTATAGCAGCAAAAACGCAACTAAAATAATTCCACTGCTACGACAATTACACGTATCGCTTTTAGAGCTAGGTGAAAGCGGGACACTCAGATTTTGGATGAACTGTCTTGGGTTAAACGATAACATATAAAGCTAAAAAATATTGCAAGCATTTGCAATAAATTTTCAAAAGTCTTGTGTTCATTGCGTCTCACGGTCCTCCATTTTTATTTTCACTTCCGAAATAGTAGCCCCCCCTCAGCAACACGCACGCACTGACGTCATCGTTCTACCCTTACTGCACTTAAGTGCAGTGTGAACGCGAGCCGGTTATGGTGGTGCCGATGGTGAGCTCCAGCCCAGGTCCTGCTGAGCACTGGCTCCGGCGGGGCTTGGTGTGAAAGGGCCAATAATGGCTGGTTTGCCTCACTTGAAAATATGTAAGAATTGCCTTTATGATATGTTTCCAGAATTTTTAACGATTTAGAAATTTTGCACGCACTGTAATAATTTTCATTCTTGATTAATTCGTTGAATTTTATAAATAATTACTATTTTACGGAGCACTGCATGTTATCCTGCAGTTTGTGCTAAATTGTATTGGGATGGTTACTGGAACTAACTGAAAATGGCATAAACTCGAATGCCCAACTCCGTTAAGTTTTTGTAATTTTAAAATGCTGCCAGACCTCATTAAGAATTACCCTAAATATTTAAGTAGGTCCATACTTAAGAAATTAGAAAAAACACAGTTTTACTCTCATATGCTTCATAAATCTTTATTTCAATGTGGTCTTTTTTTCCAGCACTTGAATTAAAAATACAACACAAAAGAAAAAATAACACTGAAGGCAATTGTGGCGGCTCTGCATTAGACACGGATTCGTTCGTACAGACGTGGGTATCTAAAATTCGAAGCTAAGCAAGCAAAGCCGGAGCATTTAATAGAAATTGTCTTCACTACAGAACAAATCACACAAGAACATTTGTAAAGGAAATGAGACGTATTCAGGATTGTCAGACTACGCCAAAGCTAAGGAACCTTTCAGCGTTTTCGTATATTAGCAGCCCTTCCAAACAAACACAAAAAAGTTACCAAGAAACATTACCTTTATATGCAATGCTTATTTGAATATATCGTGTGGAGAAAGCGGTCAAATATAAATACATGCATTGTGAAAAATAGTCAAAAATGAGTCAATACTGTAACTTTATTTTGTATTAATTATATAAAAATTAAGCATTGCTTTGTGTTAAATATTGTTGGGCAGTTCAAGTTTACAAAAGCAGGACGACAGGACATAAAATACAGCATAGAACAGGAGGAATTTTATAATACGTATTGCAATGCATTCAATTGTCATTTGTATGCATGTATATTGATAAAGTACAAAAGGGACAATTATGATTATTTGAGGGTGATAGATAAAAAAAAAGTTTAGTTGTGTCACCTCTATTTTCATGATAGAATGAGAAAACCTATACAGTACTAATTTTCAGCTATATGAATAGTTTAAACATACAATATATATTATATGTATACTAATTTTAATGTCTCTTGAAAATGTATTAAAGAATGGAGAAAATACAATAAGTATTTCCTATGTAGCCAAGGATGCATTTAAAATACTTCTGTCTTTAATGGACATGAACACCAACATAAATAACTGTGGACTAAACACTGCATTCAACAACCAGGTATCTGCCAGGTACACAATACTTTGTTCTGGCTTATCCACTTATTAACTATGTAGCAATGACATTACACAAGCAGAAAGTGTTGATATACATGACATCTGCCCTGCAGTTTCATGAAATTAAGCTCAAAGTACAGATGTTTTGGCCAATGGCCGACCTTCTCCAGTACTGTTAGCACAACTGTCTAACTCATAACCCCTACCAGCATACGGCTTGCGTCAAACTCCAGAGAGAGTGAACTAAGAAAGAGACTCACCTGGATAACTTCAGACGGTTTTTGGTTAAATCAAGGTAATGAACACGCTGACTCTTCGTGATTGATCTAAGAACAGCCACACTGTCAGGATTTAGTCCACATTAGCGTGGTTGTTTTTACTCATTACGGCAACCATATTCAAAGACAGTGACACCGCGATAGAGGAGTGGATTACGAGCAAAGATGGTTTACTTTGTTTTCACAGGAATGATCCACCTTGCAGGCTGACTTCATTGGGGAGGAGGGAGAAGACTTACATTTCACTGGAAGTTCTGTTGAGAATAATCAGGGAATTAAATTACATCTGTATAGAAGCAAGTAACAGATAAATAATCTAATGTAATGCAGATCATACTCACACCATTCGATCGATAAATGAACACGAAATCATAGAAAATTATTACTTAAATACCTGACTTATTGTAGGCCAGACTATCCAGTGCATTTGGTGACATTAGTGTGGTGCTGTATTTATCTTTAGCATATATACTTTCCCTTTGCTTCTTCAGTTCCTCCTCTCTCTGCTTGACCATCTTTATCTCATCATCAATCAGGGATTGGGTGCTCCTGGAACGTAACTTGAAGAAGGGGTTGTTCAGAAACGTGCTGTCCTGAGTATCCTGGCAGACAGAGTTCAGGCAGAAATCGGACGAGCTGCGCGTGATCATGGCGGGAGCCTCCAGTATGATGACGTTGGACACATCTGATGGCCACTCGTTGGCTCTCTTTGCTAATGGATTGGTGTCTTTCTTGCAGCGTGTTGGGCTGGAAGGGTATTGCTCAGGTTCTAAGATGATCACGCTATTGCCTGACACCTCTTGGCACAGTTTGCCTTTTGACGGGGAGGAGGTAATGATGAAGGATGGTGTTTTAATGCTGGGGGACTTTGGGAATCTGCAATTGTCTTCCTTTGCCTCAAACATCTTTCTCCTTTCTTCAATCTCATGATTCAGTCTTCTGTCAATTTTTCCAGGCTGAAGAATGACCGGTTTACCAGTAGCTTGTGTGCACTCATTGGCGTTGTAGGCTTTGGAAATTCCCCGCTCCCGTCTCAGGCTCTCTTCGCGTTCCATAGCTAAGCGAATTTCCCTTTCAATTGGGGTCTCATCATCACAAGGAGACCTGTAGCTGGAATCATCAAGGCCAGAGTCTTCGGAGCATGGGCTGAGATGAGTCTGAGAATAATCATTCAGTGCTGTACAGTCCAACTCTGGTTCTTTCTTTGACCTGTTGATATTTCTAACGGGGGTGTACATGGAGTTGTGTCCTCCCTGGAATGTGCTTTGCCTAAAAGTCGGTTGATAAATCTGGTATTTTGTCTCCTCTTCCATTTTTAGCCATTGCTTTCTTGCAACCCGAAAATCCACATGTTCTGTACTGACATTTTCACTCTTTGTCTCCTGAATTACACAATAGTCAGGAGGAACTTTCTTATTAGTATTTACTTTTGAAGATTCTGAATCATTTGTATTGCATTTTAAACCATGACTGAACTCTTCTTCATCTTCTGATATTTTTGATAAGCCGTGAAATAGGGAGGGAGTTATATTGGGGTGCTCTTGAGTTTCAAATTCATAGTCGTCATGGTGCTCATACTGGTCTAGAATGTCTTCGCGGTCTTGTATGTGATGCTCATATTGGTCTAGAGAGTCTTCAAGATCTGTTATATGGTGCTCATATTGGCCTAGAGCATTTTCATGATCTGGATTGTGGTGCTCATATTGGTCAAGAGTGTCTTCATGATCTGGGGTGAGGTTATCATATTGGTCGAGAGCATCTTCACCGTCTGGGGATGGGTGCTCATATTGATCCAGAACATCATCATGGTCTGGGGTAAGGTTATCATAATGGTCTAGCACATCTTCAGTGTCTGGGGTGATGTTATATTGTTCTGGAGCATCTTCATGGTCTGGGGTGATGTTATCATACTGCTCTAGAGCATCTTCACAGTCTAGGGCATGGTGTTCATATTGGTCTATAGCATCATCACAGTCTGGGATGTGGTGCTCATATTGATCAAGAGAGTCTTCATGGTCAGGGAAGTCTTTGTCGTCACTCTGGTTGATTTCTACAATGTTCTCCACGTTCCTTTCAACTTTTTGCACGAAGAGTTCTTGGGCACTTAAATTTAGGATTTCATCCATGTAGGAATCGTCATCCTCCCTGTTAATAGAGGAGGAAAAGATGGCCCTCCATCTCTCATCAGTCTCACTATCAGAGGAGACAGGTTCTATCTCAACCCGCAAAATACAATTCAAGTCAGCATCACCTGGCTCAAGATATGTGGAGATGCCAGAAGAGGCTTCTTCGCCAATACATTCTTCTATAATGGACACCTGTATTCTGTTGTCACTGAGGCTGTCCATAGCAACTTCTTGTATCACTGGTCCTGGAGTTATTGTGGCTTCACTCTCTTCAGTGTCCTCTGTGGTGGGCAACACTGGAGTGTCAGATCGCTCCTGGTCTGACTGCTCTTGTGTTCTGTGAAGCATTTCATTCTCACAAACTGTTCCTGCACTCGAAGTTGTATCAGAAACAGAGGAGGTCATGGACTCCGTGCGATTTAGATAATTATGTTCTGTGTCCAAGATCAAAGCCTCCTTTTGATACATATTGTCTGTCTCCTTCCCATTTTCTAAGTTGTGTTGTTCCTCATTGTCTGCTGTCCATTGTGGCAAGTCTGTCAGAATGTCTACGTTTTCTTTCATTCTGGATTCTGAAGAATCTGCACTGGGCCAAGCTGTTTCAGCCTCCTCAGTCGAGCCCTTATTTTCAGCCACCTCTGTCTCCCCAGAATCCATTTTATGGTGCCTGGCGGTAGCCATTTCTGATAGCTGGCTGGTCTCCATGGTTACTTCTTGTGGAAAGTATTTTTGCTCTTTTTGTTTCTGATTTTGAGTGTCGCTGCTGCCTTCCCTCAGTTCATTTCCATTTGTCTGCTTCTCTCTGGCTGTACTTTTCTGTAAAGCAAAATGAAATACATTTATATAAGTGTTTTACAAATTTTACTCGTTTTAAAAGTTTTACTGAAGTATGACACGTATAGTACAATGTATTCCATGACCATTAGCTATATATAAAAACACAAACCTCAGCTCACTCTCATTTTTGGAAATGTGTATCACAACATATGACAACTCTGTTTTATGCATTAATTCATTATTATTAACCATTTATTTATTAGAAATTAATTCACATCTAACCTTTGTTAGCCATACATAGTGAATTTTCCATCTTTTTTAGCGTCTGAAAGTATTTTGAACCAATAACTAACATCATGCCACTATTACTTACAGTAGATATGAGAATAACTGTAAATTAGTAGTGCTTCATATTTAATCATAGAATGTATTATTATTATTGTTATTGTATTTTTATGATTTATTACAAACTTCTTGCCATTGTAGTACTGCTGTAAATCTCTCAAAATGTAAGGTTCCATTTTTCTGTGCAAAGGCATAACTTTTATTATGATAAATCTGAATACATATAAAAAAACATAATAATGGTCACTTAAATTCCAACAATAATTGCAAGCAATTTGCCCTACAGCCTACTGCCAGGGAGCAACACTAATGATGCACTTTGCAGTATTTTTTTTATTTATTTGTTAATGTAATGGGGTTTCTGAGTTGAGATCACAAGGAAACATTAAAGAGGCCATTACACCACATATATGCTTTTACAAATGCATGTTATTAGTGATCCATAAAACATTAGATATGTTTAAAAAAAAAAGTCTGTGTTGTATACGGGAGCAAAATGAAATCGAGTTTGAGCAGTCATACGTTTAATTTAAGAAAGACAAGCAAACAAATTCACCTATTGGATTTAATTGGGGAGTAAACAAATGAATCATTTTGAAGGCTGATAACTACTCAACATTGTCACAGTTGCTCTCTTTTCAATATACTGAAAAATTACATTGAAAAAAGTTAGTGCTAAAATGACACATTATATAAAAAATGAACTGAAATTAGACTCCTCCTATGGTTCCTTGAGGTGTCTCAGCAAATGGGCTATCAGTTCTGAGTAATGTACTGGAACTTTTAAGAGTGCAAAAGATGTGACTAAGAAGGAGATTAAAAAGTGTTGTTTGTTTTTCCTAGTGTTTCCTCTTCAGCATTCAGATCCCAGCTTGTGCGGAGTTGGGCAGGACAGAGATCCATCTGAATGAAGCTGTTATGTAAGGCTGAATGATGGAATATTTCACCCACACTTTTGTTGGTTCATCCCTGCGGCTCACGCTTGGCTGTTGTCACTGATAGAGAAGAGGTCAGGAAAGATTATTTGGAACTCTGCACACCTAGGGCCTGGGATCCAGTCCCACAAATGAAAACAGAATCCACAGGACATGACAGCATAACTGGGCTGGAGAGCGTTCTCCATTTCTGCAGAATTGACTAAATTCTTAACCAACCAATAATAATAATAATAATAATAATAATAATAATAATTCTTCTTCTTATTATTATTATGTAAATCTAATAATCAGCAAAAAATGTGTATGGGCAATGAAGTGTGCTATGAATATTGGATAACTTAAGACCTGGTGAATCACACCATCACCGCACTTCAATTAGGGACACCTGTTGTTGTTCTTTAAAAAAATGTTTACGATGTGTTCCTAACCGATGACACTGTCTTCATCATATCCTTAATATACTTTTTTCCTGTTAGAATATTTATGTTTGTTTACCTCTCTTGCTAATCCACAACAGGGTGATGATTTATGTTTGTGTACTTATTTTAAAGCTGATTAATCTGAGGAAACGATGCTGTTACGAAAACAGTCAGTTGAGCTGGCTTGTGACTTTTGCTTAATTTGATTAAAATCTCTTTACATTGCTCAATATTGGTAAATCTGTACATCATCCCATAAAGACTGCATTTAAAACTCACTGATATTCACTAATTTATCAAATTCTAACATTCCCCCATTATTACAAATTAATTACGTCTGGATGCTTTGAAATGCTTTTTTAAACCTGGAATTGTTTAATCTTCTCATTCCCTTCCCAGATTTAGATAACCTCGTGCTCCTAAAAATATTTCCTATACAACTGAAAAAAACCCTGGAAAATTCTGTAAAAACGGTCTGTTTTACCCAAATAAAATATAATCTGACATGTTTAAATTCAATCATTGTCTAGCTGCACTAAGTCTTCTGCTGCTTCTCATGTCTGTCAGAACACTCAGTGCCTCTCTCTCAAAATGGAGTCTTGCCTCGCAGCGATTCCGGCGCCAGTCAGCAGCAGGGGCTGAAGGGCATTAATCACCAGATCGTTCGCAGACACGCTGGATGGTGCTGTCATCCGCGCCTGCTGCCAAGCACTGGCCAGCCGTCGATCCAGAGCCCAACTCTTTCACACCAAAGAACGGAATAATCAATTGAACAGCAGAATGTCGCTGTCTGTGAACAGTAATAGATACATAATCCTCTGCCCTCATTTGTCATTTTACGCTCCAATGCTGCTGTTATTGTTTGTAAACGTTGCTCATGTTATCAAGAAAGAATTGAGCGAGTCAACAAAATCTATGCTCATTTTTGTAAGAATCAATGATATTCTAGTAATTAATTATGCAAACCCGCAATTATCTGATTAATTTTTTTTCCTCAAGTGGCAGGCACAACTTATCAAAATATAATGCCATTGTTTTACTGCTACAACATGAACAAAACATAAAAAAAGTATTTGTGATGCCCTTAGGGATAATTAAGTTATTCTAATAAATCTAAATCTAATTAGTAAATCTAATTAGGCACAATTACAGATATTCTCAAACAAGAAAAAAATATATTTGATAACTATTCCACATTTTGATAAACGAATATTGGCAGGTTAATCGGCCACAGAAACCTCTGAAGTCATTTAAAGAATGCACAAATTTGCACCCACAAAGTTCACCACGCGTTTACTTCCCTGCTCACGTTGCACGTATTAGGAGTCAAATCAAAATAACAGGCTGAAAATGTCAATGCACCATGGTTACCTCAGGGGATAGAGCAATTTGGAAAGATCAGCCCAATGGGAAGGGGAGGTCCGGAGTAGACCGGCTTCTCTTCTAATCGTTCCACATGCATTAAATAATGCGCATTAAATAATGCAGGACACAGACGGACGGGCAGAGATGCCTCTCTTTCTCCCTCCCACAGGTTCACACTGAGCAGACAGATGGAAATGATCTCCACCAAATGACATGCCTCTCTAAAGCCTTCATGCTTTACACCCTGATGGTTGGATACGCCGTTAAATGGAAAGCAGGGAGTTTGTGGCCACTTATTTTTAGAGTGTTATTTATTTAATTATTGGGCTAGCTCGGTGGTTGGCACTATGACATCACATCTCCAAGGTTGGGGATTTGGGCCTGGCCTCCAGCTCGATGCATGTGGAGCTTCACATGCCCTCTCTGGGCACTTCAGTTTCCACCCGCAGTCCAGAAACATGCGGTTAGTTGAATTGGTGTGACTCAATTGCCTTTTATGTGTGTGTGTGTTTGTGCACCCTGCGTTGGACTGGCATCCCATTCAGGGTGTCCCCTGCCTCGTGCCCCGGGCTTCCTGGGATAAGCTCCAGGCCCCCCATGACCCTGTACTGGGTAAGCAGCTATGGAAAATGGATGGCACAAACCCAGTCCTGTTTCTCCATGGACTTCTGCCTTTATCACGTAAAATTACTTTGCAGACTTTTACCCCCTGGGCCCCCAAGTCCCAAATTCCAGTCTCCATGGTAACCTGCTAACCTACATGCATTTGCTTCGTGGTTAATAAGTGGACATAGTCATGGCTCTTGTCTGGAATTGCAAAAATTGATTTTGATTAATTGTGATTGATTGCGCCTGGATTCATTGCGTTCCACAACAAATTATCAGGGCCAACAACAAGGCAGCTTGAAACTGACATTCTGCCCCAGCTGTCTTCCTCAGACCCAAATAACTCCTTTTTCTTTTTGCCATGAGTGATGCAAGACCCTGTATCTGTGACTTTCAGCATTGCGACAGGAGGCGAGGTGCTTCAGTCGTTGCTGTCATTACCAAGGACGCTCTTGTGTTCCTTTCGGACTGGAATAATGCCATGAATCATAGGTGTAGGAACCTTGGTGGAAAAGCAGCGCAGGGGTTATGTTTCGATGTGGCGCCGACAAGCCATATCACAAAGGAAGTGTGGCAGATGATTAGTTTTTTCGGTGAACAGACCGGGAGCCTCGGCTCGGATGGTGGCGGCGCAAACTAAAAAGCCAAAAACGGTCGCTGGCGGAGCCTCGCAGATCCGCTCGTCGGCACCTGCGTCAAATCAAATTATTGTTATAAACGGCGTTTTCCAGAGCTACGAACAGCTTGAGTGTCCCTTTTCAATATCACTCCTCACTTGATGACTTTCTCAGCTTGATGACTCTTTGGAAGCCTCACCAAGGCTCCTAATTCACATGGTGGCAAAAGAGCTTCTGATCAAGTTCTACCGTAACTTAATGGGTCTCATAAATGTTGTCATATGAACAGCAAAGCTATAATGTTTACGTTTATTCCTTATTTATCCATGTTGGCATTTTTAGAAAGGCTATTCTGCTTAATTACAATTAAGGTCAACTTGTTACACATTTTAAATTGAAATTGAAACAGTATTGTCCCTTCAGGGATTTAAACCCGACGTAATATATTTGCTACTATGATCCCAATCACAACACTAAGAAACACGTTCAAGAAAAAATTCACACACAAAACAAGATACTTAAGTGTCTGTGATCGATAGGAACAGGCTGCGTGCTGATCAGGTACACAGCCGGTCATCATACGGCGAGGTATGCTAAACAGCAACAAACTTCAAATGCAACAGTTGGCAGCAAGCTAATTTTGCTCTTGAATGTGTATTTGTGAAACCAAAACTGTGATGTTCTTTGCATAACAATGATGTTACCTGCAACTCAGGAGTATGTGAAAATGCTAAATACTCATTGACCCTAATCATTTATAATCACTCCTATCTCCACAAACTTAGATGCGTAACATCTGTTGATATATGCTATTATATTTTTAAGCTCCTTCACAGCATCACAAATCACCAGCCCTACGGAACATTATCTCTCCTGCAATATCAAATATACTGTTGCCAAGGAAATAAACGAGAGAAATATTAATATTAATGTACAAAAGGCATGCACCTGAATATTCTCTTGTTAGAACAGCCTTCTTTTTTCATAGATGGTCTTCAGGGATTTTCACTCAATTCACATGCTTAAACGGAGCAAAAAGCAGCCCTTAAATCCACAAAGGTATGCTGAATCCGCATCTAATCTTATCTACTCTCTCGTCTCACATCACTGTCCCCTGCTTAGTCCCCCAACCCTATAATTTCCCCAGTGCCTCTACTTGTCAAGCAAGCAGCCAGATTTAGTTTTTAAATCTTTTTGCAACGGACATTTAGAAACTTTGCTCCCAACCTACCTGCTGCCAGTGCTGCGTTGGCTGTGAGTGGCTGAATCTCTGCCTCGCACAAGCCACAACGATGTGAGGACTGATTGAATGTGGCGGAACTGACCAATAGCGATGCAGCAAATCTTGTGCGCAAACACACACACACACAGACACGCACACACAGGCGCACAGAAGCAGGAATCCATGTCAGTATCCTTATTTTCGAAGTCCACAGGTTAATAATGACATATGGGACATAAGCAAGCAAAAGACAAGAGTACTTTTTAATTAGTCCATGCATATTGTGTCCTAGATTATGAATGACATTTTTTATCCAGTAATTTTTATCCGGGAGTTTGAAACTTAGAATTCTGACATCCTTTAGTGTTCAGAATTCCTCCTCAAATTCATTAAAATTGGTGCATAATTAATTTTTGTTTGTTATTAAGATGCATGTGCCACCCTTTGAATTAATATGAAAATGTTTGTTTACTTTGAAGTTATTATTAATTATGAGATTGTTTTATGTTCCATATTTGTCATTCACACATAATAGATCATGTTTCTAAGAAAAAAAAAAAAAACCAAATTACCGTTATACAATTATTTGTTTTATTTGTTTGAGAGCCAAAAGCAAACAAAAAGTAGGAAATAATTCATTAAAATGGAACAGCTATAAGGGAAATCTTCAGGTATGAGCTCACGCAAAAGGTCAATTTATCTTTTGACACATGAACAGAAATACATTGTAATTATGCATTTTTCTTGTCTTTCTACTGCTCCAAAAAGATTTCTGTGCAGATTCCTTTTGTACACAGTGTGACCATCATATTTGCACATTTTCAGTGATAATTCATATTTATTTCTTTAGTAGACCTGAAGCAGCATATATTTGTGAAAGCAGGATCAGCCGATCCCTGGAGGAATTGGGTGTTGCACAAGGGCCCAGTTGTGAAATCATTCCACCAACCTCAGGATGTTATCCAACAACACTGCCATCAGAGCTGCAGTGCAGAAAATCACTGCGCTACAACGAGCTTTGATGTCCAAATAATATCCATCCAGCCATCCATCCATTAACTTTCCATACCAACTTGTCCTATGCAGGGTCACAGGTGTCTGGTGCCTGTCCCTGAAATTACAGGCACCAAGCAGGAAATAACCCAGAATGGGATGCCAACCCATCACAAGCAAACAATACCTAATTTCTTAATTTCATGTGTTTTTTTCATTGTTCAACATAAAATTCACTCAGAAGTCGCAATATAGTAATATAGGTTGTATAGTCAGCATTTGATTGGTCCGTCATGTATGAGTTTCTTGACAAGTTTTAATGCTTAAACATTTTAGAATCGGTATCTAAAGGTGCTATGTTGGATATACTGAATATACAAGGGTAGGAAGAAGCAGGAAACGAGTGCACTGCACATGAAACTTTGTCACTGAAGATTTTTAATAATAAAGATTCTTGAATACAAATTGTGGCAACCAGTGAAAAGAAAATTTATATGTAATGATTCCTGGACTGTGATGATAATATGAATTAGTACACATGTGAGCAAAACATTTTTTTTATTTATATTTTTAGTGACACTTTTTCGTTGATATGTTACTTTCTTTACCGGGAAATAGTAGCTATACTGAATGCCTTTGGGACATATCTCTGTGTTTGTTTTCATTCTTATTTAATGGGCAAATACTATTTAATGGTTCATAATTGTCTAAATATGATTTTATAAAATCCACTAATCAGCAGAGACATTACATATAGTGAGATATGGAACGTAAAACACAAACAACTGTAAAAACGATTTGAACATTCAGCGAAGGTAACTATTGCGGACAAACTGACTGAAATGGTTTGTGAAAGTGCTCAGACTTCGCCGACTTGCTGCAGCCGCTATAGTCTCATCCACTCAGACTTGCATTGTGCAGAGATGAATATGCACTTTGGTGTGCTGCTCTTCAGGACATACTTAAGGCAGCTACCAGAATCGTATTCTTTGGAGATTATACCCTTTTCCCTAACCTGGCCATTCTCATTCTTAATGCTGTGGGGAAGAGTACAGAGAAAATTTCAGTGCACCTCATACATCACCCATAATATCTGTTGTATAACCTCTTAGATACTATATACCACTGCATTACTATACTGTAATTATATCATAATATTACAATACGTAGTCATAACATTGCATATTATATATATATATAAATGCATTTCAGTCCTGTACTACATTTCCCCTGTTGGCCTATTTAAGAAATTCTTATTGGAAAACATCGTTGACCCTGTGTTATTTGTTTAAACTGATTTAAAATCTAAAAGTGAATGACTACCATCTATTTGCAAATATCAGAAATTTCAGGGAATTCCCAAGTTCTCTGAAAATAAACACTGCAAACATAATAATGTTAATAACATGTATGTTACATGCCCTACATGTTATAAAATTTATAGAGGGAACATGTATTATTGTACTTTTAGTTACAATACCTAATGATTAAAAATATTTTATGTTTATTCTATCAAAATATCTTTCCAGTTGTATTTTTATTACATAGTATTTGACTGTCTTTGAATGTGGTAAATATTTTAATATATGATTCCTGGTACTAAGTAATAATCTGGGGGTAAAACAGGAAACTGTGCATATATTCATTAAAATACAGCAGATTTCTGAGTGCTGGCAATGCTGTGTGAAGCCTGCTTACATAACGGATTTTGCTTTTAAGATTCATTTGAAGACAAATTGGATAACTAAAACGATGCATTTGAAAAGGCAGGTGTAATTCAGCCTCTGGAATCTATTTTCTTATGCAACACTTGAGAAATGTTATATAAGTACCACTCAAGCATATATTATAGGCTGTCACTTTAGTTTCAGTCACTTGCATTTTCAACTATTGAACTGGGCTAAACAGTTGGGAGGCAGGTTCTGTGACTGATATAATGCAATGATGTATTCCTTACTGTGGGTTGTCATGAAGCATAATAAGGATCTATTTGAAATTTGATTCGGAATACCATACACAGGCATACACACTGGTAAATATACTAATGTCAAAAGAGTAGTTGAGAAATTACTGAAAGTGATAATACATTAGCAGATATATACTGCATAGAAAATCTAAAATTAATATTAAAACATTAGCATTTTTAAATGCAATTTGCACTCTATGTTAGAGCGGTTGGCTATCCTTTTTCAATAGAGTGTCTGCTTAAATGCAGCCTATGCATAAATGATTAGGTTTCTTGCCTGTTTTGCCTATTTAGTTGTCGTACAATGTTTTCTCAGTCTTTAATTAAATAATTTGCCCACCCTGCGAAATAAAATTTAATCTAATTCAGCCTCAATCAAAAACGGTAGAATTTTCAGTTTCCTTATTATAATAAACATCTAGAACTGATTTGTGGTATGTGTAACATTTTGATGATCATAAAAGACCATCATAAAAAAGTTCATATTTCTCCAAATGTTTGGTTAATATTGCTGAAAAACAAATTAAAAAATGTGTACAGCAGGTTTTGAACCAAAACCGGAGTTACAGAAAGGGGAAAGGGATGAACAATCATCATAGTCATCGAATATTACAGTTAGCAGGTGCTAATGCAAATTTTTTTTATGAGCAGGCAAAAGCACGACGTTTGGTAAATAGAAAAAGTACAGCACATGATGATATGTGAAACCAATGACTCAGAAATGGATTGGTAGCTAAACGAGCAAAGCACAGCTGAAACAAGCATGTTAGTGAAAAATCACAAGCACGTCAGCCTCGGCCACTGGGTGGAGACAGGAGTTCAACACGGCAGATTTCTGAACAAACAGTCAACGCCGTTAGAGTATGTACTTCTTGTTGAAACCATACAAAAGTTTATTCAAGACAGTTAGTGTGCATAGAACAGCTTGAAATTGCATAACAATCAACAAACTTACTGATATATTTATACAAAAGTAGTACTACTAGGTGACTATGTCCAGCACGTGTTGTGTTTCAAGAGAATAGCAGGCTAGTTAGTGCATTCTTGAAAGAGTTTTCAGAAGAGGGAAGGAGGTTAGTGTTTAATGAGGTCTTTTGGGTTAACAAGTGGCCGTGCTTCTCCTTCCTTTTACTACCTGTAGTGGAAGGGTCTTTGATGCCATCATCAACCATCTGCTCAAAACTCTGCTGAGCCTGACTCAGCCCAGATTGCTGCCCTTGAAGCTGAACTGTTGCATCAGGTAGTGCGCAATTTCGGTTCGGGGTAGATCTGGTGTCGACGAGGTACTGCTTTGCTTTGGAGCTCCTGTTCATCTTTGGCTGGAAGACTTTGCTGCAGCAGCCGTCGGGGTGGTAGGATAGCTGCATGTCAGGACCGTTGTCGTCGTCGCTGATGACCACCAGCTCTGCCTGGATGACTTCCCCCTCCTCATCGTTATCTGCATTTTGATAACCCATGAAGATCATGCTAACCGGCTTGGAGGAGTCTATGTTTTCTGGCATAGTGTTCAGAATATTGAGTTTGGAAATCTCAGGAAAGGGGTCCTGGTGAGTCACACTGGAATCCAAGGGTTGGGCTGCTCTATCACCCTCAATGGACAGTGCTGGACTGCACCTGTTTCTATCAAAGAGCATTTCGAAATCTAAGGGTGTTTGGCCACTTATAGGAATATTATTCTGGATGCCCTTGGAGTGTTCAGGAGGCTGCTGGACCTTCCTTGTGGACCAGTGGAGTGGAATGTGAGACAATTCTTGTATCTTTTGCCCCTGAAGAAGAGTCACATCACTGTTCTGGATGTTCTGAGATGAAATTACATTCTTGAAGGATTCTTGTCGAGGAGCAGGCCTGGGGCTGAGTTGGTCCAGGTTCTGTCTCTTGGGAGTGGATGGTCTGCTGTAGGGACTTGAGAACACAGGGTCATGATACTCCACGTCGGCCTCGAGACTTTTCTCCGTGGCCTTCCTAAGAAGCTCTTCCACCTCTTGAGAGGTAAGTTCTCCCACCCCATTTTGAACTCTTTGGGCATCAGAGGGCAGAGCATACACTGACTTTCTCCCATCATCGTATACCTTGATGCCTTTCTTTGGTAGATCTTCTGTTGTGACAGTTGCTGTTGATAGCACTTGGCTCTTTCCAGTTCTCATGTCCTTCTGCACGTTAATTTCCATTACAAATAAAGCTGTGGATAGAAGAGATCCTTTGAATATAGAGTAACAAGCATCATGTAGGGAGGTAAGACTCTTGTACTGCCTCTTCATATGAATAACTGGAAACTGGACTCATTTGTCAAATTTGCTAGCAACATTGCTTAATTTTAATCTTTAAGTGTAACTGCATCAAGTATTCAGAAACATATTTCATAAGTAATTGTATTTTCATGCCATTTACCATAATGAGTCACTATATAATGCTAAAGATGAACAGTTTCCTTATTCTTGAGTTATATAGCATAACACGCCATGAAGTCAGAGAAAATAGCCTAATTATCAAAAAAATCAACAGCTTTTATCAAAGGCACTGTTGGAATTTTTAATAATTAGGTCAAAGTAGATTACCTTGTTTAGATTCTTCAGGGTCAGGGTCCAACTTTGGGCTTGATGTCTTCTTGAGTTGTCTGGAAGGTTTGAAGGACTTTGGAAAATCTGGAATTGCTGAATAAACATATTGTATTGGATCTGCAAGGCAATGGACACCTCTTATTTTCCACTTTTGCTTGATTAAATTTGATAAAATTGAAATATGCACTCATTAAAGGACAAGAGACATACAGTAGTGACAAAAATAATTACCTGGCTGGATATCAGCATTTACTTCCTGTGCAGAGATATAGTAGTTCAAAATCAAATTCAGGAAGAAAAACCAAGCAAAAAATATTTGAAAGGTGAAGAGCGCAAACATCAAGTTAATCTGTTCAAAGCCACAAAAGCCGACTTTCATACTAAGAAGAAACAGGAAGCAACCTGCATACACTTGCATACACCTGCATACACCTGTATACACCTGCATACACTTGCATACACCAGCATACACCTGTATACACCTGCATACCCATTGTCCGTTGTCGTAACCGTTTTTTCCAGTACCCATCTGTTGGTGAACTCACTAACATCTGGCCAAGCACTCACTCACCAACTAGTCCCTGTATAGGCTGAATTCCACTTTGAAACAACCGCACAAACCACAATGCCTCTTGTATTGTCAATTGCACATCACATAAAACTAGGACAGCGGATTGATGTTGTTTGTCCAGCACAAGTAGTATCAGATGTGCAATACCTTTATGATGTCTGCGGCTGTCTTCTCCACTTCTTTCAGCCGTTGCAGAATGAGCATCTCGTTCTCTGATATTGTCAATTCCCGACTCTCCAGAGCCTCTATTTCTTTCTCTATCCTGCAAGCCGGATGCAGACCGTTAACATGCTACAGCACTATCTGGGGAAAAAAACAGAACTTGCATCTAAACAGAACCTGACCTGTTGAGATCGAAACCTTCCAACACAGTAGGGAAAAATAGGTCCTTGAGACCACATGGGCATCTCAATCATAAGATTACAGTAAGAGATCTAGATTAGATTAAAATTAGTTGAAGATTAGTTTATCAGTTGATATCTCCCCTAAGAGTATGAAGATGGATAAAAGCTTTATTGTGATCCAAGAGTTAAATTCTAATATTGAGCCTTCACAGTCTCCAGGACATCTCATAATATCTTACAAACAAGAGTGAGTCTTTCCCTGTGACATACACATATACCTATTATTATACACAGTCAGGGGTATAACTATAAATTTTAGGCCCCTGATAAAATGTTACCCCACCTCCCTTACATTCTACAATTTTATTCTTTTATGTATTCAAGGGCCCCTATAAAGTGTGGGGCCCCATGAAACTGCCAGGGTAGACATGCCCCCCTGTGCCCGTGTACACAATATGCATTGTTCTTAATTCTTAAAGACAGTCTTTCTTTCTCTCATTCCCACAAGGTTAATGTCTTGACATAATATTTCCATACCAACAATTCTGGGACTGATGAACAATAATAATAATAGTGACATTCACCTGGGAATCAGGCTAGTTTCTGAAGTTGTTGAGCAGGTCAGTTCAGATGATTAAAAGGGGTTTTCTGTGGATCGCTTTCTCACCTCCTTTGTTTGGCTCTGAGCCGAATGATCCAGGATAATAACACATTCAGTGGTGCTGAATTCTCTCAGCATTGACAGAGGTGTTTGTTGTTGTCCAAGCTCAAAAAAGAGAATATTCATCTAGGGTCTTGGCTCAGCGGTTTGCACTGAGGCCCCTCAATGGTTGGGGGTTTGAATCCTGATCCATGTCTGTGGAGTTGCATGTGTTCCCTGTATTTCACAGATTCCCTGTAGTCAGCTTCTACAGTGCTAAGCAGGCCCGCCATTTGTCTTGTATATACCCAGAAACAAGATGATCTCTAAGATCCCCACCCCCCCCTCCTAACTGTGCAGAGGCCGCTGACTGGCTATTCTGCACGCACAATGCATGTTCCATTAGCATGCTGCAGAAAAGCTCTCACTAAAAGAGCACATACTATTGAATAACTAAAAGGCTAACCCCACCACCAAAATTCAACATCTTTTATGAAATACCTGGCCATAAAGTTCTCATTTTCTCTTTTTTTATTTTTCTCTCCATTTCTGAACACCTCACTTTTGAAGAATTGCCATTTTGACAGTTGACTGGAGAAGTGAGGTTCTGGCTAAATGTTGCATTTCTGACTTTACCATAGCGTGACAGATTAAATGATTTTTTTTCCTTTTGCATTATAGGAATGGAAAGTAATATTGTTTTTGACAGCTATCTCAGTTAGACTACTTTATGTCTCTGAAATTGCCCATAGCACGTGACATGAATGTCTATATATGTGTGATTATCACACATGTATATATTGCACAGCTGTTTCTTCCACATTTACAGTATTTTGCACTTTGGATTGGATGCCAAAACTGCATTTTTTTCTAAGTACGTATACTTGTGTGAAATGATAAAGTTGAGTCTAACTGAATCTGATCTGATAGTGAGTGCTTAGATGCGACCTGTGGTGAATTGCACCCCATCCAGGATGAATCCCTTCTATGTTTCCTATGCTGCCTGGGTTAGACTGCAGGCCCCTCAGGGTAAGAGGACAGAGTCTTTCTTGAAGTGAAAGAAACGTCTTAGTCCACATCTATTGCCCTTGATGAAGAGCTGAGTTAAGGAATGTTTGGTGTTATTTTAGGTGGTTTAACTTGATACCAACCTCGGACTTAACACTTCATTTGTGTAGACAAACTTGCCGCAAGGTGACACATTACATGATGTTGTCAGGGTAACACTTTACTTGAAGTTGTCGTCTATAATGCATTATGGATACCTTCATAATGCATTACAATGGTCAGTATAAGAATTAATAAACCGTTACAGAATCTTCTATTGGTTATAAGGCATTATAGTGTTAATAATAATAATTCCTAAGTCCTCATCTATAATTGCACTATTGATACCTGTATAATGCATTACAATAATTTGTATAAGTATTAAATGTATTAGTGCATTACAGATGCATTCATAAAGTATTATAAACATGGCTATAACTATTTATTACGAGGCAGGGGGGCCAGGGGGTCAGACGGCCTTGGTGAGAGTAAGTTGTATGAGACAAAGATCTTGATGAGCAAAGTAGCAAGGACAGAAAGAAATATAAAAATAAGAAATATGAAAGCTATAAATTGGTGATGTAAATGAACATAATTAAATAACTACAAATTACCTAGGGTATTAAGAAGGCTTTGTACTGCATTATACTGTATTTAAAGTGCATTATAGATGAGAGCTTCATAAAGCGTTCATAATGCATGATAAACACGGCTTTTAACTAAACTTGTAGCCCAGTTACTCTGTGAGAAGATTCCAGTGACAGTCTAAGTGTAGTAGCCTGGTCTGGGAGCAGTAACTCTGACAAGTTTGTCCGCATGTCTCGTACCTGTGGATGTTTCTTTGCAGCACTCCTGCTTGTTCCTGTTCGTTCAAGACCTGTAATTTCATGGCCTCTTGTTCCTGCTCGCTTTGTGGACTCAGTCCATCCATCAGCCATTGCTCCCTCAAGGATTTTTTCTATTTGCAGAGACGGACACATTGCGTAACTCAGGTAAGTATTTGCCATTAGACAAATGCATTGCTGCCCAAGAAATTTAGCAAGAAATAGGCAGGCTAGACTATGTAATAAAATTGTCTGACTGAGAGTTTTTGAGTTTTATAAATGAATTTTGACACCAGTCACTTCCCGTTTTAAAGCACAGAACATATCTGCTTTTAATTCATGAATATTTAATATTCTGCAGCAGTTTCAGAAATAAATATTTTTTTAAATGTATCCTATAGAGTTAGTGAGTCAAACCTACAACCTTCGAGTTGTGACAACACAGTGCTGCCACCCTAACTTCCAAATAGTTTTTAAATTCTATGTTTTATTTGTCAGTATTCTACCATAAGCTGTAACACAGAATTTCAGGTATGTAAAACAAATCTTCCTATTCTAGCGTTGTAAAACACAGTAGACATAAAGTATAGCAGCAGTTACCGGAAATTCTATCACTGGTAACAGAAAAGCATAAAGAAACTCTGATGTGTGAAAAGTGAGACCGCGAATGGCGACAGGAAGTACCTTCAAATACTGTAGTTTCAGTTTCTCCTCTTCAATTTCTAACTTCTTCTTAGCAATATCTTCTTGGAGTTTCCTCTTATCCTGAAGTGAACAGATAAGGGCCATGTCTTTACATCACTTCTCTTTGCCCTTGAGACCAAGGAGACGCCGCTTCCCAAAAATGTCAGTGTCATTGTAACAGCAATTGTGAAAGCTTGTTTTGTAAAAGGTAGCCAATGGAAAGCTGTCACAGCCCACCCTGTCCGAGAGGGGGATGAATGTTAGAGGCCGTTTTTCTGAGAGGGGAGTGACACCACTGCTCAGAGATTCGACACGTTCACTGGCTTCATCCCCTAAAAATACCAGCAGCTGCTTTCGACGCATATGTTTACATATATACGACATTTACTAGAATGCGAGTGCCGTGAGGGTGACGAAAGGCCAACACATGTAGCCATAAGAAAATAGGGTATTAACTCTGTGAAGGTTATGATTGTGTCTGTCCTCAAGGGTGACGTTATGTCCAGTGAACAGAAATAAGCTACTGAATGCTTTTAAATATATTATGTAAAGAGGAAAGCAAATAAAGTTTGTGTATTATGGGTTGTCAAGGGAAAAACAATCTGTGGTTGGATTTTTTTGTTTGCCATTGTATTTCTTTTTGTCCGAAACAGCCTTCAGTATAAAACGATTCACCCTCGCAGAACAAAATATCAAAAGCATCCCAGTCCAGGGCCACCAAATTGAATGAATACCCTGAGAACACACAGGAACTAAAGATGCAGTTGTGTTGCTTCGCGATTTTTCTCCATCATTTAATAGTCATCTGCACAAGGACTTACTTGTGACCTTCAGAAAACACTTAATTTCAACATTTATTCAATTTATTTATCATTTTTAATAATTTCATTCATCAGCACATACTTTTTGCTAGTTAATGAAGAATAAACATAAGCCTATTTCGAGAATAAGACAGGAAAATTGCCAAATATATATAAAAATAACTGCTCCCTAATTTAATTAAACACTTTTTAGGGACGGATATATTTACATCATTCCTTAACATGAATTTTAAAATGCTTTACCGTTATAGCTTGAAGCCGCTCTTTCAGCAAGTCTGCTTCGTCCATATTGACCCTGGAACAGAGAAAACGGAGTCTCCTCAGAAGGTAGCAAGGTGGCAAGATCAGAGCCAATAACTGGGTGACCGTGGGGCTGAGGGTCTGTCGGGATGGGATAGAGGTACTGGCCGGTTTAACTGACGCTGAAGCGCACAATGGGAGTGTACTCTAGGCAGGAGTTTGAGGCGGGGGTGGGGTTAGCTGAGGTGGAGGCCAGCCGAAATTCCCAGCATGCCTCACTGACAAATCAGGTGTCAGATTTGTCTCAGTAAAGTTGCATGGACTGTACTGTGGTATACTGGGAACCTGTCACTGTCTTCTGTTTTCACCCTCCATGCTGACAGCAGTAACAATGTAGGGGAAAGAGTATCTGCTCTTTTTATGAGAAATACTCCAAAAATATCAGCCATGTCATTTTTGGGTTAAGAGGAATTAACCCTCAGATAACCAGATTTTTATTCATTATTTGTGAAATATTTACTTTAAATTCCCAGGATCAAAATTAAGGCTAATTTAAATGGCAATTTAAATAAATTGGCACCTTTTATATTAGAATCCCTTCAGTTTCCATTAAAAAGGGCACCATAGAACAGCTATACTAAAACTTTGATCGAACACATTAGTATAATAATACTAATACTAACAGTATAATAATCAAATTTGACCTCCATCTTATAGGTACACCAAGCTCCACCTATTACACTTAATAAAGATAAGGCATTTCTTTTTTTTTTTTGGGGGGGGGGGGGGGGGGGGG
>JAODUD010000033.1:14414353-14447222 GCA_026784285.1 Stomatorhinus walkeri | reverse complement strand
TTATAGTACACTGTCTGAGTGAGCTGACTGGAATCATCGTGGGCTACACGTTTGGCGATCCATGTTATAGTACACTGTCTGAGTGAGCTGACTGGAATCATCGTGGGCTACACGTTTGGCGATCCATGTTATAGTACACTGCCATTGTTGGGGATCATCATGGGCTCCATCACTATATTCCACAGAGAAATAACAGCAAGTAAGTAGTAATTCCGAAAGTATCAGTCTAAATGTTACCCTTGCACATCATTGGTAACATTTGGTATTATATTTTTCAAAACATAAAAAGAATACCCCGGATAAGAAGCAAGTTAGATATGCTTGTTTAAAAATACAATTTTTAGCACAACAGCTTCATCCTGACAGTGACTAGCTCTGTATTAACATTTTAGTAATCTAGCTGTCATGTTGTGGAGACAAGTGCAAGGTAGGTTTACTTATGTAAACATGGAAACTACTTTATCATTATGCTATAAGATGTAACTTAATGTGTACAGTTCAGTTCCAAGAATGATAAGATCTGGCTGTATAGCATGAGAAAGAAGGGTAGATAATTGGGGTATAATTAAAAACAAATGCTTCTATAATCCTGGTAATTAAGTAAAAACTTTGGCTGTGTGAAACTGTTCTGAAGATTGCCTAGAGAATTCTCAGAGAAGTAAAAAGAGCAGGGGCTGCTGACATATTGAAAGGTCTTTGGTGTTTTGTACGATGGTACCAGAGTCCTAAACCTGATCTAAGCTGATATGGGCTGCCAGCCAAAGGAAGTGAGGCTGGCAAAGGTGTGCTTGCATAATGTGGCTGGAAACCTTCAGATAGCCACATACTGGTCTAAGTGGTCAGAAGGTTTAAAGGGGAGACTTATTATCCATCAGTGTAATGCAACAGAGCTTGGGTTAGACAATCAGTATGAGGTTCTTATCACCATAAGGTTAGGTTCTAATCACCATAATAATGCAGCTGGGTGAGGATAGACAGGATTACAGCTAAGAGGATGGATTCTTGGCTTCCATTTGCATGATGGATGCATGGATGGATAGCTATGCTGGTGGTCATGCATTGACTTCAAACGTCATTGGTCATGGTATACCATACTGTAAAAGTTATTAACAAAAAATTATTCAAGTTGATGACAGGACATCTACTGTAGGTGAAGATACAAAAATTGAAATGGAGACCTGTGATGTACAAGGTGGGAAACAGTGATAATTTTTGTATATATTTGGAATGGCAGCGCTAGGCGATTTCCTGGGGTATACAGACACACAAACAGATGCTCAAGCACGGAGCTCTGGTCGACTCCTGTAGAGAGATAATGAGGTGCTGAAACAGAGTATCTCCAAGTCACCCGGTTGAAAGAAGCACAAAGTTTGGAGTCAAATCCAGTCATTATTTTTTCTGTTGATGCTCATCTTGTTCAGTGAGCAAAGTCATCCTGGACAATGACCCATACTTAAGCAGCAGCGGGGTCAAGAAGGATCGGTTTAAATTAGAGTGGAAGCTCTTAAGTAGCCGAGTTTATCCCTAGGGCTAAAAAGAATAAGGAAAAAGCGTGAGAAGCAGTGAGGGAGACTTATTGTCTTCTGCAGTCCAATACATTTTACAGCTAATGAACATGAAGTGTTGTTATGGGACACCATTTTCATTATACCTCCACAACCAAAGCAGCAGCAGGTGAGGTGAGTAACACTATTCATCTTTCAGGCTCAGATTTATTGGGCCTCATTCACCGACCGTTCTTATGAGCACATTTGTTCTTAAACCTCACGTACGCACTTTATTACGAAGATTCTGACATTCACCAATATCTTCTTATCTGAATTTGTTCTTAGCTAAGAAAAGAATTTACGCACACTCAAGACCATTCGTACTCACATTTGAGTAATGATAGTTTGTTAAAAATAATTGGTTATAGCAGTTTTGTTCATTCAACAGTTCATAAAATGATAGTATTTGAATAATTTATAAAAGTTAAATATATAAAATAAATTTAAATTGTAAAAATTATTTTCATGGTAGTAACGGCGATCATGCGGATTATAAATAGGTCTGTTTCTGTGTATTGGCCTTGCTATCAAAATGGGATTTCTGTTACTTCTTGAAGAGCCTGCCAATCGTGCTCTGAGAAGGGAATGCGCATGTTTGAAGATCATTTAGATTTATTTGGCACACAGCGTTCACAGAGAAGGTGATATCTCTCCGTTTATCAGCTTTCTATGGGGTATATATCCACTGGTTACGCTACTAAATAACGTGTCTATTTGCATTTACCTCCTGTACAGTAAAATCCAGTTGTAATGGACTTCAAGGGAATTGGCAAAACAGTCTTATCCAAAGTCCGTTATATCCAAAGTTGCTGTATGCCCAGAACACACCTACAGGACACCATTTACTCATGCCACACCTCAGCAGACACACTTGTAGTATAAATTATTATATTGTACATGTAGTTATCCAATGCGGAGCTCTATGTCCGTTATACCCGAACAAAACTACAGCTAAAAGCAGCCCTGGGGACTAAATTGTTTGTCCGTTATAAGCGAAATTCCGTTATATGCCAACTATATCCGATGGTTTTCTGCATGTTCTTAAATGCGCACTGCCGGGGCCAGCGGATCTCGTTCGTTATAGACGATATTCCGTTATAAGCGAGTCCACTATAACTTGATTTTACTGTATTAATACATCTTCTTCAGCATTACTGACATTTTTTTCCTCTTAGTGCGAAGCAGCTCACTGCCTGCGCGTTTCTTCTCTATTCCTTGCACACAGCCTTACAGTCTCATTCCTTATAATGGGAAATTGCAAGGTGTTTCCCTATGCTAATTAGGACAAACTGGCACGCGGTTTGAGTTACGCAGACGTGGGATTCACCATTTTTAAGAACAAAGGTACGAACAATTCTGCTACTTAAGAACACGAAATGAATCCGACGTAGGTTGTTCTTAACATATTTTGTAGGAACAAATTTAAGAGAATACCTTAAGAAAATATTGGTGAATGAGGCCCATTGTTAGTAATATGCACTAAGTACATGAGGCTTACTAAACTCAGACACAATCTCTGTTTTTAAACAAAGGTTTAAGACGTACCTCTTTAGTCAGTCTTTTGGATGGGAAAATCCCCTTTTCTAAAATGAATGGGATATCTGGAGATTCATAGTCATTTGAGATTAAAGGAAATAGGGGGGATTGGTGCTGTTGTCCTGCCACTCTCGCTGATCACTTAAGCTGTTGACAGTAGTTTGGCTTGATACCAAAACCCCGGGAAACCTTCCTGTCTGAGATTCCTTCCATGTCTTTCTTTTAGCCAGGCTGCCATAGTTACTTCAGTACTGCTGAAGGTTAGGTTAGGTCAATAACGCTCTTCTCCATCTTCTCTTTTCTGATCCTGAGCCGACAATACACTGCCTGAACCCTCACTGGACTCCTTGGAGGTAATTACATATAACCAATTGGGACTTTTAAAACTATATGAACTAAAATGAATGTCATTGTAAATGCAGTTTCATGCTCCCCGGTCGCCCAGAGGAGGATGGGGTCTCCTTCCAAGTCTAGGTTCCTCCCAAGGTTTCTTCCTGCTGGAGGGAGTATTTCCCTGCCACTGTCGCCTCAGGCTTGCTTGGTGGGAGTTCGGGGCTGGTTATATGTGAAGTGCTTTGTGACAATGACTGTTGTTAAAAGGGCTATATAAATAAAATTTAATTGAATTGAATTAAACACGATTATCTGGCGAGTTAAAAAAATACAAAGCGTGTTTCAAAAGGAAGACTGTAAAACATATGGGTAGCATTAGTACGTTTATTAAATGCTTTTCATGTTGTACATTTGTCAAGCATCCTCCAAGGATTCATATCTTCCGGATGCATACGCATAGTGTACTCGCTATTTGAAGTTCTGTGTGGCAATTTTTTCATTGTGAAAAGAAAAAAAAATACGAATAAGAATTACAAATTAACCATAGTCTGAAACTCTATCCCCTGAATGTGACCGTTGGCAATATATAACTTTGGGCCTGTATGACACTAAAAAGCTGTTGATGCTATGTGAGGTTTGCTCAGGTAGGCAGAGGCTGTCCTGTTTGGCTGGTCAAACAGAATGTTCTACGTTGTAAAGGGGGTGCATGGCTGAGTGGGCTAAGCCTCTATGCCTGTGATCAGAAGAGCACTGCTTCAAGCCTGGCCACAGCCGAACAGTCACGGGGTCCTGACCCTCAGCTCCCTGCCCCTTCACTGTGACCCCCCCCCCCCCCCAAGCTTGCTGTCATCTGTATGAAGGGCGGGATGGGGAAAGGAAAAAGAGAATTTACCCATTGGGATTAATAAAAAAAATGCTGTTCTCTCTCTTTTCTTTTGCTTATTTCAGAGCATAATTTGTAGTGAGGTGCATTGAGAATGTGGATGAGGTATTTTAAAATGTACAGTAATTAGGTATCTGAAGTTACAAATTAAACAAAGTGTGGCTTTCCCAGTGGAATCTCCAAAAAGTCTGAAACATATGAAGCCATGTTCCAGGGATTTGGTGCCACCTGTCATTTGCAAGATCCACCACTGGATAAATGCTAGAAAATCTTACCTTTGTTCAATACAAAAGAGGAAATTAGTTATCCTGCACTACATTCATTACATTCTTTTGACCTAATTATTGGGTCCATGAACTTTTCACCCTTTTGTTGAAGAAGAGCAGACAATTTGGTGCAGAGAACATTGCATTTTATAGCAGAGATTCTGCAGGGAAAGCAGAGCAATGAACAAATATTTGTCTTTAGAAGTCATAAATATAAAAAAGAGAATGGGATGTTTGACAGGTCCTGCCTAAATGTCTGAAGAAGGTACCCACAATTAAATTGTACAAATGACTTTCTTCAGCCAGAATGTAAACAATTCAACAAGTAATTTTTACATTGGCCAATATAATGAGCTATAACGTTCACCATACACATTATTAAACCTTTGAACACCACACAGCGGAGATGTCAGCTTTCAAAGCGCTCGGCTTCCTGTGATGTTCACAGGCCAGACCATCTTAGAGTGAGTAGGAATTAGGAATTCTTCAGGGTGTCGATGCAAAGTAATGACGCCCAAGATCTTGCCCTTCACTTCTCCACTGAGGAAGAAAGTGGAAGTTTAATTTTTTTGACAATTTGTGCTTATTTAAAATTTTATTTATTATGTAATTCATTATTTCACACTCTCCTAAATATTATTGGCAGAGGTGTTAAGTTCTGTTCTAGAAAGTAAAAATCCAGATTTTGTGTCGACCAGCCAGTTGAGTACTCAGTGACTGTGACTCTTTATGCTCACCTGCTTGGGTGAAACAAAATCTTGGTCTGGATTTTTACTTCCTGGATGTGAACTGGCCATTGATTTCTTGGTGTTCTGACAGCACATTTCTATCCTTGACTGTGTGAATGGGCAGTGTGACGCCTCATTGGGTCGCAATGTCACCTCACACCTCCAAGAACAGGGTGCAAATCCTGTCCCCATTCTGTGTGTGTGACATGTGCATGTACTCATATTATGCATATTATGTTGATGCTTCCTCTTGCAGTCTAAAAGCATACGGTTAGGAGAATCGGGGCCTCAAAGCTGGCTGTGATGTGTGTGGCCTGTGACGAACTGGCATCCCGCCCAGCAGGTCCCCTGCCTTCTTGGGATAAGCTGCAGACTCACTGTGACCTGGTACTGGATAAATGGTTATGGAAGACAGATGGACGGTAAGTATGGGGGATATGATTTTACTTCAACAAGTAACTGTTCCTCACTTTTATTTGTACCATTGACTCCATATTTCTTCAGTGTGGTCTGCAGAGTAAATAACAAAGGGTTTATTTTGGATATTTTTATTCAAACTATATGACTTGCTTACATCATTTCTTTTCCAATGATATTTTTTCTTTCATTTTCAGTTTATTTCTGCTGTGCAGATTGTTTGACTCTTTATTTCACATCACTGAAAAACCTCGTATCTAAGGCTTTGCTAAGTACAGATATTTACAAAAGTGGAGTGTTCCCACAAAATGGTGTAAATTGAAGAAGCAAATACCATTAACTTATATGGGTGAAATTTTTGAGTGTTCCTAGACTTAAAAAATAACCGATCGGATCATACCAACTAACACATAAAATCTAAAATAACAGTAACATAAGGTAAAAATAGGAATGATACAATAAAGACACTGCTGATATAAAGTAGAACTAATGTATGTACAGAGTAGTTTCTCATACAGAATCAATACAATCATGTGTTAACAGGGATACGCTCTGAGAAATATGTCCATAGACTATTTTGCTATTGTGAGTGTGGTTGAGTGTATCGACACAAACCTAAATGGTGCAGCCTACTACACACCTAGCTATATGCTTTTGTTTAAATAATGATACAAAAGCAAAGCGGTTTAAAGCGAACTTTCGTAAAGTGGTGGGTGTTATTGTGTAATTCACCTTGTGAAGCTTTTCTTAAGTACCTCAGATAGAGAAGCTGAAGCTTATTTGCTGTATTGAAGACAGATGTCGGTATTGCAGTTTACTAACTGAAATATATTGCACCACTTCCTGCGTTGTTGTTTTGTTTTTTTTTTTTCAGTTTTGATTGCTGGAATTGAAAAGCCAGTCATAACTCCTCTATGCTTATCGTAAGGAAAATATGGTCTGTGACAAAGTTTGGTATAGCAAAGGGATAAAGGACCTCTATGCATTTATTAATTTTGAATGCTTTTGTATTTGCATTTCTCTGAAATTGACACACTTTGACAGTGATGTACACAAATCATCGTCAACTGAAGGTAATTAAATGACTGCAGTTAATTATGTTGACAACCAACATTGGCTTTAATTATTAAAGGACATTTTATTTTTACGGATATTGTAAATGTCTTTCAAGTTAAATATCCGTCAGTCATAATTAAAGTATTTTTCTTATGTCTGTGTTAGCTTTTTGCAATAACAAAATTAACAATGAATTATACTTAATGTGCTACTGTATAACACAGAAATTTCATGTACACAAGTTCATTCAAATAAATGTATATTGGAAATTGAGGGAAATACTAAGATGACAGAGCCCATATTTTCCCCTCCTGAAAAAACGGTGGCACACTACTCACCTTCCCCTAAAGGGGGCAAGAGAGAAAAGCAGATGAGAGGATTCTGTTTAGATTTAGCTGATTTCTCTGCAGGCTAGAGGCATCTAGCTGCTGTATAACTGAGGAGCAGCTGCACACCCCTGAAGCTTGAAGAACCAAGCAGGGACCAGTAATAACAGCTCTAGTTTTTCCACACCCTGTCTCGCTTGCCCCCCCCCCCCCCCACCCCACTGTATTTATGACTGAGCCCAAACTGCCCAGGTGTGCCTGGGAAATTACTTAGAACCTTTGGCCTGCTGTCATTGGCCAGGGATTGTCTGCTGTCATTGGCCAGGGTTGGTCTGCTGTCATTGGCCAGGGATGGTCTGCTGTCATTGGCCAGGGATGGTCTGCTGTCATTGGACAGGGTTGATCTGCTGTCATTGGCCAGGGATGGTCTGCTTGAATGCATCACACTAAATATTCAGATTAACCAGATTGGACCGATACATCCACGCTGCTCCTCTATTTAATGCTGAGAAGGTCAACCCATAACACTTTAGTCACTATGGAAGTGCTGCATCGTAAACAAGATTAGAAGTTCTGACTTGATGGAATCTGTACTAATTAATGTTAGCTAGACCACCAATTTCAGTTCTGATAATGGAAAGTATATTGAAATCAACTGTCTCACAAATACATTTATTTATCTCTAATAGATCTTTTCCCCCTGGGCTAGAAATCAATAGTTGTTAATGGTGCAGAATGGCTACCTATGACATTGTAATTACAGTGTTATAATGGGAAACAATATTGATACATTGTTCCTACGAGAAAACATTTTCATTTTTTAAAATTTATTTTATTATTGTCAAGCAATTTTTTCATGTCATAAGTTTAATTATGTAGGTGTGACTTAGTGGAGTGGTATAAGTATACTGAACTTGAAAGCATTATTTAAAGAATTAAACCTTTGCAAATATATATTTTATTGAGACAAATGCACCACAAATTTACCTCAAAGCAAGTTTGGAATTCATTAAAATGTACGCAACTTTGACAGTGAATAAATAATTCATTACACATTAATCTTTAAGTAACCAAATCTCTTAAAAGGCGATTATCTTGACAGTGCCATTCTGTGTTACAATCCAAGTACTGAGGCGTATAACAGCATCGAGCTGTCAATCAGACATGATTAGCACTCAATAGACTTTCTAATCTTCATTTTTAATGGCAGCAGGGAAGATGTTCATTACGTTGTAAGTCACTCTGCATATAAGATACTATTCCAGTAGCAACAGAAGTAATCTCACAACAGAAGTAATCTCACAACAGAAGTAATCTCACAAAGCCGTTCCATCTGTTACCCAAAAGCTAAAAACACGAATGTCTGCATGATGCTGATATGATGATGATATTCCATCCCAAATCCTGTTTTTTTTTAAAAAGTTTAACACTGTCCACCTTCACATCAGTAAATGTAAAATGAGCACACCTTTGATTCCAGAAAAGCAAAGGTAGGCTCGTGTTTGTCAGTAGGACCCGATTATCATTCACCATTGTGATTGCAAATCACCACTGCTAGCTAGGAACATGTTTTGCATATCTTTTCATAGTTTTAGTCCGGTGGAAAACGCCACCGAATAATTATCCATGATGCTTCCCTCCACCCCTGCCTTGAACGGATATCTACTGACGGTTTAGAGATGAGCTTCAGCAGGAGGATGCTCTTGATGAATTCAGGTCGGCTCCTTGACCCACTTCGGCGCTCACGACGCTAATTACATACGACGATGCTAATCGGGACGACGCTCCCTAAGTGTACCGGTTACATGTTCCTATGAGTATAATCAAGGCTGTTACGTTTAAAATGAAAGCACATAAAGAAGAAAAGTCCCAGATGGGGGTTAGCGGTGCTGACAAACAACGCTGGAGGGGCTGCTTTTATCAGTGAAAGTAGAGAGCCGTGAATGTGAGTAATTGGCTGTATGAAGTGCTTTGAATAGACTAAAACAGCCGTAGGAGACGTTTCCTTGATGAACAATGAAGTACATCTCTGGATGCACCCAACGATGTAATGAAACAAGCCCATGTCTGTGTGTGACCTCTACCAATGATGGCGGTCTTACATAAAATTCCTGCTGAGAGTAAATGAGATCATTATATAAAGGGAATATAAGGTGATGATCAAACTTCATAAATCCAGATATCCCATGAAAGAAACATAGGAATAGATATATTTTTTAAAACTTTATTAGCAAATAAGTATCTCAACAGATCAACAAAAGCATGAGATTTGTCTGCCAGCCCTAAAATATACAGCGACATAATTTAAATGTTCTAAAGCTGTTGTATAGGGCAGGGGGCTGAGAGGAGGTGCTTTTCACTGACCCCTCCATCTCGTCGTCTGGCTACGCCTTGTTTCCCGCACAGAAACAGGGCCGCAGACATTGTACAGTGCTTGGTGGGATGAACATCACAGTTCCTCAGTGTACACAGTGACAGATAGGTTACAATTCACAATGTAACACTCACAATCTCTCAATCTCCATCAATGCTACTTAGTGTCAAATCCAGTATCCATATGTGACATAATGTGTACTGGTACGCAGAGGAGATTTAAAAACAATCATTTGATAGTTTAAATATTATATATTTGTAGAAGTGGAGGAAAACACTATAAAAACATTTTAAAACCCTTTGGCACATACATTAACAATACGGTATCATTTAAATAAGTAATGTTTATGTACATTTTTGGATTGGTACAACATACGAGTTAAATGGTAACATAACCTCATTTGAAGTCATCCTTGACATATCTTGTAAAGGCTAATACTCCAGCAACATTAAAGAAACATCAGTTTCTGCAGTTTTTGAAAGTGAGACGATTCTTAGTCCAATTTACATGCAATCAACCAGATAATCAGCATTATCAACACATGAAGCTCATTTACTGCTTGGGTCCATATTTAGTGTTTACCGCTGGCAGACTGCTTTGGAACATAAGAGCAGTTTGCTAGTGTTTAAAAGGGGACAGTGGTCATGTGATCATTTAAACCAATGACAGATAAGGATTTCCCTCCAAAAAAAGCACTGGGATTGAGCAGAACTCGGCCAGCTCTGCTCTTATTTTACCAGCAAGAAGGTGCCTGAAGGAAGCTGCTTTACAAGTATTTTCATCTCCGGACGACACAGAGCACATCCACCTTCAAGGACACATCTTTGTGTTACGGGGCTGTAGAAACTAGTGCACTTCTCTGCTCTAAGATCTGGAACATCCTGAATAGGACCAGAAACATGTAGGTCTGCAGAACATTTGCAGGAAACCGTAAAATATCTAAGCTGACGGACATTAACTTATCATAGCTGAATTAACTTGGAATGATCAAATTAAAAATACTAAATACTTTCATTTTTCATTTGGAATTTCACCAAAAGCCCACTGCTAAATGAGGCACTAGGTTTTTGCAGAAAATGCACTGAAATAAAGGGAGAAACGGGAAATGAGTAAAGTGGGGAGGAGAACTGTCATTATACCATACACCCCCCTCTCAAAAGTCAGTAGAGTGCAGCAGACACATTAATTAACAATTTAGAGGACAATGAATGTGAAAAGGACACAACAAAAGCCAACCATCAGAGTATGTATAACCATGCGGTTATTTTTAAGAAATATATATTCTGGAACACATCTGAAATTTAATTTAAGAGAGCATCCTAATGAATACACTTGCTAAAAAAAGTCTTACATTGTATTTTAAACCATCTGTGAAAAAGTATTATACAGACACCTTTTTTTTCCTAGAAAGGACTTAGTTTCCTCTGTTTGAAGCATTTTATATTGCAAATTTAAGGTGATTTTATGTTTTTATGCAAGAAATAACATTTAGCTTACATTTAAACTGTATAAAGGACATAACACGTTTGAAAAAGTGGTTCTAGTTGGAAGCCAACCCAGGACACTGTGTATGAATCTTGAGGAGATTTAATGGTGAGGTTATTTCATTTGAAAGTGGATACGCACACACACAGTGCTTTCAATTAAACTATCACTGATGAAAAAATATTTAGTGTGACATTCAACACAAAAATAGCATTACCTCCGAGACTCCTCAATGTACACGTGTCCTTTCATTCTATTGGAGAGAAGCCACTTTTTACCTGGCACCCGAGTCCATCTTGACATGCTCACCTCTCCCAGAATCCAGTGCTTCTGCAATATATGTATTGCAATGTCTACAGCAGAAACTTTAGAAAGGTTAACAGCGCAATGCCAGACATCCTTAATAGTAAGCTCCTACGGTCTGTTTCTCTCTTTCTGAATACATGTCCATATAAATATATCGAGTGTTACAACAAATTGGTTTATACCTAAAAATAGCCAGAAGAATCACTAAAAGATCTATAGTCTGACAAAACGAGAAAAGAAAAATTGGTAAAACCTTAAAAAAATAAAGCAATGCTGAACATAAATGGAATTTTGGCACAATTGAAATAGCTTCAATGGTTTTTGCAAAATCACATGTACGTGATGTGTAAAAGAAGTTAGCTAGCTGACAAGTTCACCACAGTGCCAAGTTTGTGATGTTGCATTAATATACAAATACACATCAAAGATCATCATGCACAACTGAGCCTTGTGTCCACCTGGTACTGGTTTGATTGTACATAATATTGTGGGTGGACGTGAGAGTACCCAAGACCACATTTAAACTTTGTACAGGAGGCCAAAGATGCAAGGAGAGAGAGATCACCGACCGAAAGCTTGACTCTGCGAGGTTCCTTTATAAAAGATGGTCCTGGTGTTGTCTGGACTGCTGCCTCTCTCAGGGATGAGGATGACGTTTCCTTTTCTCCTGAGGGTTGAGTCCTGGCTGGAAGCAATGGAAAGAGTCTCGGAGGTCCCCTCCGCCCCCTCCACTGGGGTCACGCGGATGGTGGTGAAGGCCTGGTGGTGGAGATGCTGGCTGCCATCCGTCGGGGACCCTGAGCTTTCCGAGCCTCGGTTCAGGTTGTTGATCTCGTATGACTGCCTTGGGCTGACCCTCTCCTGTGAGTTCCACTTCCAAGAGCCGTCTCCATTAGGCGTTGGGCCCTGCACCACCGACCTGTTGTTTTCTGGGTGGGCCTCTACTCTCACAATATTTACCGGCTCCTGGTCCGTCAGTGTCTTGTAGCGTATGGATCCGGTGCAGCTGACCGTGCTGCCGCTGGAGCTCTTGGGACTTCCCTGGAGGAGACCTTGCTGCTTGGACATAGCAATGACCTGCATGATCCTTGGCTGGCTGCAGGCCACACTCTTTTCAGCCATGCTAAGCCATTTGGAGCGTGTGGAACTATTCTTTGGGGACATGTTGTCGCTTTCCTGAGTCTCCTCGGGGATGTGGACCAACTGGGTGGAGCTGGGACGGGATGGCATGGACACCCTGGTGCCTCCTGCGATGCCGCTACTGGTACTGGTTGCCAGTTTCATGTATTGGCTCGCAGGACCCTGGTGGTCTCCATTGATGCCCACACCCACTGGCTCAGAGTTGCACCTCATCTCCATGGACCCCTGTGGGGAGTGGCTGACTTCTGTCTCTATCACCTGCAGGGATAAGTTGCAGGACTCGTTCTTGCTCTTCCACTGTGAGAGCAGCTGTTTGGATTGGTTGGTGTCCATGGTGGCGTGCATGGTGGCGTTGCGTCGGGTAGGGTCCTCCAGGGCTGACGTGTGGACCCTAGGGAGGGTGTTGAAGGTCACCATGTTCTCTTTGCCCATAGGGACCCTCGGGGTGATGACCTCCACGTTGGCAGTGGCTCTCTTCAGGTTGGTGAGGGAGCTGGTGTTGCGCTGGTTGCGGTTGATGAGGCTCTCAGGCCGTGGAGGATTACCGTTGCTGTTAGAATTGCTCTTGATCGACAAATGGCGGACCGACTCTTGGCGCTGGTTTGTCGGTGGCTGCTGGACTTCACGAGGTTGCGTCGGCCGGCTCGAGAGCTCCTCGCCGGGCTGGAAGTTGCCGACAGCATAAAGCCCCTGGAGACAGTACAGAATAAGCAGTGGTTATTCACGGCGGTGCAATCTGGCCCCTGACAGCTTCGCGCCAATGTTGTCAACAGAACACTTTTAAGTTTATCGCCTGTGAAAGCTGTTGTGTCACAGTGGAAGAGAAAAAAAACAGCCTTTCAAAACAGAAGGAACATTTATACACCCTGTGATGGCCCAGCAGCTTAGCCAGGGTGCTGCCCTGGTCAGTGTGTCCTGGGATATGTTGCCGGATAACCGTAAACTTGTACTGTACAAGTGGTTATGGAAGATATATTGAAGGATGGATCTACAATTAGAAGACCACACATTCTACTTTGCTTTTATGTTCAGAGTGAAATGAGATTGTGAACATTACTGGCCCGTGTCCTTCAGGTTGAGCTTTGTATTTTAAAAACCAAAAGGGCATTTTGACATTTATTTGCAAGGCAGAAAAGGGTTGGACTCCTGTAACCCAAAACAGTCCTCCAGCTGTCCAGGAAGCGGAGTTCACATTCACAGAGAAATAATGCCTTCTTTCAGAACCAAGAACAATTTGGAATTAACCACCATTTTTCCAATGGAACGGAAACTGTCCTGTTCTGGTGCAGGTCTCACTTCTTGGATTTTAATGATTGACTATGATTTAAAAAAATATAAATACCATAAGTGGCGTAATTGTTCAGTTTTGAAAGTTGAGCTCTCCCTAGCAGATCTCTATGCAAGCTAATGAATACATTTGCATTTACAATGACTTAACAGATGCTTTTATACCCAAAGCCACGTACATTTCAGAAGGCAAGATCAGCGGGTCCTTGAAGCAGCTGAGGTTAAGAGACGCAGGTAAGGAGCAAGTGCTGATACACCACACTGCTGCACTCAATAGATCACCTCAGGTATGAGAACCTGAGTCCAGCTGTGTAATAGCTGATACCTCAGCACTGCACGAGCTCGATTGGGAGTTTTTTTCCTGGTGGCTGGAGTGCCAATCCTGTGACCAACCCCCAAATTTTCCCTGTAAGAGGAAGGACCTCCTTGCAGGGCTGGATGTAGAGTAACATCATACCCAGGATGAAGCAGTTGCAGGTGAAGGGCCTGGCGCAAACGCCCAGCAGAGTAAGACCACTCCAAGCACTCATGGGATTTGAACCAGCAACCTTCCCATTACTGACACAGACCCCAAGCCTCAGAGCCACCACTCTGTGAAATCACTCTGCCAGCTACTGGATTAGCTTTTGCTCCTCTGCACCCATTGATCGCATCACCAGTCGCCCGGTCATTCCTCCCATTTTTGTCTCACGCGGTTCTATTTGCCGTCACCATTTTTGCCGTAGACAATCTCATAGCCCTTCCACACAGCTATAGGTTTAACCGAAGCTGTTTTTGGTTTCCTCACACTTCCCTGTTACCTCTGAATTAGCACCCTTTGGGTCACTGGTCGGTATCATTAACTGCCCAGCTAAACATGCTAAGTTTTAACATGAATTAGCCATTCATTTACACGAAGAATACCTACCAGGTACACGGCCATTCCCCCTCCGATGAGGAAGCCGAGGTAGACGTCGAGGGCGTGGTTCTTGTACTGAGTGATCCGTGTCAGTCCGCATATGATGGCGGACATGACAAAAGAGAAGACCAGCGCTGGTTTCAGGAGCCTCGAGGAGTCAGTCAGTGTAGCATTAAAATACATCTGGAGTGCAAAAGACAGAAGTCATTTTGATAATGTGTATTGCAACTTTTTCTTTTTTTAAGAATTTAGTGATTAATTGTTATTGTCGACACACCACAACATGTTCTTGCATGTGACAGCAAGGGGCAGCTAATTCAGCACCCAGAGAGCAGTACCTTGCTCAGGGTACCTCAGTGGTGGCTTGTTGGTCAGGGATTCAAACCTGCAACTTTTCAATTAAAAATGCACTTCCCTAACCATTAAGCCACCATTGCCCACAATACACACACACACATATATATATATATTTGATTAATGATAAAACTATTGGTTGTTGTTCAAATAAGGAGATTTATGGAAGGATTCATTGAAGGATTAATTTAAATTTGATTGTCTAATCGTTTAATTTTAATGTACAGCCGTGGAAATAATTAAGAAACCACTGTACGATTTTTTTGCTTCACTCATTTCTCAGTTTATGGATGTGCGTCTGTGAATAATACACTTGCAGCCTGGTTCTTCTCTGTTTCTCATTAATGAAGGCCTTCTTCCTAGGGGCCTGATACAAACTGTCCTAGCTGTACACCTCACACCTTCACTTAATGCTTCCTACTCCTTTTGGTCACTTGATATCCTCCAATTCATGAGAAACTGTAAGTTGACCGTCATCTCTGGCATTAGACAGTCACTCTGCCTGGCTGGCTTCTGGTCAGTCCCAGTGTTTCCAGCTTCACCTTATTCTTATGTGCTGCTGTGAAAATTTGGACCAGGAAGCAACCTGCTGCACAGCGTAGCCTTCTGCCAGCAGAACGACAATTAAACCAGGATATAGAAATGCAGATTTGCTTAATAATATAGAGTAGTCTCTTAATTTTTTCCATGGCTGTACGTATATGTCTTTACATTTACTGTAATCAAGCGATATTGAGCATTATACTGCTGTTTTTTTTGTATGACATGGTTGTAACTTGGTGTCATCCATTCTATTGCACACACTACGCTGTAATGTTGCTGTGATTTTTCCAAGTTTGCCCATGTGCTTTTTCTAAATTACACAACTCTGACAGATGAATGTCTACAGTAGCACTTCGGGGTTTTATTCTAGCATATTGCAGCTTTCGGGACCCACACCGAATGTTTCAACGTGGCGTACGAGTGGCTGTGGTTACTCACCGAAACATACACAGCGGCGAAGGCTGCCAGTGTGGCATGCTGGGATGGGAAGGATTTCCTGAGATGGAAATGGGGAGAAAAATATAGCGAGAATGTTGCTCACGGGAGAGCAACCTGCGGGATTCTCTTCCCTCCCCCCACGAACCCTGGAAAATTGATCAAGGCGAGGAGGGGGTCGAATCACAACAATGTGCATGCACGCCAGATTGCGTTTAACTGCAATTGGGGGGGGGGCACTGTGTGTGCACTCTGCCATAAACATCCATTTTTGAGGCCCCCTCAGGCACAGATTTGTATGTGGCCTCACGCGTCTGACATTTGGTATTTCCCTTCCCTGTTAAACCAGCATTCCCAGTGATTTATTGTTGTCATTTACTTTAGTGGTGACAGGAAAGGCAATTACCCATTCAGCTCCCAGACAGTTCCTAATCAGAGTGCTTACCCATAAACAGGCCGGATTTTTCACTCGATTTCATAAGGCACAATTCAAAAATGCTCCTTCAATCAAGAATAAGAAAAATAATATTTCATAAGATTTATATTTTTATGTATTCCAGTATATCTTCTCAACTTTCTAATATTTCAATATAAATTTAATATATTATATATAAATGACTACCTGTCCAACATACTTCTAGGTAGTCATACAGAGGAATGCCTTAAATTTGTAAATATATAAAATTTACAAGAATCTCAGAATTCTCCACATAAGTAATCTTGCGGTTGAGGTTACGATCACACTGAGCTATGAAATGCTCTGCTTGCTTGCTGTTAGCGCCTTCGCTTCTGCATTTAATTTAATGCCCCATTTCAACTCTATCTGTTCACCAGACATGGAAAGTCATTCAATTAATTTATGATTGTTTCAACAAGAGGGCAGGAAGAATGGAAGGTAATCAGTGGAAGAAAAACATTCAGAGTATCCGTCACCTTCTGTTCACCCGAAAATATGTCATCGTTGGATTTTTAATTTCATGATAACATACATGAATAATGCATGTTCGGCATGAAATTCTTTCATTTATCAGCAAATTCCAACTGTAAACCAAAATCTGTTTATTCATTCATCCATTTTCTGTAACCGCTGGTGCTATTCAGGGCCGCAAGGAGTCCGGAGTCTATGGGCACAAGACAGGGAACAACCCAGGATGGGGTGCCAGCCAATCATAAGGCAGGGAACAACCCAGGATGGGGTGCCAGCCAATCACAAGGCAGGGAACAACCCAGGATGGGGTGCCAGCCAATCACAAGGCAGGGAACAACCCAGGATGGGGTGCCAACCCATTGCAGTGCATATTCACATGCACAGCTACGGAAAGTTTGATAACTCCAATAACCTCAGCATGTTTTTGGACTGTTTTTGGAAAACCGGAGTTCCCAGAGGAAACCCCACGACAACATGGGAAGATATGTGCAATAACCAGAGCCACGACAGAGACTCGAGCCCTGGTCCTAGAGGTGTGAGAGAACAGTGTTAACCACTGCCCTCCACTGCCCTGTCCTGCCCTGCCCTGCCCTGCCCTGTCCATCCATCCATCCATCCATAACCAGCCCATCAGGGGACATGTACTCACACAAGCAATGCAGTTTAGAGACACCACGTTAGGAAATTGCATGTATTTTCTATCCTTGTACAATTAAGATATATAGCTCCGGATGCATTACATGAAACTGTTGTACAGTAACTGCACAATCTATTTTTATAATTTGAAATAGTCAACAAAGCTGTTTTACTGTCTCACGTTTTCAGGATAAACCCCATAATAGAGCATCTGCAGACCTGGCAAATAAAATATGCCTTGTCTCGTGACGTAAATAGGTGCTCTGCTCTAAAAATGCATAGAGTTATTTTCGGTGATTCTCCTGTGAGACATGAATGTGTTGCCCCCAGCTCTAACAGAACTGCGCTCCAGCTAGAAAAGGCAGATCGCCACCCACCAGGCAGATATAATGAGGCAGTGTAATTCATCCATAAAGCCATTTCGCCCTTCTGCGATCTCAGCTCTGACTGTCAAATTTCCCAGTGCTCATATTTAACAGCAGTAATATAAAAGGATACATTTTATCCCACACTACATATTGCTATTATAAATTCTTCTGTCCAGATACGCATAACATGAGAGGAACATACACACTGGACACGCAGTCCATGATGATAAAATTAGCTGAAAATATGGGACAAATTGTGTCCCATATTGGTTCAATATGGGACACAGCATTTTATGTTTCGATACAGGATGATTCCATATTATACGGCGCAGTTGGCAAAGCAGAAGGCAGGATTCAAAGCTCACCTTGGGGGTATGATACAATGGTTTCATCCGCTGAGTTACTGTGCTGTACTGTACACCCATTGAGTACCATTATATTTAATAACTAAATATAACACACTCCAAGGCTTATATGGATTTAAAAGGATTTCATGTCATTGCTAGCCAAATTACCAAATAGCATAGCATGTGATTTAATGCTGAAGTAGGACTGCATGTCACCAAGGACTGCAGACAGACGTATGAGGAGTTCTGCATACACAGGTTCCGGAAATGACCCTCGGGTCACAGCTTCTACGTGATTCTGAACAGCTCCATCCCTCACTTCGGGTCTGTAAATTACCTGCCGGCATTAATGACGGAGGAATCAGTCCCGGAGCAGATGTCCTGCAGGATGAAGGAGTTCTCCTCGCAGGATGTGCTCAGCGTGGTGTAGTTGGGCTTGCAGACAGTCAGGAAGTAAGGAGCGTGGTAGCCAGTCGACAGTTGGATGATATCGGTGACAAGGGCGGTGGCACAGAGGCCGAACAAGTGAACGCCTGGTGAGGAGACAAGTGCGAACGGAATTTCTAAGAGAGGTTGGGGGCCGTAAGCCAACAGTATGTCTTAAGAGTGAATGCTAGGAGTCGGGAGTCATCACCTGTGTGACATAGGCAGACACCTAGTGTGCCACCTTCCGGGGGGGCTGACTTAGCAAGCCAATTTTTCTCGAATGAGAGGTGCCAGAACTGAAGCCTGCCTAGGGCCTGACAAGGGCTTCGACCAGTACTACTAGAAGTGGATCCAGCAAGCAGGAAGCTTATGGGAATTTTACTTACATAAAAATGTTCTCAGGGTGGATGGAAAAAAAGACGATTGATTCAGAGGGATGACCAATCAGATTGTAGAGGAGGTGGGTCTATGCAGCCAAATGTCTTGGTACCACCTCCAATATTTTTTGTACCCACCCCCTCTACAATATGATTGGTTAGCTCACTGAACCAGGTAAAACCCCCACGAGCATGCAGGAACTTGAGCAACCATGAAGCTGCATAAAAGTGCATGAAATTTAAATAATTCTCCCTGAATAAATATGAAAATGAACATGTGTCTACATGTGCGCTTGACATCTTGTATACGTACTGTTTATATAATGTCTTATTTCATGCGCATGAATCATTCTGAAAGCTTACATTTTTGTTGTCTTATGCATGTAAAGTGACAGAAACATCAATTTTTCACCCATGGGTTGGGTGGAAATTTGAATAGTATATTAAAGTCCATTGTTGCCCGTAACAGACCAAGAAAAGCCTGTGAAAACAGACAAAAACAGACACTCACCCACAAACCTGACAGCTCGGCGAATGTACGAGTTAAAGTTGCAGCCTGCGGCATTGATGTTCAGCTCCGTTCCGGCGACGTGCCCCCTTTTTATCAAGCAGCAGTAAAGAATTCCCTCCCCAATCATTATCTGTGGGCAAGATGAATCATTTTGTACAATCGGTTTTCGGTCTAAGAATATTTACTTTAAGAGCCGCAGAGCTAAAATAACTCTACACTTTTCTTCCATGCCATTGTCAAATTACACAACCACCACCTCTCTGGCTTCCAGTACTATTACTGTACCTGCACTTTCAGCTATGCTGTGGCCCCCTTTTCAACATGACACTGCATTTATCGGTCCATACTGGACACGAGAATGTTGGGCCTGCACAATAATGTACATCCTCCAGCAGTAAAACTCCTAATATGAGCAAAACAATTGCACATGTTTGACGCATCTGTTTGTCATGGTAAACTGTTTTCCCAGCTTTTCTGCACAGCTATCCATTTCAGAGTGATATCTAAATGTGCAGCCCAGCTGTCACCACTTTGAGAATGAAACTGGTTATTTTCTAATTTTGAGCCCTGATCAGGTATTCTCACCTGGAAGCCTCACTCTGTAAGCTTGTGGGTCCTGGGACTCAAGCCTTCTGCGTAGAATACTGAGCTGAACCACCTCTAATTGATAGCTGAGTTTAGACACATGTTGGTTTATGTATTTAGGAAATTGATTTAGACAATATTTTTTGCTTTTACAAAGGCATTTATGGTATAGATCATCCGTGTCTCACTACCATTTGAACACATTTTCAAATCATTTCCCTGACCCACCTGCAGGCGTTAGGAGTTATTCGCCAGGCAGTGACCTCATTTTGCAAAGTTAGAAAGGGCATAGAGCCAAACATATCTGCAGCTTTTCCATTTCTGTGATGTTTTCGTTTAACACAGTAAACGGAAGAACAAACATACAAACGATTCCCCATATTTGTGCAGGATGTGAGTACTGTGTGCCGTAGAGGCGTCCGCTGCTTCATCAGCGAGGCTTCCCAGTCTGGGAGCTTGTTGGTATGACTCTTCACTCAAGTGCCTGTACAGTACAGCCCTAATAAAACATGGGCATGTGATTTAGTTGGCGCTCCTTAAGGCTGTGTAAAAAATGTGGGAAATTGGTGCACGACCAATCAAACTGGGCTCCACGAATTATGACTCTATCCCTGTGATCAAAAGGGTGCCAATTCAGTTCCCGTAGTTGCTGGAGTGATTGTTTGGTCCTTGAACAAGGCCTTTAACCCCAATTGCACAAGCTTTCTCTGTGTTATTTTGCTTTGGATAAAAATGTCACAGATATGTACCTACCGCTTGGTGGACAGCATTAATATGATATAGCCATTGTTATAAACTCCAAACTCTAACCTCATTATCAAGGTTGCTGTGATCTTGGCTGATAGCCTTGCTGAAATATAGATTTCCAGATTATGATAGTAGATCAGCTTAAGGTATGTTTTCACATGATGGTTTGGCTGGTCATACCAGCTTCTGATGGTCATTCTAGCTAGTTTAGCTAGTCATACCAGCTTGATAGGCTGGCCACATCAGCATGACCAGTAGGTAGGGAGCAGTCTGTGTTTGTTCAGGCTGTTGGATCATTGATTTAAATGCCACTAGGCCTTTCTTTCCAAAAATGCATGCCGAGCGACGGGTGATGACCGACCGTGGCGGTGGGTCCGGCGAAGGCCAGGCTGAGCAGCATGAGGAAGGGGACGATTTCCCGGGTGGGCTCCACATAGGGCAGGCTCAGGCTCCGGTCGTAGCAGGTGTACCCCGAGAGCACGGGTTTGAACATGTCCGTCAGCTCCAGGAAGTACAGACTGACCACGGACGAGGCCAAGATGGGGAGCTGTCATCGAGAAGAGGAGCCACGCATTGAGAATCAGGATCATCTTCAGCTTCTGCGTCTATGGTTCATTTCGCTTATACTTAGCACAGATATACATCCGTTTTGTGCTTTGGTAGAAACAGGTTTATCATCCCCAATCCTCATTCGATTTTATTCATTCATTCATTTTTCATTCATTACCATACAACTCAATCCCACTTGTCCTATACAAAGCCATGGGCTCAAGGCAGGGAATACCAGGATGGGGCGCTAACCCCTTATAGGGCACACTCACCATTCACACATATGGACAATTTAGCAACACTTTATTATATACAAGCATGTCAGTAGTAATAACAATGGAGTGGAAAACATAATGAGAACAACACACGAGATCCTCATAGACCAACATTTAAGCAGGGGTTGTGCGTTCATCTAGGGTAACTGTATTCAATGTTTACTAGGCAGAACATTTCACACGTCATTTTTCATACTAATTAATTAGAAGAAATGACATATGCATCTGTTTGTGGTAAAAGAATCTGTTTGTGGCAACTAGAAAAAAGTTATGTTTGTATCCAGGGAGGAAGACCCAAAAATCAACTCAGGGAACCATTCATGATTGCTCATCACCAAACAGTGGAACGACTGCCATGACATATTTAACAATGTCCTCTCCAAGGCCTTAGTCTATTGGCAGGCATCACCATGCAGTCAATCTAATATGTCTGGCTGATTTACACAAAGAGAAGCTGGCTGAGTGAAAGTTGCATTACTGCAGTCCTACTACAGCCCAGACTTGAAGTCATGTTTCTGACTTGGATCTCATCTTCAATCTTAATGCATGGACAGGCAAAATGAATACAGACGCTCCCCTACTTACGAACTGTCAACTTGTGAACTTTCCGACATACGAACGAAGAGCACTGCATTTATCGGTCTATACTGGACACAGCTGCCAGTAATTTACCGAAAATTTAACAGGTTTTTTTTACAGTGAAGTTAACTTGTTAGATTCATACAAACAAACAGCCTGGTGTGACAATTGATTCTTTAAATAATTTTGAGATGATGCCAATTTTTTTCCCCTATCAGTACAGCGGCTCGTTTTCCCTGGCTCCAATTTAAAGTGTAAAAAAATGTTTGACATTTAGCAGATATATTGGCTGTATGAATATATGTCAGTTTAGGAGGTGTTATAAAATAATCTGCTTTCCACAGGCCTTGCAAGCAGCCTGGAATCTGTTATACATTTCATATAAAAGCTGCCATTTATGCACTAAACTACAGAATATAAGCTTCTAATCCTGTAATAAAAATTTGATGGCTCAGATTTACAACATTGTACTAAATAAGTGGCTATGGAAGATAGATGGATAGATCAGTGGGTGGATTAATGGACGAATGGTTGGATGGTGACTTAAATTCACAATGCAGTACTAGATAAGTGGTTATGGAAGATGAATAGTGACTCAGATTCACAGCCTGTACTAGATAAGTGGTTATGGAAGATGAATAGTGACTCAGATTCACAGCCTGTACTGGATAGGCGGTTATGGAAGACTGGCTGATGCATGGTGATTTGCACTGTGAGCTGTTGAGGCACCGGCTGCTTGCACTGTGAGCTTGTTGGTATGACTGTGGTGCCTGTACAGTACAGCCCCCAGTAGCCACAAAGAGTAACTACACTATAGGGGTGGGGGGAACCCAAAGTGAATTTTTGAGTGAGACAAACCCACCCCTAGGTACTGTTGCGGAAGATGGATGGATGGATGGATGGATTGTCACTCAGACTTGGTTCAGGATAACATGGTACAGGATAAGTGTTTATGAAAGATAAACCCAATCCTTGTCTAGAGCTGATAAGGAACCTGCTTGTCCAGTGGTAAATAGGACATGATCTCATACTAGGACACACGGTGACTGGAGACCTTAAGTTTTTTTTTTTAATTATTACACAAATGACTTACACAGCCAATTCCCTACCACTGTGCAGCGGATCCCGAACACATTGTAACCAAATGTCATTATGCTCCAAGGGAGAGTCAGTCCTCTGTTGGAGTCTCTCAAATTCTCAGCATGCTTGTTATATAGGAGAAAGTGCCATCAGACTGAAAATACAAAAGGGCAGAAGGTTTTAAAATATCTAAATGCAAATCAGCCCTTAGCGAAAGCTGTCCTCTGGAAACTTATGAATGGCTCCTGCTACTGGGACTGCAGAGCTATGTTTATTGAAGTTGCAGCTATGAACTGACTCCAGCTTTGTTTGATTTAGTGGGGATTTAAATACAGATGCATTCATATTACAATAAATGTGTAACGTTTCTAAATAATTTGCATGCCAGTGAAAAGTATTTAAAAAAAAATTTCTTGCACGAACTAAATTTATGTATTGAATACTAATGCAATTAATCTAACCTTTTAATTCATACAAACAAAAACATTTAATATTTATATCTCATAATCAATTTGTGTTCTACATTCCATTAACATGGAAAACTAAATTAATTTCTCAAAAAAGGATTAATCACACACACATACACACAGACATAATTTATTTATATGCTCGCTTTAAATCTTTCATATGGCTTTATAACATGAAATGCTAAAGTAATTTCACACATACCAATGATAACCCCAATAACATCCTAAAAAATTTATAGGACAGGCTTTTCCAGTTGGAGTCCCTTGAGGTGAAATGCGATAGAAGTGGCGACACATTACGGTACATTTGGGTCAGACTCTTCCCTGCTCCTCTGAGAAACCCACAGAGAATTTCATAAGAGATTACAAGACCCCATTCCATGCACTGTAGTGGAAAAGCCACTGTTAGTTAAGAAAAATTCTCAGATAATAGGCCGCTTTCTGCAAGGTGCCACAATGTACTTTGAAATACTGGACACATTTCCTTAAATTTCATGATTTGTCTTGAGTTAACAACAAAACAACCCAACACTGCATAACACTGAGGGACTTTAGACATGTTCTGGTGTCAGATTAACACTTGGGAATGTGACCAATAGACTGGATGCATGTTACATTATGCTACAGTATGCTGTTAATGTACCAGATCTGATTAACCTTTTGCCTGCAACAAGTGTTGTTGGTCTATTTTCCACAAGAGCTTGTGTAGGTATACAGGGAGGCAACAAGCCTGGAGCCAGAAGCAGACGGCACAGCGGGACACCCTAGACAAAATGCCAGCCTATCACAAAACACACAGCCACACACAGTGACACACTATGGACAATTCAGAGATACCTGTTCACCTAATTGCATGTTTTTGGAAGAAACCAGTGCACCCAGAGGAATTACTTACAAGAATAATATACATACTCCACTTATACACAGATGGGAATCAAACCTAGAGCCTCAAGGGTGCAATGCCTACCACTAAGCAAGCCGCCCACAAGTATTAGAGTTTGCATATCCTCCCTGTGTCAACATGGGGTTTCCTGGTTTCCCCCGACAGTTTGAAAACATGCTGAGGCTAATTAGAGTTACTAAACTGCAGATAGATGTGAGTGTGTTCTGTGATGGGTTGCTGTCCTGTTGTTCTCTGTCCTCCACCCATAGGCGCTAGAATCCCCGCAACCCTGAAGTGGTTACAGAAAATGGATGGATGGATGGATGGATGGATGATTACATTCTAAATTTTATATCAATATACCAAACTGCTCCAACAAAAGTTTACCCTGGTAATAATGCTTTAGTAAACCAGCACGATAATCTTTGTGAAACCCACTCTGCAGGGTTATGTGGAAGGTCTGGTTTTACCCTGGTGGCTTCTGGCTGGCCAGACTAAGGCCCAGCAGACTAAGGCCCAGCCCTTTGCAGTACTGCCAGGAAGCCTGTCCAAAGCAAGAGAGACAGATCAACAGCTGGGCACACTGTAAGCACTGCTGACTTCCAATCCATGACTGCTGTGTCCTTGAGCAAGGCAATTTAAACAACACTTTTCAGTAAAATTGCTCTTCATTGGTGGGTAGTGCTGTGTTTTTTCATGTCAGGAGTGTTATCCCCCCCCCCCCCCCCAGCCCTGTAAGTTCTTCTGATACACATGTGAGTTTCCTCAAGACACTCTAGTTTCCTCCCACAGTTTGAAGACAGGTAGCTGGGTGCATTAGTATCTCTAAATTTCTGATAGTGTGAGCGAGTATGTCTGTGTTCCCAAGTTCTGGTACTGGACAGCCAGTTTACAGCACAATTTGCAGATTTCCCTGCTCAGACACACCTTATTCCGCTCACCAGCTAATTGCCAAGTTTAGAAGGTCTGTATGACCAGGAAGACCTGCAAGCTGTGTCGCAGATGGGCCTCCAGGCCCGGAACTGGGAAACCTTATATATGTGCATGTGATGGCCTGTCACCCCCTCCAGGGTGAAGTCCTGCCTTCTGCCCTGTGCTGCATGGGATACGATCCAGGCTCATTGTCATCCTGTACTGGATATGCCATTATGGAGAAATCTATGGATAGATAATCTTAATCACTCAATGTTGACTGAGAACCAGTGAATCATTAGATAACAACGAAGCTGGCTCAAGTGACTGAATTAAACTGACTAATGTATGGGAATCTGCCATCTTTTGCTTCAGCACTAGGGAGCGCAGTTAAAGTTCATACCCATTTAAAGGTCTACTTCTCATTTTCTGTATGCATTATCAAGCTCCCTGTAAAAACGAAATAAGTAAATAAACCTGAGAAACTTCAGACATGGCAAATTGGTTTAGATATGTGACTGATTTCTGTCGTTAGACATCTTGACCTTATGCGGTCGGACTAAATTATTTAAAGAATGGTTCACATACCAGCTTACCACCACGCTGGAGAAATAGCCTGGATCTCGCCCTTTAATAAGCTGGCACACTGGGGCTGAAAGCTCACTCAAGCTGAAAGACTGTGTCTAATGTGCACATTAATATACAGTGAAAATCAGCTTTCATCCTGTTGTACTGATGCTGATCATTTTGACAGCTGCCATTGTAATGCCAAATCATAACAAATTAAACTTTGGGGTCCAAGACGACCCAGTTCTGATTCTTGCGATTATCAATATAGATTAAGTATAGCGGCTATATTAATGAAAACTAAAATCCAAACAATAAATTATATCTCAAACAGAATGTAACTTAATCGTTATCATAACACAATATGGGTAGCTGAAAGAGACTGTTTCAGCATGAAATCAGGTTACTCCTGAGTTATATTGTTATTCTGCTTGGTTCTGTGTAATCAGTCACTCCAGGTATATTTAATGTATCCATGCAATTCGGTAATTGTGCTTTATCCTCTAAAGCCTTCAACCACGGATGATAATCATACAAACCTAGATACAAAAAAATCCAATTTTACCCATGACAACGCTGTAGTCTTTGAGTGAAACGCATAATATGGAATGATAAATACTATCATTTATTTCAATAGCACTAACGTACCAAGCATCAGTTAAAAGTATTACGTACAATAGTTAAAATTTAAAAAGAAATTATTAATTGATCTTAAAATATTTGGGAATTGTAGCATTGGATTTCTTCTTAAACACTAGTCATTAAGCCATTATAGACGATTTTAAAAGTATTTCCTGTATAATGCAATATGATTTATTATATTATTATTCCATAATAATAAACATATAGTGACAAACATTCAGCTCCGGTCCAGAAAATGATATTCAATGAACAGTATTTTTTAAAAAGCACATGCAGACTTACCTCAACGAAATAGAAGCAGGGCAGCAAGGTGACGCTATCTTTAGTCAACTTTCCTTTCCGTCTGTCTTTTGCAGACATGGTGGGTGTTTCTGGACTCTTTCAGGGTAAGAAGAAGCGGTGCGCCACTTTCGCCTAAAAATATCGTGCGACTGACTCTGCCCCAGGCTGCATCGCCAAGTGCGGCTGAGGGTGAGCTCTTTATCCGCAAAAAAAATAAAAAAATCAAACAAGATCGCCCGATCACCCCCTTAATGGCATGAAAACCATCCAGGACCATTCATCCTTCTGCATGCGCTGACTATGCTAGCTGCACACTTTACGGATCCTCAAAGGGTTGTGCGAGAGGACACATTCAAACGTGCGATATTAGGCTAGATGACGTCAGGAATTGGCACATTATAAAGCACGAACATGTGTATCATCGGTACCGCTGAAGGATGCGTTTGGCACACACAGACGCAATCGGGAGAGATTATTTTGTTTTATGGGAGTGATTTTAATTAAACAGGGTGTTTTTTGGTGGCTAAGTGGTGATTCGAGCATATCACAAACACCAATCGTCCTGCGATTTTCATGCCCCACATTGCCTAGAGTTTAATACTGGCGTGAAGAACAAAAGGGAAAAAAATCCGATCGATGACATTTTCGTAGCCGTAAACACCTTGTTAACAGAGGCCAGCGGCGTATAGGTAGACTAATTACAGTTAACAGTAAAGTCACAAGTGTAAAACAACAGCTCAGTACAACATCGGTTTCTCAGAATACACAATCTACCCTAGAAGTGGTCATTGAGATACAAGTGTGTGGGAACCTAATGAGGTGGTCTCTGAGTGTATATTACTGTCACTTGTTGCTAATTTGTAACGAAAGGTAAGCTTTGAAACAGGCTACTTCATACATCTAGATAAGAGAATAAATTCTTATCCATTTAAACTAAGCCGAGTGTCAAGAAAGGCGTTTTCAGGAACCTCATATGTACTATATGTAATATGTACTATTTCTTAGTTCATCTGATCTCTGACACCTAAGACAGCACTTTGCATTATGCATTTTCACTTGGTCCCAGTCACCTGTCTCAGTTACACCTGACAGGCTCAAGTCAGAAGTCAGGCAATATAAACACCTTAAACCCAGAGTTAATGCTTATTACATCACGACCTGCACTGTGTCTAAACAAAAATATTTATGGTGACCTTTCTCATTTATGTTCACTCATCTATTGACTAGCAATGTCAGGGTCAGCGCCCATCTGGTCCTGCCCTTTGTGTCTTTTCCCCATTTGGCCAGCAGGTGTCGCTGGCCATCCCGTCTTGTCATTCCTGGAGTGATAATCCTTGTGTGTTTTCTTTCTCAACATGGCCCCTGCATAACTCAGTGGCTGGAGTGTATAGTACTATGGCTGTAACTCTGCAGTCATGGGTTTGAGGCCAGCCTTACTCCTTGTTTATTGGTTTTTTTGTTTATCCTTTTTGTGTCCAGATTAATTCCTTTCTGCTTGTGTTTGTGCTCCTAGTCCTTCCTAGTGTTAGCCCTCCGTTGTGTACCAAAATTCCTAGTGTATATTTCCCAGTATGTAACATTTCCTAGTTTTGGCATTTGTTAAAGTTCCCTCGTTTCTGTACTTGGTAATTGTTAAGTTTCTCCACCTGTGGCCTGCTTCCTTGCACTGTGCTCATTGGTTAATTGTCTTGATGACTCACACCTGCCTTTTGTTGGGCCTCATTATTTGTCTATTTAAGTGCCTGCTTTTGTTGTGGATGGTTTTTCTGTGGTGATATGGAAAATGGATCTTGAGTTTTCTGTTATCCTGCCTGTTAAATGCTTTTTATTCTTTTCACTGACCCAAAAGGGAGAGGTAACATGCCAGATTATGCCACCCTAGGAATTTCACCCAAGGAAATAACTAATCCACCTCTCATTAACTCAATAAGGCAACCAGGTTTGATGTATGACAAGGCAGGGGACATGATACCACTTAAGAGAATACTTTTACACAACGTACTCTAAAAACACCCAAGCTTCATCCAAGCAACAACTGTGTCACACTGCTATCAAATACAAACAAGCAATCCATGTTGAAACAGCTGATAAGCAAGACAGCTATAATTACTACTTCTAAGGTACTCGCACTGATTGTGATGAGTCAAAGGAAATGGGGCAATCTGTAAGTGGGCAGTGTCAAAGCTGGCAGGTCAGGGAATACCCTAACTGGCACCTGGGCCTCATATAGGGTGTCCTTGTATGGATAATTGGTTAACAGTCCCTCTGTTTTTGGGTTGGTTTCTTAATTGTTTTGTTTTATGATTTTAGTTAATTTGGTGGTATTCCCTGTTTGTTTTTGGGCCCCTTGTGGTTCTGTTCTGTAATTTTTACCCTATTTGTCCAGTTTTTTTTTTTTTAATAAACCCTTGTTTGTCTCAGAACTGTGAGTGGATTGTCACCTTCCTTTCCCTGGCCACACTATATCCATGTCTAACAAGGAAACATCAGCAGAACCACCTGTATTGAATTATGTGATGTGTCTGTATTTTTTAAAACAGGATCTCATTGTAAAGCTTCAGTAATCCCTCTGGGGACACTGTCCCTTTTTCTGATCTCGTCTTGCTCTCCAACGTGGAGAGATGGAGCTGGGGATCAACAGCATGTGGACACACAGTCATTCTGCTGAGGTCTGGCTTGAACCAGCAACCTCCTATTCACCAGTGCAGAGGGTTAGCCTGCTGAGCCACATGCCCCCCCCCCCCTTCTCTTTTTGCAGACGTTCCCAGTATTTCAAATGTGTTCAAATTTATGACATTAATGCATCCAAACAGATTTTAAATAGACATTATTCAAAAGCTTGCTTGAATTTAAATTTCAATAAATTGCATCACCACTAGTGTTTAATCTCAATTACTCCCCTAAGTCTATTTAACTAGTTTATTGGAATTGGATTCCACTGAGGTTGTAATATAGCTTACAATTAGTTAGATTCCTTTGGGGAAATTTAAATTGGTAGCCAAAGTATGCCTGCTATCATGGGGAAAGTATAAAAGAGTAATATAACTACAGTATATGTAAAGATATATCCCCATAAAAATGTTTCTTTTCCAAAAACACAAGTCGAAAATACAAAGTATAGATGAGAATAACAAAGAAACATATATATATATATATATGTATGTTTGTGTGTGTGTGTATGTGTGTTTGTGTGTTGCGAAACTACAGATAGAATGAGACAAGGCGGGGACTGATCTTGACAATTGAGGGGTAGGAACCAGGGTGTGGGGGGGGGCAGGAGGCATGTACTCCCCAAATATTTTAGACGAATTCATCCACCCAATAAAAATAGACCTTTACATTTAAATCATTAAGTTGTGCATCCCTGTGCAAGCGCTCTCCTATGCTGCTTCCCACGGAGCAAAGGCGGGATTCACACGCTAACCCTGAAGGCACGAGGCATCAGTACTACTCATTCTGGCGCCCCCTCACTGACGGTCCACGAGAGACAATTAATTCCCTTGAATGAATCATTCAAATGTCAATTGTAAGAAAATGCCCACTACACTCAGATAACTGCATGGTCTCGGAACATGCAGGTATCGTCTTTCAGCACGAAACAGAGAGGCTGCGTGGCTGTAGTTGTTATTTAAACCTGCTAGCATATGTCATCTTATATGTTAATTTTATATTTATTTACAACAGCTTAGATGACAAAAGCTCTTTTCATGCAGAGAATGTAAGAGGTGTAGGCATTGGCTGGGACAGTACATGATGTGATATTGCCAGAAGAGTTCTCCACCTCCAATAGGTGATGAAAGCCCACCTATGAATGAATACAGCCCCTTAGGCCAAACACAGGGCAGCTAATGGGCCCGTGCTTCTGAAATAGTTTATAATGTATTATTCTGGTATCTGTCTTCCAGACAGGAACTGTCAACATGTTGCTTGGTAAGTACAGAGAGTTATGACTTCATTTCAGCTTTCATTTAATAGGTCTCAGCAAGTGCTTAAATGTCTGGAGATGCTGAAACATAACTAGCTTTCAGACTGCACTGGACAGGTGTGAACTGGAGAAATTCTTCATGGACAAACTATGCCAGCTTCCCGCAGATCACTGCCAGATTCATGCTGTTGCGGTATCACTTGATAACATGCCCCCTGACAACATATGGTAGCGCTACAGTCTAATTAGATCACGTGTCCCATATTTTGTCCACTACCCACATGCTTGCATATTATCCACCTGCATTGACTATAGCTATTCTAAAAAGAATAACTGTTTTTACAACTATTCAGATTCTCTCAGCTTAACCACTCCTCAATCTCCCTGCAGCAATTCTCTTAACTACATCTTAAATACTTGGGGAATTCATCATCTAGATGCTAAACTCTTGACTGTCTGATCATTTCGGTAGCGATGTTGACTTGGCTTTTATATATAATTAAATTAGTTATTGATTTTAACGATTATCTTTAAAAGGTGTTTTAAATAAACAAAGAACGTTTTTCTAATATTGTCTTTTCAGTTAAGGCAGGCTACCCTGTGTGCTACGTTTCATCATATTGCATTGAAATATATAGTTTGTTACGCTTATTATGAAAATAAAATATAGTTTAAAATAGCCCATAGCTAGTACGGTTTTTAGATTGCATTTAAGGAAAATAAGCGAAACAATGTATACGAACAGAAATCCTGAAGCGTGAACAGGATACCTGTTAGTAAGACAGGAAAAGCGGGGGGTATTTGGGGTCTGCAACACCGGCGCAAAGCGGCTTCACTTCCAGGACCATATTACAGGACGCGGTCTGAGCATGCGCACTATCGCCTTTCGGCGCATGCAATGAAGTAATTAGTACAATTAACGGGAGCACGCAAAGTCTTTGCAAATCCTTCAATTGTAGCATAAAAGTGCTGTCGTCTTACGTAACATCAAAAAAACAACTAGAAAGTTCAGATTCGGAAACAGAATTACCAAAGGAACATTTTTCTTCTTTATTACTGCGCTTGTGCCTGTTTTATGATCGTGAGACGGTTAAGTCTGCGCTGTCCAAGGTAGGACTTTCTTCATCCAATGTCCCATTATGTGATCTTACTGAATTAAGATAACGATAAGCTTACGATCTCTGCACGAGGCTATATGTGGGACCTGTCATGTCGTGTGTCTATGCAGTTAAGGCTGTGCATGCTATGAGGAAATGCAGCACTGCAGCATGGACAGAAGCTGGCAGCTCCTGTCGTGTGGCTATTAAAGGACGTTCATGCATTTGGCATTTGGCCTGAACCGATAATGAAAGCGAATATTTTTAGTCCTATAGAAAACCAGTCTTGTTCACACTTTTATATATTATAGTAGAAGATACGTTTTTTCATTCACCTCTTAAATCAATTACAGGTACTTGTATGTGTTTGTTTAATACATTGCTCCATTAAAAGTGCATGTTTGTGGGTCATGCAACAATATGTAGTATATTAACTCCTGGAATAATTCAGTCATGGTTAGGTCCATGTCTTTGGTCAGCAAAATGGGAAATGGGATTTGTAAGAATATGAAGAGGTATTTAAAAAGCCAGGCGCACTTTAAATAGTGCCAGGACGCAGGAGAAAAGTGGACCCTTTGTAACTGAACAACGTTGCCACAAGTTGAATTACGCAAAGAGACAAGAACACGCAAAAGATGAACAATAACACAACAGAATTGTACGGTTAGTGTTTTCATTGTGAGCTGTATCTGTGCTTGCAGTAGTCAATGCTTTAGTCCGGTTAAGAAAGTCGGGTAATGCTAAAACCTAAAATCAATCAATCAATCTATCT
>JAODUD010000033.1:14386226-14406517 GCA_026784285.1 Stomatorhinus walkeri | reverse complement strand
TTTCACTTTCAGTATTTCAATATTTTCGTCTTACGACAGGTCTATTAGAACATAACCCCATCGCAACCCAAGGAGCATAATTTCATTAATATTCTGAAGCAGCAGAGGCAGGTTCTGTCTTTAAACTACTAAACCATCTTCTTAAAGCAAGCCTAGGATCCTTTTGAAAAAATATGAGCGAGATGAATAAACGATGGGACATCATAGTAATGCCAGTTTTTGCAGAACCAGAATTGCCTCTTTCTCACACACATCATATAAGAGTTTAACCTTCACGTTGAGGTTGGATGCCAACAAAAGACGCTTTTTTTAAATCAATTTTTTATGAAAACCCCCTCACTCATCTTAAATTTTCTCATAACAGAGTCTGGCCTTTTGAGGATGTGCAGGAAATTAATTAGGGACTTTGGAGCTTGTTGCCTGACGAGTTGATAACATGCAGCGGAAATAATTTCCTCCGAGGGGCGGTATATACCTCTCACCATGTGCTTTTTCACCTGTTTGCCACCAGGGTCGATCCCTTTTGATAACACAGCACCCGTATTCTGAAGTCAGGGTGAAAATTGTATTGCAGATTGAAGTGTTTCGTTGTGAAATATCCTGTAGTGAGTGTGTGGATTAACATGTATTGGCAGTAGAATATTGACATTTCTGTTATACTGACCTCTACAGCTAGTACGTTTGCTGTGAGACTGAGAAATGATTCAGGCCCGTCAAAGGAGACGGATCTGGCCTGAATCTTCATGTTGCTACACGGAAATAGAGAATAACCACCATAACCACATGCACAATTTTCATTTTAAAGGAAAGCAGTTGTTTTAAAAATAAACGCGCAAGGTGCCTGTATAATCAGATGTGAAAATGTTGACAGCCATTAGAAATATTTGCATGTATTATTGAGTAAAGCAGTAATGACCTCAGGGAGACCTGGATATGCTTGATTTGCTTTTTAAATGATCTTTAACTTATCCATCGGGATTTCCATTTTCTGATCTGGGACAACTGTTATGTTGTTTAAATTTCTAAATGCATTTGCCTCATGGATAGCACTTTGTAAAATGTGTCTATATGTACATACACACATATTTGTATGTAAAGTAATGGACAGTTTAACAGCATTTGCCCCCTTTTATCTTTCCGCATTTTTTACCAAACGCTGAACATGTTTTTTATTCAAGGTACTTGTGTGATTCTTTCAACATGTGACGAAGATGGTGCCTGAATTTCTTATGAAGCATGACATGTGAGATAAGCCTTTGCCTCTGGAAGTCTGTCACTTTGAAGCATCATTCCTTTTCTTGTCTCTCTTTTAAATAATATGTGTTTATGTGGCGCCTGGAGATGGTATCAGTTGCATAAGCGGTTCGTCTGTTAGGAGTTTTCGATATTTTATGTATTGTGTTTTTAAAGGATAATTCTTCTAATCTCTATCATTTTAATAATTTGATAAAATCAATGGCATAGGAGAGAGTTCTGAAATTGTGGGGGTGGGGGGGGACAACTTCATAATTTCAATACAATGGTCTGTTTATTTGGGGGGGTAGATGCTATACCCCAGAATTAAATAATTTCAAATATTATTATTGCTGCAGAGATTTTGCCATCAAGATGATTTATTATTATTATTATTATTATTATTATTATTATTTATTATCCCTTCATTCATTTTATAACCGTTCATCCCACAGTAGTCCGGGTCTTGGGGGGGGGGGGCTGCCCAGAGCATTATTATTATTATCATTATTATTATTTTCAATTATTATTTTCTGTGTTATAATTACTGTTACTAGTATACATTGTACATGTTACATTTTAAAGCTTTACCTAGGTCTGCATCAAGCCATATTTGTAAATAACCGTGTAATCGTTTTATCACTTGTGGGGGTTGTGCGATATCTGTGTTCATGGAGTACAATGGACCATGTCAGATAACATGACTCACATTTGTAATTATCTGATAATCAAAGTATCATTCAGCCTAATGCTTAATTAGATGCTCAACAGGTAATCCAGAGTTGCTGATGTGAAATCGAAAACACAAAAGCGTAACATAAAATGATCAGTTTTGCTGCATATCTGCAGCATCCCCCTGATCCTCACAAGGACAAGTGGCTGGAAGATGGATGGATGGATGGATGGCTTTTGGAACATTATTAGGATAATTATCACAGCGCACAACCAAATTCACAGCTCTTTGCCAGATACTGTACATTACTGTGTTCAGTGCAGTTCGGTGCACCCTTCGGGTTAAGCAGCAAACAAATATGCTTTATTTGCCATTTGCAGAAGTACATTGAAATGCTTCTCTTTGCCTACGCCATTTTGCTCTCCACGGGGGGGGGGGGAGGGGATCACGCCATAGGGTCAACTAATGTGCAGGGCCCCTGGAACTGGGCGTTAAGTGCCTTTCTCAATGGCCCACAGATATGTGACTGTTCTGCCAAGGCCGGGGGCTCAAACCAGCCATCCTCTGAACACAGGAACCGAGACCTAGCCCTCTGAGCCCCCGCCATACAGTATGTTGGTTACAGTGACGTTTGTCAGTTAGCACAGGGCTACAGGTTAAGCAGCAGAAGAAATGCCTGTTCCTACCATTTATAATCGCAAATAAGAAAATGCAGCATTGCAGCAAACTGGAACGAAATGCTCCAACAGCCCGTTTACATGCTTTTTCTTTTATAATTGTAACATTAACTTTAATTGAAGATGGAGGAGCCTGCAGATTTTTCCAAGTTGATGTGTTTTCCCTATGATGTGTTTTCACTTTACCCCATTGGCTGCTTGAAGTCATGAACTGTGCATAAATTTATGCACAAAAACTTGTTACGGAAAGGAGGCTTAGGAGAAGTATTTAATTACTCCGCCATTTTCTTGTGTGCTGCACTAGCATTTGATGCATGCGTACAGATCAGATCTCCAATAAATAAAGTAGGTCATATTCGAGAGTAGCTTGCTTGAATTGATTGTTAATTAAAAGCAACTATTAGACATGAAAGTCCTTCCCAGACCTAGAAAATATATATATAAATACAGCAGTGTTAAAGTAACAGATGGGCGTTCCGATTGGCAGGAGACGGAGTGGCCTGGCCAGGATAATTGGATCTTTTCACACGATCGAATCTGCGGCATAACATTGTGCCTCAAGGAATCTTCCCTGTTCCCACTAAGGCTTCAGCTGACCACACGTAGCCAAACCCTTAACCTATTGTACAGGTGAAGGTTCCCAAACTGTAACACCCAGCGCTTAACCTGTTTACAGCAGAATGTGCTCACAGCTCACTGTTAATACTGACTGACGGCAGCACTTGCAAGGAATCCCATGACAATCGCACACCCAGCGTCAGTCATTTATAATCCCCCCACCAGGACAACATGCTGCAGAAGCTAATCATGTTCAAAAAGTTCATTTTTCATTTTGAGGGCTTCATTTTGGGCCAGCTGAATAAAGATGTGGCCGTCTCTTGAGGACTTATTTGGGTTATTGGTAATTAGCACTGGTGTGTGGGGGGGGGGGATGCCTCTATTAATTACTTTTTAGGAATGCAGTGTAATTACATGAAGGATTTATATCAGGGTCTGGACACAATGCTGACACTACATTTTAAATCACTTAATGTAGATTATATACACACAAACACACACACACACACAGAGTTTTGTAAGTATATCTTTGAGGGTAATTATATTTTTGTAGAGACTCTCCATTCATTTGTATTCTATAGGGAAAACTCAAATCCAAACCTGATGACCTTAACCCAGGTGTGGGCAATCTTATCCACAAAGGGCCACTGTGTATGCGGGTGCATGAATAACTTTCACTTTAATGAAACCGAAGGACTCATTTTCTGATTAATTCTTAGGAATCTTTGTAATATAGATTATTGGGATTCTCAAATAAAATTATATTATAACTAGGTTGTAATATGCAAGTAATTTCACAGAACAAATCTGTTTCACATCAAGAGGAAGTATAAAACTGTAGTACAAGGGAGATCCATGACTGCATAATGAATGTTGTTCATTTCCATTCATCCATTTGCCATTAGCACTTAATCCAATGCAGTCTTACTGTACAGTTGAAATTCTATGCAGCCCTGCTAAAATGGCAGGTTTTTATGTGATAAAAAGTGAAAACAAATTAAATCATGTCAGGACTTATTCCACCTTATTTCAAAGATGCATTCAATACAAAAAAGGTGTAAACAAATCCGAAATTGTTTACGGTAAAAGATAAAATAAAACAAAAATCTGACTGCATAATTGTGCACACCATTTAATCAAAGCTGGGGCTGTGTTCAGCATCTTAAACAGGTGTTGATATACACCTGTTATCAATGAAAGTGATTTTGTTTGACCTCAGATAAAGTATAGCTACTCCTGTAGGATTATTCTGGCATCCTCTTGGTTGCATCATACTCCTAAAGCCATGGTCTGAAAATAGCTTTCAAATCATGAATGGGATCTCATCACTGAAAAGAGTCGATCAGGAGAGGGGTACGAAAAATTATCCAAAGCATTAAACATCCCATGGAAGACAATGAAGACAGTCATCAACAAGTGGAGGAAATATGGCTCACAGTGACTCTACCAAGAACAGGACACCCATCAAAGACTGATGAGAAGACAAAGAGAAAACCAGTGTTGGAGGCAACCCAGAGGCCAACAGCAACAGTAAACTGCAGGGTTTCCTGGCAAGTACTGCTTGTTCCATACATGAGCAGTCGCTCATATTCTTCATATGTTCGAATTGTGGGGTTAGGGTACAAAGACAAAAGCCTTTACTCACAAAATAAAACGTCCACGCCTGGCCAAAATTTGCCAAAAGGTATATTCACGTTACAGCCATGTGGAAAAAATGGATTACAACCTGTTGAGACCTAAACTGAAGTATTTTATTTGGCCTTAATTCCAAAAGGAATGTTTGGTGCAAAAATATCACTGCGATCAAAAGAAAACAACAGTGACAGTGAAGCCCAGTGAAGGCTGCATTGTGCTTTGGGGCTGATTTTCTTCAGCTGGAACTGGGGCATTAATCAAGCTGGATGGAATCATGAACAGCTCCGCATATCAGTCTCCAAGTGTAAATCGTCATTGATTAGCAGGTGGTTCACAGATCCTGTCGGCTTTTGAGATACTTTTGAATAGTGTACATGTCACTTTGTGGTCCTTTTTCCATTACCGAGGCCTCATTTCCCTTGTGAGTTTGAGGTGCCTGTTCTCCACATTCATTAAACTACATAGCCAAAGGTGCCCGATTGGATACGTTAGCCTAGCATTGTGGCACAGCAACATACCGGATAATATAGTATAATTTAACGTGAGCCCCCTGCTGGCGTAACTGAGAAGTTCACAAGTCAGTAGAAAGACCTGGCGGTGGTACCACAGACATCGCTAACAGCATCACAGGAAAAAAATCAGGAAGCAAGATGTCAGTTATCTGAGCGCTCTGAGCTTCAGGCCAGTTTTGGCAAACCACCTTAAATACTGTTTTTTGCGTCAGTTGAGATCTTAACTGAAGATCGACAGCTGGTATGAGGGTTAAAAGATAAATTAAACTACATTATTCTAAATTCCAGATACTTGGAATTGCAGGTGTTAAACCAAACTTATAATGATCAAAAAGTACATTTCATATCCGAACATTAATGTTTCCACTGCATTTGTGGTGATAAATGTATTCCATTGTTTTGATCCTGGGTGAAGCATACTAAGATAATGTAAGTATATATTAATATTTGTGGACTTGGAAATAACGAAAATGTTAAGGGTAACAGAGAGGGCATGTGTTTATTATTACAAATATTCCATGTCTAGCACAAATTAGCTTTTTAATCCATGACATTACACTGGATAAGCAGCTTGGAAATGGTTGGATGGAGCTAATATATGCATATGTGTATGCAGAATTTGTATTCTTGTTCGTTTACACATGATGTATTTTATACGACTACATGAATGCAGACGTAATAAACATGGATTTGTAACAGTGGGACATTTGTAAGTTTTAAGGGTCATACGTGCATGGTTGTGATTGGGCGGGTTATACATGTTCTGCATTGTAGGGATATAAGACGTACTGTATAACCTTATAACGTAACTAATTATTAGCCATTGTCAGTTCAGGCGCTGCAGACATTGGGGGAATACCAGTAAGTCTGTGTTCTGCAGAAATGACTACATCTAACCACGGCAGGGTGTATTAAATATCACAAACGAATCGCTAACTTTTGCAGGGGTAGGCGCCCCCTGCTCTGCCAAGTTGCAGGCAGTCATTTGTTGAACACAAATCCGCGCTGGATGCCTGTCAGCGCGGAGCTTCTCGCCGTCGCTCCCTGCGCATCTCAGCCAGGCGTAGACTCACGCAGGCGGTATTTTTTTTGCGCACTATCATCCGTTTAGTCACTCTCTTTCGAGACATTAAGCAATGCAACGACATGGAACATTTTCCCCCTTTTTGCTTATCACTCAATGTCTTCTGACGAGCGTTAGACGCAAATAAAGCATAGAGCTGGATAGGGGATATGACCAGGTTGCGCTAGGACGAGGAGGGAGCGACATAACCGGGCTTCCACTGATCAAGGTGGATCGATAGATGTTCTCACCTTCATCCCTGACGACCATGCTTTATTTTCAGCTGGTGATCATGGCGGGGACTGTCATGTTGGCGTATTACTTCGAGTACACGGACACGTTCAACGTGCACGTCCAGGGCTTTTTCTGCTATGACAGCTCGTACACGAAGCCCTACCTCGGACCGGAGGAGTCGAGCGCTGTGCCCCCAGCCCTCCTGTATGCGGTGGTCGCCGGGATTCCCACGCTGGTGGTGAGATCTCCTCTTGATGTATTGCATGCAATAAGGAGGGGGGGCGGGGGGTTGGGAAGCCCTTTGTGCAGCCTAATGGACTGATCACAGGGAACCTAGAGGATAAAGAGTCCAAGTTCGTGTTTCATTAGCGGATTGTAAGCTTGCTAGAAGGGTCAGTAAAACGATATTTGCTTCTACCGACTATTAAACATTATATGTAAATTCCGGGTAAATGTGTTGAATTTTTAATATCAGATTGTAATCAATTTTCTCAATACACACCACGGGAAACTTTAGATAGCTTCCGTATAATACATTTCTTTTTATATAGTACTTAAACATTAGATTATAACTAAAATGTCATAATTGACTAAAAAGAACACTAGTTTTTTTTTATCTTGTTTGATCAAGTTTTGAGGTCTGGGACTCGATGTTCGGGTTCCAAATGCTGTACGTTAGTTTTAAGCTCCCCGTGTGCCGAGTTAGTCGATGTCATTGGGGGAGACTGATGCGTTAATTGTTGTCAGAATGATTTTCATGTGGGCATCAGATGTGAAATTGTAAAGAATGTAAAAAAACGTATTTTGTAGATGAAAAGTGAAATAACTATAAGCTTCTGATAGTCACAGCACGTGGTTACAAAGTGTGTTATATGTAAGTACTGCCAAACTAAGCTATGCTGACATGATGTGAAAGATTGACTCTGTCTGGATTAAAACGATGGTTATTTTTTGTCCTAGTAACCAATACAGCATCTGTTTTTTATTGCTGTCATCTACTTGCAAAGGTAAAGGAAATCCGTGTATCAATGCTCTGATTTACTACACCAACACTCGCTCCACATTTGACACTAATTCGTGAACCTGAGATAAATCACATCCACACAGTTGGACTAAAAATAATACCACCTTACTGTCTGAACACCCACAGATAAAGATGCTCAACAGTCCATTACATGGTTTAGTCCTGCATACCATGAAACAGATTAGTAAAATGTCTTTGTTTCAATCCCAGAAGTAGCCTTTTTCGATGCCCCCCCCCCCCCCCATAATTGGAGAATTAACGGTTCACATTCAGATGTTTGTGATATTCGGCCTTTTCTGTTTGTTTAAATACATCTACAGGGTTCTGATCTTCCCTCAGTTCTCTAACAGTGTCACAGACTTTTTTTGTAGTTTGCTGGTTCATATAAATTACCCCTGGCTGGTTTTTCAGAGTTGTTATGGAACCATCTTATGGAGCTGTGTTAGTCATCTCATCCCTGCCAGTGTAATTCAGGCCAGCATAATAACTGGTAGGTTTTTTTTAGTTTATAAAAAAGGTAGAAAGGACTAAAACAGTGTAGCAAGTGCCAACAGCATCGATCTTGCAACACAAGGCACATTTTTGTCACATACATGGGTTTGTAGTGTTTGCGCTACAAAAAGGTCATATTATACAATAAGTTGTGTAGATCTTCATCGCTAGGTATTAGAAGAAAGCCAAGGAAAAATCTGTAGGCATGATATGCTGTTGTAAAAAAGTAGTAGTTGTGTAGTATATTTGTTACAAAAAGTGTATATAATGGAAACAGGAGTACTTTTGCTGTATTTTTATTATGCTGGGGTGTAAGTTTAATTTGCGCATCAATGTATATCCATGTGGGACATATTAAACTTCCATTGAATTGATCTTCTGTTAAAATCAATGTGATGATTTGAAATCATCAGAATTCTTTTTAAAATGCTGCAGATTAAGGTGAGGTGAGAGGTGTCTTTAATGAACAGATTCCTTAAATTGATTATAATTATATAGGGGGAGAGGAACAGGTGCCACAGCAGTGGAGATAATTAGATAAATAGTACCACAATACTCAATAAGCACATCAACAAATATTTACAGTATCATTCGACGTGAGTCAGTACAACGACAGCGCCAGAAACACAAGGTCATCCATCTTGCAGCTGAGCACTGATACATGAAGATATTGGTGGGAGCCAGAAGTGTGAGACTGAGTGAACCTTTGATGTCTCTCCACTCGTCCTCTGAGTCCTGCTGTACACTTGGTTTTTGGCTAATTATCCTGCCTGTCCAACGAAGCCTCCTTGTGTTCCTGTGAGCGGTACCAGTAAAAGCCGTACTGATTGCAAATATCATTTATGGATGAGGAAGTCTAGTTTGCTCAGTGTAATGATTGCATTACATTCCATTTGCTTAGCTGTCACTTTCATCCCCATTACTTAGATTACAGCATTCAATGTCTTGTCATTGTTAAAATAGGGGAAATGTAAAAAGTTTGATATTTTATGCAACTGGATGTTGTATGGGTGCAGGTTATGGAAGATACACCAGTAGTTGCCTTACAGGAGCATATTCCAGCAGTTACTACAAGTCTTGCTTCCTGAAATTACAGTCATTTTATATTAGTAATTGGCTGTTTCCGAGTGATTCAACATAATGTTCCTCATGAAATTAGAATCATAGCAGTGAATAATGGTCTGGAAGCTTCTGTTAGGAATCCGACAGGGACACACTTGTTAGGGAGCCTTATAATATTAAAATTTCCTCCATCCATCCATCCATCCATCCATCATTAAAAAAAATGTTCTCCAGCGAATTACATATGAATATAAAAATAACAATTAAATTTTAAATTCAAAGTCATTTACTAATTAAAGTAAGGCTAGTTTTGCAGACGTTAATTTTTATATTATTCTCTGCTGGTCTCAGTTGTTTCCGAGTTCAACGGGAGTCCCAGCCCCCCAGAGCAGTGACCATGGTGAAATCCCTGACCAATCAATTAATTAACCATTTTCTATTTGCCATTCAGTGTAGTTTTGACCCTGTGTGAGTGGCAAGGCAATTGGCATAGCAATAAATGCAAGGTTTTAAGGGATACCAAGAATGTGGTGTGTTTAGCTGTGAAAACTGTCCTTTGGAAGGCACCTGAGACAGACTTTAACTTTTTGAGGTTGTTGATTTCACTTTAGCACTGTAAGGCTAATATGCCACAGATGGGCACAGATCTATTAGCCATTTTCTGCCGGATCTTAAAGCGTAACATGCACTTGAATATCTGTTTTAGTCCTTTAAGTGAGTTTAGTGGCCTCAAGAAAATTGTACAACTTATACTTTTCAATCTCTACTCTGTATTTTTATGTGTTTTATTGTTAAATGACTTTTGTACTAATCAAAGTTATTACGTTGTTTAAACTCACAGCAGTCACCGACTACAGATTCAGGGTCTCTGGTGAGTTCGGTACAGAAGCACATCGGTTTTGTTTGACTCCGGATTATTCAATCGTCCTCAAATTAACATGCAACAAATGAGTGAGAGTTACAAGTGTCAGATTATTGTCAAACAGATTCCTTCGGCGGCAGCTGAAAAGGTTGAAGGCGAACGGTCCGCTTCCTGCACCATCTCATCGGGGTTGTGTCATTCGACATATGTGGGGCAGGGTGGAATGATTGGTATTATCTTGTCTTGTGAATACTGTGGGGTTGGTCCTTGCAGCTAAATCCGGCTAAATTAGACAGCGGAGCACAGAAAACAGTCAGACATTGGGGTCCAGTCACGAATCAGAAGATGACTAGACACAATTTATTGAAAAGGCTACACGACTCGATTTATTAAAGGTTTATTTTCTTTTAATGTAAGTCATATTAACCACCTGAAGACGCAGGCAACGTTCTGTCTGGTCATTAGGAGTCCGTGTCGACTTGACGGCACCTAATGTTACCTTGCCTTATGCATCAAAGTTATCGAGACTTTTGACATGAAACTGCATTACAGTTCATGTAAAAAAGATTTACAGAAAGTCAGAAAACCCCTTCAAACTTCTTGATTGATACGATTATAGTTCAGTCATCCCATACACATCACATTGTAATGGTTCTGGTAGCGTAATTAGTCTTATTTAACTATGACGTGCAAAAACTGTAGCAAGCCAGCTAGTCTAACTCATGAGAGCATGTGTATTGATGTTTATGACCTTTCCTCGAAGGTCTGCTGACATTGTTAAATATCATGGCCACATGTTATGGATCATCATATATCATTAAAATGTCAGATGTTCATGGCAGGTCATGTGACCCTATGCCAAAATGGAAACTGGTCTAATTGCAATCAGATTGCCACAATTGTTTGCTTACAGAGCAACATGATCATTTTATCTACCCCATCTAACTTCCCAGCAACTACCACGAGTCTCAGAATGATCCAGCTGCAGTCATAATTCTGGACAGAATTCCTTTTCATTTCATGCTTCACTTCTGTACTTAAATACAGAACTGCATCTGAACCAAGCAAAATCATTATTATCCAATCATTATGTTCCTGTACCTGTCATCCCAGAAAGCATAACATAAAAAGCTAAATAATAAATAAAATGTGTTATTCTCTGATCTTTTATGCAACATGTTTTATTATGAAAAAGAATGCTGACGGGTTCCAGTGTGTAAATATCCATCCCATAATAAGTCTGTTCCAGACAGCAAACACAGGTGACAGTTGCATGAATGATAGCTTGTATGTATTGAAAATGCACTTAAAAAAAAATTTTTTTCAGATTCTTTGTGTCTAATGAGCTTCGTCCTCAGCCTAAATGTTGTAATTAATCTTTTTAAATGTGTGCGTGTGTGTGTGTGCATGTCGGGGGGGGGGAGTTCCACAAAATTCTGAGTTGCACGGAAGTGTGATGGTTTCAGGACCAATAGAAATCTCTTGCTTTAAATGTTTACTGATCTTACCTGAAGCTACTTCCATTATTCAATGGGAAATCTGTGTTTTATTAATTTGTGGAAAACAGTTATCAGTGATTACATTTTATTCATTGTAGCTACCATTCCCAAGTCCAGGTTGATACCTTGGTGGTCATCAATAGAGGACACATTAATGTTATTTATATTTTACCTGTGAAATAGCTTTTTTGCTTTTTCATTTTATTTTATAGTTACCAGGTATCATGCAGAAGTACTTTATATAAAACACATTACTTGTCAAGAAAATTTAGAAAGCATGAAACTGTCTTTTATGGAAAATCACAAAGACTGAGAGAAGCTATTGTAAGATGTTCCCACATTCACCACAAAACTTAAATCAGGGGTCAATGAGAACAAACAGTGATTTTTTTTCTCTCTTTGACTCTACTCTCTGAGTATTTTTTAACGCTATCATGCCTACTTTTAAGCCTCAGAGTAACATTGTACTAAATATATAATTTAGGTAGATTTAACTTTGTTCTTTTCTGTTACTCTTGGACATGTATTGTATTATACTGCATGTATTTATGTCTTTTTAATTTAGGGTTATGGTTATATCTACAGGTTATAATTTGTGCAACAATTGAAATGTCTTACAATGGCTGTTTTTTATACAACATGTGAACCCCTTTTAATTGCAATGCCTGATTTTCTGTGTTTCTGTTTCTTGCAGATAACAGTAACAGAGTCTGTCATGTTCCTACTTCAGTACACTTCTAAAAACTTTGACACTAGGGAGAAGACTGTCGTCACAGGAGACTGTTGTTACCTTAACCCACTTGTACGACGGACTGTCCGATTTCTGGGTAACTCTCCCCAATCTCTTATTTTATGTTATTCATTCATTCATTCATTCATTCACTACTATCGAAAGTCCCCCCTTTTAATATGCTAATGATACCTAAGTTAGCCTTTCACCTTCTCAATTCTTTTCTCTTCTTGTCCATTAACTTGTAATTAAAAGGGCTTGACTTGTAAAAGTATTAATTCTTGAAGCAAGAGAAAACAGTAACACTTTACTTGAGCTGGCACAAATGCTGGTAACACTTTATTTGAATATAGCCTATGCAGAGTATTTGGTAACTGGTAACACTTTATTTGAATATAGCCTATGCAGAGTATTTGGCAACTGGTAACACTTTATTTGAATATAGCCTATGCAGAGTATTTGTAGCACCAACTTAGTTCAGATTTAAAAATTCAGCTGTTTCACTGTGTCTGTAGAATGTGCAGTATAATAATAACAATCCTTTATTGATCCCTGTGGGGAAATCATCTTTATGCCTCGCTCAACTTGCTCTTTGTAGAGCTAACTGTCCGCAAAGGGCTGCCACGTGTAGCAGCACCCAGGGACCTGGGGATTGAGCCTTGCTCAAAGAGACACATGCTGAGGCTGGGTTTGAATTGGCAACCTTGTGATTAAAGCACACTGGCTTAGCCGACTGAGCCACACACTGAGAGCATACCTAGAGTATATGTAACAATTCTTGAACATATATATGTATTCATTGACTAATTTAATTGAATTTGACTACTCATTCAGCCCATGTTATATAAATTGTTGAACCTCAACTAATAAGTAGCTGAAATGTTCAAAAATGCCCTGTATACCCTCTGTCGGCGGAGTACCAGTGTTACCCAGATACTTATCAGTAACTCAGTTACTACTGAAGTATAAATCAAGAACAAATATAACAGCTGCACTTGAGATAAATGGTGTGCCATGATTCATTAATGATGAACAAACATGAGATATTACATGTTATTCATTACTTGTTTCTTCAGTAGTTCCTTCAGTAGTAAAGGTCTACAGAATTAACAGATAAAGTAACACATATACTAGCAAATATAGTAACTGCTTGAGATAAGTTACGCCATGATTTATTAATGATTTACAAATGTGAGATCAGTATGTAACTAAGGCTTAGTCTGTGGTTAATTAATACTTAAGTAAATGCACAATATTATGTTATTTGGGCCCCATCAAGTAAAGTATTACTGGGAGAAGATGTGCAGGGTGCTTCTCTCAGTCACTGAACCATTACTCCTTGTGGTCCGGCTCACTCTGTCATTTGGTTTTTTAGTCTCCAGTGTTGTCTCCGTTAGGTTTAGATGAGTTAGCATTACATATGTTATATTTTCCTGCACAAACCCAAGCTACAGCATGTTTTTCTAAGGAGGGAAATCATGTATATACTCTCTGGGGCAATTTTAAGGTACACATAGCTAGAAATGGGTATTTTTTTTGCCTCCAGAGCTGCTTCAAAGGCAGAGAGGCTGTGCATTCAAAGATCACTTCCTACCCACCAGCGTAGCACTGAGCTGTAATCATTGCACTTGCCGCCTCCTTGTTAGCTTTCACAAGTCTGTCCATTCTATTCTCACCTCTCTTGTTATCAAGGTGATTTTGGCCACAGAAATTCCATTGACTGGATGTTTTTTTGTTCAGTACATCGTCCTCTAGACACAGTATGCGTGAAAGTTCCAGAAGGCTGAGATGCTGGAGCCACATATGACACCAACAGTCATACCACATTCAAAACTGCTTAAGTATCTTAGCTTATATGCTATATTGTGCACAATTACAAAAATATCTTGACCCTGTCTGCATGCCGTGTGTATTCAGTTATATCCATGGCCCTCTGTGTTTGAAGGAGCAGGTTGTGTGTACAGTATTAGCGGGTGAACCAAATAACCTGACCACTGAATGCATATTAAAGGTATGCAGTATCTGAAATATAAGGAAATCATTCGCAAGTGCTAATGCTGCACTAATTTTAGCACATTATTTTAAGTCTGTAATGTATGTCTATTGCATTCTGTCACCAGGGAGTTTCGGGTTTGGACGACTACCAAGGTGTTTCTTTCATGCTTTGAGGCAAGAAAATTTTCTTTGAAAGGTCTCAGGTCGTATGGGAATAGTTTTCTGCATATAGAGCAAAGTAGATTTTTTAAATCCTGCAAATCACTTATCAAACAAATCTGTTCCCTTATAAGAAAAGCTAGTTTTTACTTATAATTGTTAGTTTTAGTTCAATATGTAGTGCAAGGTTTTCAATACTATTTTCTTGATGAACAAAAAGGACTTCCGTCTTAGCACCCTTTGGTTAATTGCTATCAGGATCAGAGTGTATTCTTACATTTCACAAATCAATTATGAATTACAGGGATGCTTCAAAGTACTTCAGTAGTCATAAATCTTAGGAAAACATTTACTGAGAGCTGGAGAGTGTTGAATGAACGGTTAAGCCGTCAGGCACTGGTTTCACAGGATTGAGTGTGAATAGCACCAAAATTAGAACGTGCAATATGCTTTCTTCCGATGTGAGAATTAGAACGTAGCGTGTGGCATGCTGTGGGATTGGTTTGTGATAGGAACAGTCCTGTTTACTGTGCATTATTATTTTATGATGTTTGCATATTTTATTTGGTGAGAATTCATTTTGTCTCCTGTTTTTTGTATTTTTGTAATGTGACAGCTAGCTGTTGGAAAATTGAATTCAGCAGGCAACACTTTTAGGCATGGGCACTATTAACATTATTATTGGGTCTATGCTTATGTCTGAAAAGTTCTGGGTTCAAATCCCACGACTGGAAAAGTAATAACATCACCCTTGAGCAAACCCTTAACCCCAACGGCTTCAGGTTTGTTGAATCATCGGGAAATAGTGCAGACATAACATGACCCAAAAATGATTTCCCCAAGGCATATGCCCTTCAATCCAAGCTACAACAACCATGGCTGATAAAACATGCATCAGTCAACTTTAATTTGAACCCTTATAAGAAATGATCATGCCAGGTTATCACGGAGGGTTTCTCCCCATGGTCCAAGAACGTGCTAAGGAGATTTGTAGTTGCCAAATTGGGTTGACTCTCCTGTCTTGCACCTTTGGCCTCCTGCATAGCTTCTTGACCCCCAATGGATGGATGGATAGATGGATGGATGGATATTTGGGTGCAGACCTAAGACGACACATCAACCAGTGATCTCTACCTGCAAGCCTGATGGGAGTGTCCTGCCTGTTGGATGCTCATCCTTAGCAGAAACTCAAAGGTTGCATGGGAAACAAGGAATGTTGGCTGTGGAAATGTTAAGAGAATTACTTGTCGGAAATTCTGTTTGAGTTAGATAAGGGACTTAAAAGTATAGAGGGGTTTGTGCATTGTGTCAATATTTCTGTATTTTTCATTACATTATTCACATTATTTAAATTTATTTACATTAATTAATTTATTTATTTATCTGACACTTCTGTCCAAAGGGTAAACAAAAAAAAAGTGGTAAAATATCAAGTAGAAGTCAAATCATTATTGAAATATGATTAATCTTAAAAACTGGAATCTTACAAAACTGTAGGCAAGCTTTAAATAATTTGTAGAATCTTATCAGCATTTATGCTAATTGTTAATGCAGGTTAATTACATCAGAGGGACCTTTCGTTGGTTTCTTTGGTTTATTGATGACACACACCGTCTCACCAAGACATCAGCTTAGCTGCTCTTGAAAGAACATCTATTTGAACTCATTTTAAACTGTATTTTTGATTGTATTTTTATGTCCATTTTAATTCTTATGTCCATGCCCATGTCGTATGTACTTTGTGTTTAAACTGAGATTGTCAAAGTGCAAATGTTTATTAGATTCATATTTACCGTATATTCTGTTTATTACTGTTTCTTGCACTATGGCCACTGATTCTAACTTCTCAGTGTATGACTCACAGATCTCATACACTGCCTGGCTAAAACAAATGTCACCATTTGAATTTAAATCAGCAGGTACTTAAGGGCCAATGATTGGATCATTACTGCAGCCCAGGAATAAAGTGAAGCCAGCTGAGCACCTGAATCTACTGAATGGTCAGGTTATTCCATCAATGGATTTTTTCTTTCCTAATGACATGGAGATATTCCAGGACAGTAATGCCGAGATTCATCGGGCTTGAATTGTCCAAGAGTGGTTCAGGGAGCATGAGGATTCATTTTCACACATTGGCCACCATAGAGTCTCAACCTTAACCCCAGTGAAAGTCTTTGAGATGTGCTGATGAGCTCAACTCACCTATCATGAATACAAGATCTTGACGAGAAATTAATGCAAATCTGAATAAAAATATGTTGTAAAAGCACATGGAAAAGATGCATTGACAAAAGATGGTCCAACGAAATAGTAAAGTGTGTGACTTTTTTTTGGCCAGACAGTGTAGCTGAAGATGACAATAAAGATACTCTGACTTTGACTTGTCTAGTCCACAGTCATGTGATATCATGGTAGATCTACAAGATGGAATGAGAGTCACCCTTTCGCTCTCCTTTGCCCTCAGGCGTGTACATCTTCGGCCTCTTCACCACGGACATCTTCGTGAACGCTGGCCAGGTGGTGACCGGCAACCTGGCTCCTCACTTCCTCACTGTGTGTAAGCCCAACTACACGGCGCTGGGGTGCCAGCACACGCTGCGCTTCATCAGCCACCAGGAGGCCTGCACGGGCAACGGGGAGGACATCCTCCGCGCACGCAAGACCTTCCCCTCCAAGGAGGCCGCCCTGAGCGTCTACGCCGCGCTTTATCTCGCCGTGAGTAAGCTGCCCTTGCAATTCCCAGCCTCCCAAACTGTAGACACTTCAGAGACAGCAAAATCAGTCTCGACAAGAACCCCGGCCTGGATAAACCATATGGGCATTTGGGCCTGTGCTCAGGGGTCACCAAACAGGGCAACCCCCTCATAATCCCTCCCCCCACGGTCCAATTCATGAATGTCTTTTAACAATTCAATGCAATATACAGGTATCTGTACAGGTATCCAGTAACATCTGATTGCATTTATGTCAGAGATCCATATTAAATAATATACACTGATTGATAGATGCCAGCATAGTAGTATGCCAGCATAGTAGTATGCCAGCATAGTAGTATGTCAGCATAGTAGTATGTCAGCGTGTGTATCGCTTAGTGTACCAGGTGCAGGAGAATGGGCAGCACTGCCGGTCGTATATTGACCGACTGCCCATAATGAATTGTAATACAGTTTGCATGCAGTGACGTCTATGTGATGGACAGCTACCATAAGCAGGTATGGTGCAGATACAGTACCTGTACTGTGCTATTATGAAAAGAAACGTACTGCGTTGTGCAATAAAACATTTTGTGCAGATTCTTCTTCCTCCCATTGAAGCTGCTTCACGCATCTTTTGATTTCATAGTGCAGGTCGTGGCTTATTTATGCACAATCTGAATTTCTTGACACCCAACTGCTGTGTTTGTTTCTGATGACGTCATGTGCACTGGGGCAGAGGGGCACTTAATACTCTTAATCCAGCTCTGTAACTACTTACTTAATACCGACAGCTACAGTCAGTCTTTTATATCTTCCTTTACTCTGTATACTCTGTGTGCTTTGCTGTTGCAGTTTTGTCAGCCTCCCTGCATGGTAATTACTTTATACTATTATAATTTATTGTCACACTATTATGTAAGCATAAAGAAACAAGAATTCTGTTTTTTCTTCAGGCAATTCATTCTATTATGTTGTCAGCAGCAAATACCAAGCTAAACTATGTTGCCAGACCCTCAGAGAGCATTTGATTGGCTGTCTCCATCTCCATAGCATTCAGCGAAGGCGACGACATCTGCAGCTACCTTTATTGAACTCTCGATGCACTCGCTCTGCCATTGAGCAAGTAGGCTGCTGTGGACACCGTTTCCAAAATGGAAGAAAATTTTGGGCCGTGTGGCTTCCCGGGAAAAGATTTTTCGTAAGAGTCATCAGGGTCTTGCAGGGAATTTCCAGTTTGGAGCTATTTTTGAACATGAGTACAATGGCCGTTGGAGATGTTTGTTGCAGGATTCTAAGCTCAGTGACAGGAGGCCCTTTTACATTTATTTAAACATTATCCTTTACCATCAGAAATGGAAATTAAATGATACTTTATTCACCATTCATACATGTATGAGTTCAGGTACGTTGGAAGGCTTCTTTTCACATAGCTCCTATTGTTCTCCTTTGAGATAATCACACACACACACACACACACACAAACACAAAGGTAAGACCGAAGCTTGGGGCCTAAGTGCCGGGTCACACCATTTATTAGAAGTTTCTGGAACAATCTGGGATTAAGGCTCATGCTCAAGGAGCAAATGGCATCAGTCAAACCCGCGACTTTTCAGTCCTACCCTGCTGAGCCGTGCACTGGCCCAAATGGTAGCGAGGTTTTACGAGGGAGAACATTGGAAAGGTCCTTAACTGGTTTTGGAACCCCGCAGATCTCTGGTTTGGAAGATGAGGAGAAAGTAGGTTATTGCATCTCTGGAGATAATATCTGATATCAGAATTATCATTGAGATTTTCATATCAGTCATAATTGATCTAAAAGGCTCACACGCTTATGATAGCCTGAGTAGAAGGGACCAGAATAATTTAAGTACATAAGAAGAACAAAAGCTATTATTCTGTCTGCCTCATATCTGGTTTCATCATTACAATTTTAAGCTATTATTTTCAGCCGTGCCAAGGTTTGCCAGCACTCTGGGAAAATACTTAACGTAGCTCTTCCAGAGGATGGACCCTGTAGATGTGATTTTAGAAGGAGGACGAGATCTCCCAAAGAGAATTTCCTGCCTCCCAGGGTTCTGTGCGTACTGAGTTTGTTGAGTTTGCACCCAGAAGCCAATATTTACATGCACTATTTAGTCTGATCAACTCGACAGATCGGGGTTTATGTAGGTCAGGCAGATCAGGCACTGCATTCATCTTGTACTTTGTTAAGCAGGGATGTTAATTACGATCAGTGATGCAATTTTCATCTTATCATGGACAACAGCATTACCTGCTTGACCTCATGACTAATATTTATAAGTCTAATTGATCTCTAAAATGGTTGGGCAGGCAAAATGTACTACATACCCTATATACAAAGTGTTTGAAGTATTACACAATAATATTAAACACAACGAATGAATTCTATTTACTGTTTGTTTTTTGATCATATATTGATAATGAACAATTCAGCGCATCACAGTACCCAGACGACATCTGATTTCTTTTCAGCTAACATTGTTTGTGGTCTGCTGCAGAAATTAATGTTACATAAACATAGGGAATAATAAAGGCCTCAGACCTTCAGGGTTGCTGCCCCGTGCTCCGTTTTTTGTTCTGTTTATACATGCTTCCTGTCTTGCGTGGGATTTCCTTGGATGTTCTGATTTACACCACAAAGACGTGAAAATTCACCCAAGTTCTCCATAGTGTGCACGTGTGTGTGCCCCATGACAGCCTGTGCAAATGTGTGTGTGCCCCATGACAGCCTGTGCAAATGTGTGTGTGCCCCATGACAGCCTGTGGAAATGTGTGTGTGTGTGTGCCCCATGACAGTCTGTGCAAATGTGTGTGTGTGTACCCCATGACAGCCTGTGGAAATGTGTGTGTGTGTGCCTCATGACAGCCTGTGGAAATGTGTGTGTGTGCCCCATGACAGCCTGTGCAGATGTGTGTGTGTGCCCCATGACAGCCTGTGCAAATGTGTGTGTGCCCCATGACAGCCTATGCAAATGTGTGTGTGCCCCATGACAGCCTGTGCAAATGTGTGTGTGCCCCATGACAGCCTGTGCACATGTGTGTGTGCCCCCTGACAGCCTGTGCACATGTGTGTGTGTGCCCCATGACAACCTGTGCAAATGTGTGTGTGCCCCATGACAGCCTATGCAAATGTGTGTGTGCCCCATGACAGCCTGTGCAAATGTGT
>JAODUD010000033.1:14352951-14364733 GCA_026784285.1 Stomatorhinus walkeri | reverse complement strand
AAACTGAAAAGTGGTGCATGCATATGTTCCACCTGTGAGCAATCTAAGTGTCAGATGATCTCAGTGTATATATACCTGTTCTGATAGCCCCCACAGTCAACACCAGTGCAACACCACTAAGTAAGGGCTACCACCAAGCAGGCCACAGCATGAAGACCAAGGAACTCTCCACAGGTCAGAGACAAAGCTGCAGAGAAATGAGAGCCCTGCTTTCGAGTCAGCCTTTCTCCCGGCCAAAGCCATACAGATGCCAACTCTCTGTGGAAATCCCAAGCTTCCTTCCAAAGAGTTACAGTGAACAAGTTTAGGCGGGCTTATAACTGTATTTTCACATATAGATTTAAAATCTCGCTTAAATCCCGTGGAGCCACGAGTCGTCCAAAAAGTTTCCCATGCTAGTGTTTTATATGGACTGTGACCAGACTGTCAAAGAGCATTTTTAATTTGCTAGAGCTTAAGGTTGTACCGTGACCTTATGTGATTCTCTTTTGAGGCGGATTGAATTGAAGTGAGCTGAAGTGCCGTCCAATGGGCTTCATTTCTAAAAGCCGGTACATACTTCCTGTTTAACTGCACGTGTGTAGTAGCTATGGTGACTGAATGGCTGCTATGCCGTGCATCGTGCTCTTTGATCTGAATGCTAAGTGTGCGGCCTGAAGATATAAGATAAGATAGAAAAGATAGATCTTTATTGCCACTATTTTAGAAACAGTGTAAAGCAGTTTAGCTGCATTCTCGTATCATGTAGCTACAAAACCTGTCGATCTGTCTGAGGGAAGAGGTGACCAGAGGGTAGAGGTGACCAGAGGGAAGAGGTGACCAGAGGGTAGAGGTGACCAGAGGGTACAGGTGACTGGGGTTTTCAGATTGATCACTTCCGTCGTTCCCTAAATTGGAGTCTGGTGCTTTCAACTTTATTTTTGCTTGCTTTTGTGTGGAGTTCATCCCATCCCCACCCCGCCATTAACGTTAATAAAGTACAATTCCCTGATTCCCTCCAAAAAAGTCCCCGCAAGTGTTCTGCAGTCACACGGGTGCAGGCCTTGGCTGTGAAGTCTCTCTTTGCTAACCTATGACTGCAGAACAGAGGCAGAAGGTTCAGGTCCAGAAAGTACCACTCCAGACCAAGATTTTGGTTCAACCAACCAGTTGAGAATAAGTTTTTCTGCACAATAATTTCTACTCCTGTTTATTTTATTTTGTATCTTTGATGTTCCCATGTATTGTTCCTGGGAGTAGACTTTAGTTCATTGTCCAGTGAATGAGTGCTATGGAGAATGGGTGGATGGATGGATCTTTGCATACAAACATGACTTTCAAAAAGGATACAAAAATCAGTTTCTTAAAGTGTTGGTAACATACAGATCACACATTTCACAGTAACTGTGGTCAACATCGTATCATGCCAGAGTTTTTATTATCATAAAATTGGGTTCAGATAATGCTGAAAATGCAGAGGCTCATTATATCTGAGATGTTTTGACTGGTTAAACATTTCATTACAGATTTTTCCCTTACAATGCTGTGGCTGTTCCCCAACACAGTATTTGCCTGAAATCTGAGCCTCAGCACAGAGAAATGTGCCTGGGTTTAATGGTCTGCCGAGATTCTTTTTATTAGATAAAATGTGTTTTTCTTTTTTTTTTAATGTGCCATGAGCCTGTAATGTTTATTTCGGTGCTCTGCAGTGCTAAAGGTCTGGAATTAATACTGGAATGACTCCAAAACAGCTCTTTGATGACAATGGGAAGGTTGATTTTGAATAGGAGTGATTTAACTTTCAAACAAATTTTTTGTAAGAAAACGAATAGGTTCACCTTCACTTTCAGACCTAATATTAAAAGATTAAAGATATCTGTCATTGGCAATTTAAAATTTGGGATGTTTTACAGTTCTGTTCCATTCCTCTTGGAAGTGTGCAGTATATCATCTGAAGCACATTTCACGTTGATGGTGTTTGAGCTTAATTGACAATTGTTCATTTGCCGTATATCAGGCACCATACAGTTCAGTCCTCTTATAAAAAAAATATCCAATACAAAAACTGGCAGTGTTTTAATGAGCCAACAAATATGATTTGAAAACCTTCAGTGTTAATAAGAGAATGATTTTCTGGGTTGATTGTTTCTGTGTATGAGTTTCATGTGCATATATTTATAACCATGCTAATCTCCCTCTGTTACCTCAGCCTCGTTACGAAGGCAGGGCATTAGATGAGTCTGTTTTAAGGCAATGCTGTGTCAGAGGTAATGAATATAAATGTATTTACCGGCCTCTTGGTTAAGAAAAATGCACAAAGTTATTGAGTCAGCTAAGCAAATCTTACCAGTAGTAACATGCTATAGAAAAAACAGTATGCACCCTACTTACCACAAAATTAAATATGCATTTTAAGATCTGGAATTAACTTGGCCCTGTTGTGATCATGCTTCTGGGACAAAAAACACAAAAGAAGTATTTTGATTAATGAGATTACAGCCTGGCTCTATACTGTTTTATCTAAAGCTGTTACTTATGCATTTGTCATTGCCATCATTGCTTTTTTGTTTGTTTTATACAACACTTACGTGAATAAACTAGGAAATTAAACATTTTGATTAAGTATGACACTCTCAAATTAGCCCTGGCATCATTGTAACTGCGGCTTTTATAAATGATTGTATTGTTTGTTCATGCAAATAAAACACAGGCATTTTAATTTAAAAGCATTAGACAGTTATAACAATTACTTTGCACATAATCCATTCAGGATTTTTGTGCAGTATGTTGTTTAACAATGGCGTCCTGCTCCTTGGGTAGCAGACTAAGATACATCTTTGCTACAGTGTTTGCACAGCTACTGCCAGACGTCACAGACTCTAAGTTGTGATAAAATGTGGCTCTGGGGTCCCTGCTGACAGGGTTTCCTGAAATACTCTTCATTAAAGTACATTACTCCGGCTTGTCAGAGACGGGCCGATGCAATGTTTACAAACGGCGAGGTAGCAGAGGATGTGAAACGCCACCAGGCAGTAGCACAAGGATGCTGAGGCATCCACTAAACCTGCCCAAGACAGCTGTGTTTGCGTTCCTGTGCCATCTCTATCATGCTAATTTTCAGTTAGATAACAAGTCCTCAAATGGGCTGCTGTGATATGTGTGCTGCAAATATGAATCGCAGGATGGAATGAATGGACACATTAAAAAGACGTAAAACTTGCAAGACAATGTCAGTCAAAGTAAATCATGCACTATACTGTTGCTTAGGAGGTATCTGCAGTAACGTTTAACATTAAAAGAGAGAAAGAAGGATGGACATGGTTCTCAAGTCCCAGGACTCCTGAGTATTGACGACTCATTTAAAATAAGGCAGTGTTGCTGTAATGGCATCGATTCCACTTACACTATGGTCACTATCATGATAACTCATGATAGCCGGTAACTTCCTGCCCTGTTGACATGTTAACTTAAAATGGCACATTGAACTTGATCTTCAAAAGTTTTCCCTCATGGGAAGGTTTTGGAGGAAAAAAACAGGTTCAAAGTACATGTTTGATCTGCAGCCGATGTTTCCGATCCAGCCCTCACATACCGGCATTGACTATTCTAGGCCTTTTGAAGACTAAGTACAAAGTTTATGCTTCTTATAATGGCCTATGGAAGCATGGTGCTGTGTACTCAAACAAGACAGGGCACATTTCCAGGCCACATTTAAGAATAGTCAGTAGTTCTGCATTCATACTTATGCTGCCATTATTTAGCATTCTGACTAAGCCTGTATTACCTCTCAAGGCACTTGTCTCCCAGACTTCCAATTAGGCTGGGCTGATAAAAACTAGAGAAATAGGATAAAAAACACTGCAAATCAATATTATTATTTTTTCCTTAAGGAATAGAGCAGGAAGTACAAGTCTTCATTAAGCCTAAGACAATTGACTGTACAGTACATCTGAATTGCGATGTTACATAGAAAGGCCAGAAAATGGAGGCTTTCCATAAAATCAGACATGGAGCTCTTAACTAGTAATTCAGAGGATTTTACAGTCAGAGCTTAAGACTGCTGAAGTTACAGTGCAGAAAAACAGCTGTGTGATTTGATAAGGTACAGCTTCTGCCATTGTTAGCAGAGTTAGATTAGCCAGCTGGCGCCAAATAGTTCTTTTAAGTCCATCATGACACATCACCAACTCTGCTGCTTCTTTAAAGCCGTCGGGAACACATTTTCTGAAAGACATCTGAGCCAATTTCTTAAAATGCTCTAGGAAACGTGATTTGAATTGAATGTGGGCTTCAGCAACACAAAGAACAGACAGTTACAGTTATTACTTGTTAGCACTGGTTACTGGTTACTGAGTAGAGTTGGTGAATTTTACACAGAAACGGCTATGGAAAATAAAGGAAATGGAAAGCCCAGTTAATCAAAATACTTTTCAAAAATGCCTATTCCCCCCCACAAATCCCATGCACTGGGGGCCTAGGAGATTTCATGCTGGATAGCAAGTCATTCTGATCCACATCGGATCTCACAGACAGTGTACCTCAGAGGCTGGATTGTGAGGAGCAGCTGGGGTGACCAGCTTTCTGTTCCTGGTGAGCTTAGTGAAAACACCCGTCATATAATGGAAAAGAGAAGATGGGAAAGATAGAAGAAAGATCATTTAACGCTGAAGCCTGGATGCACTATGGCACAGGGAACAGGTTACAGAGCTGGACCCGGACAAAACTCAAAACCAATGAAAAATAAATTGCTTAATATGCTGTTTGTACATCTATGAGTACAAGAGTGTTGGACGGCTTCTTTTCACATATCCCATATTGACCTGCTTTGAGACATACAAACAAACAAGTGAGAATAGAGTTTAGGGTCTCACCGGGGCCCCGCTGGAAATTTCAGGGTCCCATGAAAACACAGCCCCCCCTGCCTCCGGCCTGTGCCACCTGACCTGCTCACCCTCTGCCCAAGCCCCCTCACCTGCTCACCCTCTGCCCAAGCCCCCTCACCTGCTCACCCTCTGCCCAAACCCCCTCACCTGCTCACCCTCTGCCCAAGCCCCCTCACCTGCTCACCCTCTGCCCAAGCCCCCTCACCTGCTCATCTGCCTGCCTGTGGCGTCCACCCATCTACCCGAATTTACCTCGCACTAAATATGCAAACTTGACCAGAGGAAGATGGGCTTTTGGACGTATTCTCTGGAGACATCTGGCCCAAGAACTCTATACCCCATGACAATGTTCTCGTCAACAGTGTTATATAAATAAAGTTCAACACAAATCACATAAACACACTATATGGACAGTTTAAAGACACGGTTTCATTTAACTGCATATCTCTAGAGTGTGGGAGAAAACCAGCAAATCACGGAAAGAAAATACAAACCCACAGGAAGGGTCGAGGAAATATTACAGTCGCCAGCTGTGGAATCATAATGCAATTATGCTCCCCAGTGAGCTACTGTGCCACTAAAATAATTCAATTATTACGTTTTTCAAAATGAATAAATATGCACAGTTATGTGCAAAAGTCTTAGACAGTCAAAGAAAATGTTTAAGGCTATTTATCTGGATGGTAATGGTATTTTTACTCAGAAAAAATAAATCGACATGAGAACAAAACAAGCATTTCTTCTGTTCTCCAAAAAGTTACTGCTATCTTGTCAGGTGGCTAGATGAACACCACTTCAGTTCCACCACTAGTTGGATGGCTAGATGAACACCACTTCAGTTCCACCACTAGTTGGATGGCTAGATGAACACCACTTCAGTTCCACCACTAGTTGATTGGCTAGATGAACACCACTTCAGTTCCACCACTAGTTGGATGGCTAGATGAACACCACTTCAGTTCCCAAACCTCTCCTCGGGGGCACCCCAATGATTCCATGTAAAGTATTTTTTAAATTTCACCACCAGCTCAGATAATTCACGGTAAATATCTCACTGAGGTATTGATTAGCCAAACAAGGTGGGATAGGGGTTAAGTCAAAAAATGTATTGGGGGGAGGGGGGTGACAGTAATGACGTCATGTCCTTACCACGCCCTGATAATTGTGGGAGCGCTGTGCATATTGGGGGGTGACAGTAATGACGTCATGTCCTTACCACGCCCTGATAATTGTGGGAGCGCTGTGCATATTGGGGGGTGACAGTAATGACGTCATGTCCTTACCACGCCCTGATAATTGTGGGGAGGGGTCCCTTATGCTCTTGCATGCGTGTGTTGGATGGTTGCTGCAACTACAGCTGTGATTTAAGGAGGTTTTGAAATGGCTAAGCTGGCACGGCATCATACTTTTACACCAACATGAAGATAACTTAAACCTCATTTTCTGTGACGGTCTGAGACTTTGGCACAGTACTGTATATACATATTTGCTTTTGAATGGCCTCATTCATGAGGCTACATGCCTTAAGCTTAGAAATATTTAGAAATATCTGAATAGCAATCGTGCCCTTCACTGAAACATTGGTATAGATCCTCTGAAGTACCATCAGGAGGTGCTTTTAGATATTACAATTTCCAGCAGAGTTCTCTCCATGATTCCATCACATGAGGGTCCTTGTGTGGATGCAGTCACACATGGGACTGTCTCCAAAGAACCTCTCCACTCCTATTGGAATCACGACTGGTCTCCCAGACAAAGAACTTCTCCACACTGTGAATTTCCAAGTTTTGCCAACTTTTAGTTTCATCATACTGCCTTGTTTTTTTTAAATATTCAACGTTTCACCTGACCTGTTTCCAGAGACAGAGCTCGTCACGCATCCAATTAGGAAATTCCTTCATAAACACATGGATGGTACAGCCTCCCCTGACGTAGCAGATGGGATTTATCCGTACTGCTATAATATTCATTTCCTCAGTGTATCCTATTATCAAAGAATATATTAATGTGTTTAATTATTGAAGTTTTCACTCTAGTGTATTATTAGATGTATTAAATTCTCAGGGCTAAGATATTTTTTTCTTCTGATGAAAAAAAATTTAAATAAAAACAAAAAGATTTTACTTTTATGCTATGTTTTATAGAAAACATTCTGTGTAACCATTCATAGGGGAACAATTGAAAATGTGGTTATTGAAACAAGTCCAAACATTACTAATGTCCATTCAAGTGATTACAAAAAAACAGCATAATTTATCTTAGTGCAAATTCAATATTTATTGATTTACTGATTAAAAAGGGGAGCTTTCTATGTTTCATGTTATTTAAAGATTCTTGCTTAATATTTAATGTGATTTAACTGGGTAACCTACTTTACAATGTAACATGGATTCCAAACTGTCTCATTAAAGTGCAATCAGAAATGAAACAAAACAAAATGTATCAATTCCTCAAATATCACAAAGATAAAATATACTTCTTTTTAAATAGAAAATATGTTGGTAGATATTCATAGCTAGATATATTTAGCCCTTCTGAATATTTAATATTTCATTGCAAAAGCCTATCCAGCCGTCCATCAATCTTATATAACTACTCATCCAGTACATAGTCAGGGTGAGTCTCATTTCTCAGAAAGCACAAGGCAGATAGTGTTATAGTAGATTTTTAAATGACTAGCTAATTCCCCTGTCTAATGGAAAGTAAAATCAATTCCAATTAATATGTCGCTATACCTTTCCCATATCGCTGTATAACCAATAAACACTTTACACGTAGCGCTAAATAGCGGAGGGAAAGCGGAAGTTGTTTTGCAGAGTTGACGTGCTGGACTGTCTAATGAGCTAAAGCCCCAGGCAGCGCCGGTGAGCTGCCAGGTTCTGCAGAACAATGAAGCTGATGTCACAAACCACACGGCTCACTATTGTAACACAGAATTCCAGCTTCTGGGTTCCTGGCCTGATCCTGACCGAGTAGACGGTATGTTCTGGAGTGTTCAAAATGCAGTTTTTTTTTTGTTTTTAGCAACACACACATATATGCCTTAGCAACAACACAAAATCAAATTAAGAAATTCACAAAAAAAAATCTGACTGCTTGTGGTTGACCAGTGATATTCAAAAACAGCTATACTGCAGGTCAAATAGCATTTGATATAACGACAAATAATCTAGGTCTCGTGTGCTCCACTAGCCATAAAAACTATAGTTTTTGCTTCTGTCTTTATAAAAAGTGTTACTCATCTTCACTGTGGTGTTGCTTGTTTGTCTATCGGTGGTTTATTTTAAATTTTTTTCAACAATGTTGTTCTTTGTGCTGGGTGTAGCCGAATGACTAAGCGGTGTCGCATACAAACAATACTACATTTCGAGTCTATCTGTCTCCATGACTTATTGTCAGAACTACATTTTTAATACTGCACAGTTACAGAACTCATTCAGATATCATTAAATAACATCACTGCTGCCAGAATAATTTTACATGATCAAACTACTTGCGTAAAGTTTATTTTGCCCCCACTCTGCATAATTGCAATGCAGGAGGACTTACTGGAGGTTTGAGTGGGAATTTTGGCCTACTTTGGTAGTCCTAGAGTGTACAGCTTGCTTAATGAAGTGAAACTGTAAAATCATGAGTAACAGAGTGATTTAAGAAAGGCAAGGAATACAGATACATAATTTTGAATTTTTCGTGTTGCAAAAGTTAAAGTTAAAAACATGCAAAACCTTCACTGCATAAAATAAAAAGGGAAATATCCATGACACCTAATTGAAAAGCTAAAACGTTTAAGTAGAAAAAAAAGAAAGAAAAAAAATCATTTGGATACCTACAAACAATTCAGATAAAATCTCATTTGTTCATTGATTTTATTTGTGTATTCATAAAAACTTAATGCAGATCAATCTGAATCAAAAACAAATACTAATATATAATATACAAATATACTAAAACTATGCTGTTTGCATTGCTGTTGATATGTCAGGCACGATAAACCAGGAATACTTTTTTTTGCCCTACATCTCAGCATGGAATAAACTTAATTCAATGTAGTGTGGCTGTTTAAAAACCCTGAGGCAGAGTTATATCGCGAATTTGTGGAAACGTAATATCGCTCGCAGCACTATAATGCATAACGATGGTGCAGGATGTGACCCGGCAGAAACGTCCCCGGTCACAGGGGTAGCTCCTCTTTGGTCGTCTGAGGCTGGGGTAGGAAGGCGCTCTAGGAGTTCAGGCCTGCGCTTTTCTCCACGCTTTGGTCTGCGTTCATGGAGGTGAGGAAGGACTCCCACACTGCCAGGCACTGTGAGAGAAAGGCGGGGGCTATGAGACAGCGTTCACAAACCATACATCACCTTAGGCCACTTTGCACATGTCTATGTGACGGCAAGCACACAGCTGCAGTTGTGAACAGGGTATTTTACATGACTGCGGGTAAAGGCGCACGCACTAAAAGCAAACAAGCAAGGCACTTTAATGCAGCTAACTGAATGTATGATTTTTTTTTCCCTAACCATGGTCAGCTAACTTAAATAATAAATAATATAGCAAGGAGCAGGCCTTAGATATCTCAGTACTAGAAAAGTGAGAGAAAAGACTATATGCACTGTTAAATCAAAGACAAAACACTTAATTTTAGTAATGCATTTATACTGCATCATGACTAGCAAAGGGGCGAGTAACGTTACTTATACATTTCTAAGCAAAATGCATGGGTTTAGCTCATTTTTTTTTGCCCAGGAATGTATGCTGGGTGAAACATGGATACATGATGTTAGGTAACATCCATCCATCTTCTAAGACTGGGGTAGGCAACCCTGATCCTGGAGTGCTGGAACCCAGCAGGGTAGTAGGATAGTCAGGGAAGCAAGGGGAATTTGAGCCTCTGCCAGGCAGCAAAGGACAAAAGAGAGGGACGGGTAAAGAGAGGGACGGGTAAAGAGAGGGAGGGGTAAAGAGAGGGAGGGGTAAAGACAGGGAGGGATGCCAGTCCATCACATGGCACATACATGCACTCACTCACGCAGACACGTGCACATACCCTATAGCAGTGCTTCCTAATGCGGTCCTCAGGGACCCACAGATTGTCCACATTTTTGCTCCCTACCGGTAGCTGAGAGGGAGCAAAAATGTGGAGTTCCTGGAAGGGTGCGCGGAGGGAGCGAAAACATGGACCGATTGTGGATCCCCGAGTACCCAATTGGGAAACACTGTTCTATATGCAAGTCAGAGATGCTGGTCCAGACCCAGTACTTGAAGGAAATAGATGGGGAGAACATGCAACTCTACACAGCCAAAAAGTGGCTGGAGGTGTGAGGCGACAGAGCTACCCCACTGAGCCACCATGCTGCCCCCCGTTATGTAACATTCACCATAAAATATTTTTTTATAATTAATCTCACTGTGTAGCTAGATCATCAAAGCAGAAGAAGTTTGACTCGAAATAAAAGTGCAGTAAGCAATATCTGAACATAAAGAAATGAGGGGAAAAAAAACTTCAAAGACATTTATGTAATACACGTTTGAAATATTTGGAAAGTATTTTCAGTGGTAATAATTTTGTAAAAGAAGAGATATGACGACCCTGCAAAAATCTATGAAGGCTGTTTTAATAAAAAACTTTGATTAAAGTTTATTTAAGTTTCCTGGGATATAAATATTAAGAACTACCACAAAACTTTGTTGTATGCTATTAAAATGCATTGGTACCCTCGGAGTATTCCCAGCAATCATTATATATCCACCCATTCTCCATAGCTAATTATGCAAGGTTGAGTCTTCAACCAATCCCAGGAGGCAGACGGGGAGTTGGGGTTGGGGTTGGGGTGTCTGTCACAAAGGAGACACATTCCGAGTACTCAAACAATCTCAGGGAAAACCAGTAAACAACACCTATGGAGCAAGACCAGTAACGGTGTCCGAAAATCGCAGAGGCCATATTGCTTTTCAGACAATGAAGGTTGGATTCGAATCCTCAACCCTGGACATACAAGACAACACGGCTTCCTACTGAGCCACAGCCCAGAAGATGTAAATATTCCTGTACGATGTCACTGGGCGGATAATACATCACACGCCAGCAAACTCACAGAGATCTATTGTATTTCCACCACGGCAAAGTAAAACCATTAACTCCGCATAACATTAAGTCAAACAGCCACATCCATTCAGACAGCCTTGTCCAGGGCTAATATACATCAGAAGTTTGACAAATGATCTGACAGCAGCCTTCTGTGCCTTTGTGACGAACTCCTGACACTCTGCCGTCGCTAAAAATACAACCTGACATGTCACATGCATTTAATCAAGACTGCTTCGAGTTCCTGTGCAATTTCCTTTGTTAATGGGCTACTGTGAAAGGCGTGCCATTTATACCATCAGGGCAAATTACGTAGATATAAAATCAATTTTAAAAGAATTGCAAATATATATATATATCATGCATTCACCTGCATGCACCAGCACCCGTTTTTATTCTGAACAAGTTCTGAATGTTTTAAGGTTTGCTACTCAAGCTTACCGGTAGCTACCGTTTCCGCTAGGACACCTTTGCAAAGAAAAAAAAAAAACATCTGGCAGTGGTGGGAGGCTGGTGGGTGCGTTTTAAAACCCACCACCGCTGAGTGCAATGCTAATGGATGCTGGGGTCCTCCAAAGAAATGGCTCATTGAGATGTGCACTCATGGCCCACTGGAGCCCGCTCCCACTTCGGGAAACGGGCTAAATTGCTCGACAGGGATTCAGCACAAGGCATTGATTAAGATCTCTGCCGGCCAAGCATCCAGTGGAGGCGGGCCTCCCTGATAATTCATTATTCTGCTTATTCGGGGGACGGCCGACTAACACCCAGCTTCTACAACGAAGGTGGGCCTCCCTGATAATTCATTATTCTGCTTATTTGGGGGACGGCCGACTGCCAC
>JAODUD010000033.1:14327293-14352851 GCA_026784285.1 Stomatorhinus walkeri | reverse complement strand
CCCAGCTTCTACAACGAAGGTGGGCCTCCCTGATAATTCATTATTCTGCTTATTTGGGGGACGGCCGACTGCCACCCGGCCTTTACAAAGAAGCTAGACAACATCCAATTTGCTGCGCTGGGCTCGTCCGTATTTAATATTGCACTGCTATGGCGAGTATTTAAAGTGAAACACGTTCAACTTTCAGCATACCAGGTTACGTCCAAACTCAATTCACTCTAGAGGGATTCATAAGCTACGTTTTGTTCTGAGTGAAATTGAAAGAGCAAATATTTGCGTGGGATTCCTCACAAATATAAGCTGCTTTTGTGGAATTATTTTGCTACTTTACTGATTTTTGACACTGAAAATACGGATGGCACTCCTCTAGGTGTGTACCTGCGCAGCTGTGTGAGTGTGTCTTCAATAAATACTTTTTCATCTCTATAAATAAGATTTGCAGATAATGTCTTAAACGAATGGCTGCATGCATTCCCTCTGACGCACTGCTTGCCCTAGAGCCATCCGTGGAATTACGGATCCAATGGGAAGTGCAGCCCCCTTTCCTTGCACGTCCGCATTGAGTGCAGTGCCTTCTTACCAAGGAATTATGCAGCCAGTGAAACGGGGAGGGGGGCGGGGCGGGCAGGCCAAACATCACCCGCACTCACAGGCTATTCCAGACCCGATTTAGGGGGGGTTCAGCCACCATATATATATATTTTTTTTTGTCTCGGTCTCCCGGTAAAATTGTTTTTCCAAAATTCATTTCATAGTCAGGGATGTCCCCACTGAAAATACGTTTCCCCTCTGAGGCAGGTAAACCTCTCCAGGTGAAGTCTGAATATCCTTCTTGTTTGCGCCATGAGCTGCAGATCAGAAAGTGACAATGCATTAAAACATCTGATCTCCATGTGCCACCCAACACTGCAATGCTTCAGCTTAAGGAAATTGAAAAGATAAAATAAGCAAAATGAAGGAGAAAACAAAACACCATAAAAGCGAGTCTTCAGACACTATCATGTCAGAGATTTTCTACGATCCACTAAAGAAAATTGTTGATTAGGCTGAATGAAACCTTATATTCCATAACAAGACACTTGTCTCTCCCATCTTCCAGCAACATTCTCGTTGCTATGGAGTCTCCATGGCAATTCACAGAAGCTGCAATTTCCAGCATACAGTTGTAGCTGCAGCAGGCACATAATATGACAGTAATAAAAACCGTCGGATATTTCAATTCTTTAGAGCTTCTTCTAAATGCTATTTTTAATTATAATGGCTTAAGCTCTATGATGCAGCTAATAACTAAGAAGAGACTTTAATGCATCAATACAGACAGATACACAGACACACACAATAGACACAGAACTAGGGCATAAAAATGAACATATTTGTAGGTCTCAGACTGAAGACCTAGCCTCCCCCCCAAATGTTTAAAAAAAATAATAAATAGCTAGCAAGCAGAGTCAGAAGATCATAGGTAGGTAGCTGGTTAGCATAACCTGCTACATGAGCATTTCCTAAATAACAAATGGCTTTATTTGATAGTGTAGTGACTGCTTGGGGACCCCAATGAAGATTGAGCAAATTGGTTTCACCACCCCTTGAGCTGTTCTCCTACTGCCAAGCAGGGGACCAGATATCTCAGTGAGCAAAGGGACCTCACAGTAGTAGCTCTCAATGGTGTTCCAACTGCTTTCATTCCAACCCACACAATTTCCAACCTGCTTCATTATTAGCCTATTAAGGACCATATAAACCTGATTAAGGTAGGGTTGGAATGAAAACATTTGGGCACGGGGGGCGCCAGGAACGGGATTGAAAACCACTACCTTACAGCATCCTCAAGTCTGAACAGGTGCCTGCAAACACTTACTGGAGCCAATAATCCAGCAGGCCCCAGCGGGGCATGGGGCTTTACGCCGTTCCCAGCTTCACACCAGTTCAAGGAACCCGTAGCCCACAGCCAGCACTCGCGCCGACAGCAATTATCACAAACTGCCGCTAATTAACACACGTTCAGCACAGATCTCACGGTGCGACTCGAAGCCTGAGAACTCACACAGCCATCTTACAACTGCTTTCTCCTAGTCATGGTTTGTGATGCCTAAAGCTCCATTAAGTATTAAAAAAAAATCTTGGGAAATCATCACCTCTATGTACGGAGTGTGCATGTCTCCCCTGTGTATGTAATCTAAGTATTTAAATTAAAGCACAAAGTATTTAATTTAGTTTAATATTTTTTTAGTTTGCATGCATGCATATACTTGCATGCACGTATATACCACTTGTATCCGTCTTATTTATCTGTCTTGTGTGTTGTTGTTAGTGATGCGCGGGAGTAATTTCTAACCCCTGTGTGTCCTGTATATATGGTGGAATTGACAATAAAGACTTTGACTTTGATGTCACTCAGGTTTCCACAACACAGCATACTCCGACTTCCCCAGAGACATGTTGTTAGGCTAACTGGTGTTTCTAAATTGCCGTTCAACGTACAGTGTTGTGTGACTGTTCTCAGGCCATGTGTGACTGTTCTCAGGCCATGTGTGACTGTTCTCAGGCCATGTGTGACTGTTCTCAGGCCATGTGCCCTGTGCTGCCTGGGACAGAATCCAAGGCCCTACTGCAACCCTGACCAGGAAAAATGCTTAGGTGAATGAACATATGCATATCAATCTATCCATATATACATATAATACACGCGTAATTGGGATGTTTTCTCTCTAATATTAATGTGCTTGTTTATTAAAGGGCTATGTAAATAAGCTTAATTTGTTTTCTGAGTCTACAAAGGTACAGTACTATATGTGATGGACTTGTGTCTGAATTTAGCCAAGAAAAAGGTTACCAGGGAATGTTTATTAGACAGGATTAAATTATAATGTCTTTTTGGGACTGGTGATGGTGCGATATCATCTTATTTTGTTAGTTTAATTGTGCCCTTGTAGTAGTTGTGTCCTGTACAGTTACACTTTGCTGGGTTCCTTTATCTTACCCTCATAAGACCAAATTCGGAGGCGGTGAGTGATGTGTGCTTTCTCAGAATGAGTCAAGATGGTTCTATAGAGCAGAATACATGTGAAAAATAAGCAGCACTATTGCGCCAAATTTATGGAACAAACCGAATGTTTCAAACTGACAGCTCACACCATGATGTATGTGATTCATTAATGTAACAAAATAACAGTTTATCGACTAAATATAGTGAACATAATGTTTGAAGAAACTTAGACACATTTTTCACTCAAACCCAATAGATGAACAAATAAGCCAATAAATACCAGGTATTCTTTTGGTTTTGATTGACCTTGGCTGACACTAAAACAACAAACACAAATGTTACAGTTTACATTAAATGCACCTTCATGATGCCTTTATAATGCATTCATAGAACATTCAACATAATGCATTTATAGAGCATTCATAAGATACCTTAATATCCTAACATACCTTAACAGTCTTAATATACACTAAAATAAACAACATACAGTATGATAAACATTTTAATCATTTAACCTGATAATGTTTGTTATTGATGTTTATTAAAGCTGTTAAGATATTTTAGGATGTTACGGTATAGATACATGCTGACTATGAGTGTTCTAGAAATGAATTATGAATGTATTATGCACTGAATGTTCTATTAATCTGTAATGAATGCTTTCTGAAGTTGCATTTAATGTAAAGCATTAACATATATTATTTACTTCTCCCTATGAATTTAATTAAGCATGTGATGAGAAGCAATGAGAATTCAATTGAGAGAAGTATATTTGAGTATCCCAATGCATACACATTGGTCAACAGGAGTAAAAGCATCTTATGATTATCACGTCAACTCCCAGCCATTCGGGGGTCTGTTGGTACCTAAGGACCATCATCATTCCACTGTAAAATGTATTTTTCAATTAAAACATGACCGTAAAACTCTAAGACTAGTTCAGCATCATATTTTCCTGTTTTCATGCAGGTACAATAGCTACATCTTGGGTTACGGTACCAAAACAATTCCCAAGAGAGAGCTTTGATATGTTGAGCCATGGAACCTAAAAAGCCGGAATTCCCCAGAGTGAGCTTTCAAGTCCTAGGTTACAGATCACAATAAGCAGAAATTTGCACCAACACCTGACTCACGAAGAAGAAAAAAAATATAATCATCCATAACCATCCATGCACCTACCTCCTTCTTCACTCACCTTCTCGTAATAATGGATGTTCTTCTCCGCGGTGCTCACGAAAGCGTCTTTGACGTCTCCCCGCATCTTGCTCTGCCACCTCTCCCAGTCGCCCTTCAGAGCACTGTTGGCACACTCCACCCTGTCCTCCATCTTCTCAACTTCTCCTTTCAGCTGTTGGTTAATGCACAGGAGTCACATGGAAGCACTTCTCCTAGGCTACGCAAATGGCACTTGTGCCATGTTGCAAAGTGGGACTGCAAGCGTATGTGATCACAATTCACTGACAAGTTAAACAGGAATATTGGACCTATTAACCAAATTGGTTTACATTATTGGCTTATCAAATGAAATGTATCTAGAAAACTAAAACACATTTAAAGATCATGCAGCTATACACACACACATACAGAACTAATAATAACAATCATCAATATTCTGACATAATTCCCTCTGGAACAACCCTCTTTCTTTCAGGGTTATGGATGACAACTCACAGAAAGTTTCATTTAAGTGTGAAAACGCCCAACCTTCTGGTGGGATTAAAAGTCAACTAGAATACATCAAAATAAGGACTAAAGACTATCATGGAAAAACCATGCAATAAGGACTCTCAAAACTCTGAGATCCAAATGGGGGTGTAATGTGCAAATAACCTTGGAGAAGAGCAGACCTCAAACAGGAGCAAGCAATCATCAACCAGAATATGTTTGCTTGACAGTGACTCACTCAATGTTTTGCCTCCTTGTTTCCTTAAGATCTACAGAATTGACAGGATAAATCAACAAAAGCCTGATGGATCACTAGCATTTGGTGATGAAGATTACCAGCCTTCAGGGCACAAAGTTGTGGACGGTAGAATCTAGGGATTTTGTTTCTGTATTATTTCTGTGTAAAACTCTCAAGTCAGCTCCAATGCTGACAACACATTTGTGAAAAACATAAATGCAAAGAAAACATCCCACAAGTATCAGGCGATGCTATCCAATTATTTTCCATGACTCAGACCAGTTTCTGTATGACGGATGAAACATTTCAGTAATGCTCTCCTATAGTTCACTTCAGTGTCAATTTATCTCAGTTTTAAATCTCAGAAATAGTTGCGAGAGATTCAAGGCGATTCACTTTTTTGTACTGGCATAAAGAAATGAAAATGGATTTTAAATCATCTGCAGTCGTGTTACATTAAGTCTTTTTCATAAAAAAGTTTAAATCTTTAAAAAAAGAATCCAACTTTAATTTCAGCAATAGTCATTCATGAAGGAGTGTGGCTTCCTTACTCTTTAATCCATCTGACCAAGAGCTAGTCAGCCAACTATGCCCCTTAAAAAGCTGCATTTCAGGTGATACAGTAACAATACCAGTCTTCATTTAAGACAGGAGCTCAGGAAATGTGAAGCCGGTGAATAACATGATTAAATGGTATGACTATGCTGTACGAGTCACAGCACAACAAGAGCGTCAACTGGAAATACAGTTTTAAAATGCAATTACAGCACAATGCATGCTTGTGCTTCTTGTATGGTAGATAGCAGATAAGTACATGTAAATGTATGACAAGGAAAGCAATGTTGGAGACATAACTTATTTGCAAATGCACATTCAGAAAACGGCATGGAGGAAACAGCTCTGATCTAAGGTGAGATAATGTAAAAAAGAAAGGGGGAAAAAAATACTGAACTATTTCAATACAAATGAAAAACCCTATAAGCATTTGTAATAATATTCCACTACATTATCATGCAATGGTTGACTGCTCAATACAAGGATTGATATCATAGTATGTGTGCTTCAAGTACACACCTGACACATTTATTTAACACGCTACAGTTAAATAACTGACTTTGGCTTTGCTGCCACCGCATGGTTAGAAGCTATATTACAAGTTTAAAAAAAAAACATTTGGATACATTTTCATTTCATCACCAAACATGCTGCCTTACACCACACATCTAGCACACTTGTAGAACCTTTTTCTTAAAAAAAAAAAGCCTACATCTGGAAAACACCCACAGAGCAAAATCTCAGAATACAAGTACAGAATAACAAAGGAGGACGTGTAGAACTGGAGAGGTTAGTATTTGAGTGAAATCCTGCACCCAGAGAGCTTCTTACAATGGTACAGAGTAATGAAGCAAAATCAGGGTTAAAGAAATAGGGAAGGCCCACTGACACACCTAAAAGAGATTAAGTTTGAGTAACAGATAAGCCCTACTGAAAAAACAACCAAAATGAAGGCCACCACAAATCCCGTCCAACAAGTTCTGTTGTTCCACTATTCGTACATAGGAAGGGGTTTCACCTGTGCTGAGTTGGTAACATTTTGACATAAATTAAAAAAAAATAACAAAACAAATTATATGGTGGTACATGCTGTAATAACATATACACTGCAATAACATTATGTACTACAAATGACTATCATTTGTAGTATATAAATGTTATTTCCATCATCTGGCTCTTATGCATTCCCTCGTACAATAATTTCTGGAAACGCTTAACATTTTACATTAACTGCATATTCATAATGCCTTTATAATGCATTCATAAAACATTTAGTGCACCTTCATAATGCATTCATATTACACTTATAAGCAGCATGTAAATATGCCTTAACACCCTAACATAATGTATAATAAAGCTGTTAAAGAACAAACGTTATGATAAAACATTGTAATCAAATAATGCTTGTTATTAATGTATAATAAAGCTGGAAATGTATGTTAGGATGTTAAGGTATACTTACATGCTGCTTATAAGTGTTCTGTGAATGCATTATAAAGGCATTATGAAGTTCAGTTAATATAAAGTGTTACCTAATTTCTTAGACTGCACACTTTCTTACAGATTTCACAGTCTGTTTTTTTTGGGGGGGGGGGGTGGTGGGTTTTACACAATTGGTTGTCCATATTTAAATGCTTCCAAAATGTTACCATCCCAGACCAATCACTGACGGCCTGGTTTGTTAGATGGTTACTGCGCTCTGCTGTTTTGATACCTCTTCAATTTGACCATGAAGTCTCTGTTCCTGCTGTTGTCTGACTTCTTCCGGAACTTTCCCGAGCATTCTCCCCAGCACAATGCTTAGATCCTCCGTGTCTGTCAACTAGTGACACAGCGGACGCGAGGAAGGTCAGTTCTCCATGAGGAGGAAGGCCCACGAACACAGAGACATCGCGTCCATCCTGAATTGATATTATGCCCCAAAACTAGGCCAACTGTCCCCTTTATAACTCAGGGTACTTGTTCACTATGCTAAAGGATGATATACACTGCAGTTACGAGATAGTTAATATTTGTCATATGATCACATGACCAGATTAAGTTCAGTCATTTAACATTAAGCGTCTTCGCAGGTCACCATTAGATGAAATTAAGCCGAAAAAAGCTGAATCAGAGGAAAAAGACTCGTGTCCCAAGTGTTGAGTTTCTTTTCCCTCTGGCCCAATAAATGCAGAAACACAACCTTCTTGTGCGGAAACTGAACACCACCTTCTTGCGCTTCACGCAAAATGCTTTTCTTTTCGACGAGCGCATCCCAAAACGTCTGAGCCCCCTGACTCCGGCTCCTTTAAAACATACGGTGTTCAGTGATCAGTTAGCTGCAGTGTTCAGGCTTGACATTTTGTCTTTGTTACTTTGACGCCTTTGCCCTTCCTTGGGCTGAACCCCAAATGCTCCGCCAATCCACACCCAACGAATCTTAATCATACTTAGAATCCACTGAGGTCATCTGGTGGACAAAATAGCACCCTGAAGCTTTTTTTTTATTATTAAGTGATTTTAAAAATATATATCTGACATTTGAAGGAAACCTCCAAAGCCTTCATTATTTCAAGATTAGTTCTTCAATATTCTCCTGCTTCAGCATCATATAAGGGCTCAACATGGACTCATGAACGGTCTTGGTATATTTACATAATCTTATGAACAGACGTTTTCCAATATTGTCAAATACCCTTTTGGGTTTAAAATGGATTGCATGGAAATGAATGGAGATGTGACAGCTTCAGAGGAGCTTATTGGTAATGAGGCTTGGGAACTGCAGGAGAACATTAGAGTCACAATCAAGTCAATATTGTACTTACTGCTTCCCGGTCTGCCTGCTTGTTAACTAGAATATCGTATTTAGCTTCATACTCCGTTTGAATGTTGTCACGCCTTCTCAGAACCGCCTAAAAATAAAACACAGACAAAATAAATACCTTCATTTGTAACTATCACTACAGCAGCACAACATGAAAAACCGACTCTCGCTGGCATAAACAGAGGCAAAACATGGTAAACTTGGATTACCAGTCAAAACAGCATCACTGGTCTTGTTACAGAGTAATCCCTTTGTTATCAGGATTGGTTTTAACTTGCAGTTGCCCCAAGTGTGATTGTGCAACTGTGAACCAGTCCTTCTCAGTTGTGATTACCTCCCAATAAGCCATTATAACAATTGATGTTCACAGTTAGATTTCAATAATCTGAATCAGGGCCAGTTAGGGGGGGGGGGACAGTGGTGCAGTGGTCAGCACTGGTGCCTCACAGGGTTCGAGTCTCTGCCAGGGTTCCATGTCTGTGGACTTTGGATGTTCTCCCCACGTCAGTGGAGTTTCCTGAAGGTACTCCAGTGTCCCCCTACATACTGAGGGAGGTCAGTGAATGCTGTGTCAGTGTGCCCCGTGACGGGTTGGTGGACAGGCTCCGGACCCCCCCCCCCCACAACCCTGTACAGGACAAGTGGTTACAGAAAATCAATGGATGGATCAGTATCAGCAACAACAGCCTGATCCAAAGCCCGATCTACTGGAATTCCCACGTCCACCTAATTTACGTCACTTGTGCAGATTGTAAGGATCTGTCACACGCCGCAGTAAGTCAGAGGAACCTGGCTTGTAATTACAACGTATCGCGATATCAGCCATGAGGAAATTCTTTAAAACTGGAAACTCAAAGTATTCCAGCAGCTGCCTGCAATGTTTGCAAAGCCATCCTTTCGAGAGGAAGTAGACACAGAGCGCCATTTAATACACAGACATAAAGAACACTGCAACATGGCAAGGTTACTCTGATGAATGACGGTTGTGTGTGTGTGTGTGTGTGTGTGTATGTGTGTGTGTGTGTGTGTATGTGGGGGGGGGGGTTGAATTTACCAACTTTTGTTTGCTTACTTATTATTAAGGTTAGGGCTGGGTAGGGATTAGAGATATCATAGTTAACATTATGTTTATGCCTATAGAAATCAATGGTCCCCACAATGATAGGAATATATGAACTGTGTGTGTAGAGATCAGGACATCCCAAATTATAATAGGAGCCAGTTGTGGCAACCTGAAGGCCATGTATCACGTCAATGATATGACCCTGAAGGTTAATTCCTTCCTATACAGATTTCCACTTGAGCCCATTTGGGGCAGCGTGCAGCACAACGGGTTAGACCTCAGTGCGTGTGATCAGAAGGTTGCTGGTTTAAGTCCCGGGCTTGACGGAACAGGCACATGCTCACTGAGCCCTTGAGCAAGGCCCTTTACCCTCTGAAAAGCTCCAGAGGAGCTGAAATAATGGCTGACCCTGCAGTTGGACCTTAAGCTTTGCTCCCACCTCTATGCGTGTATATGTCTCAAAAGACAGTATGATACAATATGCAAAAAAGGAGCATTGCAATGTAGCTGTACTTGTGTAAATGACAAAGAAAGCATAATTTTCATTTTGTGGGTTTAATAGTGCCTGCATCAGTACCTTTATGGTGTCCGAACAAAGGACGTACTCATGCAGAAGGGGGACCAGGTTGTCAGACATCTGGCTGAGCTGCTCCTCTGTTGCCTGGCAGCACTTGTCGATGCAGCCGGCCACGCCCTTCAGCGGTTCCACCAGCTCCTCCTCAGAGCCCGACCACAGGACGTAGGTCGGTCCGTACTGCTTTAGATCATCCAGATATTCTGCAACAGACCACAGCCCGAAACTACCATTGGCATGCAATTCAGAGCTCAGGTTCTAAAAGTCCCACACCAAAGTGGGCAAATTTCACTCGAGCATATTAAAACTTGAGCGGACAACAGTGGCGAAGCACTGTTGGCTTACATCTACAAGGTAGAGGATTTGAATCCCAACCTCTACTGCAGGAGTCTCCAGCTCCAGTCCTGGAAAGCTACTGTCCAGTAGGTTTCATATCATTCTATCCAACTTGTGATGAGCCGCACCTGTTCCTGGTATTTACCTGAGAACAGGTGTGGCTCATCAGACGTCAGGTAGGATGGAAAACCTCCTGGACAGCAGCTCTCCAGGACCGGAGTTGGAGACTCCTCATCGACTGTATGCATATGTGGCATTTACATGTTCTCTCTGTATCAGGCAGGTTTTCTGTCATAGTCCAAAGATATATAATTTGATAATTAGACTAAGTGGGGTCTCTAACATGCCTGTTAACAGTTTGTGCACACCTTACGATTTACAGGAATGCGACCTTAGCTAGCCTTGAGTTTATAACATTCATTACCCACCCTTCATTTCTTTGGCTATCCTCTGGGTGACCTTGTCCAGCGAGCTCATTCTCTGGCTGAAGGTGTCCACGTACTCCTGCATGGCGACAAATTCCTCCGGCCGGTTCTTGACTCCCCTGACGCTAGCAGCTACGGCGCGGACGGTATCACCCATCCTGCTCAGCAACCCGGGACCTTGCTTCTTGTGAGAGGTGAGCTCCTGCCGAGAGAGACAGAAGCTTCCACTAGACTACAACAAACGCACGCAGGGACAAAGATCTCAGAAACACTATGTGCGTTTTTGCTTATCAATCCCACTATTTAAGGAAAAGCAGCTAAAAGGATAAATGATTGTAACTTGATGCTGCCTGCTCCTTGGCCTGAGAAAGACCCTGCTTCAAAACCCATTAACATGTACTTCAGATAAACGTCTAGTTGCACGAGGAAACACCTTAACAGACGTATCGATTTTGATTCCCTTATTTTAATCGCTGAAGGTGCTTCCACAGCATATGCCTTTCGGTAAGGATATTTGTTATTTGACCAGAGTGATGATTATAAAAGGGGGGAAAAAACGTGCATTTTACCCAGGCCTGGACAGTGAGGAAGATCTTGAAATCGGCATTGCAGGACAGAATGGAGTGTTCAGCAATCCGGCAGAGAAACTTGTGAAGGGCTTTCCGACGAGTCTCGATGAAGTCATCGTTGAACCTCTCCACCATTCCCTTCATCACAAACTTCTCCGGCAAGGGCTAAGGGGAAAATTTGTGTTTCAAATCGAACAGCTAAACCAAAACAGCTATCACAAATAAACTAAAAACTGACCATCGTAAATACAAAAAAAAAAGCACAGGATGGCAGGAACAGAGCAGTAACAACAGCAGAAAGAACTTCATGAAGTTTGAAAGACATCTTACATGAACAATAAGTGTAGTATGTGTCTCTTCCAGACGGTCCTTCAACCAAAGGAAGTCCTGATAGCGCCGACGGACCTCATACTCGCACGAGTCAAAGTCGCTGCGTGTAGTCTTGAAGAAAAACAAATATGCACCTTTTGTTTTGTGAAAGGGGAAAATAGTATATCTATCCAATCCTCCGTCCAGTATGTGGGTGTGACTAGATGAAAGAATTCAAAGCACTCTTGACGAGGAATGCTTTATATGACGCTCAATGAACGTTCCATTCCAACGCAACCTGAAACACAGTGAGCCTCGGAGGTGTGCCAAGACGAACATTGCGGTATAGTGCTTGCACCTGACTTTCGGCAAATTATTGCATATTATTTTTCAGAACAAACTCTATAAAGAAAATGTTTATGTAAACAATTTCAATATTGTCTAAATAAATGCTAAATAATACGGACAAAACATTTGCCATAGAGAACTGCAGTAGTTTGAATTTGGATGTTCTCTCAATGAGTTCAAAGATGCAATACATTACATTACATTACACGTTACTGATTGTAGGGATGTGTTTGATCAATGGAAGAGTCATCAATGTCAATAAAATTAACCCTTTACATTTTATTTTTTTAAACTGAAGATGTACTATATTACAATATGACCAAATGGCAATTTACATAACACTAAGTTTGCAAGTGTAAATTAAGTTAATTTAAGAACTAAATATAAATAAAAATTTCAAGAAGCACTGGTGATGGAAGAAGCCACGATTAATCCCTGGGAGTATTTATTTTAATTACCAAAACATAACAGATATGCTTCGCAGTAGAGATTGTATAGTCCGTAAGTAATTATACAAGCATAAGGATGGATGCATTTCTGAGTGACATCTATTGATATTACCTGTGATTATCTAGTCCAGGGTTACAGTGGGGACCAGGGCCCATATCAGGAAGGCAGGGGGACACAGTTCATCACCTACATTTTCTCAGCAATTAATTTCCAGCCCTTTAAATCAGTGTCTACGCCAAACCTAAATATTGGTCTTCTTGCTTGGATAGAAAAAAAGGTGCCAGTTTCCTGACATTTGCCTGCTTTTGTATAAAAACATTTTAACTGTTCCACCTTTTTCTGGTGACAGTTTGGTTTATTGACATTGTTGACATTTTCTTATGCAAATAATTGTTTCCTGAAACATTTGTACTAGCTAATTTTAAATAAATGACTACACAAATAAAACTTCTACTAATATGTTGTATAATAGTTTCATTTATATTAAAATGGACAGAAAATAGGTTCTCCTTATTGGTTTTAAAAGCTACAGTGCTTTTGGGAAATGAGAATGAGTTTAGATAATTAGAATTACGGGAGATTCATTATAACATGTGTATAAAAATTCCAGTCTTGGTTCACTTAGCAGGTAAACCTCTATCCTTTAAGCTGAATCTAATGTTTTTTAGCCATTGCTGAAACATACCTTGGTTACGACTCTGTAGGTGATAAAGGTCTCCAAGGCTGTGACATGGCTCTCTGGATTATCCACCGTGACAAAAATATCTCTGGCGTCTGACTCCTCTTCCAACCTGTACTGATTGGTCATGGAGGATGGAGAGGTGGGCAGGGAGGCACTGACAGAACTGCTGTCTGTCAAGGTGACATCCTGAGAGAAAACAAAATTAAACGGCAGCATCTCAATTATGGACAATGAGCCAGTGAACACGTTCATTGGTAACATCCATAGGTTTCAAAATATCACTAATCACCGCGGCCACACAACACACGCAACGCTACCATGTTTTAAATGATTCAAAATAGCTCTTTTGTAACTTTTACATTCCAGCAGCAGCCCAACAGATTGCAGTTAATTTTGTAGTAGGGATGGTTAGGTGTGCAGATCCCAGCATCCTCCATGGTTATTCACCCTATAAGCAGGCCAGGGGATTTACGCACCTTCACAAAACGCAGGGGTTTTCTTTTTTTTGTTTATAGACCGTCCCATTGGGCTTCATACATCATTCATTAACAAACCATCGTCAGCAAAACAGGAGTCCCCAATTCGGGTTTGTCAGCAAGAAAAGCTGTCCGGTTATTCCATTATAAAACTGAAACTTAAATACGCCTGGTAGTCAAAAATAGTCTGGTAGTGTTCCCATACGTACAATATATATCAAAGGCAGTCGGAGTAGTGTGCTCCAGCACACAAGTCAGCATCCAGTAAAAAAAAGATTTTAAATCCTAGGCACGCACCGGTCAAACTATAAAAAGTAGCTCTAAAATTATTTAAAAGTAGACTTTGTTGTGCGCATGTCTGAATGATGATCAATAACAGTAACTGCACTCATCACATATCTGTTGTGAAAATGGAAAGCTGCGAATTCTTTAGAAATGCAATGCAAATAAACCCTCAGAAATCGATAGTTTCCATGTTCAGACATACTTGATTTTTTTTGTTTTGAAGCTCGGAGGTGCAGCCACGTAAACAAAAAAATGTTAAGATGTTACACCCCGTCGGAAAGTGTCCTGACAGCACCTGATTGCGTGAACTTTGATACTTGGGCTCACTTCATTCAGTGTTAGCTTACAAGGAAGCGATCTTATATTCAGGAAAAAGTTACTTTATTGTTTTACTCAATATCCAACAAAAGAAAGTTAGATCAGTGAAGATCGTTACAGACTATACGATCCTGACTCCATGTTGCATTAAAAAACAATGCATCCACGTAGCAGAGTGTCGTTTTCACCCAAAGTTTATGTACTTAGAGAGTTATGTGATTTATTTCTCTTCCTCCTACAATCGCCGCCTTACCTTGCTGAAAACTTCTAAATCGTCGTCTTCGTCCAGCTCCAACATTTCTCCCGTGGGAAAGCCGGCGGCGGTGAGATCGGAGCTCATAGCTCAGCGAGCTCCGGATGCCAGCGAAACGCGACCCAGTCCGTATCGCAGCCGAGGACAGTATAGAGGTGTTCGGCCAGCTGCGGGCGGGCGGACCGGCGCTCAGTGCGCAGATACGGAAATACCGCTGAAAGGGAAAAGGGGGCGCAGTCCGCCCGGCTACGACTGCGGGCAGCGAGTCCGATGCGATTAGCTCATGTCGGCTGTCTGATGTTAGGTATAACCATTTAGATTATTCAAAATAGATGAATGATATAAAAAACGCCTCCAAGCCCTCATTTTAAGCGCATCGTTTTACTGTGTTCGCATTTTTGCGGCTATGTCTCATGTTCCAACCACTTATCGAGCGCGGGATAAGAGGGAACCAGTGCCAGGCAGTTCTCGTTCATTTCAAGGGGAGCTGTAATTTGAACTAAACTCTCAGTTTGTGATATCGGGAATTGAATTCTAAGCAGTCAAATTACTAATTTATGATATCATGAATTGTAACTGGTTTGAATTAAAATTGTATTTGAACTAGTTACAATTCCAACTCCCATTGAAATAAATTAGAAGAACATTTGGAATCTCACTAGCTAAAACAGAACTTCTAATATTGGGAAATGGCATTTAACTATAAAGCTGAATTTCCGATATCAATATAATCATTGTGCCTGGTTAAAGTTGAATATCTAATATCAGAAATATACATTATAACTATAGTTACAAATGCATTTCTGATATTCGAAATTTGCATTCTAAGTTGTTAGAACTGAATTTGTGATATCTTCTACAAATTAATTAAAGGTTAAATGGGTTGCCATAGAGGTTACATACAGGGTGCACACGCACACACACACACACACACACACCAATAAAGATGCAGGTTTACTTAACTGCACGTCTTTGGATTGCAGTAGGAGACCAGACATGCAATACTGAAGCAAAATTTAAACACCCAACTATGATTGTCAGAGGCAGCAATGCTGTCCATTCTCCTACCCAAATCAGTGTTTAGTCTCTTATTTAATCTATGTAAGAAATCATATATTTTAACACGAGTTAATTACATTGCAGCATATTGCCTGGATTGGGGTAAAGTACTTTGCTGAATTTGAAAGCAGAAGTTGGCATTTATATTTAAGATATGTGCGTTGAACTCTCAAGGTCAGGCAGTGGGTTATTGTTTAGTGCTCCGTAGTCACTGCATGTGCTCGCAGATTTCCAGTAGTAACACAACAGCCTTCCAAGAAATGTGATTGATGACCATAACGAATGGCACCAAGGTACAGGGTCTGCTTAATGCCAAGATTGATTTCAGTTAAACTGCTAATAAGACCAATGTGAAAACCCAAACACGGGTGTTTAATTCCGGCTAATGTAGTAGACTGTAAATCTGATTTTCTTCAGCAAAACCCATTCTGCGATGCCATATTAATGCAGAGCTACTTTGTATTGATTTCCTGAACAAATAAGACCATAGATGTAAAGACATGTTGGAGAGTACTGTATCCCTCAGTAACTTCTACAGAAAAGAATCATTCTAGGAAAAGAATGACTTCAAAGTAAAATATCCATACATGCACCTTTTAGCCATGTTTGCTGCTCAGGGTCACATGATGGCTGGAGCCAGTTGGAACAAGGTGTCTAAAAGTGCTGCTTACACTTATACATCATTGGAAGCTCAGCTTAGCTGCACTAATGCCTGACAACCTTAAGTTTACAAATTTTCCTCACTCATATCTCATGGTTCGGTGGTTTAGGATGCTGTGCCTGGGATTGAAAGATTGATGGTTCAAATCCCAGACCTGGCTGAGTCCTTTTGCAGTTGGACTCTTGAGCAATCATTGTCACTGAGACTAACTGACCCTATCTTCAATTGTGCATCTCTTTATGGAAAAATATCTACTAAATGAATAAATTGTTTTGGACAAGAGCAGCTGCTAAGTAAAGAACATCTGAGTAAAATGGAAAGTAGCATAAATCATATATGGTGTAATGTGGAGTTTCCCAATCCAGTTCTTGGCGATCCACAGACATCCACGTTTTGGCTCCCAATAGGGAGCTGGAAGGCAACAAATCCTGGACCGACTTTCGGCCCCTGAGGACCGGACTGGGAAACACTGGTGTAATGGATGATGGCATAGGCATGCAGTGCAGGTTGGCCGGTAGCGCAGTGGTTAAGGATGTGCTCCGAGTAGGAGGGAATGGGATGTTCTTGCACTCTTCGCAAGGGACTTAACATGTAAATATTTGTATTGACTTTATGTTTTATTTATGTATTTGAAATACGAGGTGTTTGGAATGCTAAATCTATGTGAAGATTTGCATCTCTAGGTCAAAAACACCAGAACGAATTCCTCAGATCGTTGTGGTGGTTTTGCAGAAAACCCTCCTGCTTTGCACTTTTAGTGCTGGAGGCCTGAATCTGTCCTTCGTGTCTGTGTGGGTTTTCCCTGCCTATTCTGGTTTTGTCCTGAACTCCAAAGACACGCAGCTTTGCTAAGTGGCATCTCTGAATTACCCACCGTATGTGTCTGCATTATCCCCCCTCTTGAGGTTGTAAATCGCCCTTTTCGACAACGTTCAGCAAAATTTACTGGTGCCTCCCCAACCCCATTTGGCAAAAAATACCATAAACCATCACCCGCCCCCCTGTTTCAGTACCTGCCTGTGCATGGCATTGAAGCATTTGCATCCTGTAGTAGGCTCTAGGACCTTCATGAAAATGTCCTGGTTCAGGTTGGAAGATAGATCAATATAAAGTACTTCCTTAGTAAAGCACCAAGCGTCAGTTTAGTTTACGTTTATTAATTCAGATTAATAAGTGGCACACCACTGGTGCAGTGCTTGAATGATTAGAAGGGTGGCCTCATGTTTCCAGGTTGTGGGTTTGACTCTTGTCCCTGGCTGTGTGTGTGCTGAGTTTGGCTACTCCCCCTGTGTGACCTTGCTGCCACCGTCCAAAGCCATGTGCTCCAGGTGAATCGGTGTCTCTAAATTGCTCTGTGTTTCTCCTATATATATATATATATGTGTGTGTGTGTGTGTATGCTCAGGGGTCACTTTTTATTTGCCACTTTATATTACACTTAAGTTAATTCCATTATCTCTTCTGCAAATTTATTATTTTTGCTATTTCTATTTTATTTATTCTTATTTTATTTTTATTCATATTATTATCTTGGAGCAGGCTAGCTTTTGCTTTGACTACACGTTGACTGCAGTCACACTCCTACTGACCTGCACCATGCGTCTTCTGTTTGATTGCGATAATTTTTTTTCCAAATGTTGGTGTGAAAAATCAGCAAACGCCAATCGATGAAGACTAGCTTTTGGAGTGTTTGCTGTTATTTTGTTTTTAAATGGTATTGCCACGTACACAAAAAGTCACTGGAGCTAAATAAACTCTCCGAGAGTTAAATCAACTTGGAGAAACTTGAATTTGAACACATATGATCGGCTCTGTCTCTGAGGTTATTGAATTCCTGCAGACTGCTCTCTCTGCGGACCAAGTCCATTACAAGGAGCAGCCAGCCCAGGAATGTAATGGAACTCAGGGCTGTCTGTGTCAGATGGTGCCAAAATGTAGCATCACAAGCAGATGAACCCTAAAACGGCACGAAAGTAGAATGATATGGATTACACATAAAAAGCAACATGAAAAACAATTTATATTTAGTCCATCTAATGCGGGTAGCTGGAAAAAATTAACTTTATTGAATTGCATTTAAATGTCGTTTTTCTCAATAAAAACGGATATATTCATTTATTATGTAAAAAATGATGTTTGTTTTAGTCAGGTCCCAATTTAGTCTGTAACACACGCAAACAATAACTGCTTAACTAGCCAGCCATAACTTACTGTACAGTAATTCATTATGACACTATTTTTCTTTACACCCCAGAGTTGAAGGTGGCTCTGGGGCGTTTACAGTAAGTCAACAAGAACGGTGCAGCATTTCTGTGCTAAATTTGGTATTCAGTGGGAGGCCTGGAGAATCAGAGACCTTTCTGCCATAGTTTATCTCTGCTGAAGCTAAGACCAATTGCCTTCTCACACTGTTCTGCTACAGGTCACTTCTAATTACACTCAGGCCGGCACTATAAACTGTTATCTTCCTTTTGCCCTCACCCGTGCTCCTGGGCATCCACCTAGAGCAAGAAACTCATAACATCCCCCAGGCCAGCTGAAGTAGCCACGGCCAGTGGTGCATGATGACCATCCCTCCATGACCAGCCAGGGACCTGCAGAGGGGACTCCAATAACATCCATCACTCTCCACAGCACACACAGATAAAGCAGATGAGCAGAATGATACATTTGGATGAATATTATATGACCACTATAAATACTTCATGCTTAACTTTCGTCTTACACTATCAAGCGTCCTTGGGATCCCGAGTGTAGGGGCTACAGTACTCCTGTGACCAATTTTACCCTGAAAGTGAATCATTTAATATCCTTAGATTGGAATACAATGCTTATTGAAATGCACTGAAAAGGTAATGAAAACCCGGAATGGAGAATTTTTCTAAATGTATATGTTTCACGTTGTTGTCCAATGTATCTGAGGTCCTTGGACACAAATGTAGCAATCCCGTTTCCTTTTTTGAAATAGTTCTTTTTCGAACAAGAGGCACTGACTTCACTTGCACTCTCAATGAAACTAAGCCTAAAATTAATTACCCATTGTCAGTTCAATGAAATATTAAAATCCCATTTGCTTTCATCTGTCAAATGTCATTTGTGTTCATTGTTTCTTGTTCATATAATGCCATTACACCATAGCCAGAATAAACATAAGTTTATTGTAACATATTTTGCATTCAAATGCAGGAAGGTATTTCGATTGCCTGAAATGCATGCAAGTGTGCGCACACACACACACAGATCATATATTTCTATCATTGTGGGATCTCTCCATTTCTATACACATAAACAATAGTCCTAACTATTATAACCCTAACCCTTACCTAGCCTTAACCTTAATCATAAGTAACCAAGCAAAATACAAGACTTCCAGTCTATTGTAGTTTTTTGGTTACATTCATGAGATTTTTATAAACTTGAGGTTTATATTGTGGCGACCTGAAAAATCTTCCCACTAGCTAAAAAGTAACATGTTTTACCACATTGTGGAGATATTTGGTCCCCACAATGGGGTAAATTCAGTTCCACACACACAGATTATATATGTATATCTTTGTGGGGACTGTCCATTCATTTCTACGGGCATGGTCCCCACAACATCAAAATAACAGGTGTTTATCACATTATGGTGACATTTGGTCTCTACAGTGTAACACACACACACACACACACACAATGTGACCACACACGGACACACATGCACACAAACACTCTATCACAGCACATAATAGCAAAATTCTGGCTTAACGGTTTACAAGGATATTCTTTCATGCTGGCTTTGCTGCCTGTATAAGTAATCTGTGGGTTGATGGCTTATCTAATATCCCCGTGAAACAGGTGGATATTACCTAGAAAGCAGCAGAAGCCTGAATGGTGGATGTACCCTTGAAAGAGATGGAATTGGCCTTGAACAAGCAGGAAGCATAAACATGTTGACTGTTGCATAAAGCTATAGTAACATTCTTATATTTGGTTTGATTTAATTTCTAAGACATGCCATATTCCCTCTCTTTTACATTTATTCCCACGCGTTTACAGCTTCTGCACGGTGCATCCAAATCACTTTTTCTCCCCATTGCTTGGTTATCATTTCACACTAGTGCCACGCAGGAGAGCTTAAGAGTGACAGAAGGAGCAGGGAAACTAATGCCCCCCCGCCCCCATGTGTAGAAACTGCTAAATCGTGTGTAGGTTGTGTGTATATTGTGTGTAGGTTGTGCGTAAATTGTGTGTAGGTTGTGTGTAAATTGTGTGTAGGTTGTGTGTAAATTGTGTGTAGGTTGTGGGTTTGGGAAGAGCCAGAGAGAGCAGCACATGCACAGAAATGCACACCAAAGGGTGTTTATCTCTGTGCAATCTTGACCACTGTAGTGTTCTCGTGCCCAACTGACATCATCTTCCATCACCAAAATACACTTTTAATAATCAAAAACAGAAGTACAGTGGAGGGTAAAAATCCCTGGATGTTGTTCTTGCCCAGCGCTAAACATCAAGGATGCAGTGGTAGCACCCTTGCTAACGAGAACCAGCTATTCATTGTGTTCCAAAGTTGTTTTTGGGAGGCATTCTTCGCATTATTGGTGTTGATAAACAGATGAAGACTGCATGCATGCTATGAATGGCCAGTAAAGCAATCAACCTTCCCCTCCTGCCCTCAGCAGAACAAGGCAGATTTCTGTAGCTCCCCGTGAATGACATGTGTAATATTTGAAACGTGAGTCAGGGCCACGACGTTTGGGGAAAGAACAGTAACTATTTGTTCTATTCACAGGATGGAATGTTGGATTTTCATCTGATGGAAGCATCTCCTGATCTTAATTTATTGTTCTGAAAATGGTTTGATGTGCAGTTTCCATGTTTCTGTTAGTGTCAATATTAGATTTTTCCATTTACATATCACATCGTTAAAGCATAAAGTATATGGCGTAAGTAAATAGGTTGGTTTAATTCTGGCCTGTCTTAAAGGCATTGTTATTGTCAGTAAAATTTTCCACCTGTAATTGTTGCCGTGTAAAATTGAACCTACATTCATAGGATTAGGGTTTATAAGCCCATTAACAGGAGTAAATGTAATAGTGTATAATTCAAGGTTTTAAAGGATTACTTATTGTGCATGGTTACAAACTAATATACGTGAAGTGAAATTCAATAATTGTGCATTAAAAATATCACCTGAAGGTGTATAGGCAGACTGACTAAATTATGAGTATATAATGAGTGTACAACCATGTAAAACTACCACTGTTGGAGTTTATAGTTATTTGGTTTCTATGGAGACTAGAAGATAACCAATGCGGGGGCAAGCTCATAATCTGAGTGTGGGTGGCTGGGTGGGTGGGGTCTGTTAAAAATGGCTGTAAGACATTACATGTCACTCACACACATTTCCTTTATTTCAACCTGACAAAAAATATTGTGGGCTACAGAATACTTTGAGAAATGCCCTAAATTAATTAATTTATTATTGCATGGCCATGACCATGAGGGGCATTTTGGGTTCTGTGGTATCTTAGTCATGATATCCAGCTTATTATATATAAACAGCATATTATAAATTATATATAAAGAACTCACCTCTAATTCCTTTTATAAAATACCTTTATTAAATTTTCTCAGAACAGATCATGGGAGTTATGTTAATTAAAACATCCAATGACAGCTAATATACCCTGTTTTGAGGCCTAAGTTTATATTCTTATACCAGCTGGCAATGAGACATGAGAACTGTCAAAGCGATGTTGTGAATGGTTATAGACCATAGTCATATTTTATTACATAATAAAATGTCATGTTCAATAACATTGTGGTTTTAAAAATGTAGTTCAGGTAAACTGTTATTGTCTGAAGATACCACTTGCTATCTTCTTCCGGTAAGACAGCGGTACAAGTGCATGTGATTGCTATTTATTTTAATTAACCATAACTTTTTATGTTTTTTATTAGGATTTAATTTTTAGATTCAAACATGTCATTTTTTATGCTATTAATGATCAGGTGCGCGTTCAGCATTCAATATGTTATTTAGACCAGTGTTTGCAACACAATGTCTACAGTTTATTACGTACCACGAATCATGTGACATTGCGGTGATTGCAGGGAATGGATGTGACCGCACCGATTGCCAATGTTTGTTTTGTAGAAATGAATTAAAATGTCACAGCACAGACCTCAGACTTCAGCCCAATTGAAAATATTTGAGATTAACTTAAGGCCAACAGTGGAGCTCAAGGACGATACCAGCTTTCAAAAGGAAACTAGTGGAAAGTTTCCATGGCCGTGCAGAAGCAGCCAGCAAAGCAGTATTCGAAGAGCTGCCCATGTCTTGGAAAAGAGACATGATCTATTCGTAACTACTCATCTCATGACTGCTGATATTACCGTAATAACTGAGAGAGCGTCTAATAAAAGTAAACGTATGTCTGTGATTACGCATAAGTACTTTTTACGGATTTCCGGTTCATTTCAGCCAAAAGATGTCACTGTTGTACAAAAAAAAACCGTTTTTTTTCCTGAAGTATACAAACTCTTAAGTATTCAATGTGACATATTTCTGAGTTCATATTTAAATTAATTGTACATTTCAATAGATACTTAACTTCTCTCTAACGATTTTAAGCTTACATTTAGTAAAAACCCACAGTCCGTCAAATGGCTACCAAATAAGGTCAAACTAATAAATAATGATAGGAAATATTCTATAATTCATATAAAGACTTTAGCTTATGGAATTTAGTCTAAAATTACATAATAACGCATTGTTTCCCTTGGGGGGGGGGGCAGTCATTAATATTAATAAACATTCACAACATAAATATAAATGTTTATTGTGCATTTGACTAATAGTCTAAAAATTGTCATATAATTGCAAAATTTGTGTAATTGTTTCAGAGGACAGCCAAAAAAATCAATTTTTAGTGATATCATCCCATCCATCAAATTGACTTCCTTTTTCCTAAGTGTAATCATTAAGTATTAATAGGATTTTCAGGTCATCCGAGGTAACGCCTGATAGGACTTACATTGGAATCATAAAAGCCAATTGGGACAAAAGATGAAAGCATTAAAAAGCATAAAGTTTAATAGCGGGGAGCATCTGAAAGCATTTTAATTCTCACTGTGGGTTTATTCTGAAAGGTACAGTCTGTCCATGCAAGTGCAGAACTGTAAATTTTGGGACTTCACACATGACAGAAGTCCTGTAAATATTGTCATTATCACATAGATGTGCAAGCTTTCCTGCAAAGTGGGGGACTGTGTTTTACTGACATTCAGATTAGACAATATTATTATCATTCTACACAGGTCAGGGCTTTTCAGTGTGGAATCCAGACTCATAAAGAACAGAATTCAGAAAAGGTCACCACCAACAGAATCATTATCTTGCTGCCATTTAATATAATTTGTTATCATGATTGATTTAATCTTGATCCAGAACATTTATTTTAACCTAGTTCTACTTTTAAAAAATGCTAACATATATAGTATTGCAGCAAATCTTAGAAAGATAATACAATCAGCCATCATACACAGACACACATATACTGTATATGTGCAATGTATATGTAAATACGTTAAAAAGCATTTTAAATAACTTAAGCTTTAATTACTCACAAACGTGACTATGATTCAAAATGATTCGCTGCCAGAACGCACAAATGAGAAATGAGCCATTTCGTTTTTTTTTTTTTTTTTAAAAATGGCAACGGTAATGAGAGAAAGAACAAAAACATGCATCATTCCCAAAGGAGTTACTCGCAGTGTTATAAAAGTATAGATCTTCATAACATAGGATGTTGCGCCAGTCTAATGCAGGGCTTCCCTTGCTGTTCCAGGCCGTAGTACTTAAGCAGTTTTCACCCGTGGACACTTGCAGCTTCGGTCGCAGGAGTTAACTGGCGTTGCACTGTACCGACACACGCATTTTCTGTGTAGCACAAAACAACACGAACCACATTAACGAGCAGCGAACACTACGCCCCCCCCCATCTCGGTTTTATTTTAAAAGCATGGTTTCCTTTCATCTGTGCCTCTTATTGTGCACGTGTGGCAATCATCCAAGAGGACCCAGACTATGCACGCGTGACAAAAGATATTAAAATGACTGTACTGTGGCTCGTGCCAGCAACGCGCAGACAGCCCCGCGCGACCTGGCACCCCCACCGTGCCCAGTGGCACAGTCCCAAAATCCGCCCCATTGGAAGCCAAAGAGCAGCGCTGTTCCATCACAGGCAGCTAATAATTAGATCAGCATTAACCCTCGACAATAGGTTACATAGATCAGCTTCTTTCAAATTGCATTTCCTTCCTGTTAGGTCCATTAGTGCTTCAAACCAGACTGCCTTTAGAAAAATCCCTTATTGCTGCTGTTTTTTGTATGCAGCTCCTAAAATGGATAATGCAGAACGCATTAGAGCCAATTATGCACGAACTCTCATGCGATCATTTTTTTCTTTTTTAGTTTTGTGCAAAACCCTTGGTTTAAGAAATTGCTACTGAATTCCATATTAGACAAGATGTAGTCTCATTAAAGACAATGTCGGCGCCTCGGACACCTGGAAAAATGCAAGAAGTGGTTGAAAAATTACGAAATCAATTTGCCGTCAGACAGCAGCGCTTTCACATTGCGGAAACGTATGAAGTTACGCGCCATCGCACAGGAGTCGGACTGAGCTTTGTGACGCACTTCGCTACTTACAAATACATATTGGTTGGATTTACGTAATATATCTAGGACCAGGGGAATTATTATTATAAGCCTGCAACAATGTTAGTAATGTTAACACATATCTGTGTCTTCTGTTGAACGTTTTCTTACCAACTTGAGTATCGTCACTTGGCTTTTTCTATCCAGTTTTATTATTATTATTATTATTATTATTATTATTATTAATATTATTATTATTATTATTATTATTATTATTATGGCACCATATATCCCGTTATTCCAGTAGTACGAAAAAATAAGCCAGCCAGCAACTAATTAAGAGACGTATTTCTCCTGTTCTCTCAAGTTCTACGGTGCATCATCCAACCAAACTTTGCTGAACCGACTCGCCAGTTTAAATACCGTGTTACCGTGTTATGGCTGAATAGGAGAAAGTACTTTTTTTTTGCTACATGTCACAGTTAACCTTTAATTGTGTTAATTTCTTTGCATCAGGGCTTACCACTGTGCTTGGAAATCAGCCATACAAATGAGAAGGCTTTACTTCGCTTAGTTAAGGAAGAGGCGAGGGGGTGCTGACAAACGCTGTTCCCTTAGGACAGCGTGAAGTACTGTGCATAAACTATACGTTTTGTGAAAAAATAGATAAAATCTTAAATCTTTCATAAACCATTTATATATTTGGATGCATCCGACTTCAGGGTCACGAAAATTTATAATCCGTCCATCATCTATACCCGCTTATCCTACTGGGTCGCGGGGGGTCCAGAGCCTATCGCGGGCGCAATGGGCACAAGGCAGGGAACAAACCTGGAAGGAGGGGGGGGGGGGGGGGGGC
>JAODUD010000033.1:14292902-14321799 GCA_026784285.1 Stomatorhinus walkeri | reverse complement strand
AACACAAATGAAGTTGCTGGTGAAATTAGTATTTTACAGCAGTATATACCTAGAAAGACTGACTGGGTCAATTGACCGAGTCAGTCTTTCTAGTGTTAAGTGATAAACAGTGACCATTTAGTAAAGCAACTTCAGTAATCAGTATGGCGGCACTGAGCTTAGTCTGTAGGGATGTCACAAATGAATCTTGGATATATAACAAAAATGATGCAAACAATGGATGTGAACACATATCGTATGAAAGAGTTCAGCTATAAATATAGAATATTGACCTAATATCCAATTGACCCAAGAGGAATAGTTTGGCTTCAGCAGTAGTATGGACCAAACAGAGCTTGGCCCTAAACACAGACGGTGCTCCAACATTATAGGTAGAGGCATGACCTTACCATCCATACTCAAACCTATGGATCTGAGTTAATAGTTCCACCTACAAAAAACAAATGAATTCTTTCCACCATGAACAACTAAGCCACCAATACTTATCGAGGGTGTAGGATTGTTCTGGATTTCGAAAGGCGCATTCCATTTCCTGAAGTGCCATGGTATTTTGTCAGCACCAAAGATCTTTACTGCTCCGGTCACAAAGCCATATGTCCAGCTCTTAGTGGAATTAACATCCCCGTTTCCAGCTACCGTCCTGGAGGCCGCTTCAAAAATAAACAAGTTAATAAATAAATAAGGAAGAAGTGGATTCTGGCTTGAGTTTTCATGGCCAGGGGTACTCCTATCCATGTCTCTCTTTCTCTAGCAAGATACATCAATGGAAAAAGATCTTTTTGAAGTCACTCACAGGTCTGGCGGTGAGGATGATGATAAGACGGCCGACTTAAGCCTCCTCCTCCTCCTCCGATGAGTGAGACACTCTGTTGTGTCCACTGTCACATCAGTTACATTCACTAATTAGGGTTGTTTTTCTCCTATTAAAGCCCTCACTGCTTCAAGCACCAGTCCTGTTTATTGCAATTAGTTTAGCCATTAACTAGCACTTCATAACACTATCCTGCTTTGGATGGAAACCAGCAGAACGTACCATGCATTATTTATGAGGGGAAACCTGCCCTCAGTTCTTGGGAGAATATCGCTTAAGCACATCAGAAATGAGAAGTTTCCCTTTGAAAAGCCCACCTTTCCCGGCTCCCCAGGCGAGGCCCAGTTGTGTCCCGCGGCCGTCAGCTCTGTGAAAGGGCAAGAGGCGTCTGGTTTTTTTACGGCCATATCACCAGCACAGAGCCGCTCGTAATAAGAACACGAGCAAAAACATTCCATAAACCACTTGTGCGTGAGAACAGATACAATCACAAAACCGTAAGTTGGTAAAAATGTTTAGTCAATATAACTGGTGAATGGTGTGATTATAAGGTTTTTTTAATGTTTCTGAATACGCATATAATTATATTCACAAATTACACTGGACTAAGGATAACATGATAATTATAAAATATTAAGCTGCAATCAAGTGTTTCAGAGAACGATGCTTGAAAGTCTACAAACTCATTTGACCCTCTCTAAAAAAATAACACATATTTCTTTTTTGAATATTAACCATTTGGCTGTAGATTGATTGTAATCGCTTAAATACTGACAGTCTGCACATGTGCACAGGGAACTGAGCCATGTGTGGTTAACTGAGGATACACTGGCTACCGTTTACTGTTTAAAGCTTTCTTTTAATTTTTCTTTTTTCAAAATAATTTACTTCCCTACGCACACCATCACCAGGCTGCTGCGGATGTCACAGGGCAAGGCAAAGTTAGGCGACAAGCATTTTCTTTCACTTTTATTGTGCATCATTACCAGCCACATAACATTACATTCTGGTTTTTCTCTTCCACCCAGAACCCCCTCCCAGACGCTGATACCCAAACCTGTATCCAGTTGTGTCCCTTTCCACCTCAGATGGCTGTTTTGCATTATTATGTGTTTTCCTGTCTACTTAATGTGAAACTCCCGCCTTGTTTAGCTTCTCCTCACAAATGTGTTAAAGCAATCTCCACTCCTGCACTCAAATATAGCCCCCCCATCTCATCCTAGCATCTCTATGTCAGATGACTCTGTTCTCTGACCTGCCCCAAGCAAGTCTTACATTATGCTAACAGAAACATTTTTTAAAGGTATATACTTTAAATTATTTATAACCAAAGGCAAAAAATAGTCATTAGTGCTCTCCCAGAAATACAGGTATGTGGCACTTTACCGCCCCCGGTGTCCAGTTAGAGTTTCCACGACTGTAGATGTTAAATTGTCCGCAGTTAAAACACCAACGCTATGGTGTCAGATTGAATAATCTTTGCAAACTAATAAAATCATTAAATGACTCATTGTGGCTTCACATCCTTCACACCCAACACAACTAAAATGACCCCAAATACAATATTATTCAGATGTATCTGCTGAAACAGTATATTGTCTATTAGCTACGGAAACCGGCGGCAGGAAGAGCTGTCTCACACTCACATACGTATAGCAAGATTTATAGTGCGCACATTTTTCATAGTTCTGCCTCACTTTTAAAGCCAGCCGTTAGTTTCATGGCATAGATATTTAGCAAAATATTAAACAACCTATGGATGTATGTCATCGGAGTCAGATATGTATATGGATGGCTGTAAATGAGTTTTACTTATGGAAATTAGCCCTGTTCAGCCAGTTAATTTATTTGCTCATTTTAGCAGAAAAAAGGGGCTTTGATTCTGCTTTCAAATCTCAGCAGCCCCCTTGCTCTATCAGTCTTCCTGCAGGTGATGTGCTGCAGTCCAGGGAGCTCTATGAGCTATGAAAGCACTGGAGCATTTAGGAGACATTAATGATTCTAAACAACCAGGAGAACCACCGGCTAATCGGGAATGCAGCACTGGGAAAAAGCCATCTCGCAAAAAGTGCTCATAATGACTGAAATCCGCATCAGACAGGCCCAATAGAGCCCAAGCCCAGCCTGTCTGACAACTGCTGCATTTTATGAGAGATTTTTCATAGAAATCACCTGGATTTTTTTTTATTTATAAATTTCAGTGCATGTCTAATTATTTTTGTTTAAATGTCCCTAATATGGTGCTTTATCCTAATTATTGCCTGAAAATTCTGCAATTAGAGTTTTGGGGAATTATGCACGCTGCAGCGGTGGACATATTCACCCTCGCCTGATGCTAATGAGAACACCCTGTCTAATGTTCACTTTGTCTAATTACAAAACTGCTTTTGAATTCCTGCATAAATAAAACATAGTAAAGACCGACTCCAATAAATGACAGGTTTTTTTTTATTTTTTTATTCTTCTTCAGATGCCTCCAGGAACCTCATAAACAATGCATTAACTTACATTGACTCATTCGTTTCCCCTGGGTTCAAAAACAGTTTTGAATCATGACTTTCTTACCACCAGCATGTTCTTGGAACCACAGAGGTTCTAACAGTTGTTTTGTTAGCCAATTAAAATAGCTGCGAGCAATGATGAATCGAGATCCGGGCACTGTGCTCAGGGACGGGCTGTACGTTGTAGGCGATGCTGACTTGGAAATCTTTCATACTGATGCAAACATAGTATAATTGCTCACCTTTTGGTCTTTGACACTTGGCTGGATGTACCCATTAATACTCTGCATACTTTCCAGAGTCCTCACCTTTTAATGAGAGTGTTATGGGCCCAGTGTGAGATAGAAGCCATCATTCCATAATACAGCTACCAATGATGACAAAATGTCTATGTGTTGTGTATTGCACAGGGAATTGTTAACCACAATCTATAGGGCATAAGATGTACATATGTACAGGCCAGTGCAAAAGTCAATGAAAATGTGTAACGCTATTTATCTGGGTACTAAGTGTATATATAAATATATAAGTAATAAAAATATATAAATAATATAAGTAAACATAATATTTTATTTATTAGTTTTTTTCCCTGAAATGATCTGATGGACTTTATTACTACTCTGAAACTCATCGGAGACACATGATGGTGTTAGCGGTCACCCTGTTCCATTCTGTCCCTGTCAGAATTACTGAGGTGGAAGCGAGTGACGTACCCTGAGGGGCTACGCTTTGTCATCGCCCTGGGAAGCTTGGAAGCACGTCTCTGTATTATCTGCCCGGCCTCCAGAATTCTCCAAGGTATTATCCCTCAGGAGCCGACTCTCCTAAGAAAGCACCTCCATACAATAAACAGCAGGCACGATTCAGCAGAATTAGAGTAAATATAAAAGTTAGCCCAAATTAATTAAACCAGATAACATTATGTTTAAAAGGCTCAAATTAATCACAATTAATGTTCCTTTTAATATACTAAATTCTCTAACCAGGGCACAAGGACAACAGCTATAATGTCTGTAATTATCGGGCAAATCAGCTTTAATATAGCAGCATCCAAAGTGCAGTTCTTTGAAATGCAGTGATTGAAATCCATAGAATGAATACAGCATATGTGTGAATGGCAGGTGTAATGGATTGGTATGCATTGGGTAGAGTGAATAAAAATGACTGATCAGTATGACATTTACAATTTATACATAAAAAAAATATTGTGGTAAAAGTGTAAGCATTAAATATACAGATCTCAAGTCATAATTATGCAAACAACCCAGTACACTTAGAGTCTGTATAAAAATCCTTGATACACTAATAATTATGGCTCTTGTGGCTGCAAGGAAGAGATTCCAGAGACATTAAAAGAAGAATGATTCAGTTGATAAAAACAGCTCGACTTGTGTCTAAGGTGATGTCAGTGCAAAACTCATCAGAAGGGTATCAACAGCATAGAGCGCCGGTGCGCAGAAGGGCAACACTTCAGGGCCACAATTTGCATTAATCCAAAGCGCAAACAAACACATGCGAGGGACTGTAGATCAATCGACTGCAGGAGTCAGGGGCGCCACAGCGGCCAGCTTAATCAAAAGTGACCCTCACTATGTTCCACAGATACAGATGCCAGAGTCACGTGGCAGTGCAAAAACTGCTCATCAAGCTTAGCGATAGCCGTTTGTGGCACCGGTCGCACAGCGAGGAATGCTGGAGCTGAACTATTGTGAAGAGACTTCATTTTATCAGAAGAGTTGGCCTTGAATGGCGCAGCCCTGAGGGTGTTGTTCCAGAGGTGCAGGGCCCTGGTGGTGCTGCTAGAGGACGTGCTACCCTGGCACACCCCCGAAACTTCCATTTTATTAGCAGGCAAGGTCAATCTCTATTTGACGTGCCGAGTGTTCATTGTGGGATGTTGTAATGTGTCCTCCCTACAGGGAGGGGGCATCACCGAGGATGACGGTACCCCCATGCACAGGACATTGGAGGCCACCCAATAGTTGACATGATGACATGTAGCGCTGAAATTACCGATATATCTGTAAAATATTTGCTTGAAGTATAAATTACAAAAGAGCACATTCTCTAATCAAAATATTTATTTTAAATTCATGCAGTGCAAATAATGCCCATCTCTCTTTGCAAACAAGGACAATGTTTCACTATCAAACATTCACAATTTTCAGCTGAGCTTAGAGTAATTCTTTTCATATGATCCTTTAGTCTTGGGGCATGTTAAGCATAAAGAGGTGCGTAATGGCTGGATGTTACATTAAAAGACCAAGATGAGGAGTAAAATCCTCCCACTGCTTGCTGGCAAAGATCACACAAAGAATGACATAGCTGCCATTTTAACATGCTCTGTTACTATATGTACATTACCGCACAAGTTGTTTTTAATGAGTGTGATCACACAAAACACCCACTGTAGTATTCTAGGACTTTTATTTTACAGGAGTGTATGCCATTGACCGGGCCTTTGGGAATAGCCTTTTCCTCATGGACTCCTTTAACTTTGACATCCGAAATTACTTGGCTTGCAAAGCCTGAATGTCAAATCTAATAAATAGGCAAAAAACTAAAATCAAATCACACACTGTAAATATCTATTCATTTACTGTCTGGGCTTGTTCTTCTCTATGGATGATAGAACTGGGGAACCACCTAGGTCTGTGCCCGTATAAACTTTTGAGAATGCAGTGATGAAGAATCACATGCAAAAAAAAAAAAAAAAAACTAGCATCAGCTAATTTGTGGTAATACTTTATCAATAAAAGTCTGAATTATGTCCATTTTTCTTTTTAATAAAAATGTGATTTTTAGGCAAGGTGACGTTACTTCCTGAGTGCTACAGTTTGACAGCTGTCAGGGTTAGGGTTAGGCTTAGGCTTAGGGAGTCAGCATGGTTTTTAGGCTGCAGATTTACATCATCGGCAGCACGAGCCAAATTTCAACACAGACAGTGAGGTGAGCAGGTTTTGACAATTTCAATAAGAAATATTTTTAAACTTTTCAGCAGCAAACTGACATATGGACATGCCCCCCTCTTCCGATGTGTTCCACGGTTCATATTCCTCTCCCTGGTTCTAGAGTTGCTGCTAAACCGAGTACAAACGAAACATCAGAGGACATCATCGCTGTATTCCCACTCTTCTCTCAGTGTATTCAGCTTAAAATGCTCCATCTTCAGCTTTCCTGATCCAGAGACCAGCACCCCTTTCAAATGGCATCTAATGCAAGGGTGTAGACTTGGGCATGGCCAGTAGGGACATGTCCACAGCAGTACTGTAGGAGCACTGCGTGTGTTTGGGGGAGCAGGGGGTGATTTGGTCTCATCCAGTGTTGAAACCAAACCCATAGCCTTGGCCTAATATCTTTACCTATCTGTCTGATTGACCTCAGCAGATTGAACGCTTGCTCATCTGCTTAGCATTTCTGCCTGGCATACACATTGTTACAAATAAGTAATGGACCATTAGGAATTCAGGGTGGTGCACAGGTACACACAGGGATATCAATATTAATTCATATTTGTCCTCTGTTAGAAATAAGTATTACTATAAATATTATCATGCAAAATTACTCAGTGCTATTATTCACTTCCTGGCTGCTTTATTAGGTGCCGCTAGGACTGGCTACATCTCACTGCGGTAGAATGGCTTTCAAGTGTGGACGAGTTGTACGTTGAGAGAAGCTTTTCTGCACACCACTGTTGTACCCAGCTGTTATTTTTGTACTTGTGGCCTTCCTGTTAGCTTTAATGAGTCTGGCCATTCTACTCTGACCTCGCTCATTAGCGAGGTGTTTTTTGCCCGCAGTAATGCCATTCTCTGTAAATTCTGGACACTGTAGCACATGAAAATCCCAATAGTGTGGCCGTTTCTATGACACTGGAATCACCACGCATGGCACAGACAATAATACTTTCAAAATCACTTGGATTTGGTGTCTTAGCCTTCCTAATGCTACGTCAATCTAATGCATAGTCAGTAAGTGAACCTCATAGCTCTCTCTGTATGGTGTATGTATTCATTTGCCACAAAATTCGCTGTTTGGTTTTGCATTAACAAGCATGTGTACCTAATATACAAGCCACAGGGTGTATATTGTATATGAATGACTTTCCACTAAGACACATATAAATCGTATTAGAATCATGTGAAAGTGGGCTGTATAGTCTATAGGTGGTGCATTTTGTGTTCAACCTAGTCATCAAGTGGTTCAGGAACTCTGTTGGGAAGGGAAGTAAAGGAATTCAGTGAGGAGCACTGTTACCTCACTGTTACCCCCGTGGTGTGTGGTCTGGGGTTCGATTTCTGCTTTTGGTTCTTACTATGGGTGAGAGTTGAACAGAAGCCAGTTGGCAAGTCTTGGGAAATCCTTGGTTAGGTGTGAACTATCCATCCCAGCTGCCGACATGATGGCAGTGTTGGTTCACCGAAGGCAACTCTTTCTCCTCCCACCAAGATACTGGATCATGGACACTTTCGAGCATCGCTTGGTAATGACCTGAGAGTGCAACCACACTCATTTCTAAAGTGAACTCTCCGCGGTGATGGGCGCCCAGCTTGTCCGCCTCATGAACTGGCAACCAGGCTTGCCGGTGGGGTGTCACGCCCGGGGGAACAGAGGGGGGTTTGAACCTCGTGATCCAGTCTGTCTATTAATGTCCCCGTTCCGGAATCCCTTTTTTCCCAAGGGGCCCTGGCGAAGCGGCGCAATGAGAATTCCTGCTCTTCCGCCATGTGCACGGCGCATGATCCGCCTCGTCGTCTTGGAGGTTCGGCGAGTTCACCGGCCTGACCCGTTGCTAACTGAGTTGTGTTCTCTCAGTCAGAACAGATTGCTCTTATTAGATCCCATGCTATTTGGAGCGGCGCCCTCTGATTTATTGCAACAATTACATGTGGGGCTGGAGGATACTGCTTGGCTTCATGATCTAAATCAGCAGGGTACAGAAGCAGCGGTACTGTCCAGCCCAAGAAACTGCGAAGAATCAGTTGGCGGTCAGGGTCTGTTGTTTGGATATCTTGGGTCTTCTGCGGCTTGGTTAGTGCAGCGGTTTACAAGTTAATTAATTAATGCTCTTGCTTTGCCGAATCTCATCAAAGGCATCAAAAGGTCAGCCAGAAGTCATGCACCAGACGTTTGGGCCTGTGTGTGTGTCACGTCCAGTGGTCAGAGGAGAAATCAGCACACAGCGGGCTTTGCATCTGTGCAGATAGAGTCGATTTTATTGCTCAGTGTTAATTTAATGTTGCTTTGACATTCAGTGTTAATTTAATGCTGCCTGTGCTGCTTGTCCACTGGACGCTTCCCTGTGCGGAACCACCATACATCTGGCAGCCTGTTTCCATAAGAATGCAAACTTTCCTCAGTAGTACCTTGTCGGAATGGACCGCCAAGTTTATTGTTGAATGACTTCCATGCTGGGCTTGGAGAAGAAACAGCAAGTTGCTCTCTGAACCATCAGTATAAAGAATGTTCTAGAAGGCAGATATCCCAGTGGGGCTTAATCTGTTGGTTGGCTGTCTAGGCCAAACAGTGGCTGCTTGGCGTGTGTGATGAAACTGGTGGTTAGTCTGCCTAATCAGGTAGCCTGGGTTACTCGAGTGCCCTATCAGTATGTAATCTGACATACCAGCACGCACCAATCAGCAGTCACGTTTTAATGAATTCAGCGAACGACGACCAACCCCTGCCCGCCCCCACTCCTGGGACTGTCGTATAGCGATGTATAGAAAAGAATTTTGACACAATAGGTCCCATCCCCTGCAGGGCAATGGCGGGGGCGTGACCACCTGGAGGAGCTCAATACTGCGATCGTGAGGGAGACACATTAGGCCCCCGCTGAGTAAACATCATCCTGAGTCCATCGGTAATGTTTTAATTGTAATGTAAATTAGATTTATACGAGTGAGGGGCTAGTGCAGCCTTGGGCAGCAGCTGGTAATGCAGCGTCGCATAATTGCCAGATTGCCTGATGAGTTAATGCATAGTGTACCCTGCTGTACTGTCATATAACGCCTGCCGGTCGCAGGACGTAGTCGCAACAACCGTTAACGTCAGATGGAGTGGCGACAGCGATGTCATGCAATAAAATGCACATTTTCATTTGCTGTTCTAATTGGTAATTATGGAGAACTCATCATTATTTGTTTCAGCTGAATCTTGAATTACAATTTTACCATTTTCCCTCACCACAAAATTAAAATTATTTTTCTTGTGGTTGCATTACAAGGTGAAGAAAAATATAGTAAATATTATTTTTAGCTGCAAACATAAATGCAATGAAATTACATATGTAATTTCTAAAATTATATTAGTTTTGATTTTAATTATCTGCCATTTTCCACGGTGTTTTCAAAAGACAGTGAACACATCATTGTGAGTAAGGGGGGGTTTTGATTGATAAAAAAAATCACTTTGGAAACAAATGTTTTTCATCATACGTGACAATATGCAACGTGATCTACGATATCAATATCAATCAATCTCAGCAATGAAACACAGTCAAAATATGTGTAGAATGATAATACATTTCCTTTTTTATTTTTGGGCAATTTTCAATGATGTTTGTCTGGGGTGAAATAGCTTCTATTTTACAGGTTAATCTTATATAATTATGTTATAAATGTTAACCTAGAACGTTTTTGATAATGCAATGGGTTTGACTGTTACAATTTGTTTGTTTGTAATATGTTTGTTTGGGTAAATATTAATCTAAACAGAGAAACAAATGAATGAATGAATGAATTCATTGAGCAAACTGACCTTCCAAATCTTAGAGCTAGATTTAGAAAATACTCTCTAAGGCTAATCAATGTGTTAAATTGTCAAAACAAATAAAGTAAATAAAATTTAATTTCTCACTTTGATTTTTAATGTACAAGAAATATTTCTGCTTCAGCTGTTTGGTCTGGTAAATGCAGATGTCTATATATTATCTATATTGTTTTGGGGAAAAAAGGCCAGACATTCAGCATTTGAAAGAAAGAAACGTGGAGATTACGACTGACCTTTGTGGTCGTGATACACACTCATCTAACCTTTCTTGTCACCTTTATAGTTTTTCACCTGGATTGTATTGTGTTAAAAGTGACTGTCTTGCTTTGCCCATGCAATGCATAAATTGGGCTGATGCCAGAGGGAATTCTTAAAAATCAACTCGCAAGCTCAGATAGTCACATTCGTTCACAGGAGGGCATGAAAAAGGCCAAGGAACAGCTAAACAAAGTCAGATGTATTTCCAACAATCCCTGATACCTGGCCAATGGAAATGTGTACGACCATGTCAAAACTGTGATTCCATTCAATGTTATTGTCACTGCAATGATGTTACTCAGTCTAACCATTCTACAAGTAGGCAGATGTATTTATGCTGGTGGTGCCTAGAATTCAATTACTTGCCCTTAAATATAAGTGGGAATCCCCAATCAAACTGCTATAGTTCATGGGACTGTAGGACTGCTGTTCTATTTTGTTGTTGCTTTTTTTGTTGACGGGAAAAAAAATGGTAAAGATGCACATTGCTGGGTAATGTTCTGTGTGAGGAAAGGAAATGGTTCTGCTGAAGGAAGCTCATGTAACAGTAATATCCTGTCTAAATGTAATTTTGAAAACAATCAAAGCCATTAAGCTTCACACTGAGAGAGATAAAGACTGATAGTGCTGTGAGTGTGGTGTCTTTAATGAGTAATACTTCCTCCATCCCTGAAACATCAGATAGTTTTAAGGTTATAAATATATAAGCATGTGGAGGGAATGTGTTTCGTTTGCATTTTGAGGGTTATCCACACTCGCTGCAATGAATTTTTGCTGCTTAAAATGTTGATAGTGATACATTAGCTATTAGGTCCGATTGTTGTTATTGCTGTTGTTGTAAAATATAAAACAGGCATAAATGGACTTTGCAAAACACTTCTTGGGAATCTGTATTTGCCGACGATGGAAGGTTATAGAAGGTAATGGCATAAACAGTAGAGGATCTTTATGTTCAGTGTGGCCGAATAATAGGAGTTTTTTTGTAGCAGAGATAGATGGTGTTCAGCCAAATGGCTACTTTAATATTAGTTTAAATACTAGAACTCGTGGCCATAGGTGAAAATTAGCGGGAGAACATTTTAAACTAAATTTGAGAAAACACTTCTTTACACAGCATGTAGTTGGAGTATGGAATAGTCTTCCTGCTAGTGTAGTGCAAGCTAAAAGTCTGGGGGTTTTTTATATCAGAGCTAGATAAGATGTTAACAACTCTGAGCTATTACTTAAGTTCTCCCCAAACGAGCTTGGTGGGCCGAATGGCCTCCTCTGGTTTGTAAATTTCTTATGTTCTTAATATCTGGACACAACTGAATAAGCAACTGATGACATTAGAATTTGGAGCTACAGCCTGTTTAATTTCATTGTCTTGTTGCATTGTCAGATCCTGTAGACAGAGAGACATCCTCATCTACCCCAGAGTGCTGTGGTGATACTCTGCACTCCAAGAATGAAATTCTCATTTCTGTGTTTTTCCCTCCATCATAATTACGATACCACCTGCTGCCATTTTTCACCAGTGCATTGTTCACAATAAATAATGCAGTTGCTTTTTGCTAAATGGGGGTGGCCTCACACCTTTGGGGCCAGGGGCGTGACTCCTGCAGCTGGGTAATGTCCTGTGGAAGGTGTAGGACTCCGTTGGGTTCCCCAGCTTCCTGTCGTTTTAGTGCCACTGATCTCCAAATTGCCCCGTGGTTTTGTCAGTGCTCCGGCATCCCAAATCTGGGTGTTCCCTTCCACGGTTCCAGTGCCTTTTGGGACTGGACCCAAGCTTTCTGAAATTGCAACGAATTAAAGGATTCTGTAAAATGGATCGTTGTAAGAGTAAAGACACAGGGTTCGGCTGGGTCGTGCTCTTAAGTTCCCAGTGTTGTGCCCATAAATAACCCAATTTGTCAAACACAGCTGACCCTGTGAGGAATTGTTTTATTTAACAGGATCAGATAGGCAGGTAGAGGAGGATCTAAGGAGAGGTTGGGGAAAACATGGGCAAAAATTCTGCATCTTTAGCATGTATGGGTTTTTATGTGGGTGTTTTAGAAGCCGAAGACTAGCTGTTTTTGGTTTCAAAGGGGCCTTGACCCCATGCTATACTGGGTTTGAGCGAAAGTATGTTTTAGTTAGTATCTGGCCTTGACTTCTGACCTTGTGCTATTTCTCTAGCCCACAAGCTGTTACATTAAACTTGATTCTCTATGCAGTCTGTGTTGCATGGGGATTTATAATCTGAGTGGAACTATTGTGGAATGAGTCATTTTCTGACAGTACAAGGATTACCAACTTTTTTCAATGACAGAGGTGAAACTGATTATCAGATTCATTAGCGGCAGAGTCTAAGACTATGATGTCCGATGAGGGAAGGACAATTCAAAAGGATTTTCAGGAAGCCTCCTAGTCATGGAGCTCCTGCAGGATTTCAAATCAGAAATAAATGTCAGTGCATTGAATATTAGCATTAAATGAGGGTGGAGCTGGGCAGCATATGAATCTCTTATCTCCAGGGTTCAGGGTTCAAATCCCATCTCTCCTATGTAAGTTGCACATTTTCCTATGTTTGCACATGTTTCCTATGTTTTCAACTGGTTATCAGGTGAATGTGTGTGTTTAAATAGCTCCTAGTGAGTGTGTGTTCATGCTGATGTACTGAAAGTCCAGGGAGCCACCTAACTTGTACCATGCATTTCCCGCAACAGGCCGTAGACTCGCCACAAACCTATACCAGTTTGACAGATGTATTAAATATGTGGTATGAATACACCAGTATAGAATGTAGGCAAAGAAAATTGTATGCCTGTGCTACGTAAGGGTAGCTAAATGGAGAGATTGTTGAACTGAAGGACTCGATTCAAGCGATTAAAGGACTTTCTGATGATATGTTTTGCGTTTGTTATCATGTCGACTTCCGTGGGAGGGACAGGGTGACTTTCAGCTTCTATGTTTGACTTTGCATTGAAGCAAAGCACAAAAAGGAAAAGTGCCACTCCTGATTGATCAGGTGACAGAAAAAAATGGGAAATCAAGCCTCCTGGTGCAGAAAGGGTGGAACTGAGCACAGCTATATAACACAAGGGAAGCAGGCGGAAAAAAAAACGCCTTTTGTTCCCTTGTTTTTTTGACAGCTGATTTTGTCAATAAAACAGTTTGTGCTTAAGCTTTTCTATTATTCCATTCTTGAATATCTGGAATCCAGCCTTGAATCTGGAGATCCTGCCTCTGGCTAATTCCCAATAGTGACCCCCCCCCCCCACTGTTTCAGAGAACAACCACTTATGACTAGCTGTACGTCTTGCTAATGCACTGTAAAACTGCACTTGATGCAAGTCTGCTTTCAATGGCAAGAATCTGTTAGTTACAGTCCAATATGTACGACGTGATTTCAATGCATATGTATAATATGTGCGAATGTTTAAAATATCAATATCCTGTCTCTTGCTCACCAAGGAACTGTGGGCAAAAAGATAAATGACCTTTTATGACATTTGGCAAATCTTGTTTTTCTGATCCTTTAATGGTAGCATCTTTCAAATATCATCAAAATATACTTGGCAAGCAAAAGACTTCATCAAGAGACATCCTTACTATTTTTGTGGTGTAGACAATACTAGCCATACTTATCCGAGTACTTCATGTCATTCATTCAGTGTAACAGAGTAATGGACGGGCCAAAATGTTTAGCAATTTTTTATATTATTCTTTGGCGTACTCTGGACACTGTTAATCATTTTCTGCATTATACCATATTATTCTAAATCATTTTCCAATGATTTTTAAAACAATAATACTGCCATTGTCAAATGGGTCTCACACAACAGTCTTGATTATTTGAGCAGGATAAACTGCTGTGTACACTGGCCTGCTATCGTCAGGAAAATTGACTTTTTCTCTTACTTGCTATGTCTTCTGTAGAAGAGCAAATGTAGCCAAAGGGGAAGCTTGTAGATGCTGCTTATGGAGGACCGTGTCTTCTCCGAAATAACAGACCTCCGGTGCCCATTATATCCCGGCCAGAGTGGTAATTTTACAGTTTTGACCCGCTCCGCGAGTCTCTGAGTGCGCAGGTTGCTTGTCTTTGGTATGGAAATTGGTTGTTTTTCTCTGGATGTGTCTTCAGCCAGAGCAAATGAATGAAAACCGCCTCACTTTTCCTAGAATTTTGACGAAAATATATATATATAATCAACTTTTTTGAATATTTTTTTTTGTGTAAGTAACATCTGTTTTATTTTTTGTATAAATCACGTTAAATCCATCTATATTTTTTTGCATGGGTTTATAAAATGTATCATCTTTCAATCGGCAATTAAATTAGATTAGCCAATGAAATGGTGTTCTTAAACCAGTTATTTTGTGCACTAGGTTGTGAAGCACTTACATGGAGGATGTTGTCACTGAATCTAAGCAAGTAGTAATCGGAAAATCTGCTTGATAGAAATCCTGTGTGCATTCACCCAACTTCCTTAAACTTTCTGGTTCAGAGTAATGGAGAGCCTGGAGCATCTCTGAGGAAGTGCTGAGCAGAAAGCAGCCTGGATGGGCTTCCAGCCCAACACAAGGCATTCATTTCCCGCCAACTAACCTCAGCACATGCACTCAGACTATAGTGCTACCCACTGAGCCACTATGCTCACCCGCAATGTGTCACAATTTAACCAATCACCATCAAGTCTAAGAAGCCATGTTCAAAAACAGAAGCTTATTTATGGTGCTATTTGTCTGAAGTCTCTCAAGATGTCTTCACTTTGAAAACTGGATTTGAATTAATTGAACTAGTATTTGAGTTGATTATGTGTTAGTGGCTGGAGTTTTACTAGATCTGTACAAGAATGGAACGTCGACATGACAAATTAGCTATAAAGAAGCAAAGCGAGGGGCCAAGGGGTGTGTAATATAGATGGTGTTAATTTACCCCCGTCGTAAAATCCCAACAAAATTTTACTATTTTTTTCAGTACAAACTATACAAGTTAGGTACTGTTCTATCTTTGATGGTTTAGGAAAATTAATGTTCTGCCTTCTGATGTTTTGAACTAAATTACTGTCATCCCACACAATTAGACACACATCTTCTGCTCATCAGTGTTTAGGTGCATGCCTGTTAATCGTTCATGCATTAGCATATTTAGCGCATAGGCACTAATGTTAGGTTTCACAGACAGGCAGTGTTTTGCTTCTTAAAGCTTTTTTATATGGGTCAGCTTGACTCCTCTGACATGGTGCTCCAGGATGAACATTACATTTTCATTTTGGGGATGAATTATAAGATCAGACAAAACAGAACTCGCAATCTGTGATTTTTAAGTATCAATCCTAATTATATAGACACCAAAAATATGAAAATGAGACCAAAGATGCAGTCATAATTGCTGAAAACCACTAATGGTATTTAACTTTGGCTTTCCCGTGCGCAGTATGATGCACAGCGATGTTGAGATTCACCGTCAGCTGTCAGACGTAGCAGCAGGAGTAGCGGGGCGAGACGCACACTCCAAAGCGCTTCTGAGGCAGTGCTACGTCAGCCCGGCTGCAGTAAATGATGATGAGACCACAGTCCCCCGGGTACCATGTTTCTGTCACCCTGTCTGAGTGAGTCACCACTGAGTTCCAGTAAAGGCCATTGTATCATTGTCACACTCACACACACACACTTCACAGCATCAATTAGAATCTTCCAGGCTCCTGAGAAAACACCCAAGCGTGAAAGGGGATTCACTGATGGTTTGGTTTGTGTCGAAACATTCTGATTGCAATAAAATAAATATCATTTTCCTAGAAAAATTATCTTTTTCATTTGGTTCTGTTCTTTCACATTTTTCCGCAATATGAGATCACCTTAAGAGAGAGTGTAAAAAATAATAAAAGAGCTAGCTCTCTCTGGGATATTTTTCAGTTATTACTGTGGAATAAGAGGTGAAGCAACTCCATTTGGGCATATATCGAAATTCCTTTTTTCCTCCAGCTGTTAAATTGAGAAGTACGTTTTGGGACAATGTGCTCTTAAATTGAGAAAATAAAAAAAGATCTTAGTGTGCAGCTCAAACAGAGAAACCGTGCAAACCAAAGTAACATTCTGTATGCATTCAAAGAAACACTGGGCTAAAATAACATGGTTTAAAATGCTACACTGGTAATTACAGGCAAGTATGACCTGAAGCGATCAACAGGCAGGGAGAAGTTTCCAGTCAATACCCTCTTTTAAAGTGCAGAGCAGCTTTTTGCTTTTTGGTATTTTTCTTATTCTTTTGCCACATTTTTTCCCTTTTCTCCTGCTTTTTTTTTTGCCGAAGTCTATGTCTGTCTTGTACTGATTGCATGGCCGGACTCATCAATGGTAATAGAGCACTGGAGAATTATGCAAGGGTTCACAGTCGTGTTTCCTGCAGTTGAATTTGATTTCCGTGCCAATGAAATCTATGTGTAGCATAGACAAACATATTACGCTGAGATATTCAGTGAGTCGTCCTACCCTCTTGACACTTCAATGTTGACATGTCATTCAGGAGTACAAAAAATAAATATATAGAACGTATGCAGACTGAATATGTAAACAATATTTGATTCAACCATTTTTATTACTGAGCATATTAGGAAACTTTTGCCTGTTATGTGGGATTATGCTTTTTATGAACAGCTTTGTCTGTGAAAGAATATCAAGCAGAAGTAACTAAAATTAATCAGATGTTGGCTTTATATTATGGTGTTATTGTGAATTTCTCCATTCTGGTTGGGTCAGATAATCTTTGGAAAATAGTATGTCAATTTTATGGTTATATGAGTTGTGACAAAAGCTTGATACTTCAAGGAAAAATTTACATTTTAAGTTTTACAGAATGTATTATAAACTTTCGTTCTTATAGGAAATACTGACTGTTAGTAGTCGATGCTTTGAGGCATCAGGAAAGGCAGATGAAAGAATGGTGTAAATGTAAGTTGTCTTCTTTGGATGTGTATGCAACATCCATTCATCCATCCATCCATCCATCACCACTTGTCCTGCAACATGAACATGACAAATCAGAACCAATATAGGAATCAAACCCACAATCAGGCAACATATGACCACTCTGTCAGCCAATAATGAAGCAGTATGTAGTTCTTTAAACACATAAATATCTCCATGCACAGGTTATGAGATTTTGTTATAAAGATTTTATGTTTATCTAGGTTTGTCTTTGGGAAAGATGCTTTTGGGGGGAAATTATGGCAGTGGAGTAAGGAGCAGGCTGTTCTCTAAACCAGTGTTTCCAGACCCGGTCCTCGGGGGCCCACAGACAGCCCACGTTTTTGCTCCCTCCCAGCTCCCTGCCAGACAGTCCACATTTTTGCAAAATGTTGCAGAAACTTTGCATTGTCTGCCGGTCCCTGTGCAGTGAGTGCTATGTTGATGAAGTGCTGTCCCTTAGACGATGCATTTCATCAAGGTCATGGCTGCTCAGCCTTTAGCTGAGTAGGGATATTACCCTCCAATCCCTGAGCAGGATCCTTGATTCATATTCAAAACTTGTTTCTAATCTCTCAGTTACCAAAAAACCCCAAGCTAGGTCATCGTTGTGGTGGAAGATGTTCCACAAGCATCTCAAGGACCTCATTTTAGTAAGAGATATTTTACACACAAAGGGCAATCCCTGTGGTTCTAAAAGCTTCACATACTGGTCATCGTCATAGTAAAAGATTCTACAAGCTTCACCAAGGCGATCACAGTAGGACAACATGGTTCTGCTCACACCAGACCTGGAGGTGTGAGCTAGCAGTGCTAGCTACATTTTGACGATGATTATTGATTATTATTGACGACAACAATGGCAGCAATAACAACAAGAACAACAATAATCATGTTTAATTGTTTTAATTGTTTTATTTGCCTCTATGAATGTACTATTATCATGTTATTAATATTTATCCAGTACAGGGTTGTAGTGCTTTTATTTGTAGTCATGCAGTTCTACTGGGATTTTATTATGCAGCATCACTGGCTGGTGCCTGGTGGTAGGAACAGTATCAAATGCCTCATTTTACATGAGCCATATTTCCAGGGCAGAGTCAGCTGAACAGGCAGAGTATGAAACGTCTCAGTATATTTAAGCACTCACAGTGCTTTTCACAATGCATTACATGTGCATGAGATTTCATTGTAAATAAGTACTTCTCCTGCACCTCTACCAGCCACCCCCACCAACAAAAAAAAAAATCAGCTTTTGATTTATTTAACCTTATGCAGTTACAGTCCAGTGCTAATGGATTTAATCATACATGCCAGTGAAACAACCAGAACATGCAGAAAAATAATTGGTTATGCATCCCTTCCCTCAATGAAAAATGCATCGTTTGTGGACAAATATTGTATTTGAGCAAAGAAACAGACTCTGGATCGTGAGCTGTCCCAGAAGCAAAGACGTACATGGGGGCAGACCAGCACTCTGCTACTGAAGGGGTTCTGATCAATAAATGAACCTTGTGAATTGTTTGAATTGATTGATTCCTGGGTCTATTATTGATATTCCTTGTGCTTAGAAGCGGTTTCCCTCTCATTCCAGTTTACATCGATTAACTGTCAGCGTCTAAATATACATTTATAGATGGACAATTTTACATCTTGTTGGATTTGGTTAAATGCCATTCTCGTATCTCTGCTCCGACAACAATGATTGGTGAACTTAAAAGCAGTGTTAGGGCATGGGTTTGTAAAACAGGGACGTCCGGTTAATGTCGCCTGGTCTTTCTTGACATAACCAAGTCTTGCAGAACAGGATGGAGAAATTTGTGAGAGTTATAGAAAGAAAGAATGAGAGCACAGGTACCAACAGTACAGTTCGAAGCTGGTGGTATGTTCGATACAAGAAAGAAGTGAGTCATTTAAAAAAAATCATTAAATTCCCATAAATATAACAAATAAAGCATGGTTCATTGGGTAACACTGTTGCCTACAACTACAGTATGTGTAAGTGCCCCTTAACAAAATATCACCCTAGGCCCCTCTGTTCCCCTTATATTATATACATTTATAATTTTGTGTATTCAAGGGCCCTGCAAAGTGTGGGGCCCCTTAGTTTGCCAGGTGTCCATGTCCCTACTGTGCCTCTGTAGTTGTATGTGTGTTCGTATGCCTGATGTATAGACACACACACACACACACACACACACATAGTTCATCAGGCATGTGGAGAAGGGAGGAGCTGGTGGTTCCTGTTTCATCAAACTGCTTAATGTGAAGTTGCGCATAAGCTTTAGTGGCACTGAGTGCTCTTTTTTTAACTTTCAAGTGCCTGCCCCTCAATAACAAATATATGATTTATATGAAAATAAATACATGCAGTTCCTGGGTCACGAACATCTGACTTACAAACAGACTGCCATAAAGCTTATTATATCAAAAATAGTGGGAAAATACAATATTTCATAATAACAAATGCACACGCTACTTTGAAAACATTGCATGGCTTCAATGGTCCTTTAGGTAACTTGCTCTAGGTGCAGTACAGTATTGTATGTAGTTACTTGTATTATTACTATGTTATTATTTGTCACAACATTGAAATATTCAAGGACAGACATGGTGGCAAAACAAAAGGGAGGTTATTGAACTCAAAAGAACAGAGACTGGAAATAAACAGGATCACAAGGGATCAAAAATGGGAGGAGTGGTACAAGGAAGGGTACAGGTAACCAAAGGGTTTGACATCAATGACTGGACTGGGTAACACAGGACTGGGAAGCATGTAAATCTGAAATTAACGAGGGAGTTAATGAGAGGCAGGTAGAGTGATTAACACAAGTGCAGGAATGAGAAGCAAGACAAAACAATAACTGGTGTGGCTTTTTAGGGCTATGCTAGGGAGGAAGGTCAAGTGGACATGGTGGACAGAACATGACATTATTGTTATTAATATTATTTACTGAATTTTTATTTTCTGGCTTACAAATTTTACTTAAAGACAGAATTAGGGAACGGATCTCATACAGGTGACTGGCTGTATCATTCTACCCTGAAATTCTCCATTTCTCCAATGGTTTAATAAGATGATTTCAAGAATTCTACTCGTTCTGTGTCCCATGCTGTATGTTGGTATAATTTTTAGTGGTTTTTTTTTTCGTTTTTTTTATAGCCGTTGTCTGAAATGTAATGTAAGCAGAAGTCAGCTTTCATGTCTTCTTTTGATAAGCAGAAATTATAGATGCGTCCCGTTAAATTCCCCCACTTTAACTGCCTGCCGTATTAAAGAGAAAAAAAGAAAAAAAACGGTCGCCATTGAGCCGCAACAAAGTAACAAGTGGCATTGAAAGAGTGTCAGATGTAGCAGTGGTCTCATGCAGCACCCATGCTTAATTAATTAACTGCATGGCTCTACCACAAGCTGGCGCTTCTTCTTCCTGGATATCAGGATTTTTTTTTTTTTTTTTTTTTTGATTTGGTAACACTTTATAGGCCATTTTTTGTAAGTAATTTAAGTAAGGGTATAGTGCATTTTAGATGCAAGCTTCATAAGGCAGTCATAATGCATAATATACATAGTTATGCGTCATGCCTTTTTGTAAATATTTATAGCCATATTTATAATGCTTTATATATGCATTATTTGACATGAATGTGTTTATAAATTACTGAATTACTATGTGACCTTAAGTAAAGTGTTGCCTTTCATTTTTCTCTTGCAGCTACTTACAGCATGAAAGCTGCTTACCGTACATTTCCACAGGTCACCTATGTGGTAGCAGGTGCAGAGTTCAAAAATTGGTGCTTTTATCTTGCTGTCTGATCTGAGTACCTTTAAAACTGTCGGAGGAGATTCTTTTACTGGCCCCAGCCGCTAATGTGTTTACCCATTACGGTGGCTTGTGTCCGAAGCAAGCGACGTGTAATTGAAAAGGCCGAACTGCTCGTCGGCCTCGACATAGATCACATACCTTTAATAAGTCGCAAATGATTTGCATGAGGGAACAACCAATTTACACTGCCATGCTGTGAAATTGAAATAAAAAGATCTCCTTTCCTTGGCTTGCCTTTATCTGACAAATTTTTCCCTGGCTGCATTGTAGCTAAACAATCGGTTGCTTTGTCTTGGAAAGCACAACTTACTTACACACGTGGGGGTATTTTGAATGAATCCACAAAACAAAGATTCAAAACGACAAAGCAGAGCCTTCATTTCTAAGTGCCACTGGCCGCCATAACACCTATAGGAGAATGTTCCTCAGAAGCATGTTGTTCAATCTCTTGATCCCACTTTATAGGCAACTGGTGAAAAATGCTATTCATCCATCCATCTGTCCATCCATCCATTCATCCAACCATCTATATGTCTATTTTCCATAACCTTTTCTCAGGGTATGGCTTCTGTGAACCTGGAGACTGGGAACAATGCAGGGGACGCCCTGGATTGGGTGACAGTCAAAAGAAAATAGGCAGTGTTTGTATTGCAGATTCATCCAGCAAAGATTAATCAGTTTAGCAGTGTAAGCCAAAGCAAGCGCAACTACGGTTGTTACTAAATGAACCATATCTAATTGGAAGTACTAAACTGAGTTAATAAGGTTCCATTATGGCATTCATGAATGCTCAGGCTAGGCACTGGCCGGCATATCCTGCAGAATCGTCCAACAATCAGCACGAATTGCCACAGGCGCTTACGGCATATCGATTTGCATATTACTACACGTGATGATCTCTTTTCAGTTTATTTATCTGAAAAATGTGAAGAACAGTTGGGGGGAGGGGGTAGGAGTCTAGGGACATGTCCGCTGTGAGGATGACGGGACTGGGAGTGCTGGATGTGGCAATACTGCAGCGGTGGCGGCTTGGGGGATCTGTGGGCTGGACTGGGAGTCCTCCTGGATGAAATTTGTTGAGATACATATTACCAACTGGAGGTAGGTGGGATGTCCCCCACTCTTAATCATGCCTGCCCATGCAGCCATTAGTTGGCTGGGAAAATGCCCGACATGCCAGAAGCCTTGGTGGTTGGTATTCCACTGCTCAATCCGTATTTGCGCTAATCGCAATAATTGTGTGCAGGTTTTCCCGGAGAGAAATCAGATTGATATGGTCATAGGTGTGCCTTTTAGCTGAAGCCTGGAATTCAAGAGGTCCTCAGTGTTACAAGCTTGGTGAAGAATGGGATTCATATTCTGGAATTTCACCGTCAGCCCCAAACACACACCATCCGATATGTATGGTTCAAGAAAGAATAGTATTGGTAGTGTTTTTTTCTTCTTTTTTTACATTTCCTCTTTCATTTATGAGTAGTATGTTATTTCATTATCAATTTGCATACACTCTTAGGGACATTGCTACATATATGCTCTACTGGAGCGAATCTGAGCCAAGCTGTACTGGGGATTCCTATAATAATTTCCTTTCCCTGTCATTCTTTTGAATGTGTTACACACACACACACACACACACACATCCAAATAAGCTAATAAACTAATTTTCTCTGCATGTAAGGCTATGCTGTTGTAAGTATACATAATACCGAATACATATGCTGTATGTGTATATCATGTGCATATCCATGTGCCTGTGTGTGGAAAAAGAAAGTGTCTTTGGGTCTGTTTTTAATGCAAATGAGCCAGAAAAAGTCAAAACAGGAAAAAACTGCTAAGAACAATCATTTGTGAAATAATTTGTTTACATTTACATGAATAATCACCCATTCTAATCATTTTTTAACATGCATCTTTAATGTGGTGTGCAATTACACACATGCTTGTATGAGTATTTTTTATGTAGCTCGAGAGTATATGTTTCCAGTTATATGTTTCTGATTATTACTCTTATGCATATTCTTATACTTACTGGGTAGTATACTGGTGTAGCGGGTGGATGGTGCTGGGGGTCGAATCCTGCCCTAGCTGTTTGTAGGGAGTTTCCATGTTCTTCCTATGTTGCGTGGGCTTGCTCCTGCAGTCCATTTTGGTGAATTAGCATTTGCAAATCGTCCATTGTGTGCGAATGTGCGTGCAACTAAATAAACACCCTGTAGTCTGTCCTGCAGAGGTTACAAGCCCTTCGTCAGCCAATACTGGATAAGTTGTAGGAATATGGAGCAGTTTTATTGTTACACTTTTATTGTTGTGGTGGAATATCTGGCAATTATTTTTGTAAATTTTATAAATGGCAATAAGGAAAAACTGAAATGAATAAACAAGCAAATAAACAGCAAAGCATTTGGGAGCAACGAAAACTATATATAATTGTCTTGTATGTGTGCAGAGTTTACACCGGAACCTGCAAAAACCGTAGGCATGACCATTCTCAGCCGTGAAGTTGAGTGACTCGGAATCACTTTGTCCAGTGATCCATAGTCATATTTTACACGCCTCCGCCAAGTGTGGTGTAATAATTGGTATTTACTTGAAGTATTGTCCCCATCCCCATTGTTGTATTTCCTTAACTCTAAAGTGCCACTCAAATATTGTCGCATGGGTCCCACTAATTGAAGTGATTCAGAAGAGCTATTCAATACATATGTCCCAATTGATTTTAAATTTGCAGTTTTTCCCCCATCCTATTAATAAAAAAGACACAGGACAAATGTATGAGCCACCTACAAATGTACCATTATTGAATTTTTTTCCTCTCATGGACCTTCAGTTAGCTATAAACACCAATTAATACATCACAGCTTTTGGTCTTCTCACAGTCAATTTCAATTACTCATCCCAAAATAAACAGAGAGTCAACAATGGAATGTGATTTTACCTCATGCATTCCTAGAGCCACTGAGAGTACACTTACAATGATTGGTACTTTGAGTCAAAAAAGGTGTATAGATTTTCTAGGATGTTGCTTTGTGTGAGGGGAAAAAAATATGGCCTTGCAATATTGAAAAGTAAATCCACAAACCTTTTGTACACATAGTTCACTCTACCTTGAAACATCTAAAGCAGTAGCCAATTCATCCACGTGACTCTTGCTTCAGCCTGAGCTACAGTGTTTTTCTTCCTCTGATCTGTTTTGTACATTTCACTTCAGTAATGCAGGCCAAGCTCGCATTGTGTTTCACTTATCATGTTCTGATTATTGTTATGTGACGTTTGACACTTGACGGGCCACACCAAATAAACACCTTTGTATTAGCCATCAGAGGCATTATTTCGACGTGCCATCAAAATTCATGTTTGGAACAATAAAGACCCCCAGTATTGTGTACAGAGGAAGAGGACTGTAAGTGTCAACAGGGGGCAGTAAATCGCTACGTATTAGCAGAGAGACGGCACCCTGACTTCCTTTGTCTGTGGGAGATGGTAAAAGCAAAGGATAGTTTTGTTATTTCTGATACTAAAAAGCATCTAAACACACTCGGTTCCAATTTTGACTGTGTTGCTTTCAATGAAATATATTGTGATTACACATATTTGCAGGAAATGATTATTTCTATAAAAATTAATAAATGTGTTATATTTTATTTGGGTATGACATTGAAAGATTCTACAAACTTTACTAAATGACTAAATGTTGTTTTTTTTTTTGTTTTTTTTTTAGCTAAGCTGGCACACATCTTCCAAAATATCATACAGGTTGTGGTTTTACTAAAACAGCTGTGAATGATATTTCTCTGTTACCAATCAAATAACTAACCTTTGTACATTTGTTAGTGTATGTTGATGTTATCGTTTATTATACTATGTTAAAATGTCTGTTATCAGTTCTAATATGTTATCAGTAAATTTTTATAATAATTCATTGATCTATATAGCATGACAAAACATTGTTATTTAGCTCAGGTTGTACAAATTTTGTATTTTCTGCATGTTAATTAATGATCATTAAAATTTAATTAATTTTTTTTTTATACGTCTGTCACTTCTTATATAAGGTACATATATATTCAAACCTTTCATTAAACTATTGTAAACCTTAGGTAATTTGATTCAAACGTTAACTGCAAAAGCCACACGTACTTGAGAAATTTAAAAGGACTATTGGAATTAGAACATCCCAGTGAATGAATTTTAGGTATATTTGTATGGGGGGGGGGGGGTAATTGAAGCTAAGGACATGACAGCAGACAGAAGAATTTCCCCCACCTCTGTGTACAATGCAAATCACTCTGATTCCCAAATTGTCTCTAACCGTGCCGCACAGTTTCTAAAGACAGCATGTGCTACAATTGTTTTTTTTTTTCAATTTCATAAGGGGAAGTAATGGGTGTCTTTACGACTCAGGGAGAAAATTGCAGTTTTTTATAGCCGGAGAAACAGCCTCCATCGATGTCTGCTGGAGATGTGAAATGGACGTTTTTAACGCACGTTGCAGGTAGACAGCTGCGTTTTGGCCGCGTGTGAACCGAAGGGCCCACGGGTCACCGGCCCCCTGGCTACGTGGAAGCTGGAGAGGCGAGGCCGAGAAGTGCATGTCACCTCAGCTCCTCCTTAAGTTAATCTGCAATGTCCTGCCCTGGACCTGTAACTCGCAGCTTTCAGTCACACTGCTGTCCTCACATTTAATAATTCTTTCTCCATTTCTATGCAAAAAGCAGCTGTGTGAGGAGGTGGTATTATGTCTTTTATTGTGCGTTTGCTGTGCTCACTCTCCCTCTCTCTCCTTCCCTCTCTCTCTCTCTCTATCTCTCTCTCTCACACACACACACTCTCTCTCCCTCCCACCCTCCTTCACGCTCTCCCGCTAACAGTCTGCCGTTCCCTCGCTGTAAGTTCATTTGATGAAGCGAGCAACAACTGTCTCACAGCTCAGGGGCGTCTCTCGCGCTTTTGTCGAGCTCCCGTGTCGGCTTCCTCTACCTGCAGATCCGGGCCTGTCCCTCACTCGGCAGTCTTGGGGAGTGGGGCAGGGGGGGGGGGCGCTTCCTGGAGCGGTGTCCTGGCCCGGCACGCTGCCGACTCCTAGCTAACGCCTGCACGCCGAGCCAGCGCCTCTCCTCCCACCCCCACCGCCCCCCGGCCCCCCCACGAGCACCTGCACGGGAACCCGTATAAATCAACCGTGGACCACGGCAAGACAACCTCATCCGAGGCGTATCACAGTCAAACATCAGATGACTCCAGGGCTTTGTGCTCAGTGGGAGGTTTCCTTTGGAGCAGAACTGAAAGGGTAAGCTGGCTGAATTCTTGTGGATGTGTTCATATTTCCTCTCTTTTTTTCTTCTGGGAAAGAATCGCAGTTTAATAAATGCAACATTTCAGTCTGCTGAGTGGCACATAGGCGACTTAAATGCAGAGTTTTGTAATCGTGTCGTTGTCATGTGTGTTGCCTGATTGAAGCCTTTTTTCCTTCTCTCTGTCTCTCTCTCTCTGGATTTCTATACTTTACCCGCACGATATTAACATATTCATTGGATTCCTGCAATTAAATCGCAATCGCGGGTCCTGCGAGTTGTGGTGACAGAATAACGTGCCGCTGAATCCTTGTAATGAGGCGGGAGCAGCTGAATGAGGAAGGGAATACGGATTCATCCCGAGATGTTCAACAGTAAAAGAAAAAAAAAGAAAAAGAAAAAAAAGGCAGCAGAGATTTTCATTCGGTTGTTCTTCTTCCTCCTTTACCCCCACCAGCATAGTATACTGGAGTAAGGAGTGGGGAAAATCCATATGAATGACAAGGAAAAACTGAGGATTAGTGTACCTTGAGGAACTTTGCCTATTTCAAGCTGAATAAATATGCACGGAGACACATTGATTGATTAAATCCACTCCGCTAGAAGGAATATCAAATACATTTTTTTTGTACAAAGAAGTAGGATTGAATTCATGTCCAATAGCATCACTGACAGGGGTGATGCGGGAGGAAAAATTGCGGACCGCGGGGGTATGTCTGCACTTAGAGGCTCCGCTCTCGCAGGAAATGGTATTACAGTGAACAGTCCTGTCTGCTTTAGCGGTGATGCACAGGACCTTTTGTTGTGCTCAGCGCCTCGGGACAGCTGCCGGTCGTGGAGAGAGGGGCTTGGGGCTCGGCACCTCTTTCTGCATGGGGGGCAAACTGGGACTTAGTTTTGGTAAGCCCGTTCCCCTCCTCTGGATGCCGTATTTGCACGAACAGGCGGTTATCATACGAGCATGCGATCAGCGAGTGTTCTCTGCTTTTTTCTCGTTTTGAAGCGTGATTACTTTGCTAAACATTCGTATTTTTTTCTCTTTTTAATGTATTTTTTGTGCGAATTTTTTTTTGAGGATTTTGGTAACGCATTGGCTACGAAAATGCGTATTTTTGTTTTTCAGGTATTACATCGCTTGGACTTGTGTGAGTTCTTTTCTGGGGTTATAGGATGGTGGAGAGCGTTTCTTGTGGATAATAATTTATGTATTTGCTTCAAAGCTTTCAAAATATATCTGATTATTTGTTTAGTGAAGCCGAAGATCGTTATGCGATAGCAGGTTTGAAGGGCCATTCATTCATATGCTAATAATTTCTTTGCCAAATATTCTATTTTATACTGTATTTTATTCTCTAGCGTTTCGTGTGTTTATTCTTATATATTTCGTATTGAAAATCATATTTGCAATATGTCTTATACGGCCTGTAGGAATGTATATCCTTACCGTTAAATAATTACGTGTTTTAAATTTACAGGTCTCTGGTTTACATGTTAAGAACATAAGCACGTGGGAAAAACTTTGGCATAGTGATATGAAAAAAAGATATATGAATAATTATTAGGATTTAGTATTTTTGTAGAACCAGCACTGATAAATTAGTTAAAAAGAATTTTATGTGGCCTGGCATTATACGTGGTATTAGCGATTCTGAGTGTCGATTACTAAGGAATTAAAACTTAATTATAAATTTGTTTTAAAAACATACAGTTGCACGTATCACATTTTGGTAATTAAAAAATTTCCCAGGATAATTGTAAAGATCTATTTTGTTTATTGCAGAGATTTTGCGATTGTGTGACGAGTGATATAATTTCAATTATTTCATAAACGGGTGGGTACAGATGCATGAAATTATTTTCAGTGAGGTAATACGCATTTTTCTATGTTTTAATACTAATTTTGTTGTCAGATGTATGATCCTGTAGGACAAGGCGTCATAGGACACCTCTACAGGTAGCTATAAATGAGATTTAAATTTCTGTTGTTAGATTCATATACATAAAGCTGATGCACCTTTCAGCGAGTGACAAACATAGCGGCACAAATGGCTCTTCTACTCTGACAGCCTTCATTCCAATTATTTTCCATATTATCTATAATTTGTCTCCTGCTGCTGCTGCTGGATTTTCTGTATGACATTTGCCGGGGCCATTGGCTATTAATGGGGTAAACAATGGTGATGTTAAGGGAGGCTCGAAAGGCCGTGATTTCTGCAGTGAACCCTAACCATTGGCCACTTTTCCAGGAACACTCATTATTCTTGGATATGTGCCAGTGAAACAGGAGACGCTCTGCCACTGAGGACTGGGAGTGATGGAAATGATAAAAAAACTGAGATCTGGGGGGACTGGAGCAAAAATGGAACAGTTTGCTGATGGCCCAGGTGAGTGTTTCATGCAGGGGCGGGTTCACCTCTCCACAGTTCCTCTTTTCAGTTTTGCTTGATTTAATAATGGAGGGAGAATGGGGGGGGGGGGGTAGCAGTGTAAATGCAGAGGGGGGTATTA
>JAODUD010000033.1:14261682-14277593 GCA_026784285.1 Stomatorhinus walkeri | reverse complement strand
GGTGGGAGGAGGGAACCCCACAATGACATGGGGAGAGCCCACGTAATCCACACATATGCAGCCCACCAGAGACGCAAATCTGAGTCCGAAAAGTGTGAGACAGCAGCACTAACAACCATGCTTTTCCGTTTTGATTAAATTATTAAATTATTAAAATTCCAAAACTAAGAAACACACATTACATTCTTTTTCATAGTTTTTGTTTTTACTTTTTATGAGGCATTGCAACCAAATCGGAATTTCAGAATTATATACATATATTACATATTCTTTTTCAAAAGAGATTTTGGTTTAATCTTCTGTGCCTGAATGCTGGATGTCATGCTGTGATGTTTCCAAAGAGAATAACACTCTGCTCACACAGCACTTCTTATTTAATTCATGAAGCATTTTTCAGTAACAATGAAGACGTATATTCATGGTTCCCTCTGTAATGTGGAACCAAAGCATTATATAACTATTCCACAGTATCTGAATTAATGACTCAATTAGTCTAGTGAAATCATGAAATATGCAATGTAATGTAATTTATACGCTCTTATTAGAAATGTATCAATTGAATGATTAAGGGAGATTATGAAATATGCAAGCAATTTGCAGTTTCCCCACTAAATAAAATCTCAAAACAGAATTATCAAATTAAACTGAAGAATAATGTTTCTTTTTGTCCTAAGACATTAAATCATTTGGTTCAGTTTCATATTATTAGCAAAAGATTGACTTGCGAAAAGACCATGCAAAAATTAGACTTGACATATATCTTTAATCCTCGAGGGTTTAGCTAAGCAATAAAGGATGCTATGGTACCGTCTTATCCCATTCTCAATATATGTGTATTTTATACTAAAACTACCTTTGATCCCTGACTCTGAACAGAATGTAATTTAATGCTGAAGCTACTTTTACTTTTATCAATTTATCTTAACATTGTCGCTTTTTTGTTAAGCTGGATAAAATGTTGAATGCAATGCACACCGGCTTGCAGTGTACTTTGGATTTTTATTAAATTCATATATTGTATGTATTTTGGGAAAAAAATCTGTTATTTAGTCAGAATTTTTATTAAAGACAACATTTGTCACATGTCATACCCACATATCTAAAAGTGTTCAAAGAACATGGATCTAATAAAGTGTAATAGAACCTGTTTTGGTAAGTTGTACTTTAAGCAGTTGAAGCTAATAGAAATTATTAATTGTGTTAGCATTCAAATACACCCACTAATGCAAGACTTTTCTAGAATGCCAAAATTGTGTTATTCCCTGATCTGATTTATTGCAACAGAGAACTTCATCAAGAAGAAATAAATATATCCAAGTAGATTTTGCAGGGTGTATTTTTTCTGACCTGTTCTTTAACCTTGAGCTGGTAAAACAGGCCATTACATCTAAATGCCAAGTCACAGAGATAGTGCAGTTCACTGTCCAGCTACTGTTTACAATCTTTAAAAAAGGGACAGTTTTTGCGTATGACTTTTACGCAAGTACATAATATCCACCATGTTTACTTTTTCAATGTAAATTTATGCATATAGGTCAACAAAGTGAGTGGTTGCATCTGTACTGTGGCAGTAAGGGATCAGTTTGTGTCTTCATGTTAAATCATGACCGACACGTTTGAATAAAACTGAATATTGTTAATGAAAGGTGCACTATTTCCTTCAAAACTACTGTCATTATGCTTATAGTAGCAAACAGCACACTATTACAGAACAGGTCGTTGCGAGACAATGCTGGTGTGGAACTAATGTGTGGAACCTGCAGAAATTATCTGAATGGTAAACTCTGATGTATAATTTGCATTAAATCAGGTATAATTGAGCAAGAAGGTAAGAAACATAATTTGCATTCATTCAAACATACATTAACACAAATAATCACAAAACTCTGGAAGCAATGCAGTTTAGATGCTAGAAAACAAATATTTTGTAAAATTGTTAAACCAATATATTATTGAAAATGTACTGTTTATCATTACACAGTGTCAGTACCTAATCACAAGATGTCTGGTATCAAAGTATGAATTTACATATTATTAAAAAAACAACTAACATTTATGCTAGTAACATAAAGCATTTCTTTACTATCTTTCTTACTTTAGTTCTTAAAAACAAAGTTCAATTTCGGTTGACAGCTGAATCTAATTTGAAAAGACCAAAAATAATGGTTTGTTCCTGCAACATTTGTCATTAGAAAATCATACAAGATGTCTTTGGAGATTAGATTTAATCCTATTTTTTGCAGGAACCTCCTAAATGATATATAATCTACTATGCATCTGCTTCACATATAGGAATGTTAGTGTGTGGTTGGTCGCTGTTTGCATTTCAAGATCATTCTGACACATAAAAGGCTGTTGTGCTTTTCTGACTTGGATGTGCTAAATGCATAACTGCATAACTGTATAACTGCATAACTGCATAACCGCATAAGTCAACATCAACATCAAGCAAAAGAAACCGCATTTGCAGTCATTAGTTTGACAAATTAATAGAACTCATCTAGGTTAGTATTTTCCAATCCAGTCCTCAGGGACCCACAGACAGTTGACATTTTTGCTCCCACCCGGCTCCTGGTAGCGAAATGTGGACAAAAATGTGGACACACGTAGCAAAAATATGCCCAGTCTGGCAGGGAACTCAGAAGGGGCAAAAACATGGATTGACTGGGGGTCCATAAGCAACAGATTGGGAAACGTTAATCTGGGTTTTTAGCAAAATATCTCTTTGGAGTTTACAAAGCTTAGTCCTAAGCTACCTGCAGTCCATCCAACTTGTCCATTTTTCTCTCTCGTCTCCTTTCCCCTTTGCCTCACTCGTAAATTCACTGCAGGCACTGTCGTTCTTATATTAATATCTATTTTGGACTTCTTTCACTCCTCCCATCCAATGAGGCTGCAGCTCATCCCCTGTTGGTCAATGGACTTGTAGAGGGCTATGTGTGGGGTGATATGGTCAATGTACATTGACACAAGCTGGAGGAAATATTAAACCGGCCCTAACCTTGCACTTGGACTTATGCATAGAGCCACCTCAAAACACAAGTCACACTAGTATCTACCTGGTGAGGACTGCTGTGGCATATTGAAAATGGAATCCTTTTAGGGATTATTTTGCAATAAAATAGCAAAAGTGAGCCCCACCCCAGCTAGGTGTATAAAACAATATAGTATACAGCCAGGGTGTATATAGTATGCAAACACAATTCTGTAGGGAAAAAAACAAAAAGCTACAAAATATAAATACTCAGTGAAACCCAAAACTTCACACTGTTTGAAAATCCATCCATCCATCCATCTTCTATCCAGATACCCTTGCCAATGTCTTAGGGAATAAATGTATTACATATATAAATAAAAAAGTTTTGTGACAAATTAACAATACAATCCAAACTGGGGAAACACGCCGTGGTGGGAATGGACATTTCATGCCTACACAGAAAGCACTAAGATGGGCTTAAAGTGACCAATAATGCAATTAATTAAAAAGATAAACATAACAATGTATGGATCTTGGGGTAGTATGGGGGATTCCTTTTGTTCAGTGGTAATTAAAAAATAGCTCACAGTATAAATGCAAAATGAATTATTTACATGGAAGTGTGTTGTACACTAGAATATAGTACTGGTAGTTATATAGTACTGGTAGTTACATAGTACTGGTAGTTCAAATTACATTGGTAGAGTGATATAACCGTTGAGCCCTTCAGTAAGGCCTTCAGTCCTAATCACTCCTGGCACTGTCTGACCCTGCTTTCACAATTGTATGTCATGTTGGATAAAAGTGTCTGCTTAACAGGTAAGTGTAAATAAATGTAATTTAGTGCATATGGAACGATACAGTCATGAGTCACAGAAAGTTGGACCAGAAAGTTGGGCCAGAAACATTGTGCAACGGAATGTCAAGAGGCATCAAGGAGCACCTGAAGCGCTCAGTTATGTTTTTAGGGGGGATTATCCTTTTCCTTATCAATGACAAGCTGCTAACATGTACTATGTTAACCCAACACACTGGAAAGAACAAGGTTTCTTTTCTATGTTCTCCTTGTTCTTCTAGTCAAGAACGTATGAAATTTGTGGAGTGGGCTCTGAGGAGCTCGGCTCATATTATTCCAGCGCTCACCTATTATTTGTGATAATTACAATAAATAATAACCAACACCTCCATTACCAAGGTTGTATGAGGTACATCCTGAAGAGACTTGTCGAGTGTTTCTTTGAAACGGGAGCCCATCAGTGCCACGGCTCTGCGATATATATTCACATTATATATTATATTCACAAACGGACTGCCTAAAATCGAACTGATTTATTTATGAGATCTCAGTGGCATCATGCGTCATCATCAATGCTTCTCTACTTTTCACCTCCCTAGGTGATAAGTTTTTTACAGCTAATGCCGTAGCCTTTATGGAGCATATTACTAGCCTAATCCCACTAGTTTTATCTTTTTTTATCAACAACATCAGCTGCATCCAAACCTTCTTCAAAAGCACGTAAGCCTGAAGTAACCGCTGGTGTTGCCTTGTTCTGTCTGACTATACAAACTAAACCAGAAGTATAGCACCTTTTTGATCTTCAGACTTGTGAAATACTTCCAAATCAAGCCTATATCTCCACAGGGAAAGCCGGTATCAGATTTAAGAAGCTGGTGCGGCCCTACAGATCAGACAGGGGCACGGTACCCAAATGTCTGTAATCCTTGATGATTGTCTACAGCCACATCTAAATCCCTTAGGCAACTGCATTTTTTCCAGCCCATTCATAGATATATTTTTCAGCCCATTCATAATACATTAATATAAATGTATGTTATTTAAACTCACATACCCACATCTCAGTCTGTGCTTGCGTTATTGCAACCCTTCCAGCTATAGCTACCTATGAATCTGTGGAACAGTGCAGGGCGTTTGTATCCGTATCATCGGAACTGACTGACCTCCTGAGCAGGTGCTTGTAAACATGGACTATGATCTGCATGTGTGGAGTTTGAATGTTCTCGTCATGTTGTGTGGCTTTCTCCTACGGGCTCCATCTCCCTCCCACACTGTGAAGCTGTGCAGTAATGCTAACTACCTAACCCTGGGTTAGTCACCCTGGAGAAGCCATGATGTCGTCTCTTTCTGGGTATAGGCAACAGTGACCCCATTCATGGTAGTTGGGAAATTTGGATGGACCGATAGACTGTACTGTATTTATTACAGCAAATGCAAACCAAAAATCTGGATATTTAGCTTCAAGGGTCTGCCAACCGTACCTGGGATGTATGTAAAGCTACCTGTATAGTCTAATTTTAGTCTAAATTTATTGCCAAATAAATTCACAGGATTTCTCTAAAGCTGTAATACAAGTTAAAATCCATCAATCCATCCCACACCACATGACTTCTATTCAGGTGTCATATAAGAAAACTGTTTTAGTCATCATTGATTTAAAAAAAGCATTTAAAGTTTTGTTACATTTTACACATTACAGAACAGCTTGAATTCTCGTTGTCAAGCGGTACCATGTGATACTGGAACGAAACAAAAGTAGAGAGTGCATTTAATGTCACTATCGCAATGTCAGAAAAAGGTACCAGTTTGTACCTTGCAATTACTTGTCACCCTCAAGGGTCTGCCAACTGTACCTGAGCTGTATGTAAATCTACTTGTATAGTCTAATTTTAGGCACGTTTGGCACATTAATGTGTCTTTGCACATTGGGAAGTTCCACAAGGCAGGATTTCTACATTAGCCAGACAACTCAAGCCAAATGTAAGGAAATGACTGTCCAGTAAGAATATCAGTTTTCAGCTCTTCCTATTTGCCAGCCTATACGTTTGGCTAACGAAAATCTTGCTTTGCGAAACAGAAAGTTGCGACACCTTCCTTTTTTCTGGCAGTGTAATTTTCATTGGTGGAAAATCAATATACGCGACGTAGAACAATTAACATACGCCAAGATATCCTTATAATTTTAAATTACAGCCCACGACAGCAGTTCAAAGTACATATAGAACTTTTTTTAACAAAGTGGCTTTTTGTTGGAATGTACCACTATGATGGGGAAAAGCCTCAGAAGGGCAGTCAAACAACCGGAAAAGAAATCGTTATCAATTAAAATTATACTGAGTTAAAATGACGGGGTTTGAATTACTGTAAGCTCCGCAGATTTTGCATACGCAACCGTACAATAAGATGACCAATATGCTAGCAATATTTTTGTACATGGTTGCAGTGCTCCAAGCATACACACCCGGGCTGCGAATGGGCCAGTCGGATTTTTATGTCGTAGCCGCTCTTACACACTTCATAACGCCAGGAAACGCAGGATTCCCCGCCAGGCTGCACGTTGTTCTGTTTACAGTTTTCGGTTTTGTTACTTTGGAAAATCTCTCTCCTGGACAAGTCATAATGGCTATGCTGAGCAGGGACCTCCCGGATATTGAGGTACAAATGCAATATATATACATTTTTTCCCCATTCCAGGAAGTGTATTCTTCCTTTATTTTACAGTACATTGCGTCCAAGCATTACGCTTTTGACAGCTTTTTTGATTGGTGCTGGGAATGTCGGGTGGTAAAGGTTTTTAGGTAGTCTCAGTGTTTGATTACCGCATTTTTTTTGTTATGTACATTTCGAGTTATTTACAGCTGTTGTAATAACACAAGTGCGGATAACAGTTTTAAACATGCTTAATAAAGATTAATCGGTCCCATTTTGCCTTCATTGTTTTATTAGGTAGTGCTGGGTTGAACTGTTTTTCTTTTGCACTGTGTAAAAGCGGAAGGGCAAACATCTATAGTATTAAAGCAACATTTAACATCAACCAATATTAATGTATGTTATTTAAACTCTGCAACCAGAATTCTTCATTTTACGATGACATGCGTTTCCATTGCCTTTTTTACGTGAACCGCAGTGACAGCTTTTCTAGCTTCATACTTACTATCAGTTGTGTCCATGCCGCTTTAACGCTCTGATTTTTTCTTTCGTTTGAATTGCTGTTTACACCAAGCTCATTATTTCACATCAGCAGCAGTGAAATACTAGAAACTTATAGTATATTGTAAATATTTTTCTTCCTCGTCTTGTTTATCATTTTATTATTAATAATAAACAACAAACAACAACAATAATAATAAGATGAAGAAGATGAAAATCTGGCATTGTGTGTTTTCATTTATAACGCTATATGTCTTTTTTAGTAGAACCAAATACAGTGTGATTATTATTATTATTATTATTATTATTATTATTACTATTATTATTATTATTATTATTATTATTATTATTATTATTATAGGCTTATGTTTTGCAGTGAGTGAATGCATCAGAATGCAAAGTCCTGGATTGTGTTCTGTGTTGGAATGTGGACTGAAAAAGTTATGTTGCTGACATCCTGTACATTTATACAACTCAGCCAAACAAAATGTACAGAAAGACATGCTGTATCCTCAGTTAAAATTAATTATTCTCTAATTCTCTAATGTTTACGTGTTTTATACGGCTATTGATTGAAAGAAGACATTTAAGAGGTCATTGTTTGGTGATGTAATAGAAAAATGCCTAGGAAATGACATGAGATGCTGTTTTGTAATTAAAACTTTTTTGTATATGGCCTGACTGGGACTGCATATAACAGAATGTTACAGTTCTAATGTATTGTGGAACCTGGCATTTAAAAGGACATTTGTGTTTAGTTTTTGGCATACTTAATTCATCAGACCTCTCTTGCAGGTCCACGTTCAACTCTGACAGTAGCGTGGTTGGTAGTGAGGTTCTTGGTTCCTGTTAGAATCCATACTTCAAAGTTTTGCAGAGATACACTCTCTGAATTAACTCATGCAAATAAAACAATAGATAAGAATTGCATGTAACACAAGCAATATTTTACTTATGGGAAAGACTTTTCCCATTAGGATTAACTGCTGCGCCAGAAACTGCTTAACCTAAGGAGAAAAGTCAATAGTTGACAAATGATAATAGGAGGGAGAGAAACAGAAGCACAGATTGTGGTTCATTAAGCACATATGACAGAATGAGGGTTAGAAGCAAGGGCTTGTTTAAGATAATTACATCAAGCAACTTTTTTTTTTACTCTGAATCTTGTCCTAGCAGTGTGTGTGTGTGGATTATATTTATATCATATTGTGGGGACCAAAGGTTCTCCACAATGTAATAAAAGCCAGTTATTTTGACGTTGGGGGACCGTTTTTCAGGTCCCCACAAAGATCTGTGAATGCAATCAAAAAAGTTCAATTAAGGTTAGGGGCTGGGTATGGGTTAAGGTCGTTATGTTGGGATTAGAGTTTTTCCCATAGAAATGGATGGGGAGTCCCCACAAAGATTTATTAGCCTGTGTGTGTGTGTGGCTGTGTGTGTGTTGAATTTCCATGTTATTAACTGACCCATCCCAGTCTAGGATGTTCTCGGTAACTCTAGGCTCTCTTTGACTTCACACTGGCTTAGTGGCTAGATGAGGCATGCATGCGTTTTTTATGAAATGCGTCTAGCAGCCATCATTCTTAAACTAGTTGTGCAAGCGAGGAAAATGTCTAGACAATCCAGAAATATGCAGTAGACTTTTTAATAAATAATAAATCCAGTTAGTATCATAATTGGTATTATTTAGTACAGTGAGAATGCACATTGAACATGATTCATTTAGATTGTATTTTTGTGCTGTTGCAGATATTGTGTGTATTATCTGTCCTAGGCAAACTGTCTGGACTCTGCCCAGTGGTGTTTAGCTTTCTAGCAGAATCTACTGGCAGTGTGTTAATGATTACTTACTGCACTGCATGAACATGTACTTTTAGAACATGCCATGTGAGTGTAGCATGGTTCCAAAGAGATCAGTAATAGCTAATTTCACAGAAAGGTCAACCAAAGACATTACCATGTTCTGAGCAGCTGTAGTTAGCATACTTTATCAGCAAAATAATTCAAAACAAACTGTTTTTCTGGCCAGTTCAAATGATGGCAAAAAACAACAGGTTGCTTCCTGCTGAATCTGTGCATACCTCTGCAAATCATGCATACTGTATGAACCTGGTCATCCAGAATCTCCTGGAACAGAGAAAGTCTGTAGACTTTCTGTTCATGTGAGCTGGCTGTTTTTCTTAGTATAAGCAGATACAAATAAGATGATTATGGTATTCATGATTCTAAAGAATATGTCCAGTGGCCTTGAGCATGGTCACGTCAGGCTAAGCAGGTAATGCCTGTATTTCATGCTTTCAAGCTACAGTATAATAAATACAATGTCTGGATGTTCATTTTGTCTAAATATTAGCTACATTATCTTAATCGAAAGAGAATTCAATTTCATACACTATGATGTAGGGATACACAGATCGATACTATCTATGCTTTGATATAAATATTTTACTGAGTTGGTATCAGTTAACATTTAAAAGTATTGTTGTAATGGGGAAATTATTGACACATTTGTAATCCTGAATAACAGACCCTCAGGTGTAGGAATCACAGATGCCCATGATATTTTTAAACATATAAGATATTAAGTAGAATAAATGTCTGAAAGTGTAAAAGTTCATTTTTTGTTTGTATGACAACTTTTGTTTTATTTTGCATGCTTTTTATTTTTTAGCATTTAAAAGTATATGATATCCTGTACAGATTGATAATGGTTAAATAAAAGTATTACTATCATTACCATATTTAAAAAGATTATTGTCATTAAAATATTTACTATTACTATCTGGGTTGATAATGCTAGTTCATAAAACACTTGAATTGGGTTTGCTTCAAAATTTTTTGTTCTACCCATCCCAACTCCGTTATAATTGGACTTATAAATCAATGTAAATATTTGCTTTATAGCTTTCTCAGGGAAAACAATAGTAGACACTTAGTAGACTCTATTGTAGACACTTAGTAGACTCTAGAGTATGACAATGACCTGACCTTGATGCTGATAGTACACATAAGCTGTGGTTTAAATGACTCCGTCATGTCAGAAAAATGTCTTTCTGAATGTCAAATTAATTGCCATCACTGGAGCAGTCAGATTTTCGTTTTTTTTCTCCCCAACCCATTCTGAATTTTTATTTCAATAGCTTTGCTTCAGGAAGTGCCAAATGGGGATCTTTTGTGTAAGTGTTTTGTGAAGATTAATTAAAATGACCCTGAATTGCCATCAGGTTTAATTAAGACCCAGAACAATACTGATTTTTAACTGAGGTATGACTTTCAGTAGTGAGCCTCTGGGCTTCCTTGTCATACTCTCTCAAAAGCAGAAAATTAATGGGCAGCTCCACCAAAAAAAGTTCTTTTTGTTCACCTTTAGACGTTTTTTTCAAATGGAACTGTATTATGCAAGCCACATACTGCAAGATTTCACTTTCTCTTCTCTCGCTTGGCAGGGTGAAAAATTTGGAATCAGTTCACATGAGAAAAGTCATCAACAAAAAAAAAATGCAGAATATTCTATAATAAATGATGTTTACATAGAAAGACAGCTGCTTAATAAGAACATTTTTACAGGTCAAAAAAAATTTAAGGGAGGATATATTATAGTATGAATGCAGTTTTATCATCACAGATGAGCCTGGTAAGCGTTTTACAAGATTCAAAATGGCCTTCTTTGGATGGATTTTTCGATAAGCAAAGTGATGATCGTCACTCTGTCAGTGTTACTTTTGTTTTGCCAAGCCATTTTGAATGGAAGACTTAGCCAGGAAGTATTTAGTCTAACTTCTGACCCCTGGGTAGTACCACGTTCACCAGACTGCATATGAGCTGTGCACCATGTTGAATGTTTCTCTGGAACAATCCGTCAGTGATATTCACACCTTCACCATGCCTACTCTCCCCTGCTATTTTTATCCTTTTTCATATTTTTTGGAAGCAATATCTTAGATGGCTAAGAGATGGCTTAGCTTTGGAAGTGATACTTTAGTTTCTATGGTTACGTTTTTGGCTTCTTTGACGTGTGTTTAAGTTCCTTAAAATTGTTTCTTCTAAAGTTTCAGATGCCTTGAGATCTGTTTTTTCTGCTCAATAGAAAAGAGAAGACTATCGAACGAATCGTTTTATTCACCTTTGGAAATCCCGTCGTGGCTAAGTGGTTGGATGATGGATGGAGGGATGGAGTAAGTGGGCAATGGTGTTGAAGTAAGTGGTAACATGACTGCTTGTGCAGTCCCGGGTGGTAAACCTGGCAAGGGACACTCAGGATTGGATGCTTTATCAGTGCAGCTGATATTGAATAGAATTAATTTAATAATGCCTACAGTTAAAATTCCTAAAAATGTTAGTGGTGAACAGACTTCCTTAGAGGTTCAGTTTGTCACTGAACTGAGCTTGAAGTTCTCTAGACGTTTCATCTGATTATTGAGAAAATAGGCATTAGCTTTAAACTGTGAGCTATGGAATATATACATAGTCAATTATCCATGAAGCCAGAGACAAAAGTTCAGAAGGGTTGTTGAGTAAATATTAAGCAATTTTGTCTTTATTTAACATGGAGTGTGAACAGAACAGATGTAAGTATTCAGAGTAGAATTGATTTGCAAAAAAATCAAAATAAAAATAAAAATCGAGTACTCAGAACAGTAGTAAAGAAGTAGTAGTAATGTTAGTGCTTCTATTATAACTACATACATACCAAATACATATTTTGCAAGCCTTAAGTGATACGTGTGTTATTTGTGGATCATTTATTTACTTATCTATCGTTTTCTTACGTTTCCTGACTTCCTGAGAAAATATATACAGTGGTACCTCAGACCTCGAAATTAATCCGTTCATAACTCTGGACCAAATCCTAAAAAGTTCGAGTTCTGATCGAATTTTCCCCATATGAATTAATGAAAAACCAATTAATTGGTTCCCAGCCCCAAAAATTACACTGAAATGTGTTTTTTTTTTAAGCATTTTAACACAAAATGAACTGGACAAAACAAGAAAAGCATAACTTTACTAAACACATCTAAGCACATTTATCAAAGCAGTAATTTTTAAAGTAAGAAAATAAATGTATCCAAACAAGTGTAAAGTAAAAAAAAAACAATGTGTCATGCCCCGATTATCTGCTCCTTCTGTGTGCCACACCCCCCCGTGTGGAATCCCCATGTCATTAGCTGTTTGTCATTAGTCCTCTGTATTTAGTCCGCATTTCAGATTGTCCGTTTGCGTTTTGCCTGCCTTGCCTGTAATTAAACCCTGTATTCCCCGATACCCTGACGTCTCCATTCCGTCCCCGCTAGGCACAACAATATTATTATAATTAAGTGTATTAATGGTTTATTATTTTTATAAGCTAGTAAGGTGCCATATTTTACTGTCCATATTTAGAGATCAATGTAGACACACCACAGCACAAGGTGTACAACAACAAAATGCATCCTCTGCAGTTAACCCATATGTGACATAGCAGGAGGCAGCTAATTCAGTGCCCAGGACACAGTGCCTCGCTCAGGGCACCTCAGTGGTACGTTGCTGGTCAGGGATTTAAATCAGAAATCTTTCAATTACAAGCGCACTTCCCTAACTATTAGGCCACCACTGCCCCATTCTTGTTTAATATTGGTGTTGTCATGCTAAACTGTGATACTACTCATAACTTTTGCATAAGCAGATTCAGTTCTCTTTGACCTCAGCATGAAATTTGGAAAAAAAATGCTAAATAGTGGTTTGTCTAACATTGTGTAACATCTAATTGACTCATCCATCCATCCATCCATCCATCCATCCATCCATTCATCCTTCCTTCCATCTTCTAACTACTTCCTAATCAAGGTTATAGGTAGCCGAGACTAACAGACTCATATACAATGAATATATTTCAAAAAGTTGTGTCTACCATATAAAAATATTGAGTTTAAGAAGTTTAACAAAAAAAACGTGTTAGCCGATGATCGATAAACAGTTTGATTTAATCATTTAAAAGCTGAAACTACAGTCAGGCAGCCCCCAGGTTATGAACTAGTTCAGATCAGTTCCTTAAGTCTGTCTTAAACTCGACATTATAGGAAAGCCACAAAGATAATAATACAAAACATAATAATAATAATTAAAAAGTAATAATAAAAGTAACTGCATGAACCGCTGAAGTTAATGATTTAATAAGCGTCACAAAGTATTGCATGCTTTTGTTATTACAAACCACTTTATTTAACCCAAATTTTATATAACAGTTTTTTTGGCAGTCTGTTTGTAAGTACGAGTCATTCTTAAGCCGTATGTTCTTAACCTGGGGATTGTGCTTGGCGAGGAACATGAATCTAACTCTGAAGTTATTTACTCACATTACTGCTTCATGTAAATACTGTTCATATTTACTGGATGCGGATCAGAAATTTCCTTGCATTGAATATAATGATATAAAAGGATGAGTGACATCAGTCTGTTTTTCAGCGGTATGTCGTGAGTAGGGCTGCTGGGGAGTGTGTCCTGGTTTGCTGGAGCTTGTGTACGGCAGCACCGAACACAAGGCAGGCCTGCCCCCTGTATAGGATGCCAGTCCGTCGCCGAAAGCATGAATAACATTCTCATGCTGTATTTAATATTGCTGATTCAAGGCTTGTTGCCATATTTCTGTAACAGTCGATCAATATGTGGAAATGTATGTATTGATTTCATGAGAAGACTAAGTGTGTGCCAAAAAACTGCTAAGTCATGTTAGCCACTGCCCACCTCATAGACGTAAATCATATCCCATTCAAATATTTGGGCTTCTGTTGTGAAGAATGGATCCCGTATGTCTTCATGTATACATGTATGGATTGCTTGTTTTTTTCATTTAAGATATTATTTTCATTGTAATGCACCTGTTTATAGGGAAAAAGTCAAGTTATCCTCATGGTGTGTGAGTGTGCCCTGTGATTGGTCGATGCCCCATCCTGGGTTGTTCCCTGCCTTGCACCCGTACCCTCTGGGATAGGCTCCATACCTGCCACAACCCTGAATAGCACAAGTGGTTACAGAGAATGGGTGGATGGATGAAAGTTATCCACATGCTGGTATGAATGGTCAAACCCCTGTACCTGTATTGGTGAAAATGAAGTCATATCGATTAAGCAAATAAACTGAACATTCTTTAAAATTTATACTAGGTATATGCGATTTAAATGTTTATTTGAACATATTTACCTGAATAATTTGTCATTTCAGATGTTGTTTCTGTAGTCATGCATTCCTCCCTTTGTTTTTCCTTAACTTCTGAATGCTTTCTCTGTTTTATCACCTGCAGTACAAGGCAGTGGAGTGGCAGGTATCGATCCCCTGTCTGTCTGGGGTGGCGTGATCAGCCGTGAATGATAAACATAATCCTTACAACATGTTATTGAGATGGGGGGGTTGGGTCCCCTCCTGGGAGTGTCCATTTGATTAAAGAAACAAAAACATACTGAACTTACACTGTGAAGTGTAGACAGCTTAATAGTCCAGGTCTGTCCCCAGTAGATTGTGTTTAAATTAATTTAAGACAATTAAAAAATCACAGTTATTTACAATGAAAATAATTTCCTATGGCCATTCCCTTACTTTTCAGTGTTTTTTTAAGAGTAACTTTTTTTCGCTATTACATTAAGACATGTAATTTGTTTAGCACTGAGTTTGTTAAAGTCCTAAGACAGACGTGCTTTATTGGACGTATTGATTGACATCATACAGATGGTCGCCAGTCCCTTCGCAAAGCATTGACCTTCGAAGCTGGAATGCATAATGTCTGACATTATTTACAGGGTGCTGCCTGCCCACTCACACGATTAATTCAGTTATTTGGTTATTCTTTACTCCGTATGTGCCCGACTATGTAAGTAGTTTAACAGACATAAACGAGTTCTTACACAGTGTTTATTCAGCATTACCCACTACTAAATAATGTTATAATACAAAGATGTTATTCTAATTTATTTCTTACCATCTAAGAATGAAAGTATTGACTGAAAGTCACTTCTTACAAGCTTTTTCCTTAAGTGGAACATGCCCAGGACAAGCAAATCAACTGGAACATAAAGAAAATAAACTGTCATCGGTAAATGATAAAGGTCATTAAATATATTACTTAATCTTTAAATCCTGTCAATAAATATTACTAATAAAACAGTAGCTGCCCACATACTGAGAGTAAAATACATTATTTGAGAATATATTCATAGATCTGTATATTTAAAAGTTATGTAATATACATGAGATCTTTTATTCATGTTGTTGGTAATATTTAGCAAGACATAGGTCTCCATGTCAAAGATAAGAACTTTAAAAAAGCACAATTTTGATGCCACAAATCCCATATAACTGTTGAAATATAAGCTACTTAGACATAATCTTGAAGACATAAAATTAGCCAATTATTTTGACAAAACAAAAACCACAATCACTGTTCTATATTCAGCAGGAATAGAATCTGCATTTCATTTAAAGTGGGCATTGCGGGAAATTAATGCTCATCATGGGAGCAAAGTAACCCAAAATGGCCAACATGTTCATCTCCTTATTTTGTTTATGATAATAATTTCTTGAATTCAGAAACAGCAGCTCATTTTGTCACACCATGAAATTAAAAAAACCCACAATGGTGGATTACCTGAGGCGAGACTAGGTAGCATTTTCTTTTTATACCGACTACGGCATACGGATGCAGACATTCCTGAGCAGCTACAGAAAAGTACCTCATGGAGACGACAGCACCATTAATGACAGCAAAAGATGATCAGTGTCCAAGCGATAGCTGCTTAAGTAACAAGATAATGCCAATTTTGTATTTTTCTTATTGTTAGAGTATGGGAGTAATAGCCAATATGGGTTGACAGGATACACATTCAGTGGTTAGAAAATAAATAAATGTGCATTTGCACAGTATGTATGTGTGTGTGTGTGTGTGAGGGTGGTACAGAAGGTAGTGCTATTGTTCAGCAACTGGAGGGTTGCAGGTTTGAGCCCTGGTTCCTCCTGAGATCG
>JAODUD010000033.1:14229768-14258928 GCA_026784285.1 Stomatorhinus walkeri | reverse complement strand
CTGAATAGCCAAATTATAGAATGAAAGGGAGCCTTATGTGGAAATTCAGTGTCGTTAGTGAATGGAGTTTATTAAACAGCTCGAGTGGAACCTCTTTGGTTCCCACACATGGACTGCAAAGAATTGCTGTATTTGAGCATAATTCAGCATACAGAGGATTTCAGCTTATAAATAGAGTTTGCTGCGCAGATTGGTTTATGTACCATAAGTGTTCCGTGCTGAGGGAGAAAGAGGGTATCGAATGAATTATGTTAAAGATCCTGTCTCACCAAATTTGCATGCTTTTCAGTGGAAACACCGAGTGTTTTATGTCTAGTCAGCTAACTGTATTTACAAAGTGAGGTAATATCCTGAATGGGCTGGGAAATGAGAAATGACATGCACATTAATTTTGCATTGTGGTTGCAGCAAGCAGATCTTCTTAAGTCAGTTAAGTGTGTCCGGCGCTAAATTGTATTAGTTACATTTGTATTTCCATCTAACCTTGTCTCTTAGCTGGTGGGGGGTTGCGGGTGGGGGGCATTGCCATATTACAGTTCTAAATTATTTGTATTAATACCGCTTACTTGAAATTAAAATCTTGCAAACATCTAGTAAGATTTCTGCATCAATTAACTTTAATTTTTAGAAATACATTTTTTTCTTTAATATTTTATTTTATTTATTGTGTAAAAATTTCGTTTAGAAATATTTAAGCTTATGTATTTCATACATATGTCCAACATTTATATGTATTTTTGCTATGAACAATAGTTAAAACTTTAAATGTGTAAAATTAAATATAAATATAAATTAACATTTGTAAATTAAACACATATTTTATAAAATGTACTGACACATGTAAAATGTCCCTATGTTTTTGTGTTGAACACAAACACAGCTGAAGAACCAATAAAGTACTCTAGAAAATACATTTTATCATTACAACATAAAACCTATATTTGAAGCCTCAGGCTACTTTTGTTGTACATTTTTCTTACTCAGAAAGAAAAAAGCATTTTGCTTAGGTGTACATTCCTTAACTCCTTGACACCTGAACTAGCGAGTGTCTTACTTATGTTTTGCTCTGTTCTTCAGCTTATACATATACGAAAATGTTTGCCTTTCAAAAAAATTATTTTCCTATTCCAGAATCTGTGAGTATAATAAACTTTACCATGCAACGGGTATCAGCAAAAGTTGATATTTTTGGTGATAATGTTCAGATCAAATAACCCCCTTTCTTGTATTAAATGATTTGGGGTTAAGGATATAAACACCTAGTAATGTTACATTATTGTAATTTTTAAGGACCAAAGAAAATTTTACCTAATCAGTCAAATGGAATGTGTGGTTTTATTGTGACTGTTTGGAATTTAACTAGCAGAAAGTATATTTTTTGGGCTGTCACTCTGTGTTCTGTGTGGGGGGAAGGGGCAACTCTGCACTAATTATGAGTGTGTCAATAACAACAGACGTTTTTCCATCCTGACACTTACTCCAGGGTTAGGAAATTGATAAGAGCATTACCATGGCAACAGCACACCGAACAAAAGAGGGACTTTTCTTTGACCCACAAGTTCACATCGCCATTTTTGATTAATCACAAAGCCACCTGATTTGCACAAGTGTTTTCCATAGGCTGGGAAAAAAAGAGATTTCTACATTGTTTGTGATTTCCACATAGTTTAGCGGGCAAAAATAAATAAATAAATAAAATCTTTACCTTACCGGACGCTACTTTTTTTTTTAATAACAGACCTGCATGAAGCTGGAGAACAATTTTGATGACATCAAACACACGACTCTGAGTGAGCGAGGAGCACTCCGAGAAGCAATGAGGTATGACAGGGTCACCATGGAAACAGTCAAAGATTGGGCAAAAAAAACCTCATTCTTCATTTTTGGGGAACATATTAGTTTATTGCAGTGTTCGGCTTCACTATCAGTGGTATATCCCTGTGGCCTTATGTTTGAGGCCATGGTAAAGGTGTAAAGCACTGTAAAACCCTTCAGTATTTATTTTACATTTTAAATTTCTCACAGCTTATCCCGAAGAGGTCGTTTATGCCTTGACACATATATGTATACCTTAACAGCTGTGGTATACATTAATAGCAAACATTATAGAACAACATTATAATTGTGTAATCATAAAAATTTGTTATGAATGTGCTTATATGCTGCTTATGAATGTTCTATGGATCCATTATGAATGGATGCATTATGAAGGAGTAGTTAATATAAAGCCTCACCCAAAATTTTCAGCATTTAATTTTGCTAAAAGAACTGTAGATATGTAAAAGGTGAACTCCTTCTGCTGATTAACATCACATGCCTTTGCTTCCGCGGCTGTGGAACATATTGCTTTTAGAAAGTGATATATTTTTCAGCTCTGCATCTGAAAGGAAATTGCACTTTGTTTAAAATCTCAGCCCATGATTTCTTATGAACCTGCTAACGCCACCGTGATTCCATTAGTACGGCTACAGTAGGTCAGGGGTGTTTGTTTTCAATAAGTGAAATTGATGGTGAGTTCTCAGCTGGCTTCCAGTATTGCGATGTCAGAACGTTTGAGAGAACAGCTTTGGTTGGTACCTCAATTCTGGGTTTGGTTGAAGAAAGTCACAGTTTTTGTTTACGTTTGTTTTGATTCCTGAAGGTGGTGAGTAAAGGATTTTGCATATTATGTAGGTAAATATCGAGTGTTTGTGATATCAAGATAAATGGTCACATGTTTGTTAAGTTTGTAGACAAAGGAAACACACTCTCAATGCCATTAGACGGCCTAGCTTTATTTGAAAAATGTTGACAATTCCATGTTTATTGTCACTAGATTGCAATAAAAATGTTTAACCTTTTTTTTTTAATTGGTGCATTGATATGAATCTATCTATGAATTATTTTGAGTTATGTAAAGTACATACTGCTAAGGGGTTGATCTTTTTTCATAGGTATTAGAGTCCTCATTTTGTTTGTTTTTTTAATAGAATAGGATTACAGCACCTGCTAATCAATGTAATCTTTATCTGAAACCTATGCATCTTAAACAGGAATATGTCATTGGCGCCAGAGAAACATAATCAAAAATAATTAGCTGGATATTTATTATGAGTGATCGTAAATTATTTTCCAGACTTTTGAAGACTTCACAGAAGACACATATCTTCCTAACATGAATGTGTAAAAAATGGACATCTTGTGCCAAGCAATTTTCCTTGACAAATTCAACAAACACGAACACCATCCACCTTAAAGCCTGCATGGCGAAAATGGAGATCCATTAACATTCAACTGATTTAATTCCTTTGTAGCTGACCCCCCATTGAGCTGTGCAACAAATTTGATGAAAGAATTGGATTCCCCCACCAAAAAAAAAGCTAATAGCGTTGGACATCAAAGTCTGAACAGCAAGCCTTTATCTGCAAATGATCATAAGAAAGTTTAAGCTTTATGGTCTACTGCTCAGGAGCTCAGAAATGGTGAGACTCTGACAATCAGATTCCTTATTTGCCTTGGAATGGAAAGTAGAAAGTATATACTGTAATTTATGAGCAAATAATTATGCAATATAGCTAGTGACATACTCATGGCACACAAGGGGCTCAAACATATTCTGCTATTTCCCTTAACATATGAAATATTCACTATTCCCTTAGTAACAGTATCAGCGTTTTTATCAATATGGAGGTAGTTAAAGGAAACTTTTTTTCCCCAAGGAATTAATGTGTTCTACCTCAATGAAAGGGTGTTTCCGGTATGTTCCCGGTGGTCTGATTTCCTCAAGGTATTTTGTTTCAGCTGTATTACTGGCATTATTTTTTTCAGCCTTTTGTAAGTATCAGCGGTCTGGGTAGTGAATTACTATAGATCTTTCTTAAAGCTTAATATCTGATAAAAAAATTAAGAGGGAAGGTCAGCACTTGTACAGTATGTGATAAACTGATTTTTTATTTGTTATGCATGCAGTGCTATGTAAATTGCATGGGTATTTACTACCATTGTATGAGAATGATTTTGGAAGATGTGGGTGTATCGTGTCACTGATAAACTCTTCATATATTTACAAATAAATTCCCTGGAAAAGAAGCAAAACATAGTTTTTTTTCTTAAGCATGTTTTGTTCTGTGATGATTATTTTTCCCTTTATTCTTAATTGAGAAACTTGGTCATAATTACTCTCAGCTTAGTAATAATGCAGTATAAAGTGTAGGGAGAGCAACCAACCATATGATTAAAAACACAGAGAACCACCAATCAAATATTAGCATATTCTGCAGTGTGTGTCAGGACTGTACGCATGTTATATCATGTGACACTGTGACACCATGAAAACACTGCCGACACTGTGAAGCTGCAGCCCTTTTCATATCGTTTATCACCAGCAAATGCTGTATAAAAATGTAGGGTGAGGGAATGAATGTTTCATCATTGGCTGGTGTGAAACGCTGACCTGCGCTTGACAAGGGCAAAGAGGGGGTGGCAGGCGACACGGTGAGACAGTCCGGGGGCCTCAAAGGAAAGGCCATCAATCCGGGAGCGCTAATGAATGCCGTCGCATGCCCCGCGTGGCATGGAAAGATGCTGCATATTCCTGTCCGTGTCCTAATCAACTGGGCCGAGCATCAGAATGAGCGAACAGTACACATGCCACGGGCTGCCTGGAGACGGATGGCGGCCATCCCTTAAACCTGGCTCTGCTTGATGAGGGTGTGTGCTACGGGTTGTTTGTTAATTTTTTTTAAAACTATTTTGCGATGCATTTACCTCTTTAAGCCCTTCTCTGATTTGAGTGACTCGCCGGAGGAGCACAAGAACTGAAGGAACATCTCATTGATTGGCACCAGCTGGCCTTGTCATCAGGCGTTGACCTTCATTTCTGGGTGATTAAATTTGAGGATAAATCCTCATTAGATTAAGAAAAGAAGTATTTTTTATAATCATTTGCATTATTCTCATAAATATTTGTATTGTATTTTATTTTCTACCACGATTGTTAAATAGGATGTTAAAAACATGTAACAGCCTTTAATAACAGTGGCACAGATGGTGTGTCTTGTAATTTACCTCTGTGCAGACTGTTGTGTGCATGGCGTGCATAATTCTCCCTAATGCTGCACTCTGCTGTCCTCTGCAGGTAACTGTTCTCATCATTTGTTGCACTTCATGTTACTATTTGCACTCAAATGGTTTGTTTACAAGAATATGGACCCTGCATGTAGTGGCCTGCATGACTAAGATGTTAGGATTATATTCTAGAAAGAGGTACTTTTCCATTCCTTTTCTTTTCTTTTCCTTTTTTTTTGGCTTTTTAATGCAAATTTCATGATCTGGGAATGGTTTTACAAATACATAGAACCGGTCAAAAATACGTGTCACTGGTGTTTTTGATGTCAGAAGCATACTGGGAATTTTATGGGTACTTAAAACACTAAAAAATAACTCAATGTCCCCTAGTGAGAACTCCGCGAGATCTTTGTGAGGACTACCTTTAGAAGAGTTTTTGTTTGACGTGTAAGACAATGCTGAATAAACACTTTGTCGTGATTTTAAAGTCAAATTTCATCGTAAAGGTACTGAAATACTTATGAATATGATCGTTGTTAAATTGCCATGGTGATCTGCGAGAGCAGCAGCGGGAGGCACGTACACTACTGTTGGAATAAGAACAGAGCAAAATAAGGATGGCAGACACTTGTGATGCCTTTGGTATAGTCAGGGTTTATACCGTTACAAGCACGGCTGTATACCTTCTCGCACTTTGCCTGCGCTGCATGTGGAATGCTGTCGTGTTGCAGTCAGGGTTTGTTGAGTGGAGCTATTGGGGTGATTGTGCTGTAACCACAGTGGAGTTGAAGGGCATCTCTTTAACCTTCTCCATCTGCCCGTGCTGATAGCACCATGCATTGTCCCCGTTTGCATGCCGCCTTTGCTGTCCCTGTTGGGTCCTGTGTTGGCTTCCACACCAGGACAGCTCTAGGGATTCCTGTAGAAACCGCCAAACATGGCATAAAGCTCTTCTCCTTGCCTGGATTCCTCATGTCTGTTATTATGTTTGGTGTGCACAGTGAACATCTCCATCATATCTTTATTCTTTTTTTGGTGTATTAATGTACCTTTTTTCTTGCTTTGCTTGTTGTTTTTGGCAATATTGCTACCATTATGCTATACCTACATAGCATATGTGATCCTTGTTAGAATGCACTTTCTGGCATTGTGTCCTTGCTGTGTGCCATTAAAGTTATTTAGGCAAACTCTACTGGCAAAGTGATGCCACCAAGTTCAACCCCAGCGCTCTGGAAATATTACACAGTGTCGCCCAATTTTGTCACCCAAAATAATTTTTCAACGTTATATTAAAAGCTTTGGTTTGATAAACTGTCATTGATATTTTAACTATGTTCAGTATTAATTTATGGTTGCACTTCGCAAAAAATAATAATAATGATGACCAACAGTTTGGTGTTAAATTAATGCTGGAACTTGAGTTGCTTTAAATCCTTGATCTGGAAATTCGATAAGCTTCAGCCTTTTGTGGAAATATCCTCCCCTAGCTACTGACTTCTACTGATAGGTCTTCTGCATGGCAGGTAAAATTACATCCATGTTTACTAATAATGAGGCAGAAAGGGAAAAGCCCCAAGACTGACCCTTGAGCTGCAAATTGATATACATTACTTTAACATGACTTTGACAGGTCTCTATTTCTTCTGCTTCTGAGCCAATGGCACCATAAGGATTGATAAAAAGATTGTGGTGGCTTTACAATTGTAAAGATTGCAAGATATCTTTGACAGTTTTAACAAGAGCTGTTGCTATGCTATAAGTGCATCTCAGTGCTGCCTCATTTCTGTTCTCTGCGGCCAGGAGCTGGTGAGAAATGGCATTTCATCGGGATTATTTGAGGTAAAGAGTAAAATTGCAGATGTGGCCACCAGTCAAAAAACTCTTTATAAAATGACTCGGAGACTACTTTAAATGTGTCTTTTTTTGTTTCTGAAGTGGGAGAATATTTTTTTATGGATCCCAGTGTCAGAACTTTCAGTTTTGTGTATATGTTACAGAAATATATATTTACTATATGAGTATAGTGTGTTATATTCACTTCTTGGTTGCATTTTTTTTTCTTTTAGAAAATTCTTCAGTAATTTATATTCCCGTTTTTGCCCTTAAGCTGTTTTCAAGTGAATACTGTGAATTTAATTTGCTTTTACATTTTTTTTTTTTAATTCTGCAGTGTAAGTGTTAATTGTTGATTTGGAAATGTAATTCCCTTCTTCCTCACGCTGACAATGACAATGAAAATGATATATTAGCAATTCTGATTAAGGAATGACCTTTACGGCTAATTTGTTGTTCTCATCAAAAGTCACTGCTTTCTTTCAAATTGCGTTGCCTTTGCATGTTAAGAATATTGCGATTATAATGGGATATTATCAGTTGATTTTAACACTTTCAGATGCTGTTAGTGCAAATGGCTCAATCAGTAGCCATTATTTTAATAGTCTTTTTAAAGCTTTGCCTCAGTAGGACACCTTTGACAGCACATTTAACCTTTTGCACCCATGTTGGCATTTGTAAATGAATGTTTTAATTGTTTTAAACTCATAGAACTGGATGCCTCATATAGATCGTTATGATGATTGATAGCTGATTTTGAAGTCTTCCTTTTTTGCATTGATGACGGTTTACTAATCTGAAAGAATGAATAAATAAATACAGAATTGTCATTTAAAAGCACAGCTGGAAATACTTATTTCGCGTATTACCATTAAAACAACACGGTTGACTAAGGTCTTCCTGTTTGGGCCGCTGCTGTAGACCTTCAGAAAGGTTCTGTTTTACCGAACTCTTTGGTTCTTTCGCTGCTGTGTGGCTGTTTGAATGCATAAGCATCGAAAAAACATGAATTACATAATTAGGCAGACGTGCGCACAAAGGGTTTGTATTGCCCTGGAATACACACAAAGTGTGTGAAATGCCTCATTCATGGATGGGAGGTGGGAAGCCACGGAACTGCTTTGTGCGAACACTCAGGGAAATAAGTCGTATAGTAACTTGATTTTATTATGCGCTGGAAACCATAGGTGTCGCTCCGAAGGTGCAGAGCTCAGAAATGTTCTTTTGTCAGGGTGCTCTGTGTGCCTGCCTGAATTACTGTGACCCAGGGCAATTCCTGAACAAATAAGACTGCCTTTGTGTCCGCATTATTTTCTGTTGACATTTACCATGCACTTGGACGGCTGGCCGGGGAGATGAATGAGGGTCTAAAATGTAGTTGTATCATCCTGTGGCGTTAATGTTACCTTGAGAGGAAAAAGCAGGGGAAAAATCTTTCCAATATAAAGCCAACATTAGCTTGATATGATGGAATGGTAATCAGGTTATTTTTCTTTTGGGTCCTTCGTGATCTACCCTTTTAGGTTTCTGTAAAATCCTTAATTGTTCTTCACTCAGAATCTTACATACTTGGTTTTCCATGCATAGCGTTTTTACTGTATGATCTTTGTGTGCTTGATCTCTTTTCTTAGAATTAGTGATTTGGTCTCTTCCCATTAGTTCTAAGCCTAATACAAGTTTGTATTTAGTTTCTAAATCTTAATTGTTTTTCTTGTTTCTTTTAATAAAACACCACCATATTATCTGTTTCACATTCAATTTATTGTTTCATCTATATTGCAAATTATTAATTTTAATTAAAATTGAACGGAGCTAGCTAGAATACTTCAGATGTACATGCTGTACACACCATCAATATATATTTAGAATGGTTGTAAAATTATTTGACTGATCTTGTATTTCAATTATTCTTATAAAACCAGAACAATCACTGGTGTGTGTTGAGGGGTGCATATGGATTGCAGTCGGGATCCATGTTTGATGAAAGATTGCAACAGTTAGCTTACTGGAATCAGTATTTGAATAGTCACATTTATATGACGGTGTGGCAACAGGATGCAAGTGCTGGATAGTTTAGCGTTTTAGAACGGTGAAACAAAACTTCATTGATGTGGTTGCATATGATATTTGGTATTTTATAATAAAGTATTTATATTTTTGTGATCGCATCAAAGGTTAAAAGAAATTTTAAGTTCATTTCATTTATTTTTTTGTGACTCTGAAGTATGATGCTCCTGTCTGGCCTACTGTTGCTCTTGATTGGCTCAGTAAGCTGCAGTGCACTTTGGTTATTTTTTTTTTTGTTTTCCTTTTTTTCTCCTAATGCAATTGCTGCAATGTAATAAAATAAACCAGCGAGGCTGGAGGCGACCTGAGGCTGGGTTCCAGATCCAAAGGTTTTAAGCTCTAGTGACAGAAAGGGGGATGCATCAGTTTAAAAAAAGAAAACTGAGCAAAAGCTATTACTCTGTTTAAATAAAAATCTCTATATTCCTGTAAAGCTTAAATTCTGCAGTTCAACAGGACTTTCTTGGGATTGAACATTGACATCTAAGTAGCGGCTAAATTTTTTGATGAGTACGAACTTATTTGAGTAGACTGTATTTGTGTGTGCATTTATTCCCTTGTTTACGGTAAGTTCGGAGGCACATTATTTTAAAACTGACTTATTTATTTTTATCTCTGCCTGTGATATTAATCACGCTGAGCCTGGAGAAGAGGCATGCTCCTAGATAATACCTCAGCAGCATTTAACTTAACTTTTGCATTGCGCACCCATTCCCCATGTTGCAGTGGTGGCTGTTCTGCTAGATGGGACTCTGATGCAATATCCATTATGCTGTGGGCAAGGGATAATTTATTGTCAAATACAAAAATAGGTCAACACTAATGTCACTTGATGATCAACCACCCAGATTTAATAAAACATCTTACGGGTGTGCTTTTCTGTGCGGCCGCTGCTCTACCAGTGGTACTAACGCACCGCGCTCGCTACTCCTGTAATTACCCCTCTGTCAGGGTGATAAGTAGTATTAATGGGAGCCATGTGCACTTTAGTCCGCAGTGAGCTCAGAGAATTGCAAGACGGTATTATTACAGGAGGCTGGCTGCACTGGCCCTCTCTCCATCTCTTTTCCTCTCTTGGTACTTTCACTTTTTGTAAAAAAAAAAAGTAAAAACACAAAATACCATTCCAATACATACCTCTTCCTTGCATTAGCACATGCTTGACTCTCCTTTAATTCCTTTCGGTGGGAAAAGCAGGTTTGTCTAGTTTACCTTCTTGGAGCTTTGTGTTTCATAAAGTCTTTTTAGAATGCACATGTTCAGACAATTATTCTGCACGCACCAATTTTATCTGTATGTTTGCTAGGTGGGAAACGTTCAGTATTAGATGAGGCAGTTCTGTCTTAGGTGGTGAAGTGAATGCATGTATTTTCTTATTTTATTTTTAGGTGTCTTAAATGTGCGGATGCACCATGTCAGAAAAGCTGCCCAACCAATCTAGACATTAAATCCTTCATTAGTTGCATTGCTAACAAGGTAAGATGTCTGTTTTGTTTGTTTGTTTGTTTGTTTGTTTGTTTTAATTGTCTTTGTTATCTCAATTCTGGAAGCAGCTATGCAATTTTTAATACGATGCAAACTGACATCCTGGAATCTTAGAGTTGCTATTAATTGCCATTTAACGTCATCTGTTGCTGTAGCTCAGGATGCACTGCTCGTTGTCTGTGAATGAGGTACACGGTGCAAAGTTTAACATGTACCCATTGCCATCTAACCAAGATCTGTATTTTTGAATAAAATTGTTGACAAACTTATTGAGACTTTTCCACGATTTTCTTGCACATGGCCTCACTCCACAAATAAACAGTCTAATGATTTGAATTTCCATCAGCAGGATGGCAGACCATCTTGGTTTAATAATTGTACGCAGGAAATCTTAAAAGAGTGTGGGAGACATTTTTAGGAACTGGTTTTGTAATCTTGTTATCTCTAGCAAATTTACCAAGATCAGTAAATGATATTCTGATGCTTTCTGTATGTTAAGTATTTTAGGCAATTTTCTACATTTCTGATTTATACTAACTTTCGACTTTCAAACATATAATTAATGCTTTTTCAACAGGCCTTTAATAATTAATATATTTCTTGAAAATTAAAGAATTAAACTTAATGTAAATGTTAGACTTAAATAACAGTAAAATTTAACTTTCCCTTTGAACTGCTTGGTATCATGTAAAGGACTGTTGCCATCAAGACTAATTAGTTTTCAAACTGAAAATACACAACCAGGCTGATATCGCATATTTGAATTTACCCACAATTATGCTTAAGACATAAAATATGACTCTCTTCTGAACTCAGGGTTTAAAAACAAAAAGAAAAGCTGTACATTGTCTCTTTGTCTTCACAAAGTCAATTTTCATGTTGTTTTGTTTTGCCAAGATAATCAGAGTAGACATGCACCAATTATATAGACTTTCTAATTAAATAGCCAGAAAGGCTTAATGGTTTTACTTTAATAGAGTACGACACAACTAATGGTCAGCTGAAACTCTGAAACAGGTCTTATCTGTTTAAATAGTCAATGTAACCTTTTCTATTTAAAGGGCATGTCAATTAAACCACACTGCTTTAGACATTAGACAAAATTCTGAACTTCTGTATACAAGTTCTCAGTGTTTCTTACAATTTTTTATTTTTCATAAAAATAAGTTGAAATAGTCTTTCATTATTAAACCACAGCAAGAACAATTTTGAAGATTATATTTCAAAAGAGATCAATTTAAGAAAATTATTAACTGAAATATTCAAATATTTTATTCAAAAACCCTTTTCGGTAGGCATCCACGTTTTTTCTTTGATTGTATTTCAGAGCTTGTCTTAATATGTGTTACTTTATTGCTGTTGTAATTTTAAGTTTTTCCTGTGACCCATTTGGTCCTCACATATCAATATAAACGCAGTGCATTGACTAGGTAACGGTAAACACTTATGTGTGAACAGGGGAATTAAATGACAATGTTTAGAGCAAATAAAATACAGAAATTTGTTGGAGGGCATAATGATAGCATACACGACAATGAAGGTAACCTTCAGCTTTTTCTCCGCTATGGTCATTGAATGGCCGTCATGTAAACATACTACAATACCTCATTCATCATTATCCTAGGAGTGCTTGTTACAATGTTTTGTTGAAAACTAAATCCAGCAACCTCTCTGCCAACTATTCGCCGTACAAAAGTCAAGTTAGGCACTGATTTCAGAAATGAAAAGGAGGGTAGGGGCTGTAATCTTTCTGAATTCTTGATGAGTGCTGGTAATCAGCTGCTAGATAAATGCGGGCTTCTCTTTTTTTGGAGTCTTCAGTGACAGTGAGCTCAAACTTTAAGCTCTTATGCAACAGTGGTACTTAAACCCCTTCTTAAAATAAATGAAGTGTGTAAACTATTTCACAAAGTAAAAAAATATGTATGGAGCACTGCTGTCTGAGTAGTCTAAATATTAATATGGCATCACAGCAGAGGAGTCTTCAGGGAAACTTGTAACTGCAAGCTCAAAATGAAAAGTACATACAGGGCTATGTAAACGTTTGCAGCAATTTTTTTCAGGTCATGGCGATATTGTCTTGCTTAATTATAGATACAAAACATCACATTAGCTTTTGTTAGCCTTTATTTATTTGTTTTGAGAATGCAGGGTGAGACAGTTCCTGGAGCCCTGGGTTAAGGGCCCAAGAGTGAAATCACGTTGCTGACCCTGGGGTTCGAACTGGTGACCTTCTGATTATAGGCATAGCACCCTAACCCGAACCCACTGAGTCAGACACTGCCCCCCCCCCCCAACATGCCTTTATTGCCAAATCAATCGAATAAGCTGTAGTATGATGACGCTTTCTACCTAACGAAGGCCTCGGACTTAGGAACTGGTCTGGAGATGCTCCCTGTGGCACCTTGGCAACCTGATATTTCTTGACCAGAAGCATCTCCAGCCAGGGTGCCGGTGTTATTGGAGAGATGTATTGAATTGAAAGAAATAGCTGCCAAATGTCAAAAGCCACCCCTCTACATGAAATGGGGCTGAGTTTCACTCAGTGCCACCTTTCACAGAAGACGTGGAATTAGATTAAGTCTTAAGCTGCGGATATACTTAGGCTGTACTGCCAGCTGCCATTTTGTAACTCTGATGCTAAAGTGTTATTCTACTTCAAAAAAAAATAATCTCCATGCCCAGGTAGGCTTGAAAGGGAAGAATTTGTCCTATAATAAAAGTTCTATAATAATTTTAGAAATCTTCCTTAGCACCCAAACTTGTATGGAGTTGGTTCTTTATATCTGGAATCATTCAGGGCCTTTGAGGATCCCTTTGTGTGTTCCTGTGCACCTTTCCTGTTCATATGCATCGGGTACATGTGTCTGTTGCAGAACTACTACGGTGCAGCAAAGGCCATCCTGTCGGACAACCCGTTGGGGCTTACATGCGGCATGGTGTGTCCCACGTCTGACCTCTGCGTGGGGGGCTGCAATCTCTGCGCCTCAGAGGAAGGTCCCATTAACATCGGCGGTCTGCAGCAGTTTGCCGTGGAGGTAGGTCTAAATCTTCCCGTAGTTGCATCGGCCTCTTTGAATTATACCTTCTCATTTACTGCTGCCGTTCCACACCATGTGTTTTTGAATCTGGGAAGACACAGACCTATTGTTTGCATCCATCGTGTTGTGTATCCTTCCTAAGAGTTCACCTGAGCTGCTGGATTGTGAGTTTAACCCTTGTTAGCGTTTTTTTGTCCCGCTCACCAGCCATGTTCCTGCGTACTTTGGCAGTGATAACTCCGCTCCTCTCGGTTAAGTTCACGAAACCCGTGATAGAGTGGCGCTCTCTCATATCCGAATCGCATTAATGTCGCCCCCGAACTCCCCGCAATGGCAGCCTCTGCCGATCAGACTCATGGTGTCTGTCAGGCCGCACCATTACAGTCATAATTCTCCCTTATTTTATCACACAGGCCGTCTCCTGCTATGATAAATGTCAGATTTACCATTAGAAATACAAGCTTACACAAAATGAGGGGAAAAGGGGAAAAATGACTTATGGGAGATGTCAAAGTCACCACGCATCAGAGAAGTAAATGTGTGTTTGTCTGAAACACGAGATGTGAAATCAAAGAAAATTCACTTTGTGTCATAAATAATAAATAAATACATGCATACATATATACATAGAGAGTGGGAAATATATATTTATATATTTTAAGGTGATTGGTAAAACATTCACAGCTAGTATATTTACATATTTCTGGAATAGCTTACTTTTTTGGGCCCTTTGACTTCAATCATAAATGACAAACTATGTTTTTTTTAAATTGTTATATTCTTTTTTTTCTTTGTTGAACAATGATTTGGACTATAATCAGGGTGTCTGTTGTCAGTGTCATTGAGGGTTTTGTTTAGTTTCATGATAAATGCTAATTAAGTGAAAATGTCAAACATAGCAGGTGGGCTTGAATTGCAACCTTTGATCTTCTGCCTCGTGTGGCTGCTGCTAATGTTGCATTTTTCTGGCCTGATGAAGAGATGAAAGTGTCGTCCTTTGAATTGTACACAGCATATACAATGCGTGTAATCAGTAGATGCTGTACAATTTAAATTCGCGCTTCATCACTCGAGCACCAGCACCACTTAATGAATTAACGCCACAATCAATTTTATATGATTCGGTGCACACAGTAGGTAGGGTGCGGGCGGTTTTACGGCAGACATTTTTAAAATATCGCGGGTGCGGGCGGACGGGTCAAAAAGTTACAAAATGCATTTCATTATCAATCAAAACGTGTTGTAAACAGGGTCAGCGTATAAATGCAGTCGGTGTATATTTTTGGTTTTGGAATTTTCAATTTGTAGGATAAGCTACTAGTTTGGTGAAATATCACGGTTAAATATGCTCTGCTCTACTTCATTTTAGACAAAATTAAGTTAAAAGAAGTTCATTCAAATCTTATAGAGTTTTCAGATCTGATGTTACATCAAATGTTAAAGTTTTGACAACTAATGTGTTTTGCACAGGAATTCTTACAGATAGGCTGGGAGTTTAATATGGTGGTATGTGGTCAGTGGGTTAGAACTCTGTGTTTGTGATCAGAAAGTTACTGGTTCAAATACCAGCATTGGCAGAGTGATTTCACCATTGGGTCCTTGAGTAAGGCCCTTAATCTTTGTTGATCCAAGGACCAACTGCCCCTGCTTTCTCAGTTGTGTGTTGTTTTGGATAAAAATGCCTGCTAAATAAATGTAAACGTTTGCTGTAGGTTGATGTCAATAGCTTAGCTAGATCTAGCTATGGTTTTCACTAAGCTAACCTGAACCTATGTTTTCTTCTTTTTTTACTCTCTATTCTGTGGATACTGATCCAAATAATACTTTTTGTCACATCAGTAATTATAAATAGGTTTTTTAGGCTAATCCATCAGCAACATGTGTTTTATGACGTGTAAGCTACCACTACAGTCAGTCTTTATGCAGAGCTGCTACTTCCAGTTATGTATTTTAATGGTCATTAATATGCTCTATTTGGACAAAGGTATTGGGATACACCTCTTAATCACTCATTCAGTACCATTGCCACAGATGTATAAAACCAAGCACCTAGCCATGTGGTCAGGTTTACAAACATTTGTGAAAGAATGCGTTGTTCTGAAGAGCTCAGTGAATTTAAGTGCGGTGCTATCATAGGATGACACCTTTGCAATAAGTCAGTTGATGTAATTTCTTTCCTGCTAGATATTCCACAGTCATCTGTAAGTGGTATCATTGCAAAGTGGAAGTGTTTAGGAACAAGAGAAACTCAGCCACGAAGTGTCAGACCACATAAAGTAACAGCGGGTCGCTGAGGGCTGAGGCCCATAGTGCATAAAACTCGCCAACGCTCTGTTGACTCACTAACTGCAGAGTTACAAACTTCCTCTGGCATTAACCTCAGCACAAAAACTGTATGCTAGGAGTTTCTTGGAATGGGCTTCCATGGCCGAGCAGCTGCATGCAGGCCTCATGTCATCAAGCTCAATGTCAAACATCAGATGGAGTGGTGTGAAGCAGGCCGCCACTGGACTCTGGAGGACTGGAAACGTGTTCTGTGGAGTGACGAATCGCACTTCTCTGTTTGGCAGTCTGATGGACGAGTCTGGGTTTGCCGGATGCCAGGAGAACATTGACTGCATTGTGTCCGCTGTAAAGTTTGGTGGAGAAGGGATAATGGTATGGGATTGTTTTTCGGTCCGCTTTCAATGAGGGGAACTCTTCAGCATACCAAGACATTTTGAAGAATTCCATGCTTCCATCTTTGTGGGACCAGTGTGTTTTGCATACATGCACGCTTGTGTGTGTTTGTGTGTGTGCGAGAGAGATGTCTTTCGTGCAATTTTCCGCAACCCTTCAATAAATAACGACTTTCGGGTTTATTTGTTGTTGCTTGGTACACATGCAGATAATCTTGCATAAAATTGTGTCATCATCTTCAGTCAGGGTACGCGGTCATGGAAAACCTGGAAAAGTTTTGGAATTTTTAAAGTTTTGGAGTTCTTGGATAGAGAGGAAAAGTTATGGAAAAGTTTTGGAAACTAGCCTTGTTCATTTTTGATTCCTGCCTCGTTCTGCAACGCGCTTCCACGTATTTGAATTTTATTGATCACAATTCCCCGTTTTTGACTCCGTTGCCTCTAACAATCATAAGGTACATATAATTATAATATTGGGATTAATTGTCTTAATAATTGAATGCTATTTGCACATTGGCGCAAGTTGTCCACCTCTGTGTTTATTAGGTAAGCAGACTGGCTATTATCGTACCGAAAATTGTAGTATTACTGTCATGCCGTATGCGGGGTTTAATACAAAGGGCAGGCAAGAAAACATGCAGTGACAATACAATGACTGTACTGGAGAAACAAACTGAAACGCTGACTAAATACAGAGGATTAATGACAACAATCAGAAACAGCTGATCACAAGGGGATTCCACACTAGGTTAACGAGGCATGGTGTAGCACACGGAAGGAGTGGACGATAGGGGCAGGACAATTAGGCTGCTATCTGAAATTGCATGATCATCAACTCAAAGCAAACTTGTGGGTTTTTGAGAATTTTCTTGTGGTACTGGAAAAGTTTTGGAAAAATCATGGAAATTTATTCTTCCAGAACTGGGGGAACCCTGTTCAATGCAAATCTAACACAAATCTACGTCATCTATGGGTTACAGTGTCACAAACAACACTTTATTGGTAGGTTCCATGGCAATACAGGTTCACTGGTGCTTTTTTTTTTCTCGGGTTGGGTCGGGTTTTGTGTCATTATCCACGCTTGTTTTTGCGGGTTGGACGGGGTAGTTTGGATCTCCTGACAGGTCAGTTTGGGGCGGGTGTTAAAAAAAACCCACCCGCGCAACACTACAGTCCAAATTATTATTTTGCTCCATTTTTTCCACTGGCTGCCTGTTATACTTTTCAACACAAAGAAGGCTAAGTGTAAAGTTTAACTAAGGTTTACAGGATAAAAAGGAGTTATTATAAAGTGACCGTTCTCTTATGCTACCTGCCACCCCTATGACTCGTTAGATATCAGTGTCTTGGTGGCAGTTCTTTTTTCCTTAAATGTTAAAAGGTCACAGTGGTTATCAGGCTGATAATTCACTAGTGCCCCACTTCCTTGCAGTGCAGATAAAGTCATTGCTTCTCTACAAGAAAGTGAGAATTGCAGTATTTCTTCTAATCAAGTCTGGCTGGAGGACCAGGAGAGCTTCTGTGGAGTCGCTGCTTTGGCTTCCCTGACGTAAAGTGCATTAGGAGCTAATCCAGAACATCCATACGTTTCCTATAACCACTTGTGCTCTTTAGGTTCGCAGGGGACAGGGAATAACACAGGATGGGGCACCAACCCATGGCAGGACGTACTCACACACAATTTCGTAACTCCAATTAGCCTCAGTATGTTTTTGGACTATGGGGGGAAACCAGAGTGAGGAAACCCCATGGGGAAGAACATAGCAACTCCACACACGGAACCCTGGTGGAGACTCAAACCCTGACCCCGGAGGTGTGAGGTGACAGTGCTTACCACTGCACCACTGTGCCACCTCTCTGAGCCTTGATATCCACAAGTAAAAAGTTGTGTTTGCGTTCAGGATTGCTACATGTACAGAATAGTGATCCTTTATGTTATAGGGAAGTATATTCAGCTGCCCCACTTTGCTTTCTATGAGATACACATGCAGGTGAGAGCAAGCTTGGGGGTGAGAGCACAGGGTCCGTCAGTGTGCAGCACTCCTGATGCTGGGGAGAAGGAGCTTCGCTTAATGGCCCCCAGACACGTGATTATGGTGTCAAGGCAGGGGCACAAACTGGCCAGCTGCCCGCTGAGCCACACTCCACCACTATTAAATTCTGGGTTGAATGATGCTTTATTGTCACTTGGCACGGTTGCGCAGTGGCTCAGTGGGTAGTCGTTGTGGCCCCTCACCACCATGGCTCAGATTTTGCCCCTGGCTGTAAAATTTGGGTGCTCCCCTTTCCCTCCTGACCAAACATTTTGAGATGAAAATTGAAGTCTCTAAATTATGGTGTTATAGTTTATACATATAAAAAGTTAAATTACTGTGGAACGTTGAAGTGCTTATCGCTTCTGCGACTACAGTCAAATGTCATCGTAATGGTATGCCTAAGTGTCTTTTAAGTGCCATCATTGAGTTTCACTTAGAAGCTGCGTCATCCGGTCCTCAGTGTCGAGATGGCCTCTCATTCAGATCTTTTCATTAGGAGCTGCGTCATCCGGTCCGCAGTGTCGAGATGGCCTCTCATTCAGGTCTTTTCATGGTTGTTGGAGACTTCAGGCGGAGGGAGAAGCACTCCTTCAGTCTGACACATTTGGATCTTGGTCTGCATTTCATTACCCTCTGGCTCGGGGTCCGGAGAAAATTAAGTATGATAACCTGAACCGAAGTCCACACTTGTCATGGTGTCTTTCTGTTTGGCTACGCATTGTGCTTTCTTAGCAAATGGTGATATATAAGGGAATGGAGAATAGGTCAACATGGAAAGGCATGGAAATAGTTTGCTTTATTATAATGAACCAGTACTTAAAAAAAGTGCAGTTGGGGTATTAAAAGCATTGAACCTAATCCAGGGTGCACTCTCTTGTCATGGATGGGTCTACATTGTTGAGAATTTTAAACAGCTTTTTTTTATTAATTGCTTGTTTTTCATCTGCAGGTTTTCAGCCAGATGGGTATTCCTCAGGTTCGAAATCCTCAACTGCCTCCTCCGGATCAGATGCCAGAGAGTTTCCACTCGAAGATCGCCCTGATTGGCTGCGGCCCAGCCAGCATCAGCTGTGCCTCGTTCCTCGCCCGCCTTGGCTATGACAACATCACCATATTTGAGAAGGAGAAATATGTTGGGGGGTTAAGGTAAAAAAAACGAAAAAAGTGGGGGAAAAACACCATTCATCTATTATTTTGTCGCTTCTTGTTTTATAATGCCTAGTGTGAAAACAAAACAAACCAATATTAACGTTGGTTGTATGGCATGACGAGCCTTTTCAGCTTATACTGCATAGAAAAATGAGTATATTCAATTTAAGCAGTTGGCTTATGTTTCACAATAAACTGTCACCAAGGTGTTGATACTGGTGTTGAGCAAATCATCAGCTCCGGGAAAAGGTGGATGACACTGCTTGATGGTTACATTCAAACATTGTTTTGAGTGACTAACTCGGAATCATCTGACTCCAGATGTCAATCTAAGGTATGAGCAGCCTCTTTCATCAGTTCCTACCGGAAGAAATCTGCAGAGATGCTCTGTCTTTCTTGCGGTGCATAAACTTTTTATTGCACCTAAAATACACCTAAAAGTTCACAAAGAGTATACTGAGATATCCTAAACAGTGGAATATTATAATTAATTGATAAATGATTTTGTCAGATGAGTCATCCTTCAGCTTGCCTATAAACAGAAGAGTATGCGTGTGACATATGGCACAGAAGTCTAGAGGATCCAGTGCTCGATTCCAGTGATGAAGGGGCTTGGCGGCTCTGTAATAGCATGGGATTCTTTTTCTGGCATGGATTAGGTTTGCTGAGGTGCTTAGAGGGGAGAGGGAATGCTAATAACTACGAGGCAATTCTCAGTGCTGACATTTATCCAGTGGCGAGACATTGATCTCCTACTGAGAGTTTGAGAGGACAATACCTCCATCAACAGGGTGCGAATGGCCAGTGAACGGTTTGATTGGTTTACGTTAAACGATGCAAGACACAAGTTAGCCGTTCTTATTGTTGGACCTCAATCCAGTTGAACTCCCGTACTTCGCTGCCAGTTGAATATGGATTCTCAATCCCCATTTTCCACCAATGCCATCAAAATATCACAAGATGGGATTTCTCATGGAAGAAACTATTTGATCCAACTGCACAATAGTCATAGTCACATGCCAAGGCGCAGTGAAGCCTTTAATGCGAGCTCAGATAAAACCCATCTCTGATTATTTTTGCATAGAGTAAAAACAATAACAAAGGTCACGTATAAATATTTCTTGCCGAAAAGTAGAAACAGGCGCTTGTTTATCAGTATCTAACAAGAGTCAGTTTTCTAATCTCTAGGACCTGCTCTCAGTCTCTGTAATGCATTAATTTTAATGTTCTAATTATGTATGAAGGTCAAACTTTATAGGGCAGCATGGTGGTTCAGTGGGTAGCACGGCCACCTCACATCTCTGGAACGTTTTTGCCAAGGTTCCATGTGTGTGCAGTTCGCGTGTTGTGGGGTTTGCTGCGGGTATTCCAGTTTCCCCTCACTGTCTAAAAACATGCTGAGGCTAATTGGAGTTTCCAAATTGCCTGTAGGTGTGTGTGTGTGTGTGTGTGTGTGTGTGTGTGTGTGTGTGTGAGTGTGTCCACCGATGGTTTGGTGTCCCATCCTGGGCTGTTCCCCACCTTGCGCCCGTGGCCTTCAGGATTGGCTCCAGACCCCCTGCAACCCTTAGTAATAACTTACTTCTGAAGTACAAATTATGAACAAATCATAAACAAATATAGTTGCTACTTCAGATTAAAGATGTGTCATGTTTCCTTAATGAGCAAACATGAGATCAGTATTTCACTTGTATTATTCATTACTTATTCCCTCAATAGTTTCTTAGTAGTTCCTTCAGTATTTCACAAAGGTTTATAAAATTAACAGATGTAGTAACGAATATAGTAACTACCTGGGATAAAACATATTCAAAAATGATGAATTAACATGATATCAGTATGTACCTAAGACTTAGTTTGTGGTTAATTAATACAAATGTACATAATTCTATATGATTTGTGCCCCGTGTTACCAGTATGAATGTCCATTCTAACTTGTCTGATATAAACATACTGTATGAACAGGATTCTATTCAGCAGGAAGCGGCTCTTTGCTTTTGTTCAGGTTGACCGATTTACAAACTGCGTGTCGCTGTAAAAGCTGTACATGCGCATTCTATTTATATAGTTACCTCTGAAGGGCACTGTTGAGATCAATACACAGGCAAATAGGCTTGAAGGTTAAAGATGTTAATGAAATAATTAGTCATAGTCATTCTTAAAGGCCCTGGTGTTTCGGTACTTTTAATTGTGTGTTGTCGCATATTTATCTCGTGGCATCGATGTGGGTTTTTACCTGATGTTGGTCGTCATGACTGTGGGATGGTGTGCTACCCCCCCTCCCGCTCCCCCCACCCCTGTTTGAACATTCTGCTAACATTGTGTCTCCGTTTCCCCTCCAAATTTCAGATCTATGTCTATGTCATATAAAAGCTATGCTTACATGTCCAGTTCTGTTTTATATCTGTGACCCAAGGAAGATAACTGTGAACGGGGCATTTCTTTTTTTTTTGCCAGAGCAAAGGATAGATGAGAAAAACTGGAGAGACGGATGCACCATTTTCCCCCAACTAGCTGTGTGTGTAACCCTGAGTGTTTCTCTCTCTTCTCTGTCTTTTGTTAAGCACTGGAGAGATCCCTCAGTTCCGGCTACCCTTTGAGGTGGTGCAGTTTGAGATAGAACTAATGAAGGACCTGGGTGTGCAGGTAATGACCGGTCTCCTCGCGCTTCTGCGTCGGCCGGGTTCATCCGAGTGGCTGAGGCCGCGGCAATCTGGAAAGATTACCTGCCAAATGTCAGCCACGTTAGCTAAGAAAAATTAAAAGCAGCCATAGGGATGCCGCAGGAAAGATGCCTCCTTCAGCCTTTGGCTGCCAGCATCCATCTGTCTGTTTCCTTAATGCCGCTCTGGTGATAAAGGGTAATCTATAGTCTTCATCTAGAACAGCAGCTCATGATTAATTTTGAGGAAGAAGCAAATTCCCTGAGTTGCCCGAGAGGTGATGAATTTGCATATTTTTAAAATAAATTTTCTCTTCCTGTGTTTTTTTTTTAATAACCGTTTCATTAATGGCCACATTAGTCTTGTGAAATAAATGAACTGATTTATAGTTATTCCAATTGTTTAAGTTCATTTATGGCAATAGAAAATGAAAGAAAAGGCATAAACATTTAGTACTTAACATTTAATATTATAATCAGAGTCAAATAATCATCAAGGCCGTAGCTATCAAATATTTACATAGTGCACCTGAAATTGGTGTCCATATATGTGAATATAGTTGTATCTATGGACAGTTGACACATCATTCTAAAATTGCAAATATCCTTATTATCTTGCAATGGCAATCTTTACTGTTCCATCAAAGGGAAGCCTTCAGTATATTGGTGAGTAAACTGCATGATATGATTATAAAAATTATTTTGCGTTGCCATAACTGTTTTAATTCCAGTTCTATCTTATAGTCTTGGTGAGAATGGTGTTTGGGTAGAGATTCATGCAAAATCTTCATAGTAAAAGTAAGAATAGTGCTTGTTAGCTGTAAACTTGCCTTGTCTCATAGCATCATACTGTTTTCTGACGACAGGAAAATTGATTCTTCTCCAGTATAAGTATATGGAATAATCATTCATTGTCAATCACTGTTGGGTTTAACACAGTAGCTGCCGATGAATCACAACAATGGTGGGACCAGTGTTTGACAGCCCTTGCTGTCCCGCCTGCTGTGGGTTGTGTAACCTTGTCTTTCTCCATCCTTTCTTTTTGTTTTGCGGTTCAACAGTATTATTTCTGGCACCAGTTGCATCACCAAGATAGATGGTTAGAAGATGGTTGAATGTATGCATGGTCTTAATAATTAATATTAATCATTAACTTTTGTTCAATAGCTTTTATTGCACAGTACAACAACACTGGTTTGATTTTGATTGGATACTAAGTTGCTATTTATTGAAGCAAAATATCCCATGCATCACTTTCAGTTTGAACCAAACAAATGTGTTTACAGACACCTTCCTACAGCACTTACTTTCTAACCTCCACACAGTTTTTTTGTGTCACTTCCTAATTACTTCTGCAATCGTCCAACAATTTATATACTTGCCTTTTGTAGATGCCCTAGATGTTCATGGTGACTGTTTCATGTGTACCAGAATCACAGATCCCACATTCTGCTGCCCCTGTTTACGTGTGCCTGTGCTCTTTTGCAGATCGTGTGCGAGAAAGGCCTCGGTCAGGATGGGATGACTTTGACCGCGCTGAAGGAGGAAGGATACAAAGTGGTTTTCATTGGAATCGGTTGGTTTTCCTTTATTAACCCCCGCTTGCTTTTTGCATTAGTCGCTAATTGCCTGCTGAAATGTCAGGTAAGACAGTAATGAAGCGAGTGGAAATGGAAAAGTGCAGTTATATAAAGCAGAAAAGTTCATACAACTTATTTATCTGATTAATTGGACTTTGGTGGTTCTTTTGACCCCTTGAAAATATTTCCACTGGCAATTTTATGTTAACATCAATGGCTGCATGCTTATATTCGCCAGTGGCTTAACTCATATGATAAAAAGATCTGCCCAAAATAACCAAACACAAATGTTGTAGAAACTCGAAAATCACATTCTGACCTAAGGTGCTATTTTCTCATTCATGTCACATTGCAGTACATATAGAAAATATTTCCTATAACTTCTGAAATCTCAGCATCTACCCTGACATCGAACATTAATAACCGCATTACGATGAGAGTTGCTGCGCTTGCCACATGTTTGGCCATTGTATTACAGCCCGTATTGCAAGAGAAAATCCTGTACCATGAAAAATGCTATGATCCGCACTAGGTGACAATAGCGAATAAAATGGTTACTATTACGTGTCATATTGTAGAAGTATGACAATATTTATTAATGATGACATTTGTGTTGAATTCACTATAACATGACGGATGGCCTGTGTCCGGCTTCTCGTCGAGTGATCGGTGTGATGGCTTTGGGAGGTGAATGAGCCGCACTATTATGTATTGCTGATAATCTTTGGGGAAACGGCAGTACTTTATTTGAATGATCGCCCAGTCTGTTCATTATCATATTGGAAAATATATAATCATTGGATGATTGTTAAATAATAACTAATTTTGTACTCTAAATTTATAGATACATATGATCACTATGCATGCAGATAATTCTGTATTTTGCTAGATACTGTATAGGTACATATTATTATACATTTAAAAATAAAATGCATTTTTAATCTTGCAGTCCCTGTACTGCTCCTATTAGCTTAGTAAAAATATTAGAAATCATGGCAAACTAATAGCCTTAGGCGAAGGACTGTTATTTTAAGAAATATTCTCACTTGCTGTTTTTTATGCGTATAAATATTAGGTATAACCAGTTGTATGAAACGATATAATTTATGCTGATGGATTATTCTTTTGTGCTCTCTCCACAATTCAGTGATGCATTTGTGTACTTTGAGCTTGATGTAATACTATACATTTATCTGGATCTACATAGTCTGACCTTAAAGAGGCTGGGATCATTTACGGGCTGCATCCATCATGGAGAGAATACAGTCATTCAGCCATAATGGCCAACTGGTAGCAAAAGGGCATTTAAAAAAACAGTACTCCACTTCAATTTCTCAGTCATTTTAGGACAAGGTTAAAGAATATCATGCGAAAATGGCATTTAATGCGTTCAGAGCCTTTATTTATGTTAAATCCCCGTATGCTTAGTTTTCCACCACAGGTTATCGCCTCGGCCCTGTCTGTTCACGTTTGTGTGATTCACAGGCCTGGTGACCGGGTGTTGAATGGACCTCGGAATGAAGTGCTTTTCACTCTTAGCTTCGGGCAGCAATAGCTTCCCATAACATGTGATTAAGGAGTGCCTGCCCAGTGGAAAATAATATGATTTATTGTTCTCAATGGTATTCGCCTGCTCATTGTCTCTTCTGTAATTGAGGCGTGTAGATCAGAGCAAAGTAAATGAGAGTCACTCTGTGGAAAATGGAAGCGTATTGCATATAAAAGATGGGGCAGAATAAAAACTGTTAGTGTTAAAATGTGCATTTTAACAGGCTTTTCTGTTTGACTTGTAATGAATCCAGTGAAGTCCATAATGGTTGGACCAACAATCTTTGGGGTCAGGGGCCAATACCGTGGCGAATTCTGCCGGAAAATGTCGTGAAGATGAATTTTTAATTATGCACGTGGTATTTAGAAACAAAGCCCACATAGTTTTATTACCACGGACACAGATAAGTCCCTATTAAGTTACGGATACGTTTGTTTGTGTGCAGACTGGTTGGCGAACTCTGTTTGCACAGTCTGTTAGCCATAATGCACATGCATACTAAGGTAGTGTGGTGGAGACCAGCATTATGCCAGATCTCCATCTACAGAGAAAATGGACCATTCAGATAATGATGAGTACATATTTAAGAATTGTTTGTGTGGTCACTGAATATTCTGGGTGGTTACGTGCCCCTCCATGGCTGTGCAGAGTTTTAATAGGAGACTCCTGAGAGGGCATGTTGCCAATGAGGTCCATAGTGATTATCTGCCCATCCATTTCCAAGCACAATTCAAAAAATATGCATTGCCTGCCTACACTTTTCAAGTGTATTTGGAATCATTTAAACTGATTCCAGTGGGTTTTTTGCATCAATATTTGTTCAGTTTCTTTCATCTGAATAAATGGTTAAAGGTCACATTGGATAAAACTGTTGAGTAAGCAAAAAATTACAGTAAATTTGTGTTGAAAATCAAACACTTTGGTGCAATATACCACAATTTATATTTAGTGTGAAATTAAGTAAATTGTATCCTCATTACAGCTCATTAATAGGGCAGTACATTATAGGTTAGATAAGGCAGTTCAGAGGATTATGGGTTTCAGATGAAACTGTTTATTATGGTATGATAACAGCAGTGTTCTGCCCTTTGATGTATAGCGTTGGTGACTTCTGTGTGACTTACGGTCATTTCACTGAGCACGGCAGTAAGCCAGAATGCATTTAACCGAAACCCAAATGACAGCTTGGTAATGAGATAGTGATTGATAATACCCCCCCTCCCCCCCGACACACACCTCACGAACAGTATGCTACAAAATATGGATATCTATTGGGGGTGGAGTGTTCAGTAAAACAAAACCTCACTCACTTACGTCATTATAATTGATTAATATCGAGAGGTTGGTTCAAACGTCTCATTATTTTACTTTTATTTTAGTCCCATATTTAGTAAATAATAAATAATAAAGCCAGTGGTTATAATGCAATTCATGATAGTCTGTGAAATGCACAATATAACAAAAAGGTGTATAATAAAAAAATACACAGAGTGATATCTGTTTATATAGATGCATGTGTATACATGTATACAGATCTTACATATGGTACATATATATGTATGATTGCATATGACTTAAAGTTGACGTATGTCTCACAATTTATAAATTGTAAGATATCTTTATGTCATATACAATCATTCATATACAACATCTTAAAATGACAGTTTTACTTGCTTAGAGACCTGTACAGATTTTTCATTCTTTCGTCACTTGCAATACCATTTCGAAAATCGGAATTAATAAACCAAGTACATCTGGAGACACCAAATGTGTTAGCACCGGGGATATCGCAGCACGCATTGTGTCGAGAACATCCTGTTCCTCATATCTGATTAGCAGGAGACACCGGGGAACAATCGTAGCATCAGAGCTCCCGCTTAACAGGCATCGAGCACTCGGCGAGTATTTTGCTCGAGTGAACAATTACAAATCACACTTGTTATGGAGCATGCATACCGTTTTGGCCTGGTTTGACACTTACTGAATAGGATCCCATTAGAATCGGACAAGCTCTTACGAGCCTCTTCAACTGTGTGCACAGCAATACGCACGTATGGTAAAATCCAGTGATAAGTCGTTCAGGCTTCCTTGTTGTGGTAGACAATGTAAATATACAGTATGCCTAGGGTGCTATTTTCATCTCCAGCAAAACACAGAGACATAGATCTGTGTATTATTCTTTTACAGTATAGTATGATATGGTATTGTATGATATGAATCTAAATATTATGTCATTGTTTTGTTCTCCCTGGTCAAACAGGTCTACCCCAGGCAAACAAGCACAAAATCTTTGACGGCCTCTCCAGGGAGCAGGGTTTTTATACATCAAAGGACTTCTTGCCAATGGTTGCCAAGGCCAGCAAAGCAGGTAATCATTTCTCCCACTGACGGAAAATCTGCACGTTGAACTGGGGGGTAAAGCTTCGTCATTCTATTCCCCTGTGACGAATATTTACTTACATTCATTTCAAATTTTATAAGTTGGGAGAGAGGGTTGAAGTTCTGATCTTCTCTCTTTCAATTTTTTTTTTTAATGGACATCTGCTAGAATGATGTCATATGTTTCATATCTAGGCTTTTTTGTTCTGTGAAAATGCATTGTGTAAAGTTGAGGTCAAAGGAAAAATGCTGGTAAACTAAATTCATTTCAGGGTGAATGAAAACGAGTAAGAGCACTTTCTTGTGTAACTTTTTTCTCCTCAAACTTTTCTTACAACACTTTATCCTTCACGATGTTCACACAATAAACACAACTAAATATAAGGGATGCTTTAAAGTGGCCAGGAAGTACAATGTAAATACAGTAATTTCAGAAGTAATAATACACTAGCAGCTGCTAAGTAGTGTGTAATATCAGTTGTTATGCATGCTGAATTTTGTCGCCTAATGCAAACCTGATTTGTGTAAGTCTGAAGTCTGCTGGCTTAGAGTTAAGGGTCTACTTAGCATTTGTATTATGTTTGTGAAAATGTTGGCGTCATTACGCTTTTAACTTTTTGTGGAACTTATTATTATTTATTGTTATTAATTATTATTATTATTATTATTATTATTATTATTATTATTATTTTTCTATAGATAATTAATCAGGACAGGTGCCTTACAGGAAGATTGTAATGAGAAAACTAAAATCTAATAATAATAATAATAATAATAATAATAATAATAATAAAAATTATACTATAAATACAGTCTTTATTAACGTAAGTATTAATGTAAAGAGTATGGTGACCTGCTAAATGATGTAATTTATTGAAATTAGGATGAAAATTAGAATGCAAGTGCAAGTACAACTTGAAGAACTATTAAGGGAAAGGTTTTAAATTTAATTTGACCAGCTTGTGACAGTCATTTACCTCACACATGCCCCCCACTCTCATGACCCGGTTTCATTGTAATTTAACTACTGAGAAAGGCTGGTTCACTGGCATCCAACATTTTTCTAGAATTTGAGGTATATTAGTAACCAGTCTGCGCAATCTGCACTTGAATCAAGATATGTACCTTATCAGTGGCTTGGTTAACGTGAAGAAGCAGTTGTAGAGCCGTATGCATGCTGAGGAGAGGAAGAGGTGATATTTTGTCCCACCCTAGGAATGTGTACCTGCCGCTCCCAGCTTCCCAAGCTGCAAGGCAACGTCATCGTTCTGGGCGCTGGTGACACCGCCTTCGACTGTGCTACCTCCGCCCTCCGATGCGGTGCCCGGCGTGTCTTCGTTGTTTTCCGAAAGGGGTTTACTAACATGCGAGCTGTCCCTGAAGAGGTAGGGGGCCAACAGTGATCCTTCCTGCACTCCTTCCTGCGCTTCTTCCTGCTCTCCTTCCTGCTGTTCTTCCTGCTCTCCTTCCTGCGCTTCATCCTGCACTCTTTCCTGCACTCCTTCATATGCTTGTTCCTGCACTCTTTCCTGTGCTCCTTTCTGTGCTCCTTCCTGCTCTCCTTCATCCGCTCCTTCTTGCTCTCCTTCCTGCTGTTCTTCCTGCTCTCCTTCCTGCGCTTCATCCTGCACTCTTTCCTGCACTCCTTCATATGC
>JAODUD010000033.1:14213527-14226383 GCA_026784285.1 Stomatorhinus walkeri | reverse complement strand
TGCCCCCCCCCCCCCCCCCCCCCGCAGCTATAACAGCTGCCACTCTTCTGGTAACACTTTCCACAAGATGTTGGAGTGTGTGGGAATTTTTGCCCATTCATCCAGTAGAGCATCTGTGAGGTCAGGCACTTTTGGACATGAAGGCCTGGCTCACAATCTCCATTCTAGTTCATCCCAAAGGTTTTTGATGGGGTTGAGGTCAGGGTTCTGTGTGGGCCAGTCAAGTTCTTCCACACCAAATTCACCAAACCATGCCTTTTTGCATCTTGCTTTGTTAAAGGTTGAAATAGAGTTGAAAAATCCTGATCAGCCTGATCTACCTCTGCCCAGTGCTAATGCACTGTAGTACGTATCAGTTTTATTACAGTGCAGTATAAAACTGTTCAGTACTGTATTAGTTAGTGTAAAGTATCTTGGCTAATTAGGCAGCACAGATACTGTATAGGTGTCTCAGTCGCCTAATGTCTTATTGGACAGAACATGATGTGAATGTTAAGTGATACATACCTATAAGAGTAAATTGCATGACATATACACAGTATCAGTCACAGTCTCACAGTATAGCTATACACAGTATCAGTCACAGAATCACAGTATAGCTATATACAGTATCAATCACAATATCACAGTATACAGTAGCTATACACAGTATCGGTCACAGTGTCATAGTATAGCTATACTCAGTATCAGTCACAGTATCATAGTATAGCTATACTCAGTATCAGTTACAGTATCACAGTATAGCTATACACAGTATCAGTCACAGATTCACATAGTATCAGTGAAGGTATCACAATATAGTATAGTTAAAGTATGTTATGGGGGGGCGGGGTGTAAGAATCTGTGCCCTTGGAAAGTCCTCGGCATGGCCCCCCACCCTGACTGCTCCAGGGGTGCCGGGTGCTGGCTCTCTGACCCTCACTTCAAACTTCACTTGTAGCTTAAGACACTTAGACAAAGTGTCAACTAATGAAATAATAATGCTAACAAACTGACTTTGGGACTTCAATAAAGAGAAGCTGTTTTACACGCTCATTTTTTTCAGTTACTGTTTGGATGCTACAGGTGCAGCATAGGAAAGGACTGTAGTTTAAGTACAGAACCCCAGCATCATCCTGGCTGGTGTCAAGAACACACTCTGCTAACAGCGTTACTCATTGCATTCAGAATATCGACCTCGAACTGATTATGAATCCATGCGTAAAATGGTTAGATAAATACAGTCTGCTGATACATGGAAAGGAAGACCTTAACGGGGAATCATTTTCATACATCTAACAATATTGATTTTTCTTGTTTTCTAATTGGTTATCAGTGCTGTTTTAATTATTTGCTTTATACTGAATGAAGGGCTAAGTGATATAAAAATTGTCTTTGTTATTACTGTTTTGCAGCATTGGTTTCACAGTTTTAAGGAAACTCATTAAACAATATCATGTATCTTACAAGGATAGTAATAGTTATATCTACAATGTTATTTTATAAATATAGATAATGATTTAAAAATTCTTAAGAACCCTTCTTAATTTTTCATTATAACTGTATTTTTTATTTTGCTCCTGGCAGTTCTGGTAGCTGTATTCCAGCTGATTGTGTTTAATAGCATCAAAAACAAAAATAACATTTAAATCCACATACCAATAGTCAGAGCAATTTATGCTTCTGTCTCTGCATGCTTGCTTCAGTTTGTAAGGTGCAGCTGAAGGGTGATGCAATGACTCAGTAGGTACCACTCTTGTCTCACATCTTTAGGGTTGTGGGCTTGATTCTTGCCGCTAGGTCCACGTGTGTGGCGTTTGTATGTTCTCATTGTGTTTGTGTGGGATACCTTCCGTATCATGTATCAGAGCAAAAGACAGCTGTTTCAACACAGGAAAATATACAAGAATTCGGCTGTCTATGAGACTAGAGTGCAGTAATGGCATGGGGTCTAGCTGTGTTTTTGGCCAGGAGGAAAGAATCTTATACAACTGATAAGTCACACGTGAAGTGAATGGATATCCTTGAATTTATTTGTTTGTTATACATATCACAATATAATTTTTTCACGGAAGGTTTATTGCATGTTACGGTCAATCCAGAAAGATAAAAAATAATGACCTACTACTAGTTTAGTCATTTCTATTGAGATAGTATCGTATTACCATGATTTTGGATTCTGGGAAAAATTTGGTTGATACATAAACAAGGAGCTATTTGCAATCTGGACTCTGCCCACGGTCAGGAATCATATTTGGGCACTTAAACTTTAAGAGGTTACATAAGTGACGGAGATAAAATCCTTACTTGTCAACGGATTAGGAATAATAAGGTGAAAGTCTAATCACAGTTCCAGGTTTTGTACAAGTTGAAGGATGTTTAAGGAAACTTCAGAGATGCCATAAAGCATTACATAAATATAGCCTTGATATAATAAAAGTATGGGTTGCAGGATCAGTTACCAACATACAATGTATAATTTGTCCCGTTTATAAACTAATGGCAAAAAATGGAAGAACGAGTACGGAGCTATGTGTGAGTCCAGAAAGTCATCGGTTCAAAACCCCATGTCTGGGCGAGTTATCATATAACTGTTGGGCAAAGCCCACAAGTGCTTTGGGGGCTAACCCTGCTCAGAGACCTCAAGCTTTTCTTGCTTTCAATTAAAAGGTTTGCAAAATAACTAAGTGAAACATGGTGTTTTGAGTTTTTTTTTTAAACTTGGTTATAGAAGAGACCTTGATGAAACTGACAGACATCAAGGGGTTACACTTTGCCAAATTAAGACAAAAAGTAACCACAAAAAACTGTCACAGTCATGCATTCCATTCTGCATTCGAGTGTCTAATGGAGAAGAAATTAGCATCCCTGATTTAAAAATGTATTAGCATGAGGTTTTATTGTTATGCAGACACATGCATGCATCTGTTTTTAATTTGCTTTTCCTGGCAAGGGTTACAGTGTCATGTACATACCTGTGACTCATTTTTTGCAGGTGTTATTGTGAGTTGAGCTGACACACGTACCACAAAATGTCAGCATCTGCGCTTTTGCAGAGACCCATCATCTGAAAGTTAAATACGGGGTCTCATAAGGCCCCGGTGTCATTCTCTTTGCTCGTCACTTTATGCCAAATTTCCATAAAGTAGCGTGTGGGTCTAGGAATTCTGGTAGAGAAACTTTCATCTCCATCAGCAGGAAAAGAGAAACCTTCATCTATTTCAACAGGGGCTCCCTTATATGAAGGCTGACAGTAATATTTCATTTCCATTACATGTCCTTAAAAAGCTGTCACAGACGCAAATTTCTCTGCATTTTCACATGAAATGCTAATGTTAAATTTTGAGGATGTTCTTGGTTGCATTGACCCGAATTATGTTCCTTGAAAACGGACTTGATTATCACATGAAGCATCTAACAGTGAATGAAACAGCATTTTCTAAGCATCGTTTCTGGGCAGCACAAGGTTATTTCATCTTGTGAGATGGTGGAATTGCTCAGAGGATATAAGCTATTCAGTGGAATAACTGGTACTCGCCTTTGTTCTCCTGGAGCATGTTAATGGAGGATGGTGTTTTCATGGTATGGGCTGGTGGTCTGTGATACCCCAAGTGGTCAAACATGGGCTTGTTTCATGTTTGCACTTGTTTTACATTTGATCCGTGATCATTTTCTATTTTCTGATAGAGGGGAAAAAATTAAACCACCACCTGAGTTGAGATGGTTCTGCAAAAAAATTTGACAACCAAGTATTGGAAATAGAACTGAATAGGTAGTTTCAGCTTCTGCTGTGTAGTTCAGAAGCTCGTGGTGAGAGAATGACACCTCTTCTACATCACGCTACTGTCCTCCAGCTCCCGAAAAGATCTGTGATTTAATTCTTAATCATCCTTCATCGTCTGCAGAATGTTTGTTTTGGAGCACGAGCACGACGCTGTTTTCCTTTACTTATTTTTTTCATATTATGTGCAAAGGCACAGCTAAGATTGCACGATGTTTAATTAAGTACATTTACTAAATGATCAGCAGAGGTAGGATGGCTATCATCATAATGAAACTGGGATTTGGGGAGCTCATCGATAAAGTCCTGAGCTATAATAGAATTAAATATATGGGTAATAGAAGTGTGAAGACTCAGGCTTGATTGAGGAAAGGATTTAGGTTTGAAAAGTAATAGGAAATTGCTGTACTTTGACTGGGTTATAGAGCAAGACGATTGCATTAAGTATCTCCAATAGGATGCCCCATAGGATTGAACCACATCTGAAGGATGCTTGGGATAATGGATATGTTTAGCTATGTTTTGCATAAACTAGTGATGAACAAGAAGGTACGTCGTTTATTTAAAAAAAAATGAAAACAAAGTATGCACTCAGCAGCACCCACCCACAGAGTATGGAGTACATATCACAGCGAGGTTTTTTCCCTCCCTTATGAAGCGTGTCGCCTCGCCGTGTGCTTCACCACGCCGTGTGGGATGCCGTGCGTTCCTCTGCTTAATGGAGCTTGGCAATCTGCATCTTCCACAGCATCTCCCTCCCGAGCGGCTGGCTGGGGGGGGGGGTGTGGCTGTAGGGGAAGGGGGGTTTTGGCTGTGGGGGGGTGGCTGCAGAGATACCTCTTTTTTTCTCCTTTTCCTATTCAAAAATAATCCTTCAGCGGTGAAGCGCTGTCACACTCTGCAACGTCTCAATAGCAGAAATGTAGGGGGGGGGGGGGATTTGACTGTGTGTTTGTGTTGAGGCAGCGGTATCATGGGCTGTCGTGATCACTGAACACTCAATGGGGGGGGGGGGGGGTGACAGATACAAAGGTGAAGTAAGGGGAAGGTGTCAACTATGTGTGTGTGTTTGTGGGGGGGGGGGGGGGTTGTTCTTCTGTGTGATATAGCTAATCAGTTTACCATTTACACATATATCCATCTCTCAGGACGCTGTGGTGGGTGGGTTAGTCTGATTATCTCTTCGACCTCCTTGGATTGTGCCTCCTTCAGGGTCATTAGTTAGACTTCCTTCCTTGTCTGATTAAACGAGTAGCGACCCAGATTACACGTGCCCCCCTCAGGCGCTGCTCTGGACCTGGCTCGAGGTCACTAAAGCAGAAATACAAGACTAGCTTTAATATTCATGCTATAAGGCTCTCTGTGACAATTCGCTCTGGGCTATCTTTTTTCCAGCTTCCTCCAAATGAATCCATTCATCAAGGTGAGACGACTCTCGTGTGTATGTGTGTATCCATTCACACCCACCATAACTTGATAATTGTGTTCATTCATCTATATTGTTTGATCTTTTTCCTATAAGAATCAAACCCTGACATGGGCTCACTTTCTCTTTATCTACGTTGGGAAATGTATGTATTTTTTCCCTACAGCATTTATGGATCTTGCTGTAGAGTATTTGGGTTTTCTGATAAAACCACTCCTCATTTAGGGACCACTTCAGTTGGTGACCGTTCACAAATATGGTGATAACAATGCATTCATTGACCTGGTCACTGAAACAAAACACGGTCGCTAAATGGGGATTGCTTGTACATCTTTGTTGTATATAAAAAATAAATTGTTTAATAAACCTTTTAATATGCTTATGTCACTTTTGCACCTTATATGCATTAAAGTGAGTGCAAGCAAGCACTCATGCTTAAAGACTGCTCCTGGGAGATCAGTGATAGAGAATTAATGGTAAAATGTGCATTTTGTAGTGTTGATTAGACCAGTAGAGAATCTCCTTATGGCTAAACCGACCGACTCTCCAACATCTGCTCCGGTGTCAGCACACCGTAACGGCTGCTTCCCCCCCACTCCCCCACCAGTGAAAGACGCCATGACTCCCATCAAGTTCAACAGATGGGGTCTCCCCGACCTGCACCCCGAGAGCATGCGAGCGAGTGAGCCGTGGGTGTTCGCCGGTGGGGACCTGGCTGGCCGCGCCCACACCACAGTCGAGTCAGTCAATGACGGCAAGCAGGCTTCCTGGCACATCCACAAGTACATCCAGGTGCTCGACGCCACGCTTCAGTCATCCGCCAGCTTGCCGTCTCGTCTTCCCGCTTATTCTGACTGACTCCAGCAGATGCTGAGAATTAAGACCCATGTTAGGGCTAAGAAAACAGTGTAACAAGCGAAGCGCTGTGAAGCCGATTAAAATTACAGAGACAGGCTTTTACATATGCGCCAGGCAGGAATCCTGTTTTTTTTTTATTGCCTGCTGTGTCTAATTAAATATGTGCCATTAAATTTATTAATGCTCACTGTAAAGTATTCCAACCAGCAATAACCTAGAGAAATTTTTTTTTTTTTTTTAAAGTTCCTTTTTTTATTGGTGCACAATAAGTTCAGTCTCAGAGTTTAGAGTTTACTGGTATAACTTGAGACAGATCGAGGTAAATGCCCACCCAAGTTAGCCAGGGGTCACAGAGGGGGTGGGGTAAGGCGGGCTTGAGCCCGACCGTGCGGCGTTTGGCATTTTGTCGGGGGCGGGGTTTGGCGGTTAGCTCCTTTGCCTGCCGCATCTCTACGGTGACGCCTACCATTAGCCAAATGCCTATGGCACCAGTGTAATAGGGATCACTCTCCCAGAGCTGGTCCTATTTAGAATGATTTTTATATGTGTTGTGGTTTTCAATCCTGTTTCAGTATTTAATTATGCCATTAGAAGTAGAGTGAATAAAGTAGATTGTAAGTGTCAGCTATGCATTGCGATCTTTTATAATGTCATGTGTCCAAATTGAGCTGAATAAATTAGCTCTACTTAAGTAGAGGTTCTGATAAAATTAGGTAAGTTTTCAGGCTTACCCATGGTGGCGTAACAGACCAATAAATAATGGAACATTGAACAGTTGTTCAATTTTACACTGCCTTTTCAGTTATATGACAGTTCATTTGTTGATTATCCAGCTGGTGGTGTTTAAACTTTATAATCAATTTATAATAAAGTTATAATAAATTATAAAGTTATAATGTATTATTATTATTATTATTATTATTATTGTAAAAACATCTGTAAAAACAAAGTGATAATTCATATTTGAAACTGCTGCATAGCTATAATATGCAGTTGATATGCAGTTTCTTTCCCTGGGAAGCTTATGGCTTATGGCTTGCTAATTAATCTGAGGTTATATAGACAAACTATAAAATGCAGGATTGCTTTTAATATAAAAATGATGTGGTGCTGTAGTTGTCATCATATTTAGCTCTATTACTCTTACAGATATGCTCGTAATGGAAGGTGCATCTATAAGCTATTCTGTGAAATGAAACTTTTCTTTTACTACTGTAAATTACCATTTAAAATATATTAAATGTTAATACATATAAGTATAAGGACCAGACTCAATTAACACTTAAGTGTGGAGTATCATTTGAATATTATATTTCAGATATATAATTTGATGTTTTTTGTTTATACAGCTCTAGTTAATGCAAAAAATATTACTCTGCCTTTGCTTATGAAATATCATTCTGTGCCACTTGCAGGTTTTATGTCTGAACTAAAGTTTAATGAGGTTCATTTGCATAAGTGTAATGAGTTTTTATTTAGATATAAAGTAAATACCAAAGTTTAATGCACGTGTGCAGAACATGAATATTTATGATCATAGGATGGGAGGTTTGTTTGTATTCTGGATGTTATTTATTTTTTATTTATGGAATCACACGGTTTTCAGTGCTTTAGGTGGTCTTGTGATGCCTGTGCTCTTGTGATGATTTTGCTTCCGGCGAACAATCCTTTTGTGAGCCCAACCTGATGCATCTTGTAAAAAGAGCAGGAGATCAAATTTGCCCACAATGGGGGGAGAAAGAAGATTAAATGCCAGATTTTATGTGCACAACTTAAGAGTTTTAATTTGCATAGAACTCTACGTTAAAATCTGCAAATATTTAAGCTTGCCTTTTTGTGCATTTTCTTCATTTAAGTGTACAATTGAAATTTAACTACATTCCAAGCACTGCACTGGTGGCTACTATACAAACTGGCTATCTTCATTCTCTGCCCTTCGTATGCTTTCCCTACGCTGTCTTCATGCTTGCCAGGGTGTTATTTACTATGCTGATGTGACATTATTATAGAAGCAATTATGGTGCCTCGATAAACACTTTGCTAATTAAAGTGACTACTGATGTATGACTGTTTTCCTGTTATATCATAAGGAATAAAAACGTGCAGAATGATTCTAAAACAAACAGTCTGCTACCGTACCATACCGTCAGTATCGTCCTTCAGACGTCATTATATCCTTTCATGTGAAACAATAAGCGAATGATGACATCATACTATTATCTAGATCTAATTGGCAGGGAGATTGGAGAGAGTGGTAGTGATGGGGCCTGTATATGCATTTGCTTGCAGTCGCTCCATGGCGTGACGGTGGACGGTGAGGCCCAGCTTCCCCTCTTCTATTCCGCCATTGACACTGTGGACGTCAGCGTGAAGTTCGCTGGGATCTGGTTTCCGAACCCTTTCGGCCTGGCCAGCGCCCCCCCTACCACCAGCGCGCCGATGATCCGCAGGGCCTTTGAGGAGGGGTGGGGCTTTGCGGTCACCAAGACCTTCTCCCTAGACAAGGTACGCGAAAAGCCCATCTAACATTAATTTGTCTGTCCATCTTCTGTAATCATTTATCCAGTACAGGGTCAATGAGAACCTGGATACCATCGAAAGCAGCATAGGACACATAGCAAGGGGACAGAAGAGTTTATTTTATTTTGGTTATTTATTAGGATCAGCCATTTTTATAGTGGCAGTCTGTACTCATAACGTCTTCGTACTATTTCATCATAAAGGGTGACTTAATACACTGGTCAGATACAAAGTCTTGAGGAGTTCCTTGTAGGGCACAGGCTGACGACATTTTTATGACTGCTTTTGAGAAGAAAAAGATGTCTTTATTGAGGGAGATTTGAGACCTGTGACCCAGTGCGAGATATATTGTCACTGTTTATAGCAGGGGGCTCCAAATCCGGTCCTGGAGAGCTACCTTCAGCAGGTTTTCCATCCTACCTGGCTTCTGATGAGCCACACCCGTTCTCAGGTAAATACCAGGGCCCAGTGTGGCTTATCAGAACTCAGGTAGGATAGAAAATCTCCTGGATATTACCTCTCCAGGACCGGAGTTGGAGACCCCTGGTTTATAGAGTGTTAAGCACTCCATGTGTTCTTGTGGTCCAGCATGCGTATTTCCTGTACCCTTTGATGCGATTCCTGTTCCTCTACCACAGAGCTACTAAGAGTTATCTCATCTTTTTCATTTGTCTTCATATTGATGAGGTAAAAATTAGTCATTGCAGACAGAGAAAAAAATATGTCTGTGTGTCTGTGGCTGAGTACTATCGCCATTCAGATTTCCAAAGCTTCCATGCCTTTGGACCATAACATAACACTTCACATGTTTGATTTCCATTAGGAGCCTGGTTACTGTTCATGCTGCCAGTTAGGGTTTGGTGAGGAATCTGGAATCTGCTTTATTCCAACAGTCAAAGCGTAAATGAACATGAGTTTACAAGTTCATCATGAGCCTCATCCCGGAGAAGCTGTAATGTTGCGTGTCTTTTTGCTTAATGCTAAGCCAGCCGATGCAGGCTTTCTGTAATTATGGAGATCCCTTTAAAAATAACACAACATGCAATATATACAGTATATACCAAGGGCTATAAGTTCTCTTGTACCAGTTATATTGCTCTCAATATGAGTGATCCATAATTATAGCGATAACAATCATCATCAGTGGAATAATCTCTTTTACTGCAACCCTGTTCAACTCTGAATTGTTGCATAACTGTTGCATTATTGTTTAAAAATTAGTATAATTTTAGTGCTGGTATTTCCATAACAATTCTAATGCCTATAAAGCTTAATAACGCTTAGTTATCATGTGTTAACCTGATGCAAAAGGATGAATTAATCTTGAATATAAATCAAAACTTAATGAGAAAATTCACAGTGATTTATAAAATGACTTTTTCTCCAGTGTTCTTTTATTAATATTTGCAGTATGTTGATGCATTTTCTTTCCTTTATTATTATTATTATTATTATTATTACTACTACTGTAGTGAGAGATACAATGTGTGTTTAGATGAAATATTGTATATGCAGAGAAAAATCCCATGTTTATTGGTTAATGTTCAGAAGTGATAACCAAAATGATAACCTAGACAGTATTAACATTTCAGAATATAGTTCTGATGACATAGACATCCGCTTGCCTGCCCCACCAGGGGATGTGAATGCGAATTAATTAGTAGCTTGTTTGAACATATGCTTTGAATTGTATTATCCCTCATCCAGGCTGATGGTGAAGATTGACAGCTGAATATTGTTCTGATTTGGCGTCAAATATGTTTATGTGATCTTTGTTGCTTTTTTATGAATATTGCATCTAGCCCAGCTCCCGGCCTCCTCCCTCTACTTCTGACATTTGTAGACGTCAGATTAAGGTCCCTTACACTGTTGCATCTATTGGCTGTCAGCGTGTGGCGAAATACCAGCTGATATCACAGTAAACAGAAGTCGCATTATTCTTTATTGTATGCCCTGTGTGAAAGATTGCGCTGTGCTTTCTTTTGGGAGTAAGATAAAGAAGTTCTTAATGTCAATATGAGTGAATAGGCAGCTCTGTGCTATCATTAAACTTAAACATGAGGGACTTCTTTTTTAATATCCTGTTCCTTGGTATCACTCTCCTATCTAGGCATTACCATAGTGCGGCATTGATACCGTTTCAGATGTATCAAGGGAAAAGCTGTGTACAGAATCTGTCATTAATTCATAGTGGAGAAGAATCTCTGAAAGGTTAACCTGCAAGCTATGCTGGTATTAAGTATGAAGGCATGCTTCTCTCTACGCTATGTAAATATTTAGCTTTGTTACCTCTAAAATATCTAAGACCTTGTATTTCTGGTCACATCACATCAAATATCGGAAGGCTGCGTCTCTGATTTAGACCATCCCTTGTTAATTATAATCCCCAAAGATCTATTTCGGCGTGGCACACGGAAGCTGGAGAGGCGGCTAATCTTTGATGGATGGACCACAGGGGCCCAATTAGCCCTTTAACTGATCAAAGTGAGATAGATCACTGGACCATGTGGCTACCTAAGGAAGAGCTGCAGCTCACCGTATGGGAAGTGCCAGGCTTTGGGAGTACACCTGTAACTGTTAATGACCGACATAAGCAATAGGGACTCTTTATATAACCCAAAAGGCAGTTCAGTGTAATTGTCCTTTTCAGGTATTCATCCCTACAAAGCTTGATGACCTGTCAGGTACAACGGAGAGCGTGGTGAACTGAGATATTATTAAATGGTAAATGTGGAGGTTGGTCTTTCATGCCATCTTGAGTTTCTATGGATTCTCAACAATTAAACCTGTAACACTGTGCATATTTTTGTATGCACCACATGCCCCTGAATCCTTATAACGATGCAGAGAAATTCAGGAATGTGTGAACCATAAAAATCCTGCCAAACTTGTGGAGCTTCCACAAAGTTTCCTGAATGTTGATTTGAGCGTACCTACCTTGTAGTAATGAAAGCAAATTCCATATGCGGTCATTAAAAATGATTCTGATTCCATCACAGGAGTAACATGTCTCATCCTGCTGTGTGTCCAGAGAAGTTGGTAAATCTGACCACCGGTGATTGAAGCGTCATATGATGGTGACAGAGGTGATGACGTCTGATCACTTCTTGTCAAGCCAAGTGATCTCCTGTGTACAGATACCATGCCAAGCTCAGGCGTGTTGCAAGTGTCAGTCAATATGTGGTATTTACCATGTTGTAATGCGGATCCCAAGTATATTTTCATAATGGTGTAATCCGGAAATGCAACATTGGCATAAGTGAATGGGATGAGTAAAGTATTGTGACATCTGACGTTTACTTGTTGTGTTCCTGACCTATGGAAGGCCAGGTATCACTGTTGTTGGGCATCCATCTTAGATATTTATGATTTGATGCCTGGAATAGGTCGTTAAGAGTGGAACTCTTGTCTCTTTGTCTTTTTTGATGTTCCTTTGCACTGTTCAGAAGGTAACAGGAAACCCTGCAAGGATAAAGGTGAAGTATGCATTTAATGTATGTGCCTGTCAGAGGCATTAGACCAATGATTCCATTAGTAGTGCCTGACATATATTTATATATTATAGACACACACACAAAAACAGCTCATTTTTTCATTTATTTAGAATCATTTTCTGCAGCTGATATGAGTCACTACCCTTCCTTCGGACAGAAATGTTTGAAAGCCGTGAGAAACTGCCTACAGTCAAATACGATCTGTCTCCGAGATCTCTCCTTCCGAAGGGTTTGCGAAGAGTTTACGATTGACATGACCGGTTTATCGTGTGGTTTGCTCTAGTGTCAGGCGGGAGTAACCATGGCACTGCGGAGTCTTTCATTAAAACCCAACCTGTCTGTCTCTTGCCACTGTATACGTCTAATTATTAGTGTTCAGCAGCTGATTTTACACTCCAAAATTTAACTAACATCATTACAGGTGATGTTGCCTATGTAGAAAACAGGGCTGTCAAAGCAGTCAGTAGGATCTGAGAGGTGTTGACTAATTGCCTGCTAATTAAACAGTAAATTGTCTAATTAAGCTGACGGTTAATTAGGGTAAGCTTGCACAGCAGTCCTGTAGAATTTTTTTTTTCAACTGGGTGTCTGGGAAGCAGCTTGTATAATTGGCAAACTGGCAGTGACTGGTGAGGAACCTGACACAGGGAAGTGGAGAGACAGAGTGTGACAGTATCGGGATGTGCAGCAAACATGTAGCTTGTCTCCTGTGTGTGTTTGTGCGTATGTGTGTGCTAAGGGGGGTGGTGTGTGTGTGTGTGTGTGTGTGTGTGTGTGGGGGGGGGGGGGTTCCTTCAT
>JAODUD010000033.1:14197544-14210482 GCA_026784285.1 Stomatorhinus walkeri | reverse complement strand
CCCCCCCCCCCCCCCCCCATAAAAGCTGTGCCAGGGGTGCCATGTTGACAGAAGGCCCGCTCATTAGATTCTCCGGCAAACATGAGGCACAGTGAAATGCACCCCACGCTGATGCCGGTACACCAGCCTAGCTATTTTTAATTCTGTTTGTGGGGGTCTGTTTGCCGAAACATGCTCTTTCATTTATAAAGAGATATTATTATGTATGAGAAGGATAAGATGTATCATTTAACTTTTTTTGTCTTTAATTGATATTTGCTCTCAAAATATTTGGTTCTCCAAAAATATTTCTTTATGTTGAGACGTCCATCTTCAGAAACCACTTATCGAGCACAGGTCACGGCAAGCCTGCAGTCTACGCTAGGAAATAAAAATTGCAGTTGCTTGTTTTAATGCATTTTCATTGGCATTTCCCTAAACTCACTTTGTCTGATCTTTCTTAAATTAAACACGAGGACAGGTTGTATTTACAAGTGATTTGATGGCGTTAAAAGGTTGTCACTATGCTGCCTTCCTGTGTGTAGATCTGACCACTGGATGTTGCAAATGGATTAAAGGTTGTAAGTTGTTAAGGGATAGCTACAGAGAAAGCTTTAGAGGAGCTGAGCTTATCATTGTCTGCGGTCTATGCCCGCATCAGTCAGGATTACACAGATCAATGGATATCTTCATGGGCTATAGTAACAGTAGTGTTCTGTTTTGGAGAAATGGGGAATTAATGCCTTCACATGCCATTTCCTAGTCCGTTTCCAATGCTGCTCCCTTTTCCAGTTGGTAATAATTACAAAACACTCTTATCTTGTTCATTGTTTAGTCCCTCCCCTTTATCGTAAAGACATCTCATATTGCTATATAGATCGCACATAGAACCTGTTTTAATTTATGTTAAAATCAAAGAAGCAGTTAATTAGGTATCTCCCGTACCTTGTTGTATCAAGGTATGGTATTTAAAAAAGGTTGTTAAAAATAAGAACAAATGAAGAATATCTCTCCTGCTATTAAAATATCGATAAATCTGGGTAACTAATTATAAAATTAAATGCAGGTTGTGAACCTAACATAAAAAAAGGATTTACTATTTATTAATAACTAAGAGGCAATTTTTAGAAAGCATTTGAATAAAATATTTAATTGTTGTTAATTCTCTTGGCCTCATGCGTTTAAATTTTGAGCGCTCTAGGATAATACTGTGTTAGGAGTGGTCAGCCAGCCAGTCTGTCTGCTGGCCAAGGCATATCCCTGGGTGTGTTAATATGTGTGTCAGTTTGACGTTGCCATCTATGCACCAGGTCGTATCCCCAAACTCCCCCTTCCAGAAAAAAAGAAGTCTTGTTGCGGTAGCAGTAACAAGCCGCACGTTAAACCTGACAAAGACGAATGTCATCAGCAGTCCAGAGCAGCAGCAGCAGCAGCAGCAGAAACACCAGCACCTCTTTTTTTCAGAGAATGTTCTGGAAGCATTGCTTTAGACAGCCAGGCTCTGTCTGGGAACTGACACGGACAGGCTTTGATTTCCATGTCATGGGTATTTGCAGTGATTAATGCTTCAACTTGGGCGACTCAGTGTTACTCTGGTGCCTTGAGATTCTCAATGTAAGTGGAGCACTCTCTGAGAACAACTGAGCTTCCAGTTTTGAGTTTTATTTATAATTGTATTTTAAAGCTAGTTTGGCACTATGTTACACCAAAGTCTTTGGCCTTGCCCCTGCAGGAAATGCATGACATACAGAATTTGTACATGTGATATTTGTGGCATGAAGAATACCCTAGATCACGCTGAATTTACAGTTTCCTTATATTCTAATACAAATATGTGAAGATTTATTTATGAATAAAAAGAATCTCTGTAGGCCATTAACTTTGTAGCATAGCCGTCATCGTGCGATGCTGTCAAAAGAACCTCGCAGCATGTCCAGAGGGGTTACAGTATGCAGTGGTGACCACTTGCTATTCGTTATCTTTCCAAAAATATAGGGAAATGAAGAAGTACTTACACTGCCGCTTGAAACGGTTCAGAAAGCTTGCAGACATGGGGGATATTGCAGTAATAAGCAGCAAGCCTGACTTATCTTTAAAGGCTTCTCTGAGTATATAAGAATATTTCTGTTGCCGCAAAAGTAGCTTAAGTTGTAATGTGCCAGAGGCAATCTACCAGATATATATAGGTGATAACACAAGCACTAGACGGCTAATGCTTTTAGTAATGACTGAGACATGCCCATCTATCTCCAGAATATTATTATTATTTTTTATGATTGAAGGGGAAAAAAATGAAAAAGCTCTGCCTGCAGCCACAATTTAAAAAAAAAACAGAACTAAGACTGAGAACGTGCGTGAATTGCTTTTTAATAAATGCTGTAAGTTACATGTATGCATTTGTGCAATGAAATGCTGCATTTAGGGTTATGCCAGTTTCTTTATTATATTTATACGTAGACACACAGGCTTATTCATATACACATTAATTCATGTCATAATATCCATCTTCTATCTACCAAGCATTTATCCAGTGCTGGGTGATAAGGCAATGCTTAACATGTTAGCAATAAAATACAAATACAATAAAAACAATTACATTGCCTTAAAGACCAGATCAAGAGATAAATGTGGGATAATTTTTGCTTGCGTTGCTTCCTACAAGCAGATTAAATCATCCTGCTTCATCCAGGACCTGACACTGTTTCTCCAGACATGCAACCAAAGATCAGCACCTCAGAGCGATGTGATATCGTATGGCGGCCTCGTACAGCGGCCCTCGTATGGCGGCCCTCGTACGGCGGCCCTCGTATGGCGGCCCTCGTACGGCGGCCCTCGTATGGCGGCCCTCGTACGGCAGCCCTCGTAAGGCAGCCCTCGTACGGCGGCCCTCGTAAGGCGGCCCTTGTAGGGCGCCCTCGTATGGTGGCCCTCGTAAGGCGGCCCTCATATGGTGGCCCTCGTACGGCAGCCCTCATATAGTGGCCCTCGTAAGGCGACCCTTGTATGGCAGCCCTCATATGATGGGCCTCGTACGGCAGCCCTCAGCAGGCGGCCCTCGTATGGTGGGCCTCGTAAGGCGGCCCTTGTAGGCAGCCCTCAGAAAGCGGCCCTCAGCAGGCAGCCCGGGATTTCCTCAGGGCAACAGAGCCTTTTTTAAAAAGTCTAATCTTGCTATGGAAGGGAAGAGAAGGAAATGGGAAGAAAAACACTTAAAATTCATCACCATTAACCTCAGCCTCCCAAGATAATGACAGTTAAAGTCTAAGATAATTGTAGTCGAATGATTGTCTGTGTCAGACTAAAAATAGCCGACATTCAGTGGAATTTCTAGTATGGTCTGATTTGAATAAGGATTTGTCACGATAAGGTCAATGAAGGTAATGGCCTTGTAACTGCTATAAAACAATTACTTTCATACAAATATAACATAAAATTGGACCAATCGCATTTCGTCTGCTTGGTAGGTGCCGCATAACATTTGCTTGCTATTTATCTCCTTTTCCTGTTTCAAATGGCTGTTTGCTGGGTGCAAGGATTAGGAGTCTGGGCCGGCGTGATAAACCCGGTTAACTTAAAAACATAGAAGTAGCTGTAGCAAATGTTACCGTGTGTGAAAGGCATGTAGCCAGATTGATGTTCAACAGGTGGCCCAGGAATTGTCCCCCCGCCCCCCTCCCCCCAAAAAGAAAAAAAACAAAATTGTGTTAGAGGTTTTACTGTAGAAAGGACTGGAAATGGTTGTGACAGAGGTGTAAAAAATGATTTAATAAAAAAATAAAATACATTTGATCTGCTGGGTAAGTATTTGAATCAGCCTTCTGCTTTTCAAGAGAATTTTTCTAAGCGTGCACAATAATGTTGATTTGTGTTGTTATATATGGTTCTGCGAGGCACATGTCTACCAAGATAAATTTTCCCGAATCCAATTTGCTCAGGATGCTAGTACAAAAACTGGCAAAGAAAAAGTAAACCTTATCTCTGGCTGCTATGTGCGCCACCTCTGTTTCTGTAATGTGCCATTTCCTTTGCTTTAGGCATTTTCATGCTTTCCAGTTGGTTAATATTAAATCTCTTGTTCCGAAATGTCCTGATAACAAATAACGCCAAAAGCTAAATGTTCCCGGGTCACAGCTTCATTAAATACAGTCTTGCAGCGTTGGTCCCAAGGCCCTCGAATGCCTGTTCCAATTCTCTATTGTAGTTTTACTGCAGGGCACGGCACTCATATTGAAAACAAGCTATGTCTTCATTCACTATTCACAACCACGTTCCAAATTCAGAAAAAGGAGGGGGAAGGGAAGGGTTGTAAAGCACTGGAATAAGTGCTAAAAAAAACTCAAAATGATTTTCTGAAGGTGTTCCCTGACAGGGTAGCTGTAGGTAACTATAATGAAGATATGAAACTAGGCATATTATGTTTGTATATAATAATAATAATAATATTGATAATAATAATAATAATACCCATCATCATCCTCATCAACCGTCTAAAGATCCTTTATCCAGTACAGATCCTGAAACTTATCCCTGGAATCACAGAAGACCCTGGATTGGTTGGTGTTACACAAATATCATTCATCCATCCATCCATCCATCCATCCTTCCATCCATCTTCCAAATGTATGTCCTGGTCACGGTCATAAGGAGACTAATATCAGAGTCTGGTATACAACAGTAATTGGTTGTTGGATGGATGACATGGTGGCTGAAGGGGGAGCTTTGTCACCTCACATCTCCATGGATGGGGGTTTCAATTCTCCCCCGGCTCTGTATGTCGCATTCGCATGTGATGTGAATTCTGCTTTGCGGTTCAAAAAAAACATGCTGCTAGGCTAATTGGGGTCTCGGAACAGTCCATAGTGTGCGATAGTATGTGTGTATGTGCCCTGCGGTGGGCTGGTGCGGTGACCTGGGCGGATCCTGGCGTGGCACCCTACGCTGCCTGGGTTAGGGTACAACCCTCCATGCAACCCTGACTGAGGGTGTAAATAATAAAACAAATGTTTCTGAGTAAGAAGAGTGTAAGCAATACCACAGTGTTAAGTATTAACCATTTATGTGATTGTCTGTGTGCGTTGCCATGATTCAGGGGAATCATCAGGATCAATCCTAAAATGTAGTAGCTGAGTTGTGAAAGTGAATTTTTTTGTTATTGTATGTTATTAATTTTGTAAAAATGCTCATTAAACGGCAAAACAAGCACGTACTGTCATTACACCATTAATGTACTGCTAGTACCCCAATTAAATGAGAAGAATATTTGGGGGAAAGAGGAATGAGGATTTTAGAACCTGCTTATTAATTAGCTGTTCTGGAATTTTGCTTTTAATTACAGGCAAGTTTATCAGATGGAAACTCCTGTTCTTTGTGAATAAGCAAGGTAGAGATAGCAGGAGAGGGAGAGAGGAGAAGGGAACAGAGGAAGTGGTAATTAGTTTTTCATTAGCTAATCAGATAGCCCACTTTGTAGAAATTGTAAATCATATGACCTTTTAAGCTTTGTGTGTGTGTGTGTGGGGGGGGGGGTGTTTGTGGTTTGTGTGTATAATTTATACCCTTATATACACACTTATGTGTACATATGGTATGAAAGCTAAGGAAAACAATAATTGTGTAATTGCTAATACTTAATATTTGTCTAATTTATTTATTTTAACAACTTAATGAGAGCCAACTGAATACTGGGAGACTTAGAAACAGTTGGTTAATTTTTGTCTCTTTCTTCAGTATATGTTATTGTAAATCATTGTTGAAGCTGACAACCTGAGGATGAACCAAGTGTGTCTGTATGGTAGTTTGCGAGTCGGAAGTATTCAGGGTTATTAGCATTAAATATGCAGCTTAATGAATGTGGAGGTGTGACGATAATGAATGGCATTGTGGTAAAATCATCCTGGCAGCTGAATGTTTAGGAAGATGATGATCTGTTATGTTGGCGCATTCGAGTGAATGTTATGAGTCGTCTTCCTACGAAAGTCAGCAAAGTTTTGCATGTAGGCCACATTCTTTAGTGTTAGCCTGGGATGAACAAATTCGTTGTAAACTTCAAATGTCTGTGTAGAAAAGAAATTAAATTCAGTTTGTAATGTGTTTGTCGATTTGGTTTGCTCAGTTCAGGGGTGCGTTTCGCGAAGATGATGGATCTTGGCGAATAATGAACAAGATAATGAAGAATGTAGGTAAAGAACGAGTGAGATTCAAGCATTTCCCAAAAGCCTTAATTATTCCAGAATTAACAAAAAAAAAACTTGCAGTAATAAAGCAAAAAAAAAAAAAACTAAATTAAGACCAAAATAAATTTTTTTGTTGATATATGAATGGACTCAAAAATGTGATGTTGCTTCCTTACAAGAAAAAACAGCAGGCAGCAATAGAAAAAGGAAGTGACACTTTTCAAAATATGTAATAAAACTTTAAACTATAAAAACGTCATTTGGGGTCCTGAGGACTCCTAAGGCAGGCATCACAATCACATTTTCCACATTGCCAAAGCACTCTATGCAGCAGTGTGTGTTCTTTGCTGTGTGATGTTATACCTCTGCTCAGCCACAGTGACACTGGAGTCAGCAGGTGTTCGCTAAGAGCATTCCTGATGTCTCCCAGTAATCAGCCTCCAGCAAACACACCATCCTATGCCATCTGACACACTGCAAATCTGGACCAGATTTAAATATCATATGTACTCCCTGACCATTTGGTCACGATGTCTATAAAATGGCCTTGATGGCTGCATATCAGCTAGACATTTAGGCCTAGTGCCAAGTACCCTTTTTGACAGGTACAGGTGGGATTCAAGGGGCTGTGAATATGAATAGGGCTGAGGGTTCCATCCACTGCACCTTCAATCCCAGGTATGCCTGCAGTGGCATGAAAACCAATTATAGTGTCATACAGGGTATCCCCTCCAGCTGGAACTCGTGTGTAGTTGTGCACACGGTGCAACAAAAATGTGATCAGTGCATGCACAGATCTGGACACGGCACCTTTGCAGAGACCATGTGCATCACCAGTAGTCTGCAAGTATCCACTGGTGGCATAGAAGCAGAAGGCTGTCAGAAGCTGCATGGTGAACTGAGGGCAGAACTCCGGTATGTTCCTCTTTTCAATTTATCCTGCACCAGACCACGCAGGCTCATTATGTCGCCCCAGGTCAACCTGCATTTCTGTCTGAATTATTCATTACCGAGATGGTCTAGGAGGTTCAGGTCCTCCCACAAAACAGCATTTGGATGAACAACCTGGCTTCCTGCACAGTCCTGTATCAAATGAGCGGTACTGTTCTCTGCCATTGCTGGTCATGAGGGGTGATTCGCCTTCCAATTCAAAGGATGTGACTGAACACGTAGCGAGTTTGATTGGTTAGCTCATTAATAACAGTGACATGCAGACTTACAGCCAGGTGCTTGAAATAACGTAAATTGTGGTGATTGTGTGGTGGGAGTTGTATTCTGTTTGTTAACACCCTGTGTAATTCATACTGTAATATTAAGCTGCGTTGTAATGGCTGCAACTGCACCCACGCTCTTTTATGAATGTATGATGGATCAATTTTAATTGTTCTTCCTTATATTCAAATTGCTTAGAGATGTTAGAACAGCAAGCTGTTTTTGCACTAATTTATGTTATAAGTTTGAACGTTGGCCTTTTATTATTATGATATTACCAAACAATGTTATTATCATGCTTTCCAAAAAGGAACGTCAGTTTGTTTTGTGATTTATTTCGGGTGATCTCTGTGTTTCTGTAACAGGACTGCAGGCAAAAGTTCAAAGAGCAAGGTAGAAAATAGCGAGTGGATCAGAGCAAGATAATGAGCAAGATTATAAACTACTTTAGTTACAAAGGGTTTTGAGAAACACTTCTTAATTAATAATCTTAAGTGCTATATAATGAACTACTTAGCCTTATTAAGCTTTTGGGAAACCAACCAACTATTTGCAAGAAAGATTTACAAATGGAGTATTCCCTTACTGAAAATGATGGAGACCCAATTTCTCTAGGCAGGTTCCTAGAATCCAGATTTACGTGAGGTATGTTTACAGCCACAGATCAGCTCCTGTGGCTGTGTGTGTTATTTCCTTTGTCGTTTTTTGTCACTTGTTTTGAAAATCGTAAATCCCCCCCAGCGCTGAAAAGTGTCAGTTTCCCATGGTTGTTCACGTGTTTGCCTTAATCGCTTGCAAATGTTTTTTTTTTTTTTTCCATTTGCCAATTTTTTTTTGGTATCCATCCTTGTACTACATTCAAAGCTTTTCTGAGCTATAATTATAATTCATTGTCCTTTCCGGCATTACAATGTTCTTAAAACAAGTCAAACAAAACAGAGAAAGGGAACGGAAACTCAGAGTTCAGTTTTTCTGTGAAATTTCTCTCAGTTGTCTTTTTATTCTAAAAAAAATAAACAAAAAAGCATTTTCCAAAAAAAAAAACACATAAAAGGCTGCTGTTATGAGGCATGATGTATGAAACACACAAATAAGGCATAATTACTGCTAATTAGTTTTCCTTTTTTTTGCCTATTCCCAGAAAGAATTTCCAAATGTTATGAAGTTAATGTGCTATTGTCTTAATTGTTTTAATGGGATAATCCCTGATTAAAATGTGTATTTTCTTAATTGCTAGGTACTAATGGTCCACGATGTTGCAGTATCTTGCTTCAGGTTTCATGCCCTTATTGATGTCTTCAAACCTCAGAAAGTTTCTCAGGAAGTTTTATGTACACATTATAAAATTATGCATTAAAAAATTGTCTTTGGTATGAATGTGATATCACATTCCATAGCACAGTTGGGGAAATGCTATTTTAAACACTGGAGTTCTGTTTTTATTCTCTAAGGAATCAACCACACACTGTAGCAGGAGATTAAGCATATTGCTGCATGTAGCGCAAGTCAGGTTTCTTTTTAAAAATGCACGTCCGTCTTTTGTTTGATGTAAACAGAGTGACCTTGCAATGCGTTGGCGTTCCTGCTCTGTGCCCAGCCAAAGCCGTTAGCGGGTTTACTCAGAATGCCATGCCCAGCACTCTGCCAGCTGTCTGCACTGTTTACATCACGGGTCCACGGCAGACCGGTCACAGCTGCTGAGAAAAAGAAAAAAAAAAGAAAAACAGCTTCAAAACCGTTACACTCCGTGAGAATCCAGCCGCCGTTGGAGCCCGTGTCCGTCTGGCAGAACGTTCATTGAGAAAGCGTTATCCGGGCGTCGAAGCATGCTGTACGCTTCCTAGTGCCAAGGGAGCGATCCCTCACGAAATGAATCGTGGCTAGGTCCAGTAATCTCTGATGTTTCCTCAGGTGAGAAGATGCTTGTTTACTCTCAGAAGCCTTATGTTACAGGAATACCACAAAACAAATGTGTATAAACACTGTTTATTTTTTTATTATGAATGTAAGTGTGACTTTTTTGTAATAGATGCAGGTGTCCTTTTGAACACTGTGAAATTTTATTTTGTCATGGATTGTATTTCGAAGGACTTACTGCTGTATGTGATTAAACATACATTCTCTCAGCTTCAGTGCCTCCAGAAAAATAACAATATCGAGTTTATGTCATGTATTTTGCTAAATTATGACCATAATAATCTTTTTACAGTGTTTTACAGATAAATAATTATTGAGTAACATGCTCAGTTAAAGGTTTCATTACCTCAGATAACATCCAATTAATAACTGAAGCAGCAAAGCCGTCTGTGTGTTCTGCTTCGAAGACATAATAGGGGCACATAATTAGACATATTTAGTATAATGGCTTGCATTTTTCTGTTCGAGTAAATAATGGGAACTGCTCCACATACGCTGAACGTGAGGAAAATTGTGTTATTTTGTTCGTGTCGTTTTCCCGCAGGATTTGGTCACCAATGTGTCCCCGAGAATTGTCCGTGGGACGACCTCGGGTCACATGTTTGGCCCAGGACAGGGTTCCTTCCTCAATATCGAGCTCATCAGCGAGAAGACGGCTGCGTACTGGTGCCAGAGTGTGAAAGAGCTCAAAGCAGACTTCCCTAATAATGTAAGTCATTAGTGGTGCTCTTCCGGGTTTAATGAATGAAAACTCCCCTCTGAGGAGTATTTCCTTTATTTATTTTTATCAATATTTGGCTAATAGCCACACATCATATATGATTTCTCTGTCTCTAATTGTGTTTATATTATCTGCATCCAGAAATCAATAAGCCAGTTACGTGGAATTGCAAACATGTACATGAAAAGGGTTGGGGGTTCGAATCTGCTCACCTGCGCTCTGCATGCATGTCTGGGGTTTGTGTGCAGTTCCCATGTGACGCGGGCTTCCTGCAGGTATTCCACTTTCTTCCATCATTCCAAAGACATGCGCTTTGATTAGTTCTCTAAATGTGCATTTATTATGCAGTTGTGAAACAGGTGACAGGGGCCTTTTATCGTTACCATGTGTGGCTGGAATGCAGTGCACAGTCAGTAGGTGGGCAGGCTTTGTGGCCTCTCGGCACTTTCTTGGTGGCAGTGTGGTGAACCCGAGAGAGGACGCTTTATTTAGCCGTGGTGATTCCTCTGAACCTTCTCATCCCGCCTGTCTTGACGCTGTGTGGTGACAGGACTCCACATAATTGCACATTTTCAAAAATAACATGGTATTTGTCCTTGAACTTTTAGTTGGGGTTTAATAAAGTCTTCATTGTGCAGTGTGTGTAAATTTATACACACACACGCAATAGGCTTCAGGATGTGAATAATTATTTTAAATTAAAGTTCATTTTTACTCACATATAAAAAAGTACAGTTTTCTATTTCGTTTAAATGTGATCATTTTTACTTTGATTTAATGCAACTTTTGAATATTTATGACTCCATCCATCCATCCATCCATTCATCCATCCAGCCAGCCATTTTCAAAATCCGCTTATGACCTCTTAGGTTTGCAGTGATCCAGAACCTAGCAACAGAAACACAAAACTGGGGAAACCTTTTTCAGGTCACAGCAGTCAGTTTCAGGGTGCTCTCTCACGCACACGCATTTGTCTTCCTGTCTTTGTGGAGACCGTCCATTCATTTCAATGGGCAAAACTGCAATACTAACAGTGACAACCGTACCCCATAACACAATAACCTTAACCATAAGTAACCAAACAAAATGCAAGACTTTTTACTTTTTTTTATTGCAGTCACACATTTTTAAAGTGTTCTTCACAATGTCAAAATAACAGGTTTTTATCACACTGCGGGGACACCACACGCACACACACTCATGCACACGCACACACACACAAAGAAGCACAAACATGCAGATTTATACATTAATGGCAAAGCACTGTCCCTAGCTACATGTGTTTGGATTGTGGGAGGACTCCAGCACTCCCCTGGGGAAACCCCAGTAAAAAGCCTGAATTTAAGCACCCCTTGCCGCTTATTCCCGATAGCGTGCGTGCAGTGCCCGCCATGCACCTGTATAAACATGAATTCAGCGCACTACACATGCTGAAACGCCTGCACAGACTCTTCTGAGGTGAGCTTCACACAAGCAGAGGGTGGGCCTGCCACCATTGTGACTGTGGCCAGGTCTACGATTCCCCTTTCCACTCTTGTCAACAAGAGGCAGACAGGCAGGGTCACTGTGCCTTGTCACACAATGCGTGCGAGTCCCTGGGTCTGTGGATTTGTCATTGCGCGCACTCAGTAACAAAGCCTGCCTTTCGCGCTGATCTCGCAGAGAAAAAAATATCAGACACGCAAGGCCAGAGACGACTTGTTAACGATATTCATAAAAATGTGAAAAGAGTATAGAAATAAATCCTTATCGCTGAAATTTTATTAGTTGGCTTTGTAGGTCATGGCTGGCTGCCTTGTTTCATTGATTTCTTTTATCACTCTGCAGATGTATTTCATTACTCCTGCACGAAAACTGTGTTTTTCTAGAGAGAACGCTTCATCCCAAAATATTAATATGCCTCTGTCGGCAAAGATTGACAGTTATCAAGCAGTCAGTATCTTGGAGACACAACACTCCGCAGATGAGAGGAGACGGTGCCTGGTACATCAGTAGTCTTATGAAATTAATAAAACAACTTTGGCTCACGGTGGCCTACCTCCTGTGCTGAGTAGACTTCATAGCTGGGGTGTGAGTCACATTTGTTCTTTTGTTTCTTCTATATTTTGATTTGTGGCTTTTTTAAGGTATTCTCCTCCAGTTCAGACGGACATACCCTTAAATGCTATAGTCAAGTCCCACTGGTTATACTAAAATGACTAACATGCTCAGCATTAATCACTAAAATGTGTATATAATGTGTAAATAACATTTATATAAGATTTCCCTTAAACTCATACACTGGAATGTTAAACTATGTTGAATCTTCACTTTGTCATCTTTTTGTCTGATAGAAAGCCCTTACCTGTCATTCAAAATAAGAGTCATTAATGTACACCAATAAATTAGTGTTAAACAGGGTGGGATTTCCATCAGCCTTCAAAATACAATCACGGAAGGATATTTCTTTGGGAAATTGAATTTTCAAGAGGCGGCAGCAGTATATGGTGGCTGATAATGGCGAGCGAGCGGTACCATTGTAGGGTCGCTTGTTAAAAGTGCAGTGTGCCGCTGTCCTACAAAGCTTGTTTCTGGGTATGAGCGACCCCGGCCATCTGCAGAGATCAGGTTTTAGCCTGGCACGACTTCACGCTGCGGGTGACATTAATATCGTGAACACCGCCATGTCTGTCCCGCGCTCACATGACCGGCACATATTTGTGGTAAATGCCGGTGGGGAGGCACGAGTGCTGGCAGATAGGACTGTTTCCATCAGTTCAGTGTGGTTTCTAACATGAACTTTGAAGGAATGATGTAATTTTCCCCTCTGCCCATGACTGGCACAATACACTTTCAAGCATTTAGCATTTTCACAAACATCAAAGGATAATTGACAGGCAGTACTTTTATTAACACTGATACACAACTGACTGAATGATTTTAAAGGTGTCATTCAT
>JAODUD010000033.1:14145870-14156406 GCA_026784285.1 Stomatorhinus walkeri | reverse complement strand
CTCTTTTATAATGTTATACTTTCTTTTATGATGTTTCTTCCTGATTCGTAAAATCAAGGATTCAAAGTCATCAAATTGAGGCCATATTTTTCAATACATCTCAGTTTATATATATATATGGCCTCAATTTGATGACTTTGAATCCTTGATTTTACATATATATATATATAAACTGAGATGTATTGAAAAATATGGCCTCAATTTGATGACTTTGAATCCTTGATTTTACAAATCAGGAAGAAACATCATAAAAGAAAGTATAACATTATAAAAGAGCTTACAGTATGAGATTTGAGATATATACGATATATATATGTGTGTGTGTGTGTGTGTGTGTGTGTGTGTTTGTGTGTGTGGTCTAATTGATGTTGATAAAAGCTAATTAATTTGGCACGTTTTATTTTACTGTGAGTCACAAAGACACTTCACCCAGCATATATAAACTTGTTGATATCCACTTGGTGAGACTCTCAGGAATTACAGTCCTGTTTATCCACTGTAACATATGGGACAATTTGGAACAGATTTAAAATGGTAAGATTGGTTCAGAGAATGCAGAATTGCTTTTGCATGCATAAAGAACCTGGGGAGCGGGAATGCTTTCGCCTGTGGGCACATACAGAGGCAAGACGTATAGTTATTGTTCAAGTTCTCAATGGGATCTTCCATTAGTCGGCTTCCTTATTTCACTCGAGGGGCCGAAAGCGATTGTGTCCGATTGTTAGCCATGCTCAAGCTTATTATTGAGAAGGTGCTGCTCCAAATATGTTAAGTGGGAATTGTGAGGGTGGGTCGTGCTTCTTCTGGAAGAATCTACTGTGTGTAACACATTGCACATTATATATTTGTTTATTTATTCTGCCTATTTATTTTCAACCAGTTGGAATGCAGGGCAAGTTGAAAATTTAAAAACCATTAAGGGATTTTTTAAATTATCTTTATTAACCTAAGATTCTGTTAAATCTTGAAATTATATTTAAGGTTTTTATGGACATAGACTAGCTATGTTTGTTTTAACATTGTACATGGATGAAGAATCATGAAGAACAACAAAGGACATGTGTGCTGAAAAAAAGCCTCGCCTAAATAAAAGAATAGCTCAAGTAGTGTTGAGTAAATTAAGTATTAGCAAAGTGATCAGGATGGTGTGTGTTGTAACGTTTCTACCTTTCTAATAGAAGCTGTCTGATATACCATTCTGGAAATTATAAACAAAAAAAAAAAACAAAACAAAAAAACAAAGCAGAATAAAAACAATCAAACCGTTGACAAGCCTTGTGTTTGGGAAAACATTGCATCCAATTAGGAGTGCTTCTCTGACTGTTCAAGACATCGATTTGGCAGTTTGCTCGCACCACACATCCCTCTCATTAAAGCAGCCACAGTTCACCAGCTCCAGCAGCTGTGAATGGACTTGTGGTTAATTATTACACAACAAATACGTCGCATTCATGTAGAAGGCGAAACAAGCAAGAAGCGGCTTTGTCTTAATGGGGTTATGTGAGTGAGCGTCAGATGATCCAGGGAAAATCCTGGGCCTCAGGTGGGTGTTTATGGATGTCAAAAAATCTCGTATGTTCTGCAGCATTGTATGGAAATTGCATAAGAATTGCTGCTTTCAATTTGTTAAACGCAAAGACAAAAATCCTTCCCATTTCAGCAAGACTGTAGCTTTTGTTTGTAACTGCCAATTTTTAGCTTTTTTTAAAAAATGTGAATTCATTGTTGTCTGATATTTTATTGCATTTAATTGTTCGTTTAATTACAGCAAATTACAGCAGTATTTCTATCAAAGATGAAAGCTTTTGAGCTACACATTTGATAGCAAAATCTTCCACTGGTTCTGGACGGCTACCGGAAATTTTAGAACCATATTTATTTAACAGCATTACTGTGTTTTGAGTTTCCGTGTGTGTGCCTTGTGTCGGACTGTCATCCAGTCTGCTGTGTACCCTTAGCTAATACCCTGCTCTGCCTATGATAGGCACTTGGGTCCCCACAACTCCCTACGAAGCAGTTCGAAGGCAGACGGACAGACGGATCGATCAATCAGTTATGATACTGCACATTGTATTATTTTGCGCGTGTTTTCAGATAGGAAAATTACCTTACATGCAGTTAAGTAGAAGTACTCACTTGTTATGACACTCCAAGAAACCTGTCATTTATTTCTGCACCAGAATTAGAGCTAGAATATAAAATTGCAAAGTCTCTTCTGCAGCAGGTGCACTACATTTATTTATTATTCGTTTTGAATGGATATGACATGATGCTAATTATGATAATTATGCTTTGCATCAAGTGGCAGAAGCTGTCTGGTGGCACTCTTGTTGAGCATAGCCTGGGCAAGTAGATGTCCCAGAAGGATAGATTCCACTTGTCCTACCAGCGATGCCCAGTTGAGAGAGGAGGGCAGGGAAACCTTAGCTGTCACAGTGGCAGCTATCATTGCATGAGGTCTCTTGCTGGGATGCCTGTCAGAGATTTTAACAGGGGCGTTGAAATAGCGTTTTTGTGGGCTTACATAGGTTTCCCAGGACTTTCTCAGACCTAGAGGCTCCACTTAAGACCAGATCTTAGCCAGACTCAAGGTTAGAGAACTATAAACTATGATAAGAAACAAAGTAGAGAACCAGAAAATGTTGTAAAAAACCTTTTACATACACATCAGTGATCTGGGCCCAAGATGTACTCTCTAACCTACAGCCCTATCATAATGAACAATGGTTAATCTCAAAGTAAGTTTGATTGTTAATAAATCCCCATACTTTTCAATCTTCAGATTATTCGTGTAAAATACAAGTTTACACATCTTTTTTTTAATAAACCCAACTCAACTTTAAAAAGATTAGAATGAGAAGTAGGTACACACAGTGACAGTTTTCAAGTGACAAAAGCTTGAATTTAATAGGTGAAAAACTGTTGTCAAATAGTGTTTCAAATAATGATATTCTTGGTATTTGATATATGATATTGGGGGATCATTTCTAACATTTTTGTGGTATATGTAAGAGAACTTAACATCTTAACCTCTTGAGAAAGAAAAAATTGAATTAATAAAATCCAGCAGTGAAAACTTGAAACATTTTTGAGGTACATATTGCACTTTTCCCAAAATTACTTTGGCATTCCTTGTTTACCCTCTTAGCCAAACAGACCACTATTTACATTCAGTGGAGAGAGGCGTCTCTCACATCTTCCATGCGGAAGACAAACTGCCTGCCAGTTTGCTTTAATTCCTTTTCAATGTTCAGGCTAACGGTGCGGAATTCTTCTGCTCTTGTCTGTCATGAATATGGTAATCTGGGGAAATCACTACAGGCAAGTACTTCTGTGGCACGGCATGGAGTAGAGGAAACAAAATGTCCCGTTCCTGCCTATCCCCCTGCCGCTACAGGATTGTCGCGAGCGCTCTGCCTGACAGGCCTCCAGCTGTGCGCAGCGATAATTGGTGCGACTCGGTCTTTATCAAAAAGCCTTTATCGAGGCAGCTCGTAGAGGACGGTGGACCTCAGAGGGAAGAACGAGAAGCAGCTCCGGCGTCTACATGGCCTTTGTGTGGCTCGCTTTATAGTCAACGTTATGCTACACGTTTGCTCCTGCGGCATGGCGCCTACCCGGGGTTTTCAATTCCTCATGAACCATTTACAGAGCTCTGCGCGGAGGGAACCTGTGCTCGTCGTATACATTGTATCTGTTTCGATTTCTCTATTTGTGTTTCCAGTGTGATGGAGGTCTATTATCAAAGAAACATCTGTTTCTCAAACTGAAGGAGTTTTATCATCAGAAGAAACATCAATTTCACACATTTCCTGACAAATACAGTTTGCATCATCATAGTGTCTTTTGTATAGCAATTTAACGACATATATGTCTGTGAAATCATGGTACTATAGTGTTTCAGTCTATGCAAATCAGATAAACCTGGCGGGCGCACGTGTGTGTGTGCGTGTGTGTGTGTATACGTATATTTTTTAATACTATTTATTTTTGACAAGGCAACAAGGCACTACTCCTAAACAATACGACCACTGAGACAGTAATATATTCACATACACACATATGTAGATATATCTGTGCAGCATTCCTCAATCTGGAATGCAGATTAATTAATATAGTTCTGATGGTCATTTAACTTAATATGCGATCAGTTGATGAAAAATGCAAATTTTGATGAAGTTGTTGAGCATTTTCCCAGCTAACAGGGAACATTCCCGGAAGGATTTTCTCAAAGCTGGCAGAGAACGTTCCTATGTAACATTAAAGGAACATTATTTTCACATTTTACATTTTAACAAAGGTTCTGTCAATGTCAGCGCGATAACCTTATTACCCGTACCTCCTTTTAACATAATTATTGTTGAAAAATATTGTTTTATCATAAAATATTATTTTATAATACTGTTATGTGTGTGACCATGGGCCATTCGCCTGAAACAAATATGTATATCTTTTCATTATTTACCTCGCTTTCCCAATTCAGAGTCTCCCCAGCTTTGGTCCTTATCTCGTGGAGAAGAAAAAGATCTTAGCCGATTATAAGCAGAAGCTGAAAGACATTGATGTTACAACAGAATCAAAAGGTCCCAGAAGATACACACCAAAGAAACCCATCCCTTGTGTTGAGGTAAGTTGCTGCTGCATGTTCTGGCTTGTCAGGTACTATTCTCTATGTAACGGATGATATAACTTCAGTGTTTTTTGGCTGTTTGATTGTGTTTGATAGCTAGCTTTTTGTTTCCGAAGGCTGCAGAGCTCTGTAGATAAACGTTGTATCGGTATAACTTTGCTTGGTCCCTTGTCAAACTGAGACATTTCTTAGGATGTCATTGGCAAAGCTCTGAGTCACGTTGGGGCTTACGGGGAGCTCAGCACTGAGGAGCAAGTGCAGGCGCTGGTGGACAAGGACATGTGCATCAACTGCGGCAAATGCTACCTGACTTGTAACGACTCGGGATACCAGGTATTTGGGTACCACACATGCAAAACTTCGGGGTCAGTGATGGCAGCATAATCCTCAGATACACACACACACACACACACACAGGTTTGTATTTATATCTTTGTGGGGACTCTCCATTCATTTCCATGGGGAAAACTCTAATCATGACATGATGATTTTAACCCTTACCCAGACATAACCTTAACCATAAGTAACCAAACAAAATATGAGACTTCTGGCATTTTTAGGTTTTTAATTGCAATAATTAAAAATGAAATTTTAAAAATTGTGTGTTTTATCCTAAAGACGTTACATAGGATGATTTAATAAAAATGAAAAATGGTCACCACAATGTCAAAATAATAGGTTTTTTAACACATTGTGGGGGACATTTGGTCTCCACAATGTAATATAAGCACAATCCAGACACATACACACAATGATCTGTCAAACCAACCACATTCCCAGCTACTAACATTAAGACCCTAATCATCCGCAGTCCCTGTGCATTTGGTAACTGCGTTGGTGACCCAGTGTTCCACAGCCCATCCCAGACGGCACGGGTCATGGGGCAGGCAGCACCCTGTACTAACACGCAGTCACTCGCTGAGCTGGCAGTTAAAACGAGCGCTCCAGAGGGAGCCTGTACGGACATAGGAGAAGAGCATGCAACTCTGAACATGCAACACGCTGACCCAGGCCTGGAATCCACCCTGTAACCCTGATGGTTTGAAGCAGCAGTAGTACTTTATTAATTCACGTCACAAATGTCATTCCATGCGTGCAGCTCCCAAGCCATTTTCGTGATCAGGGTCACATAAGGCTCTGGAGCCAATTCTAGAGAGCACAAGGCACAAGGCTGGGACACATCTGGACAGAATGCCAAATGCCACAATTATCACAGTGTATATTTCTGACATAATCTTTGCATCACTGACTGTGACATAATCTTTGAGTCACTGTCGGCATCCACCCCCCTAAAGGAAGTCTCACTGTTTTTCTCCTTGGTTCTGTGGATGAATTTAGGTCCGCTACTTGTAATACTTAAATTCCGGTCCAGTTTTATCAAAGCTATGTTCTTCACTGCGATTCTTAAAGCTCACAGAACTAATTGTGTACTGTCACTGCCTTCCAGTAAAGAAAAATATTTGCCCTTTGAGTTACGTCTCAATCCACCAAAACACAATATAGCAACTACTCTGGGTCTTTTCCTCCTATTAATAATAACATTACATACAATGATACTGATTATTTTACTATCATGTTTTTTCTGTATCGATAGATGACATTTGAATGACATTTATGTTTAATGGTGAGATAAACAGAAATGATTATTTATTCACGTGATTGCAGATAAGCCAGACTAAGTGCAGAGGCTGTTAAAAAGGCCGCGTGTGATTAAGGGAGGCAGCACAGAGCAATGCATAGCCTGCTTGCTGCGGGTGGGGGTGTGGGGGCTCCCCTTGCCGCAAACTCTCCCACAGAGCACCTAATAATTCTAATCTAATAGCCTTTGCTTCCTTTTTTAGGCTATTACGTTTGACCCTGAGACCCATCTCCCCATGGTAACTGACAGCTGCACTGGTTGCACTCTGTGCCTGAGCGTGTGCCCCATCATCGCCTGCATCAGAATGGTTGCCAGGACAACGCCGTATGTGCCGAAGAGGGGCCTGCCTAATGCAGTACCTCCTGTTTGCTAGAGGAAGGAGGCCTGGGCTGCATTCACTGGAGAAAGGAGCTGACGTCTATTCCACAGCATTGATTCCTCACAGAACGGCTGTGAGTGTGTGTGTGTGAGTGTGTGTGTCTGTGTGTGCACGTGCGCGCGTGTGTGTGGTGGGAGAATAAAAAGTATTACCAAAACAAAGGATTATTTGGACAAATTATTCCCTTACATTTCCAAGTCAATTATTCAGCCATAATTCTGTGCAAATCGTGCTGCATTATTTCTAAACAATAGCTAGCAATGTTGTTGTCCTTTGTCAAGGCTGTGATAATGAAACTGAAGGAGAGGTTTGGAAATAATGGATGTTAATGTACTACTGTAGGACCCATAAAGCAGTCCTACATTTCTGTCTGCCTGTTAGATTAAAGGCCGTCCACAATCCTAAAGCAATAAAATAAGATACTTTGCCATGGAAAATAATAAGACAGACGAGAAGTAATAATGAACAGAGATGAATGTAGCTTTGAAATGTTCTGCCTTTGATTATCTGTGAAGTCGCTGCTCTCAGACTGCAGGTGGCCCCGTTTAAACCTTAATAGTTTGTTTACCTCCTATTGCTCCTAGTAAATCCATGTAGTGACATGCAATGTATGTTATTTGTGCGTTTCCTTTGTTTGGCATCCTAACATACAGTTTGCATACAACATCAATAATTGTGATAAAATTCCACTGTTCATTAATTTTTTTAATGTTTTATTTTGTTAATATAATAACCTTTCATTTTTTTGGCCCAATAACACACAATGCGCAGAATAATTGATTAAATAAGACTAATAATATGTTACTAATAAGACTGGTGGTTTTCACAGAAGTTTGATCATTGTTATATCAGTCTAAGATTCCTGCATTTTTTCTTTAGGTGAAATGCAACATTTTTCTCTTGTTACGTTTTATTCATTGAGGAATTGATGCAAAATATGCAATGTAATGAATATGTACGGAATAATCCGGTTCAGTTTTTAAAACTGCATATTTTTCAGTTTTCAGTCTGTATATTTTTACTGTACACATTCTGTTTGAGTAACTCTATAGTATACACATACATATTATATATAACAACTTAATAATACCTTAATCTGAAATGCTATAAAATGTGTCTTTGGTGCATGTATTTTTTTTGATTCAGGTTTGTCCAGAGCGGTGCCTTTAACAGAAGTGACCTTAAAAAAAATCACATCTCACCCCTTACTAATATCACATATGCCTTATGTCTAATGATTTCTTTTTCAGAGCAGTCCTTGTTATATGAACTATAACTGAATAAAATAATGTTTCGACTATGCAGAGTGGATTTCTGTAACAATAGTTGTAATCAAGTATATCGTATTGAAGAAACAAATAATTATAAAGAAAGTAAATATCTGGCAATGATGAGGGAACTGAAAATAAAGCAGTAAAATCCCACTGTGTCTATGCATTTAAGAGTCTTTTTTCCAAAGCCTTCATACAGGTATTTACTAACATCTGACTTTTTAGGATAAAACACATCATGTAGAATATAGGCAAAGACATTACATAGGATGATTTAATATAGAAATCCGTTAACATAATGGTATTGGCCATAGTTATAAATTTTTCAAATACTGTTAAGCTACTGAACAAGTGTAAATGTGTTTACATGCCAGCATTTTATGCATATTTGAAGTAAAAATGTTATTGTTATATACGATAATGTATCCACAGTAACATTCATGATATTTGGCCGTAATTAAAAGCTACTGATTTTAGAGACCATTTTTTTGTAGCCATCAAGTGGTCTAAGCCTGAATTGCACGAGTTAGAATGTTATCAGCTGATCCCAGGTCATTTTAAATATGTTCGCCTTTACTTGAGGAGTAAAGAGGTAAACACTTGGTTCACAGTTCAACATCGTACGAGTTTGAATAAAGTCGTGGCCCCACACAGGGCTAATCAAGTGTTACTTCTTTGTTTCCACATGCCATGGCAGACGGCACCTTCACTCATTGGCTCCTGTGGTGTGGGTCTGTTTCATATGCAAAGAAGCATATTGTTGCATTACTGTACTTGCATGGGCTTCTGTTTGACAAAAAGGGTGCATGGTATAAATCAGTTTCCCAACTGGTCCAAAATTAATGGCAAATCAGTGGGGAGCATAATCCAATGTAATTTTTACTTTTGATTATACTTTGGTGAATTATAACTCAGCTACGCAAGCGATACATCTTAATCACTGCCTAATATCAGGCCGACTCTGTTTCTTCATTAATGAAGCACAGCATTAATTCACTTTTGGTGCTGCGAGAATTCAGCCTTTTGTAACATGCATTTCTTTTGTGTTTAAGACGATGGCATCGATATAGAAGACGGCGATACTGAATTTGGTTAGAAAAGCGGTCTGAGAAATGTAATCATTTGGCATGAAATGATCTTTGTGTGGTGTTGGGGGGGGGGGGACTCGTATGGCATAAATTGCTCTTTACACGCATAACAATCCAATTTCATGCAACACAAAGAGCCATTGTGTACACATCCCCCCTCCCAGGAATTGAACCCACAACCTTGACTAAAAAGCCGGCCCCCATAAGCACCACAGCAACCTGCTTCCCTAACATTACGCCTGATATCCGCTTTTTAATTTATTCTTTTAATATGTCTGCTGTTCCTGAGAAAAATAATTACTGGTTGTTTGTGTTTAAGAGGCATTAATGTAGACTCCTTGACAAAGAAGCACAAAGCAGTCAACACCATAATAAATAAACGATGCTTTATTTTTTTGGTAGTATAGAATTAGAATTTAATTTTTGATAGCTGACTGTATTTTTGACAATGACTGTAATTTTGAGAGCATGACAATCCAATTTCATGCAACAAAAAGCTATTTTTTTTCCGAAGGATAGCTTGTCCCTCACAGGAGATGGACTCACAACTTACCTAATATGGCATCCCAAAAATGCAACAAGAATTGTATTATTTAGCCAGCAACAAAATTCTTGCCTGTTTCTTACAGGCTTTACTGCTTCTGTGTTTTCACACGATAACAAGCCATCTTTACAGGTGGCAGTGCTGTTTTTTATGCAGCATGGACACCATGCTTCAACATATGTCAGTAACCTCAGATGAAATGTAAACACAATATTTCATGCAATGGTAAGTGCATTAAGGTGTCTATTTATACTCATGTAATTTCCGGATGTTTTTATAAAATCGCTTTAATACTCAGTATGAGAGGAGTTAACCCCAGGCTTATATTAACAGTGAATGTTTCCTGCAACTGTATTACTTAATTCCTTATTTGTTATTTGTTCCGTATCTGACACCTAATCTGTATATCTAATACCTAATTTGTATATCAGTTCAATTATCGAAATTTGTACACTGGGGAAAATGACATGTAAGTTGCATTACACAGAATGATACTGTTTATTATGTAAAACCATCCACTAAAATATTTTAATTATTCTTTTTATAATGCACATTTTACGAAAAACGAAATTGATATGAAATTAACGTAACATCCAATTGTAAAAATTAAAATCGAAAGTGGAGAGGCATTAGCTGTTACAAATTGCACACATTTTTACATATATTGTTTTTACTTCCAGAAACTGAAGTTTTCAGGCTACCTTAGATTACAAGCATCATCTTTCACATTTTACAGCAGCAATAAAAAAATTCATATATAGAAGTCCACCTCCTATGCTGTAATATTTTTAATGTGCTGCTAAATGTAAAATTTGCGATAAACAGTTCTGTCAGTTTACGGACGTAGCGCGTTGGCTTCCAGCCCTGTCTCAGCACCCTGACCTACCTTATTTGATCTCGGTGAGATCGAGGTGGGGGGGGGGGGGGGGGGGGGGGGGGGGGGGGGGGGGGGGGGGGGGGGGGGGGGGGGGGGGGGGGGGGGGGG
>JAODUD010000033.1:14102636-14117989 GCA_026784285.1 Stomatorhinus walkeri | reverse complement strand
AGATCCTTTGCATTTAAATTATTAATTTTTGCCCCCCCCCCCCCCCCAATATCATACTCTCTCCTATGCCCTTGCTCACGAATGAGCTTCTGTTGCTAGCTTGCCTGTGAAGTCTATGAGTTCATTTCTACGTTCTACATGAGGGACTACTGCATCTCCAGTTCCCCCTGCTGATCTGGCGAAGTCGTGACAGCAGATCTCCAATTGCTAGTCTCTGAAGAGAAATCTCTAACATTAGAGTAAGATCTTTATACCAGGGGACAAACGCTTTACATTTAACATACTTATTTTTGTTGGGGCTGCTAAATTAATTGTATTTCTCAGTGGTGAAAAATTAATAAGCGAGTTCAAAATCTAACCTTTCTTTAAGTAGGACACTAATGATAAGTGACCTTTAGATGATGCTTGGGTGAAATTGTGAACAATGTATTTGGTTTATGACTTATACATAATATGTCTTACATGTAAAATACTTAAGTACTTTAAATTAGGGTAGTTGAGCTCCTCACCCCCCCCCCTCCCCCCCCTTACATACAGACATATACCTCCATCAAAGTGCATTTTTTCAGCCTTCTTATTTTCGCTTTATGAGCTTTCTCAAGCAGCGTGAGCTACTCTGAGCTCTGTTCACTTAATTCGACCCATAGCCCTGCTGGCATCCAGCCGACAGCCGACTTTGGTGCGGAGTGATGACAGAGGAACCCGTCCAGCTCATTTGACAGAATGCAGGTCAGTTTGCAAAAAATATTATACGAAATTTTAAATTACCTCAATATTATTATGGAAAATTAGGAAATTTATGCTAGGAATCATTGTATATTCATTATAGTGTCTGCTTGTGTATATCTTCATTATTTTTAGTATTTTTGCTGTGAATAGGATTTAGAGTATTAAAATGATGTATATATATTAATAATGTTGTTAGTTGAATAATTATAGTCACACTGGAAAAGAAAGGGTTCAAGCGGTTAAAGAAGTTTCCACAGTTAATATATCCTTTCTCTTTATTTAAGAGCAGGACTGCTGATGAAGTAACAGATGTGGGTGAACAAATTTGTGTCATTCCTTATAACAGGTTAAAGGTAATATATAAGGGGTAGGGTAATATATAACTACTGTTAAACTATATATTAATACTCTTGCAGTTTCTCATGCCTGCAGGAATTTCATAAAATTAAAACGTAGTAGATAAAAGTAGTAACATGATTAGAGATTAATTTTTAATCTTTGGAAAATAGTGGACATATAGAATATTTGACATGTACAGCCTTCACCGTTAAAACCTTTGTGTTAAATTTCTAATGTGCTACATGGGTACATCTGAAAACTGCAGGGATACTTAAAACTCTGTAAACTATAAAACGCCATAACCATTCATCTACTGCCAGTGGGAGGTTTCCCTGCTGTGCTTCACAGCGAAACAGGGTGTGCAGCTCTGCAGGTTAGGATGCTGTGCCTGTTTAAATCTCAGGGCGGGGGGGGGGAATTGTTTTACCACTGGGCCACTAAGCAAAGGCCCTTATCTCCAATTACTACCTGTCTTCTGAAATGTTTGTCATTTTGGATAAAAGTGCCAGGTAAATTGCTGTATACACGCAGTGCACATATACAGTATGTATGTATGTATGTATGTATGTATGTATGTATGTATGTATTTGTGTGTATGTGTTGAATATGGTTTATTCATTCATTCACTTCTGAACTTATACAATAATAAAAAACACAATAATAATCATTGCAGAAAACAATGGTTTCTGTTGGGACATATTAAGAAAATGTCTAGTTATTCCCTGTATTGAGGGAGATCTAATTTTACACAGGTGAAAAACAATTGCCCTAATGAGGACTCAGTAGGCTGTTGTGTTCTGTAAGGCAAGACCACAGATAAAAGCTAATCATCCTGCTTGTGAATTTGAAAGACAGCTGTGAAAATGAAGCTTAAGGAGGATTTCAAGATGATGTAAGCGAATGCATAGTATAAAACCATATCTAAGTATCTGCATGCATCACTGGGCACGGTAGCTCAATATCCCCACGCCATTAATAAAGCGTCACAATCACTATCGGGTAATGGAAGGTACATCAAACTGCAAAGATGCTACCTAGGAAACCGCCTATGTGGAAAAGAGACAGACTTGTAAGAGAAGCCAGAGAGAGGCTGCTGGTCACTTTGAAGGTGCTGTGAGGCTCAGTGTCTGAGAACAGACGAAAGGTGCATTAGTCAGCCATGTGAAGAGTGCCGCGTACCACTGGCCTGCATGGGAGGGTGGCGCCACGGTGGCACAAGAGGCACCACAGCTCAGACATTAAAAAGCATGTCTGCCATGAGTTTGCCAAAGGGCATAGAAGCGACCCAGTTATTATGTGGAAAAGAGCTTTTTAGTCAAAATCCTAAATAATATTTGCAAATCTAAAACTGCCCATTCCTCATAAAACACCTTATCCACACTGACTTCAGCAAAGACCGGGCATCTTATTAAACTAAACCTATTTAACAGTGGATGGTGGGAATCGCAATGAAATACATTATGTCAAGCAGTGTATCAGTGTGGTAAACAAATGAAAATTGGGAGAAAGAATGATTTCGAACACAGTGACAAAGTAACATTAAAGTTACTCAAAGACAAGGTATAGGCCCTACAATGATCTAGTCAAAGCCTTGTGCCAATCAGAGAATCTGTGGCACAAACCTTTCCTGAAAACATAACACAATGTCTCATTAAACAAATTCAGTTTTGGATTTCAGCCCTCTTACACATAAATTACAGTGTAGCATTTGAAATCCAGTAACATAATACAAATGGTATATTAAGCACTTTATGTATATCTGCTTATATATTTGTCAACCCCTAAAATGACCAAAATAGGAAATTAAATTCAGCATTCATTTGAATTAATGAAATGCATGCAGCAGCCACACTGATGTCAGTTTTGAATACCAGAACACCTATTTTGTACAATAACCTAATTTGGAACTGTAAAGCTCAATCTTGTGCAGTTCACAATCACTTTGAGTGTATGTTATCATGAAAAGGATAATATTGAAATGTATTCTAGTTGGCTATATAATAAGCTTTAAAGAGTCTAAAATAATTATAGAACCACAGAAATTACTGTATGTTAAGAGTATCGCCTGTATCTTATGCAAAAAAGAAGTAAATTATTGTTTTGTCACATACGTTCATGCAAATTATTCTGTAGAAAAAAGACCAAAGAAATTTCAATTCTAAAGTGTTTTATTGTAGTTAGCTTGTAATTATAAGACTTACTGAATATATGTTGTGTATTTTTTAAATCATTTTATGAGTTGAAATGTAACGAGGGTACCCCATGAGTCTTAGGATAACCTTAATTATTCAATAGGTTCAATGATGAAAAATGGAAATCTAATGTCTATTTACATAATATTTCATGTTTTATTCATTGGTTCTTTTTAGAGTGACATGGTTTGCTAACAAACTATAGGAGAACTGTAATAGACTGAATAGATAAACACTGGACATTGTTAAAACAAAACTAATTGTAACTACCTTATTACTATATATAATTTATTCGTGGTATAAAATTCAATTTTGAATCTTAATTTAGTGGGTTGAGCTAATAACATAGAAAAAGAAAATTATCAGTCATTTAAACTGGGAAATGACTTTGTTGTCTAATTGGAAGAGGAATATCTGATATGTATCTAGGGCATAGGTTCACCCCGGTTCTGTGTTTCGATTTTGGCATTAAGGAATCTTTAACGACTTTGAATATCCATAATATGTAAGTGTAACTGGGTTAGGTAACTTGTTCCAAATGCAAATTTAGCTTGATTGATTAAGCACAGGTGTTTGCAGTAATTTGCCTCATCTCAATTAGTTTCAGATTGCCCTCCCCTTGATTAAAAGGTTGGGGGCTGCAGTAATGCCCATGGTTAATGTGGGGTTTTAGCAGTAGCACAGGATATGTTGATAAAAAGTGCTGTGTATCTTGCAGGAAAGTTCATTATTATAATTTTACAGTACATGCCTACAATAAGCATAATTATAGATCTTGCTAAATACTTACCATGCTGATGTTGGCTTGATCAAAAACAATAGGCCACCTGCCTTGAGACACGCTGTCATATGATTGGGCTTTTTAGTAGGGTGGTTGCTAGGTAATGTGTTTTAAAAGCAACATGTAAGTCAAGAATCATAATCCTGTATTAAGGTGGGATTTTACTCAGCTACAAACTATTTCATGTTAAAATACGTGCGTTCTATTCAAAAAAGTAAGCACTAAATCTTAACCTTTTTACCTTTTTTGGGCTTTAGGCACTCCACATATAGTTTTAGTCCTTTGTGTCGCATCTTTTCATATCATCCATGACATCATTTTCATATATATGATCATTGTATTAAATTACTTATAAATTGTCAATGTGACTTTTTTACCATCACGGTTTTAAAATGGGCTTACTATGTTACATGGCATTGTCTCTGTACTAAATTGTAAACTTAATGTATTTATAGTTATTGACATTGTGTCCACAGGTATCAAAAGATGTCATGAGAAAGCAGGCCCTGCATATCCAATACCAACAGAATGACAGCCACCCACAAAGTACATTGCTATATTTATACTTACGCACACTGCAGCCCATGAAGTCAAACATGTGATTTTAGCCTAAAAAGAACACTATTCTACAGGTGTCTTAGATCTTATGAATAACCAGTGTATTATTGTGCTGTTCAATCTTATATTGCAATCTTCATGCATTATTATGTATGGAATGTAATACTAATACAATTTATTCTGTAAATAATGAATTGCCAAAAAGTGACATTGCATATTAATAGATTTTGAGAATATGACTTGTCAAATATAAGACACTGATTTCCTCCATTAGTCATGAAGTCTGTGTTGTGATTTTCCATGGTATTCTTGTCTATAGGCATAGATGAGGAAAGTAAACATTCCAAGATAAATGTCTGAAATAAAAGCGAAATAACATCTTTGTTTTGACTAATCACACCATCTGACAAGCTAATTCACATGATGCTAAGGCACCGTCTACATCAGGCATTCGGAGAACAACCACAATGGAAAGATCAGCCAGCAGGCAACTTGCAGTGAAAAATGTAATTGTAATTCCAAACCATATAATGGTCAGTGAAGTCGCATAACCTATCGATCTGGAGATGAAATATAAAATGATGTAGGCTTGAATTTATCGAACAGTATACAGCGTGTGTTTGTGTGTGTGCATGTGTGTGTGTGTGTATTAGCATATGTAGTGTAAATACTGTACATTGGACAACAGGTAGCATAGTGGTAAATTAGATGAATAACATGAACGGTGGCAGTTTCTAAGTTCCAAGTAGGGATTTGCGGTAGTACAGTGAGGCACACAGCAGTAGTGCTCCAGTAAAATATTAAGCAGTTTAGACGGCTCAAAAAATTTTCCACTGCCGGACTCTGGGGTAATCTCAAAGATAATTATCTTCAGCCTATGGATCAATCACATGCCCACCGCGCACATCTGAACAGCAGGTATAACTGAGGGAAGATGTGACATTTGCCACTAATTCGGGGGGGAGGCAACTTAGAAATAGGGTGATAAAGCAGGATAGTCAATGCCGAATCTTTATCAAGAGGCGGGAGCTACCAAGCGCAAGTTAAAACAATCCTATTTAGACTAAATTAACGAAGAGCAAAGGAATTAAGCCAATAAACCAACAAAACACTTCCTGCAGTATAAACAGTAAAGGAGATACCGAGGGAAACGTTGCCTTCAATCATCTCGCTCTTCCAAGATCTACTCTTACTGGCTCCTCTGCCTAGGAACAAAATAAAAACCTAAGACAGCTCATGAACCATTCCTTGTCCCATTACATTCCATCGCCCTCTAAAACCCTCCATCCAATGCAGCTTGGATGGTTCTCAATCTTGACCACAAAGGGGGATTCAAAGCAGCTGTCCCAAAGCTCAGGTGCTGATACCTCCTCTGAACGGCCTTTTACGATTAAGAAACTATATTGGGTTTGTAGAACCCATCACTGATGGAGACCAAGATGTTTCTAGCTGACACATTGGACCATGTCACAGTCCAAAGCTTGAACTTCAGCTGCTGAATCTCACAAAAAGTGATTAATTTTAGTGGAGACTTCACTCCAAAGAGACGTTGTTTTATTTTTGTGTTGAGCTTGAGAAAACATCAGGTGGAGTCTGAATCCATGCCGGAGAAATTCATATGAGAATAACAATACTGGGAATGGTTTTCGAGCAACAGAAATGAGAATGCTTGGTTTGGTCTTAGCATTTGTGGGCTGTGTGGACATTACTTGAGACAGAATGGTTGACCGTAGCCTCTTCAGCAGAGAGAAGGTGAGATGGATTGCATAAGAACATGACACCCTTGAAGTGTGATTAGTAGGGTTAGTGAGAAAAGAAGCAGAGGCAAAACCCAGTGAGACAGACCTATCTAAAGAAAAGACAAAAACAGGATGGGAAATTATTTAAGTGTACCACATATACAGTTTTGTGAGATATGATATTCGTTTTTTTCCCTCTCTTACGGATTATTTTTCAACAAAACGTGGTACAATGGCACACCTTTCCCACCCTGACTGAGAATGTGACATCAGAAGCAAAGTGAGGTGAAATATAAGAGAGAAGCAGCACAGACAGAAAGAGTGAGCAGAGCTACAGAAGTATTTATTGAGCGTGCTACAGAGGAAGAAGCAGAGTAAGCGCTGAAATCAGACCGTCAAACCGCCCGGATTGTTAGAAAATTAACCTTTAATTGTGCCATTTCCAAACTATAAATGATTCATACATTTCTAAAGATGTAAAAACCCAAATAAAATATAAAATATACATGACATTTTTCCAAAGCAGACAAAGGTTTTTTTTTGCATTTTCTATTGGCAAGGGTAGACAAGGTTTATCTTAGGCAGGTAGTTCATGTATAGAATCACTCGCATAAGTTCTGTATACAACTGAGGTCATGAAGTCACCGCCTGACCAGTTCCTGCTGATTCTGCACCGTGTTTTATAAAGCGTTACTCTTTCGTTATGAAATATAAAACATTTCAAAAGTTTAATAAATCAGATTTTTTTTGTACAATGAAATGTAAATTAAGACTAAAGGCACATAAACTTTGGTCCTACCAGGATCTCCTTTCAAAAAAACTGCCAAGTAATGGCATCACTGTCAAATGACTTCTGTTAGCCTTTTTTTGCCTTTTATAAATAATGCATGCAACAGCAGTTCAAATGATAACTTACTAGACCATTCAGTACATGCTCAGAAAACTGCAGCCTTTTTAAAATACCCAAACAAAATATAAATGCACATAAGGAAGGTTCAAAGAACATCTAAAGTATATTCAAGTCACACGCAACACTAGTACTACACACCATAACAGTAGGTGAAGCACAAACAAACAAAATAACGAACTGAAGTCTTAATTAAACTAGAGTTTCAGCTTTATATTTGGCTGCTTTGGATACAGCCACTCTGCTAGAGAATTATTATTCCTTTATAACAGATAATTCACAGCTCAGTCCAAATCCTGTGCCAACACTTACTCTACAACAACAAACAAAGTGATGAAAAGTAAGGTCCGCCATAAATGATAAGAAACCTTCAGAGGCAGAATTTCAAGCTGTACAGGTACACGTGAGGGGGAAAGGGGAAAAAAATTAAAATTACAAATCCATTTGACAGAGAATAAGTGCCTTGACAGCCAAGTTCAAGCATTTATGCAAATAAACAAAGAAGGAGGCATTGATACATTTTTATCAAGTAAGGCACATAGCTCGTCAATTATAAAACTTAACTACCTTCCTTGAAATGGAAGAAATGGGAATAAGTGGGGTAGAAATGTCTTTAAAGCATACTAGTACAACATCCTTACAAATTAGTTTCATGTAACAAATTCATCGTTTCTTAAGGAATGACTGGTTAATTTTGAATTTGTCAAAACAGTGGTCCCACGTCTGAAAAGTCAACTGGCTTTGCCACTAAAGACCATGAAGACACAGATAGTTCCACCAATGCGTTCAGATTGTTGACTTTGAGAAGGAAACACGCAGGTGATGGTTGTCCCCCATGTTGTAATTATGGAGGTCAATCAAAGCTTGAATTGCTTCTTCAACAGTAGACATCTGCAAAAGGGCCATTTTGCGGTCCCTGCAATAACAAATTAGAATTAGTCAGTATTTCTGAGATTTATAATGGTGACGTTACTTCAGAAAGCCATGGTCCTCTCAGATTTCAGACACAGATCTCTTTTTGTTTACTAAAATGCCCCTTTTCAAAAGTTCACTAGCAAAGTTCTTACTGAAAAAACTTGAAGGCTTTCACAGTGCCACCGGAGTTTGAAAACAGTACCCGCAGGTCATCCTCCGTTACGTCTTGTCTGCAAAAATAATAAGGTGACAGGTCACCGTTTTGGCAGTGTACATAACAGGGAGGGAAAAAAACCAACATAAATAATGCCTTTACTCACAGGATGTTTGACAGGTGAAGAGTTGCAGACGGGGGAAATATGTTCTGGAAGTTCTTGGAACCGGGTTTCTTGAAACGATGCAAGGGGGAGTTTGTGAAATCCTTTGTGAGCCCCTGGTCGTCCAGTCCTTCTCTGGGAAGCTGAACCATCTGGTGCTTTGACAGCGTGACCCGGATGATCTTTCCGTACATCTTCTGCCCGTTAAGATGACTCATTGCTATAACGGCAAAGGAGCTAAAATTACACTTCTCATAAACAGCGTTGTGCCATTTCCAATGAGCCATTTCCATAGCATAAACAAGGAGGTTTACACTGGAGACAATCAATCAATAATGAATGCAGAAGTTAATTACAGCACATCGCCAATCCATCAGTGTGAACATAAAGGAGTTACCTAGCACTCAATAACATGCAATATTTTTTTCCTGACCATATTTTTCTCCACCATAACACTGATAAGTATTGTTTACATGTGTGCTAGCGCTCTAAATGTTACCAGTATACAATTATGTAAATGAAATATACAAACATTCAACATACCAATACTTAATATTGTACCACCAATATTGGGCTGCCCACAGATTATAAATGGTTTTCTTTTTATTTTTAGAAATCAATCATTAGCCTAACGAAGCACAAATTACATATGCCTATATACATCATAATTATATTTACCTATACACATTTTTCATTTTTACCTCTACAGAAAGGCTATTTACAAAAATGTCTTGAATATATACAATGTTTCTTTAACAGTATAACTGTAGCAAAAATGGAAGTTAAAAACTTAAAAATAAATAAATAAAATTTAAAAAAAGATCCTCTTGAAACGAAAATATCACTACTCTCTGTGGCTCATAAGTTACAAAACCGAAGTCTGATAAACGGAAAGAGTGTCAAATGGGGACAGCCTTCAATCCGTTAAACCTGGCAATCATCACGTATGGTATTTTGGCCATTGTATTAATTTTACCTTGGGTAAAATGTCTCTTACTTACCAAGCTGGGCTTGATTCCCATCAGCCATCTGTATGAGTGCGCTGTCTTTCTTATTGTAAAGTATCTTCACACGTTGAGCATCGCCATACACACCTGTTTGAAGTGAGAGGTCGCCAGGCGTGGAAATAGAACGGGAAATCACTGTTAGCACAGTTAACATTTGCCAATTAGCACAAAGTGAACAGACAGAACGTTTAACAAAATGAGCAAACAAAACAAGTTTGTTTGTTGATATACCCTCTAAAAAGCTCCGCAAATGGAAAATTAAAAAAATACATGCTAAATAATTTAACCATGCATTAAAATAAAACTGTCTAAGGACAAAGACTTCAAAAGTGAGAGAGAGAGAGAGAGAGAGAGAGAGAACTAAACAAAAAATGAAGGAAAGTATAATAAAAATGCAATTGAACTACAAGTCAAGAACTCATAATAAATTCAAAATTCATAATAAAGTCAAAATATGAAAAACATTAAAAATAATTCTAAAATAAAAAAAGAGTGCTAACGATAACATACCGAAGAGGGTAAACAGACTTGGGGGCGTAACCATCTTTAGAAGGAGAGAAGAGCAAGCAGCGTGAGACAGGAAGAGAGAAGAGTCGAGGAAGAGCGTAGATGGACAGATCATCCATAACGAAGGGTGGTTTCCCGCAGAATGGTGAGGTGGTCATGGATCATGGTTCAAGGCAGTTAATTGGGGCAAGTTGTTCCAAGGTACATTTTGTTCAAGCACAGAGCATGAACAGAGGGCAAAAGGAGGGGTGAAGACAATAGAGAAGAGGAGAGATGGGGAGAAAACAGGGCAACAGAAAGAAGGAATGGAAGGGAGAAAGGATAAGCAATGGAGAAAAAAAACATAATAGGGAAACAAAAATAAAATATAGGTCAGTACACAGAAAATGCAGGACTTTTGTCAGAAAATGGCTGGTTTATGAGTTTTTTTTATATAATTGTCCCAAAATGTAGTCACCCAAGACTATTGTGGGCACAATAAATCAGTCTTAAAAAGTATTAATAAATAATGATGAGGAAAAAAGGACATGCGGTAGAATTTCAAAATATACCACAGCAGTATGAAATATGAAATGCAGGTAAACTGACTGAGAACACGATTTAAGCTGAAATCGTTTTTTTTTTTAGCAATCTCCACCTTGAAAACTACCTTACAAAGTTAAGGTATAATTTGTGGCCGAAAAATGTTTCATTTATTTAATTTAAAGACTTGGAACAGTCTGCTTGTAGACTCAGTGAAGTTCCCACATTTCATATCAGCTTTCACAGCACACAGGGAAATTAAGTCAGAAGAGTATAAGTGAACAGCGCTAACATATCAGTTCACGTGAGAGAGAGAGAGTGAGAGAGCGAGAGAGAGGGAGAGAGAGAGAGAGGGAGAGAGTGCGTTTAGGGAACCCGCAAAGAAAAAACACCAGAGTGGAAAAGAGGTGTTTATCCATTCTCTTGGAGAGAACCTTGAAGACAAACGGATTTCAGTAGAATAAAACCAGAAAGACAGAGACAGGACATGCTGCCACAACTCAGCAAAACAAAAAAACGAGGTAATGACAAAGAGAGCAATGCCAAGAAAGCAATCCATTATTATAGCATTTTTTTAACCAGAGTGCATTGTTGGGAAATAAAAATAATGAGTTAATTACTAACAAATCACTTTTACAACACTGTGCATTACTTTGTTCCACTATTAAAATAAACAGAAAAAACCTCAAACAAATTTAACCAGACAAAGCTAAATTCTGTAAGATCACTGTTTGCAAAGATGTGGTATAAATGACGGTTGCATACAGTGACCTTTAGAGATCATATTTACTCTGTATACATAGACAGGGGAGAAGATGGAGTAACAGGCAAAATAACAGAAGCACAGTGTGCAGTGAGCAGTGGAGCGAAAGCCAGAAGAGGGAGAGGGAGTCTGACTGACCTCCTCGTTGAGATTGCTGACCAACAACACGCCGTTGGTGCCGGAGTGTCCCGACAGCGCCACCCTGCCGGCAGCTACTGCCGCTGCGGCCGCCGCACTCAGTGGGCTCAGGGCCCCTGTGACAGCAAAAAATAATAATAAAGCGTCACTCAGCAGGAGACGCTAACGCAAGACGATTCAACCCAAAACCAAGACGAGAGCACAGCACTCCCCAAACCAAGCTACTCTACTGTAACGTGGTCGTCACAATCATGGAGAACAGCTGCAGGAGAGAAGATTGCTTTGCTGTGCCGTTACGGTGCTGGCCTTGCATACCATTAGGCTGACTCTGTATGCTAAACAAATGGCAACTCTAGCAAAGGTCCCCATTCATTACTCCAATTACGCTAAAGTCCACAATCAAAGCATCAAACGACGACTGAATAAAGTGAAACCTAAAAGTGTTTCAGAGTAAATATCACTTTCCTTTAACACAACTTTACTGGAAAGGCTTGGTCCATTTCTGGCTAATTATTTAAATTTTTTCACTTCCAAGTTTTGTTAAACCAAGCCCCCCCATGCCCCCACTCAAACATACACCTCAGAAAGATGCCAGTATTTACATGTACTATGCAAATAAAGCTACACTTTATGTTGTTTAAAATGGTGTTAGTGCCAGAAAGAACAGATTGTAATGAAAGTATAGGTACCTCCACCCTGTGCAAAACCAAGAGAAGATGGAAATCCTCCTCCGCTAGTATAAGGAGCCACAATTCCAGATGGAGTACCTGGAGTACAGGAAAATTTGTACATTAAAATTAACTTCATAGAGGCATCTGGAAAATAGCTACTACAGTACAGAAAGAAAAATAATCCTGAGCACCTTATGTCTAGATACAGTATTTAAATCCTTACCTTTCAACACTTCATGTCTCTCATTTGTGAGAAGGACTAATTATCTGAAATCATATTTTCTTGGTTACTTCTTCCCACCAACCAGCTCCAGATGCATCTGAATTCACCAACTACTGTTTTAAGTTATAGCTTTTAACATTTTGTGTGCCAGGCTTTCTTGTTTCCATGTAACACATGAAAAGGTCCTAATGTATAAGTGGTGAATGCCATCAAGAATCAGACTGATTTGATCTAATAATAAGCAGCAGTCAGGTACCATGTAGATGGCTGGTAGAATAAAGTCGCATAGTCCTGGAGGCCTGGATCTGGAGATGAACAGTCTACTAACTCATCTCTTACCAAGTAAAGATGAAGAATCCTTGTTAAAAGTTGCTGCCACAGAGGAGTCCACAGCGGGCTGACCATCTCCGGCTGGGAGCTCTGGTCGAGTGTAATCCCGACTCTTGTCATTGTTATACTTCACGTTGAGGTTCACCAACTTGGAGAAGTCAATCCTCAATGTGCAGCAGGCATTATAGATATTCTGTCCATCTAAGGCCTGGGATGCAGATATCCATATGTAACCTTTTTTAATTTTAGAAAATTGTTTTTTGATGCAGAGTGATTTTATTAACTGACAGAAATATTTCACGGGCTTCAGATTAATTAATTCCGTTTCTGGGTCATACATAAATACAAAATAATTGTACAATGAGTATATTTCAACGCAAGGTGCCAGGTCACCCACCAGTTTGGCCTGCTGTGCATTCACAGGGTCGCTGAATTGTAGCAGGGCTTGGAACTGATTGTTCTTCGTGAAAGTGATGATTTTCATGACTGTTCCAAACTTGGAGAAGATCTACCAATGACACAAATATGCACATAAGACTTAGATTACACTTTAACTGATGCTTTTTTCAAAAGTGACATGAAAATGAGCATCAGTGCAGAGAGTCAGCCAGTGACCTTGAAGAAACTGGGGTTAATGGCTTTACTCAAGGGTAAGATATAGGATTTGAAGCAGAGACCTGGTAACAGGCATGGTGTTGGTGACCAAACCCACAGAGGCACAGATCGCTCCCATAAGCCTCCTCTATTAATGATGCATACATATCAAATTTTATCAACATAATTTTCAAAGAAATTCTTCAAATAACATGAATGTACAACACAGAGTTTTAACTTGTCGAACGCATTGTGTCAGTCCTCGGAAGGTAAGAGTTAAAAAAAGAGGAACTAAGGTAAAGCTAGCCCCACCTGCTGAAGGACATCCAGAGTGACGGGATAAAACATGTTGTCAATGATTATTCTAAGCACTGGGCTGGGAGTCGGGGTCAGCGCATTTTCACTGGAGGCCGTCACTGGAGTGGCAGCGCCCCCTGCCTGCACAGCTGACACCGCTTGGAGAACCGCCTGGGTACGCTTTAGCGGGGGAAACACACAAGGCGAAATCATCTTAAGCTACCATCTTCCTTTTATCAGACTTCACTTTGAAGTCCATTAAGGACATTCTGGCTGCATCCAAAAACACCTGGATGCAATTTAATTAATTTAATCCGCTGTTGATCGTTCTTACGAATTAAAAAAAAAGCAACAACATTTGTTGACAGGCTTTTAAAACAAACAGGTTCGTAGATCGAAAATTCACTTGCCTGGTTTCCCGCGTTGTCCGTCTTCAGCTCCTTGTGATTTGAGTACTGGATAAATACGGGGACATTGCGGATGTGAGGCGTTACGGCAGTGTAGTAGTTCACCATGGTCATGGCTGCTTCTTCGGTTCCAAGCTCCAAGAAAGCCTACAAATAAACGGCATTTTACCACTCTAGCACAGAGCACAAACATCAATTAAAAGTGCTTTTTATCATCTAAGTAAGAATTTTTTTTTTAGTTTCAATTAAATCATTGTAATATATTTATTGCATTAACTCTGAAGGTAATACTTCCACCTGTAATCACAAATGCTGAAAGACCACATTCTCTGTTTTCCGGGAGAAAGAGAGCTGGTTTACTCGCACGGCTTAATAGTAACAGAACCAACTGATGTTACAGGGAGTAGATTAAAATCTTGTTAAAATCTGGGCAACCTTGTTAGGACAAAAACTTAACAGGGTGGCAAAGAAACAGGTTCTGCCTATGTAATGGAAGGCTGTTTAACTATATGTGCTGTCAGTCCACCTCCTCCTTCGCAAAAACACTGCATTGCAGACAACCCACACACCTGATTTTTCCCCTTGAGTGTCAGGATGTTAGTGACTTTCCCAAAAGGCAAGCCAAGAGCAATGACTTCCGTCTCCGACACTTCATTGGGCAATTTGCGAATGTGGATTACCCGAGAGGGGGGGCAATCCATTCTGTCTTCCACTCGTAATTTTTTGCTGTCGTTGCCATTGGCTGCGGTGTAAAAAAAAAAAAAATTCAAGATGTCGTGACGGTCATATTAAGCACATCGTAGGATCAAACAACACAGCTAAAAAGTAAATATACATAACATTAAAATAAATATACAAAACATTGATAACAGCATTTTATTTGCTTCGCTACAGGATTTCTTATAGAACATCAATGTTTGAAATTAAATTAATGAAGTAAAAATAGTTCAAAAGATTGAAACAAACTCCAACTTCCTACAATTCAACTTTAGTACATTTTGGTTCTCATTTTGTTTCATTTCTTGTCATGTAACTGCAAATGAGCCAGTAGCTTTGTATCCGGCCGCTCCAACCTTTTAATTAGCTGGGCTTTGCAGATTACCTTAGCTTAGTTGCTAGTCACCTAAAAGTGCCTGAAACTGGGGCCTAGCCACAAGGGACAGGCCTACTGCTAATGCAACACTGCAACCTGCTTGTTCTTCAACGAAGAACCAGCCTGTGTTGGTGTGTTGATGTAAAAATGAGAAACAAAACCAAACCACGAATAGCTAAAACTGATGTTTACATTGTTCCTACACAATGCAATACAAACGTTATTTACCACAAAAAATATATATATATTAACACTAGAAAGACTGACTCGGTCAATTGACCCAGTCAGTCTTTCTAGGTATATACTGCTGTAAAATACTAATTT
>JAODUD010000033.1:14072417-14085708 GCA_026784285.1 Stomatorhinus walkeri | reverse complement strand
GGGGGGAAGGTGATGCTGGGGTGGTCATGGTAATAACACACACTTACACCACGTCACCACCTGCCCACCTATAGCTGACAGCTTGCTGTACGCCAAAAACCACTGAATGTCGCAAATACTTCTTCAGGAGGCCCATAGTGTTCCCTTGTTTCATGGCGGTTACTTTCTGTCATTGGAGGCCTCGGCCGATCTGGGTAGCCATGGCCGTCTGTTGAATTGACCCTCCATTGTCGGTATGGTTACACTGCACTAGGGTGTAAGCTACTTGATTCTCTGCCTCCCACATGCCTGCATGATTGACTGGAAAACTAACCTGCCTTTTACTCCCCTCCAGAAGTATGAGGGAGTCCCAGGAGAATGCTTAATCACCTATTAAATGCAGCTGGGCATGCAACGAGTGACTGAGCATGCAATGAACGTCTTACACAAAAATAAGCCTAATAGGAAGCAGTCAAATTTCCTGCGCCATCGATATGGCCCCCATTAACTTGGAGAACCGGGGTTATACAACGAGAAGTCGCCTGCTCTCTGCTCCCGGTAACGGACGCACAAAGACTGAGGCGATCCATCCGGACGAGATTTTCGCTCAAGGAGTGCAGTCACGGAGATGCATCTTTCATTTCCGAGGCTAATTTGACTTTAGCATAATGTATAATTTATGGAAATGTCGGAAATTTTCGGGCCGAGAGAAACAATAAATAATGTAGGGCTGCACGACTCGGCTGAGAAATGTTGCCAGATGCAGTGGTAACATCTGGGTGGCAGGATGACACCTAGTCAGCCTGTGCATTTAAAGAAGAGCACCAGCACATCAGAGGTAGATTTTTATATGACGGAGAGCTAAAGTATAACTTGCAGAAAGAACAGCAATCGCCATCTGCGCTTTGATGACAATTCCATACCATAAGGAATCGAGAAAGGAGATCTAGGTTTTCTAGGTAAAACCTTATGACATTTGCTATTTTAAATATTCATAACTTGATGCATATGGACATGACACTGAATCTGATTTAAAGCGGACGTAATTCCTAAAACATGATTTTTTTTAATGAAACAAAGAGACAGCATTACCACGGCGTGCTGCTGTACTGATTTATTACATGCTTTATCCAAAGCAACATACAGTACATTTCTAAGAGCAAGGACTTTGCTCATATGCCCAGTGGTGAGACCAAGGGATCTGAGCCAACAACCTTCCAATCACAAGCATTCTGTCCTAACTCACATAGCCACATACTACCCTCTATTATGCTGCTTGTTGCCCAAAGGTAGGCGCGTTAATCATTTTAATTCTCTTCCAGAATGTTCACAAAAAAGAGGACAGCCAATGAGCTGCCACCCCAGGTCCGATGATGATTCAGAGGCCACAGCTGTGCCTTCATCCACAAGAAACAACGGAACAACACAAGTGGCAAGATGACATTTGATATGGAATTCTGAAGATGGAAACACTGCACTGTCTGCCAAAGCAGACAGCCACCTTCCGAGGTAATCAATGCGGTCAATATGACACCAGGGCCTACAAGATTCACAGCCACTCAAATCCAATCATCATTTGAACCCTTTATACCCCAAGAAAAGGAGGAGCGTGAACAGGAGGCATGTGTTTCAATAGAATTACACAGGTTACCTAACTAGCCTGAGATTATAAATCGAAAGGAGAAGCGACTGGTTATTTATGGAATGCAGAGAGTGGAAGGGCAATTTTTTCCAGCAAATATGTTGCTAGAATCATTTCAAATCATGTCTAGGGTGATGCGTTTTGATTTCAGACACACTCAATGAAAAAGTAACTAGAAACCTGCTATGAGGGATGTATGAGAAAGATTGGTGGAGATCACACTACTTGTACCACTGTGGCTCCCATGTAACCGCAGACAGATACCTTGTTCCATACAGAGAACAAGGTGCCCTTTAGCAATACCTGCCAAACAAGCCTGAAAGGTATAGCATCACGATTTTGGTAGCATGGCCAATCCAGCTAGAATATGAAGGCTTTTGCTGAAAAACCATCTCAAATTCAGAGCTTTCTAATAAGCTTGTGAAAATGCAGAGTAGATCAATGACATCTGTGAAATGTGTCCTTTCTAAAAGATTTGCTGTTGTATCATAATGCCCAGAGAAAATCTAGAATGCCCTTGTGATGGGTAGAATGTATAAACAGGATTCTCTGAATAAAATATGTTATAAAAAGCCACAAATCCTGGATAGCAATTCTACAAAAGGAGGGGTCGACAGCCTTGATAAGGTGAGAGCGACGTACAGCTGCCAACGCATCACAGCCTCTTAGCCCCTGGTGATTTTTCACAACATTGTCAATGTGTCTGGACTAAAACAAACCAAACCGGCAGCAGAACGATGGAAAATTGCATCAATGTCAGATATTCCTGGAGGAACTCCGTAAGGCTGTCGTCAATCCCCAGATACGGAGGCGAGACTAGCTACCCCCAATTCTCTGCAGCTATCTCTTTCGTTTAAGGAGCTCAGGCTGCAGCACCAAGGTCTTCCTTCAAATCAGCTCCGGTGGATACAGGTAACGGTGGAAAAACAACTAAAAGAAACTGTCTAATATCAGAACATAACAAGGGGAGACACACAAGAAGTACAGAATGGCCATTGGGTCACGGAAAGTGTGCGGTCAGTCACGGAGATCTGGAAATGAGAGGAAACTTGAGTTAGTCTTTAGTAATAAGACACAGGTGAGGTTAATGAATGAGTTCATAACCTTAGTTCATGCCACCTTGAGAAGTTCGCTTGCTTTCTCTTACGCCATTCATTAAGAAAAAAATTCAATTCCTACAAGACATTGAATGGTTGGATGGATTAATGTCTCATGCTCTGAAGTATCTGAAGTATACAGTTGTCTGGGTAATTCCTAGAATAAATAAACTGTAGGGCTCCTCATCCACTGATCTGTCCAGAAAATATATGGGATAACCCCTTTACCACCATATTTCAATATAAAATGAAAGACCTTCTATTAGACTAACTAACTCTCCCATTGCTATAACAGTAACAATCTCATATTTATTTTCATAGTCTGCATACCTGGAAGCCTCTTCATCCAGGATGAACAAGAGTCAAATGTGAAATGCAAAAAGGAAGAAAAATGAAAAGGAAGTGGGAAAATAAGGCAGTAAGGAAAAGCGAAAAGTTGATCAAAATCACATTCACTGTTTATGCATTGATCTGTTTTTACTCATACAAATATAATAGAATGTGCCTTGTGTTTACCTTTTACCTAGAATTTAGTATTGCAAGAGTATTTTACTTTAATTTCTCATTATTAAAGTGGTAATAAATGTGATTTCAAAAGCCCAGGAACTCTAAAATTGTCTTATCTCTCGTTAGCTCCCTCATTAGTCCTGTATTTACATGCTTCCCAGTCCTGGATTCCTCAGTCCGGTTACTGATGTCGAACCCTCTTGTTGCCTGTGCTCTTCATCGTTCTATTCCTCTTGTTCTGTGATCCCTCGCAATCCCGTTTAGTTCCAGTCACTGTTCTTTGAGTTAATTAAACCCCCTTTAGTTTGCTATAACGCCATCTCTCGAGTCCTGTGTCTCTCAAACCATGACAAAAATATGCCAAAATTGGTTCTTCACTATGGGCCCATGTCAGTCATAGTCCCCAGAGCCAACTGTCAAAATGCTTTGGCATGTCAATGTATTGACTTGTTTGTCAGGGAACACAAACAAATGGCCTTTCGGTCTTGTAGGGACGTTTGTCTTAATTTAATGTAAAATACCTTCCCTTTCCCCTATCAAAAAATGTCTTTTTTATGAGATCACACAAATGATTTCCTATTGCTCAGCATGTTGCCTAATAAACCAACAATAAAGAGCGGAGACTGGATTAGGGGACTGTTTTTGTAAATTAGATTTCCCTTTCAGGAAAAAAAAAGGCATGTTCTTTAGACCAGAGCAGAAAGAAAGGATCAAACAAGGTACGAACTTCGGCATGCAACTGAAACACAGGATATGGGAGGTAACCATCAAGTACTAGATCTGTTTATGGGAATGGCACATAGAGTAAAATCAACTTTTGTTTTAAACATATGGTTTTGATAATCAGCAATCCAGTGCCTCACAGTTCAGATATAGGTGAGATGGTACCTTTAACTGCATTCATTTAGAGGACAATTTTATCCAAAGTGATGTACAATTGAGAAAGCATGGTCAGCCAGCCACTGGAGCACTGTCCTCAGAGGCCCAACCGTGAAACCACTCTACGACAAACTCTTGTTCATGTGCAGCACCCTTATACTTAGCCACACTCAGGCTGGTTGGGCTGAGGCTGCAAGCTGGATTCTGTGATTAAACCTTCTGTATATAGAAGGCAGTCCTGTTTAATCAAGGTGCTCATACCCATGCTTACTTGCACAGAAAACTACACACTAGTCTTGACTTAATATAATTACCTTCTCATTCTCAGAAGCAGAGTCCTGTAAGCAGAGCTCACTCCTTGATTAACCGATAAGTCTTCACTATAAATCTGGCTTGATGTGGGCAAATGGAACAGTGGTGTTAATCACGGAACCTTCAAGTATCACAAGAAGTGAGGTCAATCTGATAAAGGGAATAGGCTAAAGAAGTCTGCATGATATCACAAAATAACACGTTCAAAGATATTCTCACAGTCCAGTCCAGTCCATGGTATCTACAGAAATATAAATTCTCAGAGGTTAAGGGGAAAAAGTCTTCTGAGTGAATGAGTGAAGAGTACAAAGAAAGACCTAACGGGTCAACAGAAAATCTGAAAGGCACCTGATGTTGTCTAACAAGCAGGATATTAAAATAGGAAACCCATCAAATCTTTCTACCAGATTGTGAGCATTATTAACCTGGAAACAAACACGTTCTTCTGAGAGTGATAGATACTGTATGGATGCATAAAAACATTCGTCATCTCTTCACTGCTAGTGATGCTGGGAAACAGCAGACATGAGATGAGCAAATGTGTTTCAGTAAAGGTAGCACTGTCATTCAAAAGCTATTAGAAAACAGCCTAAAGAGCAGTGACAACATATATATTCAACATCTGTCTGATATATATACATGTACACACACACACACATATATATATATATATATATATATATAACAGACAGATGTAAATTAAATTACAGAATAATAAAAATGGCAAAATTGCTCTATTACTAGGCAAAATGGTACGTAATATAATTCAAGCTCCTGTAAAGCTTAATTTAATTTACCATTTTATTTCCGCTTCCTGATGACAGGCGTTCCTTGCAAAGAACAATCAGATTTCTGGAATTTTTAACTGCATCAGGGGCAATTGACTGGGCTCATGTGACCACCTGCACACCACGTTCAGATTACATTAATAATAATCAAGGCCATTTCCATGTCATGAATATGCAGGTGCACTCGGAAGTCAGTCGAGAAGTTATCAATGCACCTGGCAATTATCACAACAGGAGGTTTAATTCCTTAATGTTCAACTGGTTTCCAGGACGCCCAGAATAAAAAGGTGGTCTGGATTATTCAGGATGCAAGAAGTCTACTAGATAATACATCACAGCCCCACATGGAAAAAAGTTAACTGATAGTTTGCAAAGTTTCTGAAACGGTTTCCCAAGCTATTCATTTACTTTTTGGCACAGTAATAAAGTTTTGTGTGGTCTGTTTTCTGGTATCACCCATGTTCTGAATATTAATTTTTACCTGTTTTTTAACTCACTTAGCAATGGGCCATAAAAATACAATATTCTTTAAATTATACCACTGACATTCTTGTATGTTTGCTCATATTGCATCGTCTAGCAGACTAGGGTATCACAGAGGAGGAGGCGTACTTGATGAGAAAATAATGCCATTTTATTAAGCCCTTAAATGGACTAACACTGGCACTAAATATCCACCAAGTCACATATAATCAGTATACAAAGGGAGGTCAGATGCAGGACAGGAAGTCACACATGCAGTGGGTAATTTATACAATAGCTAAAGACGCAAGAGGATCGAACAGGGTTCACGCAAGACACAGCAAGTATTAACACTAACACACCTAACTAGCTAACACACTTATGCTGAAACGTCACTGTATTTTATCTACTGTGCAAATAATCGGTATAATTATCAGCTTTTAAAAAGAATCATGAGCAGTGTCCTAAGGAGTAATTGTTTTAGGCTCCAAAAAAGCATTAAAGAATCCATTACTAGCTTTCAGTCAGCAATGTGTACATTACAGACCACATCTACTCGGCAGGAACAGAAAACAAACACAGATTGTTTGCTTAAATTGTCCTTGGCAAAAAGGTGGCGGAATTGTGCTGTGCCCATGTCATTGACACTGATGGGAAGGCCTTCCTTTTTAAGTGTTTGCCTTTCCAGGGGCACTTTGCTAACTTTATGTGTCGCAATGTTTCTCTATTGTTTTAGTAACGATGCACAGAGGGCTACTGGAAAAGCGAAGGACGTTCCCAGCGGTGGAGACAAGCATAAACAGACTCACTGAGCTGTCGTTTTGTTGTGTACAGTAAAGGTGACTAATGTAGGGAATCGGGATAAATACAGAGGTACTGGGGATGCTATAACGGACAAGATGTAGCCAAATGTTTTTCAAGCTCACCAGATAAATCAAACTAATGGCTGTGTTCTTTTCTAAAGTAATGACATGTCATTGAAGTAGCATTTTCCATTACTTAAAAAAATCTTAAAGATGGGATACTCGTTGACATTTGTTTGGAATTTGTGGAAGACCAATTGATCTTACCAGATTGTGGTTTCTGCTCGCTGGAGAGAACACGTATTGCACTTTCAGAGAAGAGAAGATCACATGCAACAGCAAAAAATTAGCATGGAAAGTGTTAGTTTATAAGAGGATGTGTCACACAGAGGTCTTGCCTATAAGTCTCCCCATTTGAAAGTGGCCCTATTACCCTAGTATCCATAGTAGAAAGAACACACATCTTCCATATCTCCCATTTACAAACAGGGCTCATGTTACATTATGGTAGGTTGTCTCTCTTTGCCTTTTTCATGAGATATTTCTGCAAAGTACTTATTGGGTTAATTACATAGCTCAATGTTCCAACCTGTATGTGAACTCAGGTTCTGTTCAGATCCTGGAATCTACTAATGATCTACTACTAATGAATCCCAGACTAGTTGATTAAACAGCTATTTCTCCAGAGCCGTGACTTTCAGTATCCCGCCCCCCCCCCAACCATGCACCCATCCCCTCCCCCAAGGATCATTACACACATAGCTGGACCCCCCTAGAGCTGCTATTTACACCACACATACAGGTACTTTATATATGCACACTGGCACCTCAAAAAATATTTATCTTTCTAAGTATATTTATATATTTCATATTTATACTTTGCCTTCTGCATAATGCCAGTTTATATATAGTAAACAACACCTATGCTGTTCTCTCCGTTGGCTGCACCTTTTTTGGAATTACCTGCTGTACTATCTAGTAATTAGTGTTTTTTAATTGTCCGATTCCGTTATCATTCTTTTTACAATTGCTGCACAAGAAGAGATGTCAACATTGTACTGAAGTATAAAGACAATTTATCATTTAACATCTAAGTAAAAAGACAATAACATTTATCACTTTATCTTATCTTATCTTATCTTATTGCATCAGTTCTGAAGGAGTGGTAACATTTTTTTCACAGATTATTGTTAAGCTTCTGGGTGAGAATGTGACTCTAAATATAGACAATCAGGTGACTCAAAGGAGATATGGATTATTATGAGTCGCTGCTAAAGTAGGAAGTGAAGAGAAATTGCTTATGAAAACTCTTACAGAATAAAGAAATGAATGGGCCCACCTATTTCACCAGCTTTAATTATATTTCTTGGTAATGACAAATGCTTCCCAAGTGTAACGGGTTTGTTCTCCGCTGACCCTTGCGAAGTGCCAAATCTTAGCTGTATATATGTCACAATGCGTTAATCATCAGTTAGTCATCCACTGGGAGCTGATATGAAGATTGGCAGTTGGGACAAAAGGATATATACTTTGTGCTTGAAGCAAGTTAATACATAAATAACATCAGGGTGTTAAACCTAATTATGTAGTGAACCTACAAGGATTGGTCTCATTTGACAGGTGCGGCATTTTCCTAACCTTGCATTTCTTGTGTCCTGCCTAATTAGTCGTGTCGTTGTCTGTGATCATGTGCTACAATTAGGTGCCTCAGTTCTCTCTTTAGTACACTGCATTTGAAAATCACACGACGTTTGGCACAAAGCCCATAACAAGACAATGTTGTTTTTCTCATTTTCTCCATTAAACGTAAAGCACAAATTAAGCAATCCAAGATATTGTTGTGGGACAGCTATTTTTACAATGTATCATATTGTCTGTTTCCTCAGGCTGTATTTATTCTTCAAAGTTCTGTTATTTGTGCTTGTTCAATAAGCAGTATAGTGCCAATCATTCATTTCAGCACCTCCATTTGCCATCGGGGGGGCGAAACATGCCAGTAACATATTTTCATCTACAGATTTCTCTCAATACTTTCAAGTACTTTTATTCAGATTTATATTACATTATATAACACAGATCAATAAACCACTGGGGTAGATAATACAGGCAACAGTTTGTGATATGCTATACACGAGTGGTCAGTTAGAATGAGCAATACTATCTGGGCAATTCAAGGATACGGCACCATGTTATAATTAGCACTGCCAACATCACGCCTGTTTCAGCAATAGTCCCATGCTGTGTGCTCATGTTGTTTACATTTATATTTCCATTTACTTCATTTAGCAGGTACCTTTGCAAAGCTACATACATGTGAGGCAAATATTACAGATTACAGATACTGTATATGGCTGTCAAGGAGTCAATTAGGCATAAGTGCATCTAGGCTGCGCTTTTAATGAATGTCCAGGCACAAATATAAGCAGCTTTGGGGCGAGAGCTGCACCACATCTTGCAAATGTGGCATAAACTTAATAAGACTACTTTTCAAATCAAACAAAATATCACACTGAGAGCATTCGGGGAGTGGTGCAGGCTAGTAGAGGAGTTATTTAAACAGTTGGGTCTTGAGGCATTTCTTGAGGGCGGAAAGGGAAGCTCATTAAACCATCGGGAATCACACATGAGGAACATCTGCAGTGAGATTTCTCATGCAGTGGAAGGTTTCCAAGCTGCCTTATTCTGTTGACCAAAGAGTTCATATACAGTCAATCTTTTCATATGAGAAATATTAATCTGGTCTCAGTGATGAGTAAAATGCTGCCATGTCCCGACCCCTTAAAGAATGGTAATATTTTACACACATTGATTTTTGCTTTATGAAAACTCTTATGATAATAATGGACCAGAACCAACTGGCTAAATATTTGTACTTTGTTTTGATTTTTTAATCGAAGAATTCCACAAATTGATCATGTGCTCACCTCGAGCAATTGCTTTTCGCTTCCGAGTTTCAGAGCTAAGTGCTGGAAAATACAATGTCATGATGCCTACAATTTAAAAGCAGAAAAAAAATGCTCAAATAATAGAATATTCTACAAAAATTCAATTTATTATTTTTGTCTGTTTTTTCTTGCAGGAGATATCTGTGACAAAGCAGACTTCATTTTTCGAAATCATAAGCTGAGGATTTTTGCTTTATTTCTTTACATGTAGATTACATTTCATTTGGTTTCAAGGAAGCGTTTTTTTCCATTCAGTTGGCTGTGTTTCGCATTCCTTTAGCTTATTGAAACTGAAAAGAGCCCCCACTTCAATGTAAATATTCCATTGTAAAAATCTTTTTAAGTTGACTGCATCAGTTGACAGCAGTCCATTAGAAATATTTGCAGCAAGCATTGCCATTAGGATCAGAAAAGTTCAAATGATTTGCAGATTAAATTTTCTTATAGCCTTAAAAAAAATCATATTTTAATTAATATTATATTTGTTATTGTTGCATTTATGTTGTTGTTCTTTTGTCATTTAAACACTGTATGTCTGCATAGAACAATGTGAGCTGGAAGCATACAAGTGATTCATAATATATATATTTTTCTTTTTTGCATAAAACAGAGAGGGATTTGAAAATGTCACACTGATTAATACACTGTCATGTGGGACTTTTGCAAAGATGTTTTAAGACCTAGTAAAAGTTTTATGAATACAGTGCATGGAAAGCTATTGAGCAGACATTGTGCAGAAAAGCACTCAGTTCTTTCAGTTCTTATAGTTCAAACCCAATAATTATTATGACTATCGTTATTATTCATGGTGATTAAAATAACTATTATATACATGCTGTTTATAATTTGCCTAGAATCATATCACTGTTTATATTATTATAATAATTATTATAATAAAATTAGTATGTTAGTCTAGGCGTGTTTACGGGGACCATGGTTTATACAAAAACATATAGATGTCTGGGATACTTTTTCAATTGAGGAATTTGACTCACACACTTCCATACACTTCCTACTTGATCTCTCGTTTCACTATTTAAATGTCAAAAGACACTTACATTTTTACTTTGTTTACCTTAAGCCTGTCAATGGAAAATAAGTTACATGCCTTTCATTTTATGTCCCCATAACATGCTACCCTTTTAGATTTGAGCAATGTTCCCGAAGCACTTTGTCATTTCCTACGTTGACTTTTAAAAGCTTATGACAGATGGGCTTGTTCAACAGCTGAAAATTAAACTGAAAAGGGAATCATTCAAGGTTTTGTATATTGCACAAATAACTCTTAGCCTTTTAAAACATACTGCCGCCTTTTTACTGGACCACAAGCTGAACTCAGACCTGCAGTAACAGATAGATTACTCTGAACATAAATGTACAGAGCTACCTCTTTTACTCTGACTTTTTCTCTTGAATTATAAAAGCACGTGTCACCTTGGGCCAGAAGAGATTTTATGATAGGATAGTTTGAACAAAAAGATTTATATGTGACATTGTTTTGTCATAATTTACTAATATCTATAGAAAGTGTGTTTTCCATTAAGTGATAGGGGTACATGCAGCAGCATGGCAACTGTTGTGTTATTAAATCACTCAGGCAGGAGTACGTTTAATTAAACAGTGACTCAAATTATCATATTAAATGAGTAATGTATTGTTTATCTTTACTTTATTCGTTCATGGATCTGTCATGTGGAAAAAAAATATAATTCATGATACTGTAGGGTAAACAACTAAAAAACTGAAAATAACACGTTGACTGTGAGTGCTCCTATCATCAGCATGTAGTCAAGTTATGTATATTACTATACTTATAAAAATGTTTATTCATGCAACTGTCATACTAAATACTCCACAGAGTTTTCATAAAAAGTAATAATGTAGAAGTAGCTACAGAGACTCAAGTCATTCCGCAAAATGCTTTTTATCGATTATATTTGCTGCTGTTGGGTAGCACTCCAGTCTCAAACCTAAAGGGTTGCGAGTTTGATCCATCCTTCTGTCCATTTGGGGTTTCTAGGTACTCCATTACCTGTGATCATGGTAGGCTAGCATCTCCAAATTTTCAGCAACGAGTATGTGCCCTGCGCTTTCTGCTACAGGGTCAGGGATCATCATGACCATTGGTCATGGTTAAGGTAAGTGGAGTATGGAGAATAGGTTGGTACTCGTGACTAGTGACATGGTGTATTGCAACAGCAATAATGGGTCTTTCATCATCATCATCATCATCATCATACTTCTTTAGTATACTTCTTTAACATTCCTTAATATTACTATAATGAATTTCCAAGATATGAAGCCGAAGATTTAAAGAAAAACAAGATGATGATTGCAGTACTGATGGCTAAATATGTTAAATAGCCGATCCCAACCTGGTTTGTCTAAATCTGAAAAGCAATCTAGACTTAAGAACTTTGCACGCCGCGGTTTAAGCTTCCATGAGCCAGGTGGCAGGTCCCAAGTCGCTCAACCAAAGTAAAAATAAGACTGAAGAGAGTGACAATAAGGTGGATGGGAGTGGAAAAGGTTAGCTATGCTTTAAAGGGCACCGTGGGCGGGTGTTCAGACATTTCATACCACCCTTATATCACAATGCATATTCACATGACATTTACATTACAGCGTGTGGCGGGATAAGCTGTGGGGTACTTATAAGAATATGACAAACTTGTGCTTCAGGTGATCATCTGTTCACAGGAAAAATAGAAAATACTCACAGTCTGTTTGTGCTCCAGTACTTCTACATCTAAAATCAGCTGTTGGTTTAAATTTAAAGACAATTCCCCAGAGAAAGATGCCGTAAATCTTCAGTCAACAGATCTGTATAAACTTTACTTCAGGGCTATACCTTCAGCCAACGCTGACCACGCATCCATGATTTAGTGCATAATACTTTCCTGATGCAGAAATAAAGGGAAACATCCTAGCAATCAAATAATAGTGACCGATCATTTAGGTATTTTAGCCTTCCTATGTGTGTTTCCTTTTTCTCCTTTTGTTAGTGCATTTCAATTAGCTGTTGCAGGTGGCGCTGATCACTCTACTAATCTTCAGAGACGTGTGGCATCACGTCACATTTTGACATGGCATTACGCTGTCAATGGGGCAACACAGTGGTGCAGTGGTTAACATTGTTCTCTCACATCTGTGTGTGTGTGTGTGTGTGTGTGCGTGTATGTTTACCCTACATCTGTGTGCGTACGTGTGTTCTCCCTGTGTCAGGATGGGGTTTTCTCAGGTAATTCAGTTTACCCCCACAATCCAAAAACATGCTGAGGCCAATAAGAGTTTCTAGATTGGCCCTCGGTGTGAATGGTGTGTGTGTGTGTGGGTTTGGTTTATATTACATTGTGCGGACCAAATTTGGTCCGCACAATGTAATAAAAGCCGGATATTTTGATGTTGTGGGGACCATTTTTCAAGTCCCCGCAAAGTTCTGTAAATGCATTTAGAAAATTAAAAAGACAAAAAGTCTCACATTTAGTTTGGTTACTTATGGTTAAGGTTAGGGCTGGATAGGCATTAAGGTCGTCATGCCATGATTAGAGTTTTCCTCATAGAAATGAATGGAGAGTCCCCAGAAAGATATAATTACAAACCTGTGTGTGTGCGTGTGAGTGAATGGCGTGTGAGTGTGTGTGAATGGTGTGTGAGTGTGTGTATGTATGCGTGTGTGTGAATAGTGTGTGAGTGTGAGTGAATGGTGCGTGTGTGTGAGTGAATGGTGTGTGAGTGTGCGTGAATGGTGCGTGTGTGTGTGTGAATGGTGTGTGAGTGTGCGTATGTATGTGTGTGTGTGTATGTATGTGTGTGTGAGCGGGTATACCTATCCTTATGGGGACACAATGTCCCCATAATGTGATAAATATCTGTT